>OY978452.1:19273080-20523080 GCA_963854805.1 Plagodis dolabraria | reverse complement strand
CATTCCGCGCTCGTCAGCGGTCTTAGAGGTGTGGAATATTTGGTACACTTTACTAACGGACGTTTATAAAACTGGCTTAAGTCAGCAGATCTAACAGTAGGCCAGGAGTAGGTCAGGAGCTGTTTGATCGAATACTGGCTTCGCGATTCTATCATCGTACCTCGCGTCACCGTTTGAAAGCTCATCCACACATAATAGAGTCCTGGAAGTCTCACACTGCTCGATTTATGCGTTCGTTCTTACCGCATACTTTCAAAATGTGGAATGATCTTCCAGTTATCGTTTTCGCGCAGACCTACAATATGGATTCCTTCAAAAATGGTGTTAAAAGAGTCTTACAGGGTCGGCAACGCATTGGTAACGCCCCTGGTGTTGGAAATGTCCACAGGCGACGGTAACCGCTTACCATCAGGTGGGCCGTCTGCTTGTTTGCCACTCCATCGCATAAAAAAAAGGTCAGCTAACTAATCGGCCCGGTCAAATATGAAGTATTTTTGATATAGTTCATTTCAGGTTCTTTGTCCATAATGCTGTTCAAAAGTTTGTCCGTTATTACCCTGTCTATTACAAGTACATTAAAAAAATTGAGACTATTTAAAAAAAAATTAGGTTTTAAATAAATACAAAACAGGAAATTCAAACATTTATTAGCGACCAAGAGCGCAGAACTATCTGTGTCCTATGTAGCTACAAATCTAAGATTATAATGGGAACTCGGTAATACCATTAAGGCGATTAGAGTCGCCAATGGCCTTGAGCATCTGGACCTAATCGAGCTTACTTTACTCGCGCATCGCTGCATACGTTCCGCGCTCGCTGCACAAATATAACGGTCAAAGAATATGCAGATGCGCGATGCGCTCCGGTAACATGGCACTTTATATTCCTACCGTACGATTCTAGTGAGTATCCGCAATTGCAACTGCGACTGAGATCAGTCGTCAAATGAAAATGTATAGTGTACCTACCTAGGTTGTTCTGGACGTCTTTATTCCTTTTCTTTATTTTTCAATGTCATCTGCCGAGTGAAGCAAGTTACTCAGATTTGTCTGATACTCGATATTTAGGCTTTGCTGAGAGTCATTATTCCGAATTTGGAATTATTTTTTCAATGTCATCTGCCAAGTGAAGAAAAATGCTACGGTTTGACTGAAAATTGATATCTAGGTTGTTGACAGAAGGAAAATTCAAATTACACGTGAAAAACATTTTGATTAAGAAATCCTACTACACAGTTTGTGATTACTTAAACGACAAAAATGCTTGGAAAATTCCACCTCTGCCAAGCCATCACCTGTCTCCTACGTAATTTAAACAAATATTGTAATAATTGTATTATATTGTTAATAACAAATTGTAAACAGACGTTTAAAAGAATGGCCCCGAGTTTCTTGCCCGTTCTTCTCGCAGTGGCTCTATACATTTTTTTGCTGAACGTGGCAGTACATTCTGATATATTTAGCTTATACATTTAATTATTTTTGACATCTATTTTAATGAATTTATTATATTGTACTATATTGACGTGCCCAGTGTAACAAACGTAGTTATAAGGCCAATAAATGAATCTTATCTTATCTTATCTTACAATGTAGAACATTTCAATATTAAAGTTTGTAATTGACCTTCATAAGAGTACGACGCTCTTATGAAGGTCAATTACAAACTTTAATATTATCGCCTAAATTGAATAAATGATTTTGAATTTGAATTTTGAATTTGTTGTAGACGTTATTATTCCATGTTAAGAATTTGTTTTACGTTGACGTCTGCCAAGTGAAAAATGTACTTCGATTTGGCTGAAAATCGATATCTAGGTTGTTTTCAGTTCGCACACAGACTCTTTAAAAAATCTGCAAATTTTAGTAATATGCTACATAAACGAGTTTTCCAATTAAAATAACCTGTCATTCGTACAACTTTTGCAAGAAGATTTAGCCCTTTTATTAAAACATATTTATATAATCAAGTCCTGAATTTTTCAGTTTATATATCACCATATAGCATCATACATACAAACACGTAAATAACACAAATTTAGTTAAAATATAAATACCACCTGTGTGGATAATTTATAAAAAAAAATGTATGAAACTGAACAAGATGTTATTTTATGGATAATTTGTAAGTTAAATTTATGTTTATAACTAGTTTGCGTGAAAAATTGTACTGAAGTCAACTGTGCACTGTACAGCTATCAATTAAGGTCTTAACGATACAAACTTCAACGTCGAAGTGTGAAGACCACCAGCAATACAAGATTTGGAAAAAGTGTTATTGGCTTAAATAAAGATTTATATTATTGTTTATATTATTATTATTATTCTGGACGTTTTTATTCCAAATTTGGAATTTATTTTTCGATGACGTCTGCCTAGTGAGAAAAGTTACTAAGATTTGGCTAAAAATCGATATCTAGGTTTTTCGGGGCGTCCTTATTCCAAATTTGGAATTTACTTTCCGATGACGTCTGCTAAGTGAAAAACTACTTCAATTTGGCTGAAAATCAATATCTAGGTTGTGCTGGGCGTCATTATTCCGAATTAAGAATTATTTTTTTAATGGCGTCTGTCAAGGGAAGGAAGTTACTCCGATATCTAGGTTGTGCTGGGCGTCATTACTCTACATTTGGATTTCATATGACGTTTGCTAAGTAAAGATAGATGACGTATCTTTAAAACGCTAAGATATATCGGATAAGAGTAAGAAAATTATAATAATCAATCGTTTATTCAAATCTCCTTATAAATGAGATTATAGCCGACGCGGGTTTACTCGTTTAAAAACGACGATATAAAAGGAAGATTTGTATAATGGCGAAAATACATTGAAAAATAAGAATAGGGACGACTGTGTCGTACGCAAAAATACAAAATGGCCAACGTTTGTGCTATTGGACATGTCGGCCCTTGAGAAGGAAGTATTTACCTTTAGATTTTCCCGCCCATAGGTGGGAAGCAGTGTTCCACCCGCTACTCGCATCAAACAAACACTACTTTCCGGGTACGAGATATGAGATGAATAATTTCTTGTCTAGGAAATAATAATATGGGCAATTTATCTACAGCTATATTGTAAAGATTGGTTCCATCGTGAAAAGGTAACCGATATACTTTCTCATTTATTAGGAGATTTGAATAATTGATTTATACGTACTTTTCTTTAAACTTTCGTGAACTAAACTCATGTTTCTAAATTACATTAACGAAAACCAAGCGGGGTAGATTTAAATCGCTCCCGCCGCTCCTCAAGACGATGACACCCGCTTCTTCAGTCTACTCGTGACCACGGTCAATGCAACTTGATCGAAACGTCGAGGTTAGTCAAAATATTATTTTGATGTTAATTCGTGCGTCTTTGATAAGTAATCATAATTTTCCTACTCTTATCGTACTGCGGCGATAGGGAACTGCTAATCATCCCACGGCCAGCAGGTAGGTAGGTAAACTCAGGGAGTAGGTTTGAAAAGTTTATTAGGCCAAGCCTTATCAGGTTGCACAGCCGCACAGTTCTACTGAAGTTACATAGACTGGAGGGAGACCCTGGCCTGATAGTACACGTGATCCAGGTCCCAGATGTGGCGGTCTTGGCGTCAGCTGATAGTTCTGGATCTCGGTAGTGAGTGCTCGAAACACCCGTCCTTGGATTAAATCAGTGAAGTGGAATCCTGGAAGGAAGACACCGGCTTAGTAGCTGATATTCCTCAGCCAACTGTTGCCAAGCCGCGCCGACACGATCGTGGTACTGTTACCAGCGACTCACATTTTAAAACTCACAGTCTAGCGCGGTGGGGCAGCACAGCTGTTTACGTTACATAGGTTTTAGTCAGCACTATGAAATAACAATAATAAATAAGGAACTCACCCTAGAGGGATTCACGCACTTCACAACAAGTTAATAACAATTAAGATCGATAGTACGAATAGAAAAGCGTCCAGGAAAACCAAGATAAGTATCGATTTGTAGCCAAATCAAAGTAACTTTTTCCACTTGGCCGACGTCATTGTTAAATAAATTCTAGATTTGGAATTAAGACGTCTAGAACAACCTAGATATCGATCTAGGTTGTTCTAGATCGATCTTTTCAGCTAAATCGAAGTTACTTTATCTACTGGGCATACGTCATCGTAAACAAATTCTAAATTTGGAATAATAACGTCTAAAACAACCTAGATATCCATTTTTAGTCAATTCTGAGTATTTTTCTTCACTTGGCAGACGACATAGATAAAATTATTCCAAATTCGGAATAATGACACACAGCACAACCTAGATATCGATTTTCAGCAAAATCGGAGGAACTTTTTCACTTGGCAGACGTCATCGGAATATAAATTCCTAATTTGGAATAAGGACGTCCAGAAAAACTTAGATATTGATTTTCAGCCAATTCAGAGTAACTTACTTCCCATAGCAGACGTCATCGAAAAATAAATTCCAAATTCGGAATAAAAACGTCCAGAACTACCTAGATTTTGAATGTTAGCCAAATTAGAGTGACTTTCCTCACCTAGCAGATGTCGAAAAATGTATGCCAAATATTGAACAAACACGTCCAGAAAAACCTAGATATCGATTTTCAGCCAAATATGAGTAACTTTTTTCACCTGGCAGACGTCTTCAAAAAATTAATTCTTAATTCAGAATGACGATGTCCATAACAACCTAGATTTTCAATTTCAGCTAAATCAGAGTTACTTTCTTCACTTGGCAGATGTCGTCGAAAATATAATTTCAAATTTGGAAAAAAGACGTCCAGAAAAACCTAGATTTTGAATTTCATCCAAATTGGAGTAACTTTCCACACTTGGCAGACGTCATAGAAAAATACGTTCAAAATTCGGAATAAAGACGTCCACAACTACTAAGAGTTTGAATTTCAGCCAAATCGGAGTAACTTTCTTCACTTGGCAGACGTCATTGAAAAATAAATACCAAATTCAGAATAAAAACGTCTAGAACTACCTAGATTTTGAATTTCAGCCAAATCGGAGTAACTTTCTTCAATTGGCAGACGTCATCGAAAAATATATACCAAATTCGAAATAAAGACGTCTAGAACTACCTAGATTTTGAATTTCAGCCAAATCTAGGTAACTTTTTTCACTTGGCAGACGTCATAGGAATATACGTTCCAAATTCGGAATAATGACGCACAGCACAACCTAGATATCGATTTTCAGCCATATCGGACTAACTTTTTTCACTTGGCAGACGTCATCGAAAAATAAATTCCAAATTTGGAATAAGGACGTCCAGAAAAATCTATATATCGATTTTCAGTACTGTAACTGTAACAGTCAGTTCGTCCACTGCTGAACACAGCCTCACTTTTTAAGGGGGTATTTGCCATAATCCCCACACTTGGCAGGCGTCTTGGGGATCGCAATGTAAGTTGGCAGTTCTTTAGAAGGCGCTGCTGCCCCCCTTTAAGTAGTTTTCCCTTAGACGCTTCTGACGACACCCACGGGATGATATGGGGAGGTGCAATTCTAACCCGGCACCCCACGTGGCAATCTCCCTTACCTATCTCTCACTATTTTCGAGATACGTTATCCATCTTCACTTGGCAGACGTTATCTTTATGTAGTATTAATTAACCTATATCAAAACACCTAATACAATTATCAAGAAAAGCTTAGAACTCCAAAAGATGTATGTAGCCCCATACAAACTCTAAATGTAGTAGAGAACCATTTTGTACCCTACAAACTACTAAAGCCGGAAACTATTTACCATAATATAAAAAAATATATACCAGTTATAACATGAGAGCGTTATAGACATTACTAATTAATTTTGTACATATATTATAAAACTTTTCATTGATCTTATTGATAAGGCCGCCCATTGTAATTTACCCACAACATTGTCAATTTCAAGTTTTGATTCTTTTCATATGTGAGACAATTCGAATAAAATTTGTCTACAAAATACCAATAATAAAGCGTCACCGCGCATACTTCACGTCGCAATCAAGTTGGCCCTCTGCAGCGAGCGAATCATTGCACGCACACAGCTACGAATCTCGCGTGTCAATGCACTAATACAAAGACAAGATCGTTATCAGTCGAAAGCGCGAGTGGAGCTACGTGCGACACAGCCTCCCCGTGCCAACGCTTGCGCAACACTGCCGCCCGCGTCCGCGCAGAGCACCTCGGAACCGCAAGCGTTCTGAATCTGAATAATTCGAAATTTTCTTAGGAAAATATCAATGGATTTACAAATGCTATGTTATAATTGTAGTATAACAATATAGAAATTTAATGGTACAATTTATTTTTCAAAAATCGTAGCCGTTTAGAAGGAGTTCGCCATATAAGTCAAGAAATAGTATGTAGTTTGAATTTTTTTTAAGGCAAATTAATAGTAATACCGTAAAATCATATGTTGCAAATGTTGTACTTGAATTCATCTATAAAATATATTTTTTTCAAGTCTTCAACTTCAGCGGTTACGGAGGAGTTCGCTTTAGAAAGTACGAATTTGACGTACCCAAGGGCCTTAATTTAATCGTATAACCGTTGAACGAATACCAACCTACTTAGCATTTTATGGTTCATCTAGCATGGTTTAATATTAAGGAACAGTAGTAACCAAGGGTAAAACTAGATTGAATACATCCTTTTATGTTAACAGTCGATAACAGTACTAAATCAATAATACATATGGTGAACGGCTTACTAACTATTGAAAGTATTAAACAACTGTTTAAAAACGTTTTTTATAACGAAAAATCAAACTTGATAATAATAAATACCATGGATTTAAATTGCATTGATTTCTTATATCTGTTGTAGCGTTGTTTTACGAACTATATACTAAAGTCTAGGCAGGCTTCACAAATATGATATAGTAATAATCCAATTACTTAATTTTCTAAGTCTTTACAGTGACAGTGCGATCCCTTACTCTGGGACCTGTTTCTGTGTGGTATTTTTTATACTTATTATAATTTTAATTTGAGGTCATTCTCCAACAATATTCTTCCTACTTCTTACGTATTGTTTTTATTTTCGAAAAAAAAAGTTCACAAAACTATAACAACAGTAATGTTGTTTTAGTTTTGTGTTTTAGGTTAAACTTATACGTACGGTACTTTTTAAAATGTTGATAATTTAAAATGAAAAATATAAAGACTTGGCATTATATATATAACTATTTTTTCATCTTTATGTGTATTAGAAAAACATTACGTCAAAGGTGATACTTAGTCAGTTTTGTATATTTTGAAACAGCCAAAGTGACCACTGTCTTTGACCCAGGATATTGACGTAATAAAATAGGACGGAAGGGACTAAATGCGAAGTCATTTTTCAAACATTTCGCCGCAAAACATTCTATACACGTAACATATGATCCCTTTTTTCAGACCGCAAATATTAATCCTGATTATCTTTTTTGTAAGTATTTCTTTTTTTATTATAGATATCAGTGTTGTAATTGTAATAAGTTGAATTCAAGTTAATCTTTTTAAAATTTGTAATCATAATATTGGTTATTATTAAAGGTGACACAAAATATTTATCCTGTAATTTTTGTAATATGTTATCATGATGGAACAAGCAAAAAGCCTACCTGGTTTTAAGCGAAAAACTATGTATATAACAGTTGCAATTCGTCACAAGTGGCGAACTGCACTACGCCTATCACCCTGATACATAGTTTTCTTCTGCCGGAACGTATTTGGTACTGGGAGACACATTTTTGACATGTGGGCTAATTGTAATTACCCAAAGCCCAAGTTCATTGTGGGATTCGAAGCGTGATCCATTGCTCCGGAGCCCTCAATATAAACACAAACTATCGTCATAATTTTATATATACATTTCTTAAGAATACTTAAGGTACTAATACCCTACTGAAAATGTAATGAAGTTCTGGTAGAGGAAAAAGTACCCAGAATGCTGGCTGCATGTGACCTCACTTTATATAAATACTAATTCTTTGGCCGAGATACAAGCCAGTACTCTGTTACATGTCGCCTTCGCCAAACGCTTCGATAATTTTTTGAATAATTCATGGGTCCTGAGTCCCCATGGAACCAAAGTTTCACACATATAATCCTCTATCTAGGTGTATATATTTGCGCTGCTTGAGGTCTTCAGTCTTGAAAGCGAATATTAGTCTCTTGAAGGTGGGACGATGCTAAAGTGTCAATTCATGTTGCATGCCATACTAAAGGCTGCCTTACAGTGAATAAGAATCGTTCCGTCGAGCTTTTTGCCGTCATGCCGTATCAGTCCATTGAGTTCAAAGACCCATGGAATATCAGCACTCGCAAAAACCGTGCAAAGCGTCCTGCACTTCTGCTGCATGGAAGTGGCCGAATGCATCCACCATTTCGCCGCATTGGTAGCATTGTGGAACTTAGCAAAGAGAGCTATTATCCTAGATGGAGAGATGTTATGCCGTCGGTCCAGATTGTTGTCTAATCGGAAGCATTCGTACTTATAGCATGGTGGTGGGGAATTTTGCGAATGCCTGCCTGGCTAGCTACCATCCTAGAGAGAAAATCACAACATGTATCTTCATCTCATCTTCATCGATCATCACAAGTAGAAAATCTGCCAAGCACCTAACGGTGTGTTCCGGGAGCTATCATTGAAAACAAGTAATTCTAGGTTAGCCTGACCAACATATTCGACCACATCACTTACCATCAGATGAGAAAGTGGTCAGAGGCTAGCATAACAGCTATAGATTCAAAGAAAACAATGGATATTATAATTATATAAATACATAGCATCATATGGACTGGACGATTTAGGTTAAGAATCGCGGAGTGTAAGAGGGTATGTTCATCGTACAACAGGCCTTCTGACCCTATGTTGCGTTGCTAGTCTCATGCATTGCCCTCGTTTCTATCCACCGCAACGTGTTAGCCCAGCACCCGTACAGTGTAACCATAAAATGCTAAGTAGGTTGGTATTCGTTCAACGGTTATACGATTAAATTAATGGTATTACCGAGTTCCCATTATAATCTTAGATTTGTAGCTACATAGGACACAGATAGTTCTGCGCTCTTGGTCGCTAATAAATGTTTGAATTTCTAGTTTTGTATTTATTTAAAACCTAATTTTTTTTTTAAATAGTCTCAATTTTTTTAATGTACTTGTAATAGACAGGGTAACAACGGACAAACTTTTGAACAGCATTATGGACAAAGAACCTGAAATGAACTATATCAAAAAAACTTCATATTTGACCGGGCCGATTAGTTAGCTGACCTTTTTTTTATGTGATGGAGTGGCAAACAAGCAGACGGCCCACCTGATGGTAAGCGGTTACCGTCGCCTGTGGACATTTGCAACACCAGGGGCGTTACCAATGCGTTGCCGACCCTGTAAGACTCTTTTAACACCCTTTTTGAACCACGAGTCTGTAGGCAGCCTACATTCTGCTAGCATGATGCCTATCATGCGAAAATACCACACAGTAACAATTCCCGGAGCAAGGGACCGCACTGTCTCTGTAAAGACTTAGAAAATTAAGTAATTTGATTAAAACTATATCATATTTGTGAAGCCTGCCCAGACTTTAGTATATAGTTGGTAAAACAACGCTACAACAGATATAAGAAATTAATGCAATTTAAATCCATGGTATTTATTATTATCAAGTTTGGTTTTTCGTTATAAAAAACGATTTTAAACAGTTGTTTAATAATTTCAATAGTTAGTAAGCCGTTCACCATATGTATTATTGATTTAGTACTGTTATCGACTGTTAACATTAAAGGATGTATTCAATCTAGTTTTACCCTTGGTTACTAATGTTCTTTAATATTAAACCATGCTATTCCCATATATTTAGGACAACAAAAGGAAATTTAAATAAATATTTCAAGAAAATGATGTGTCCCTTGATTTTGAAGATACTAAGCAGTTTTAGTGCCTATATTCAAAAACTTTTTTGACTTAAATTTTTTTTTGACTAAAAATTAAATTATTATTTTCACAATCAATTCTGTGTGTAAAAATTCTTCGTCATCGGTTAAATTTTCATTACAGCTATGTTTTTCTCCCGTTGAATTTAGTTCTATGTTGAATTCATTTATTATTTCACAGACCAATAATTAATATAATTATCATGAAAATACACAACGCCAACATAAAAGTCAAGTGAATCTGACATAAACAGTATATATTTAACAAAAAAGACTCGTTACGGACATGGAATTGACTTGACAGACATTATGGTTACTATGCCATATGAGTACGACATGAAGATAAAAGCACAAGTATGCAGATACGGTGCCGTCGTCTTTTCAAAGTATATTTTATCATTAATTAAAATGCTTTTGATTTTTGAACCGTTAGATTTCCAGGGATGAAAAATTAAATTACGCGCGGAGCAACGGTTAATTTTGACGTAGCAATTACGTAGTCAATGCTTATTATGTATGTAATGAAATTTTATGTAGGTATCAGAAAACAAAGAGATAAAGAAAGATCTTTTTAGAAATATATAGTTGGAACAAATAATATGACATTGGTAAATAACTATGGGTATATAAAGTTTTGAGTATCGAAGAGGTTTAAAGAATAATACATATTAATTTCGTCAAGTTTTCTTTTACATCATTTAAGTAGGTGTCAAAAATATGTTTAAATTGGAGAGGTCAAATTAGTAGCTAGCTGGGCCGAGTGGGTTACTTAATTGTCATCCACAGAAGATGAAATAGGGTATTGGACACCATTTGATACAAAGTAAATAATTATGCCCCGTAAGGACCCAGGCTAAAATTGCACCGTCTATATCTTCCTGTCAAAGCCTGTAACGTGATAAGTAGTGTAGTATAAATAAAAACACACGTTAGGTAATTTGCAAAGCAATAAAAATAATTCCACCTTAACCACCTCACAAAGTTGAACTTACGGGAAAGTGGGTCAACTGTGAAAATGTTCCCATCAGCTGGAGCTCGCCAAGAGGATTCTAAAAGTTGCTTTGCAGATGGTCATAGGACCTTTGGATCAAAAGTTATATACTATATTACCTGGATAACAATCAGTCAACAAAACAACAAACCTTTGTTTCAAGGACCGTTCATATTATTATTTCTGAAATTGTTTTATGAGGATAAAATGAAAGAATTAAATTCGAATCTAGAAGTATGTTTTTAATAAAAAAGAAGGTAACAATATTTCCATGCAGTAATACTAATTTGACAGTGCGTATCTTACACCGGAGTAAATAATCCTAACCGAAGTGGAATGTGAAGTGTGTATGTGTGTTATAGAACTATAATGTCTAAGATGCTATTAACTAGTTATTCTAAACACAGTAATAACAATTTATAAATGCATATTTTAATATATAAGAGTAGCTATCCTCAATGAAATGACACAAATTTACAAGTGCCTTCTTCTTGAAAAGTATTTCTAATTTAATACCCTTTTTAGTTGTACATTGAACATTCTCAAAGACAAGGTGAAATAACAGTTGGTTAAATAAACAAACTAATTAACTGGATTAAATTCCTTTGAGCAAATTATATGAAATAATAAATTTCCTAAGATTTATGAAGGTACATTGTTGGCCAGACAATGTCCTTGTGCATCAAATTACTAAAAAATGTCCCTAAATAGATATTATAATAAACTTGACGACGAGCGGATCTCGCAATATTTGCACACTGACGCTGGTTATGCAGTATAGCGTCCCAATGTGGAGCTATTCACTTTTGCCGTGATGAAATGCTGGGGGTCGTGAAGAGGACGGACACCTTCCAAATGTCGAGTGCGAAATAAAATTTAAATGTTATTAAGCATACTTGCGCAATGTGGCGGGATGAACCGCGCCGTCATAAAGTTATTATTCCTTATATTCCCAATCGCGGGGCAAACTCAGGTACCGTGGGGTTCCGGATCGTTCGTAGGGCTGGGGCTAGCAGTCCCAAGAATGCGGGGTAGCAAAAAATCCGCTGTGGAAAAATATCACAGCGTTAGTATTTCAAACGTGGTCGAGTCGCATGACGCCACTCGAAGAAAAAGAATCTTTCGCAACAAAAAGAATCTGAACACCGTTGAAATTTAGATCAGTTTTATCTCACCTTTTTTTGCGGGTTTTATAATTCGTCAGCGGTGCCGATGATTAAAATCTTCGCCGTGATCGCCAAGAACACCAAGCTCATTCATCATCTCGGCCATCTTTAATTCTTACTATTTTTTCCTAGTCATACTCAAGCGCATGAACCAATCCGGGAAGACCTCTCAGCCGACCGTTCCATCTCACGCAGACCCCCTGCAGCGTCATGACACAACCGTAGTTTTTGAGTAAAAATATATTTTCCTAAATTGTAGATAAGGCTTAAACAAAGTTGCTTTTGTGCCATCTAACAATCTTTATTTGTCTAACTATGTAGAAATCTTAATTTCACATATATTAAAATGAAACCTTGTTTGCGTAAAGAACGCGCTACGTTCCGTTCTACAAATTGGAACTTTCCATAAACAAAAGTACAGTTTTTGAACGTGCTCCGCAACGATTCAACCAATCACAGCGCAAATGGCTGACATTCATAACTCTTACTTCACGTCGTTTTACTAAAACGTCATTGTCATTATAGTGTTTGCAAAATGCCGAATATTTGTTTTTACGAAACAAAGCATGAATTGCAAAAAAAGGAGTTGTAACCTCATATTGAGTGTTGTTTATATCGTAAATATAAATAAAAACAAGTTCCCACAATGCTAGCTAAGTATATGCAGCTAAGTAGTGCTACACATCCTCAGAATGACGGAAATTTGTTTGTTTACTAATGTAAATTCCTTCGTTCATTTGTCTCAGTGGTAAGTTTTATTATAGTTGTTTTGCAATACAAACAATAAAAACTGTAGCAACGCTACAAGCCATAATAGGCGACGCAAGAAAAAATACCAGGACGTGGACAGCACCACGATCTGAAGATATGCCGTCTTATACTGCGATCTCTAAGATGCCTGCTAAGCATGGGGGTTTAGGCAAATCAACGGTAGACCAGACTGTCTATGATGATGTGAAATAGACTTTTTACAGTGATTGCCGCAAAAAAACCATTCATTCAATTCTTGTATAACGTCCAGAAGAAAAACTTTAAAATCATAGACAAGCATTTAAGTCTTAAAAGCGTCTGAAAAATGTGGTCCATAACCGAAAGCGACTGCAACTTCATCAGTACCGTTAAGTGCATTCACTTTAACAGTCCTAATTAACTTGAAGTTAGAGCAAAGATGAACATAAAACTGTGAGTTAATTTCTGATTTCAACTTTTAAATTATATCTTTAACATATTATATTTTAATTCAGTTACTTATTTAGTTTTCTTTTTGGGGCAAGAAAGAATCTATAAAGTCACAAATTTGGTGAAGCAGTTATGACTCAGTGGCATTGGCTATGGACTGCCACGCAGCAGGTTCATGGTTCGAATCCCGCCATAGACTTGAGCTTCACCGCATGATGGAAGGGCATTTTGTGAATGCTCGCCTGGCTAGTGACCACCCTCAAGTAGAAAATCTGCTAGGTTAAGCCTGTCAGCAACATTTTTAAAAATTAAAAATCCTGACTGCTAATTATTTATTTTCGTGAAGCGTTTTGTCGTTCCATTCAAATTAAAACTATAAGATTATATATATATATATATATATATATATATGTATGGAATCGTTTCCTAAAGCTCTTCATTTTGATACCCCACTTGATAGGTTTGAAGAAAAAACATTTTTTTTCTCAAAATATGGCGTCTAAGATCCGACAATTTGTTTTATATTTTATTTCTTTATGTACCTAGTGTCACCTGGGCCATTAAGACGAATCTAATGATATATTATAAATTAAAGTCAGTTGAACCGTTAAGAAGTTATGGTGGTATAAAGAAACTTACAAACATACATACATTCATACATGAACCCTGAAAACATAAACCTTCTTTAGGCAATCGTGTAAAAAGATATATAAAATGTGTAACGTGTTTTAAGTTTATGACGATCTCCAAAACAGAGGTGGGCGTATGATTGCCGCGTTTATTATAATATTTTTGTACGCATATCTTGTTGCATAACAGATTAAATTCAAATAATCCGTCCTAATTGATCCCAAGTAAATTTCATCAACGTCGATCAGATTTTAAGTAATAATATTAACTGAAAAATAACTTTTTTTTTAAAATCACAAAGCACTTATTGTGATAAATCAAAATTGTATAACCAAAAAAATATCGACGCATTTTGCTATACGAACTTCATCTAGAGGTCTTGGCTCTTCATGCGAACGATCGAAAATGAGGCGATGCGACGTCATGTTTCGACGGAAATTGACATGTTAATTAAATGTTTTCCTGAAATATGTAGTCAGTACTAATATCATAAATGCGAAAGTAACTCTGTCTGTCTGTCTGTCTGTATGTTACGCTTTCACGCCAAAACTACTGGACCGATTTGAATGAAATTTGGTATGGAGATAGTTTGAAACCCGGGAAAAAACATAGGATAGTTTTCATCCGACTGCGCAAAAAGAGGTTCATGTTTTCGCGCGATAACCGACATACGCGCGGGCGGAGCCGCGCCCGGAAAGCTAGTATTTAATATTTTCTTAAAATTTTTAAATTTCGTTATTAATAATAATGGATTTGGCTAAGTCCTGACCCTATTAAATAATATATTAATGGGTAATTACAGTATTCGTTTGGTTGTATAAAAGAAAAATCCTTACATAATATACCGATATTTCCGCTCTGTATCAATAGTACTACTGACTAGTACAAATAGTTGTACAAATGATACAAATTTGTACCTCTAGTACTACCAGTAAACATACAAGCTGATTTTCTCGGTCAATTATTTTTTTTGTAAAGTGACTCCATTAAAAACATCGTCTTAAATTATCAACATCGAAAGATCCTATTCGTTCATATATTAATATCTACTCGATAATCTGTTTTACTCTGTAATACGCTACCAACAATGTAAATATTAAAAAAATCTTTCGTCGGACAATCTGTCGGCAATGAGTGTATACAGCGAACCTTTGAATAGAGAAGGATTCATTCGTAAAACAAACTGTCGTCAAAGAGTGGTTTTGGCGAACCGTTGTTCCTTCAATGAACGATTTTTTTGTAAATGCGATAATCTTTTGAGCGATCGAATCGAAGCGAATAAGCCTTCGATGAAGCAGAAAGTTCGGGAAAAGATAATTCATAGAACCATATCAAGTTCAAACTTTTGCTGCATAATTTTGGTAATATTTATGGTAATAATAAATTTGAAGCTTGATAGCTCATTGTTGAAGCAATGATAGCTCAGTGGCTTAGGGTATGGACTGCCGCCCAGCAGGTCCATGGTTCGAATCCCGCCGCAGGCTTGAGCTTCACCGCATGGTGGAAGGGCATTTTTGCGAATGCCCGCCTGGCTAGCGACCACCCTCAAGTAGAAAATCTGTCGCCAAGCACCTAACGGTGTGTTCCGGCAGCTGTCCTTGAGAGCCAGTCATTCTAGGTTAAGCCTGTTAACACCTTCGACCACATCATCACTTACCATCAGGTTAGATTGTGGTCAAAAGCTTACCTATCAACAATAAAAAAAAAAAAAAATACATCTTGTATTTAGATAATATATTGAAATTTCAAGATTGTGACGCATTTCGATTAAGAGCTGAAAGCAGAGTATCTATATAAGTTTAATAGAGAACCCTAACAAAGAAATTACTTTGGACGCTGATGCACACTTTTTGGTAACAAGGGAAGGTGATTCCACCTTCCCTAGTTATTAAGTATTAGTGTTAAAGTATTCTTTATTCTTTCAGTGTAGGAAAATAATTCACTTTATTTCACCGTTTTTATTCTAAGAGTCATAAAATTTTCTTTATGCTAAATCGTGTAACTCTGTATACATTGTGTTTAGTCATAATGGTTTTCTTGTATAAAAAAAACCTTTTAAAACTTTTTGTGTTCTTACAAAGGTATTTCTTACTAAACCGTTTCTTTTGTTAGTTGGCACTCCCTTAAGAATTTCTTGATGAATGGTATTTAAAAATGTTGTGTTGGTACTTGGATGGAAATAATAAAATTTGTAAAAAACAATATTCAAGAAATGACAGCCAAACAATTAAAAACTGGAGCTGACTTGAGCACTGAAAACCAAAAAATTATTTGTTGAAGTCGACGCCATGCTGATTCATAACAGTGACCTTACATCAACGTGATCGACTTTCATAAGTTATTTCACACTTTTCTGGACGGAAGTTGGTACCGGTTATTTTTTTATGAGTGAAAAAACAGTTATATTTTAATATCACTTTTTTAAATTATGCTTTGGTAACAAGATTGTTCACTCGTCCAAAACACAGTTCGTCGTCGACAAGAGTTGCAATTACCCTTAAATCATCCAGGTATACAAATAAATTTTCTGGTTAATTGGCTATAAATTTAAAACTACTCGACCAATTTTCATCAAATGTAAATTGAACCAACTGAGAAGTCTACACTACCCATAAAAATCATCGAAATCGGTTCATAATTCGCAAAGTAATCAAGTAAACACAAAAAGCATACAGACGATTTGAGAACCTACTCCTAGCTTTTCCCATATAGATTTAGATTAACATAGATTGTTTTACAATTATACGCTAGGGTTACTCATAAATGTTATATCATTTGAAACTCATTCCGACATCACAAACCTAATTTTGTTGCTATAAATAGTTACAAATAACTTTTCAAACTAAATATCACAATAGTTACAAAACAATATTCGAACATTAGTTTATTTAGAAAAAATATATAGCACTAGCTTTCCAGGCGCGGCTCCGCCCGCGCTTATGTCGGTTATAGCGCAAAAACATTAACCTCTTTTTGCGCAGTTGCATAAAAACTATCCTATGTTTTTTCCCGGGTCTCAAACTATTTCCATAACAAATTTCATTCAAATCGATCCAGTAGTTTTGGCGTGAAGCTTATTAAGAATAGAAATAGTATATTTAAAACATTCTTTTTTATTCTATAAAATTATCGAAGTCATGATGGCCGAGCGGTAATTGCTATAGACTGCCGTGTGCAGGTCCATGGTTTGATAATAACTGCCAACTTGAGCTTTACCGCATGGTGGAAAGGCATGTTGCATATACTCTTCTTGCTACCACTCACAAGTAGAAAATCTGTCGCCAAGCACCTAGTGTGTTGTCTTAGGTTTTCAAGCACATGAGACTTAACAACTGAATGTCTCAGGGTGACGGGCTAAACGTCACTTGTGACGAAATATATCAGATATAGAGGTTAGTCTACTTAACATCAGGTGGGCCTCGTGCTTGTTTCGTCACAATCACAAAAAAGTAACGACTTAATTTTTTACAGTTTTTGTATATGGAGATGTTGTTTGAGTAACAATTATTATTATAATTATAAGTAAATATTGAAGTATTTATTAAAAAAGAAGCGTCTTTATAAGAAGGAAATCTTAAGGTCTGTTTGAACGCTTATAGATTTAAATAAGTGCCAAAGAGTGTAAAGGTAAGGTAAGCCAAATACTAGCCGGCCATAATGCCAAAGTCCAGACCGAAGCCAGCGCCTGGTTAGTTTCTCACGCCACTGTCTGGAAAACCGGAGCTACGAATGTTTCTTGATCTAAAAAATGGAGAAATAATACTTTATTTTGTATATTTTATATTATGTATATTATGAACATAATAAATAAGGTACATTTACATTTAGCCTAGCGTCGTTAGGTCTAGTTTGCCAAATTCACGTCAAAACTTTTAAAATGTTTGGCAATTCGTTTTGAACTCAATATTACAAAAAAATATACAAAATAATCTGACTAACAAAACGAGGTAGGTTTTTTAATGCCTGATAGGTAAGCCTTTGGCCAATATCTCACCTGATGGTAAGTGATAATGTGGCCGAAGATGTTGTCCAGGCTAACCTAGAATTACTTGCTCTCAAGGACAGCTGCCGGAACATACCGTTCGGTGCTTGGCAACAGATTTTCTACTAGCTACCACCCGGTAGATAGCCAGGCGGGCATACGCAAAATGCTCTACCATCATGCTATAATGACTGCCATCCTAAGACAATAATCGGGACCGACGGCTTAACATGCCCTCCGAAGCACGGAAGCGCTCAGTAGTAATGTCACCATCGGTCACCAATCCAAGTCATGACCGAGGCGGACGTTGCTTAACTTTGCTGATCGGTTCAGAACGGTTAAGCAAACTTCGCTACGAGTGCTTCAAAATAGTTTAATAGATAATAAGCATAAAATTCCTTGTTATATATATTATTATATACGTGACATTCTAGTCCGGCACCCCACGGAGAAGGTATATCTCTATAAATATAAAAATCAATTGTGGTTCGTTTGTCTCGCTAAAACTCGACAACGGCTGGGCCGATTTAGCTGATTTTGGTTTTGAAATGTTTGTCGTAGTCCAAGAAAGGTTTAAACGATGAGAAAATATGAAAAAATGGTGAGGAAGATAGTTAAAACAACAATTTAATTTTCCCATATAAACTGTTCTAACTAAACTTTGTTCGTCCGTTATGATAGGTAATACGAAGTACACCGGGTCATCTAGTATTTGATAAATTTCATGAGCAAAGATCAAACGCACAGACTACGGTGGCTACAAGCCGTCTTGCGTATAGGAGACGATCGAACGGTCAAGCGTTTATGCTTCAGCCAAGCATCAGGCCGGCTGAGCAAAGAAGAACCTACGAGAACGTCATCTGCCAATAATGTATGAGATATCATTCGATTCGTTTTGATAGCGCAATCGACTTTGGGTGTATAAAAAATAATTTCAAAACAAACTGGTAGATTAATAAATACTTATACCAAAAGAGTTTAAGAACAATACATACTTTAATTCTTGTGCTATTTATTCTAGCTTTACAAATTGCACGCTTAATATGCCATATGAGAATGCCATACACTTTCCCTCGTTTTATTTCCCTGTCACGTATATATGTTGATGTCTCTGTCGCACACTCCCTCCACTTGGCCAGGCTGGATCGTTTGTTTGTTTGTTTAGGGAGGACATAGATGCTGGCTACCGCCTGTGCGGTCGTCCAGCTCCACCGGGTTTTGGGCGAGGGCCTGGCTCTACAATAGCCCGGGAGGGAGAAGTGCCGAAGGCACTTCTCCCGAGACGGGCGTAGAAGGCGAAAAGCGCTTTCTACCTCCGTCTCCTGCGGACGCCAAAAACGTACCGCTATTATAGGAGGGGTTGACAGCGAGCTCAAGGGCACCACTGTGGTTCGGACCTCGGCTTGTCTCGCTGTCGAGAGACATGGGGGGGATCGGAGCAAAATGCCTCTGTGCAACTGCAGTGTTGCACAATTGGGCCCTACTGAATAATACTCTTTGACTATTTGGAGAGCAATTTATCGTGACCTTGTTTTTGCCTCGAGCTCGCCGGCGGGCTCGGTGTTTGATTGTGTGACCTCTAATTACCTCACACCTGGGGATTTTACCTCGACGACTTGCGGATAACGCTAAAGCTGCCAATGTAATGGCTGCGATGGGGTCATCCGGGTCGTCTAATACCTGCCGTGGTCGGCGACGGGGGGGTTTGAAAAATGGGATAGAAGAGGCAGTCGAGTAGTTCGATGCCTGGACAACCAATGGGTTCGGGTGGTGGGGCGCTCGATCAAAGTATCGGCGGGCGCAGTCTTTATTGAACTGCGCTAAAGAGGGAAGGTTTAAGTCGCAATGCAACTCGGTGTTCCGGATATACCACGGGGCGCCGGTTGCATTACGAAGAAAACGGTTTTGGATGACTTGAAGTTTATGAAGGTGGGCCTCACTAGCATGACTAAACACTACTGATGCGTAAGTCATGATGGGGCGGATGCAGGCAGTGTAAAGTGTCTTCTTATTACTAAGAGACATTTTACTCTCTTTGCGAAGTAGGGGACCAAGGCGACCCATTATGAAGGCCGCTCTGTTACGGACGGTTGTTATGTGATCGTTAAAGGTGAGATGACGATCAAGGGTGACTCCGAGGTATTTTGTTCTAGGAACCCAGGGAATGGGTTCGTCGAACAAAATAAGCGGTTTCGGGTAAGGGGAGCGTGTCTTCTCAGTAAAGCACATAGCTGTGCTTTTAGCTGGGTTGACCGCAATGCGCCATTTTCGGAACCAGTCACCGATCTCGGTGATGGCCCGTTGCATGACGAAATAGGACTGTCTGTTGATATGCCACCCAGTGGTGTAAATGGCGGTATCATCCGCATATTGGGCTAGGAATACTTTGGGCTGAGAGCGTGGGATGTCACTGGTATACAGTGCAAAGAGAATAGGTGATAGCACGGAGCCCTGAGGGACTCCGGCTCTGACTGGGTGGGGGGAGGAGAGGGTGCCTTCCACGCGATAGCGAAAGCTTCTGGCTTTAAGGAAGTCTTGTAGGATGAGCACAAGACGTTCTGGCACGCCAAATTGGTATAGCTTGTAGATCAAGCCATTGTGCCAGACTTTGTCAAAAGCTTTCGCTACGTCGAGGAAGACTGCTAGCGTAGTCTGGGGTTTGGGGTACTTATTGAAGCCCTCAATGATGTGCTCCGTGAGGCGGTGCACCTGTTGGACGCATGAGTGTCCGGGTCTGAAGCCAAACTGCTCATCTGGGATAAGGTGGTGTTCCTTAGCATGGGACTGGAGACGGTTTGCAAGTAACCGCTCGTAAAGTTTGCCTAAGGCACTGAGGAGGCTGATGGGGCGGTAACTGGTGGGGTCAGATGAGCTTTTGCCTGGTTTGTGAATGCCAATGACATTTGCACATTTCCAGGTGTCTGGGAATAAGCAGTGGCTCATAGCAGCATTGAAGATGCTGACTAAGAGATGGATGAGAGGAGGAGAGAGGGTTTTAAGAACCCTGTTGGAGATGCCATCGGCACCGGGGGATTTGCGCGGTCGGAGGGCCTTGATCAGTCTCTCCACCTCAGCGTAAGTCGCTAAGGTGATTGGTAGGAGTTCAGAGGTGACCACAGAGCTTTTACGTTCGACTTCAGCATCCACCGAATCGAGGTGAGCTTGGTCAACGTGATCTACGTTAGGGGAACACTGAGCCTCTAGGCTATCAGCTAGGCACTCAGCTTTGTCTTCGTCAAAGAACGCTGGGACTAGTGGGACTGGTCTGTATAAGGGAGGCATGTCGTTATGGTTACTTCCTTTCAAGCCTCGCGCCAAGTCCCAGTAAGCATGGTGGCTTGGCACGAGGTTTGAAAGTTTATCGCCCCATTGTTGATCACGCAACTCAGACATGCGACTTTGAACCATGCGTTCAAAGTGGCGTTTCTTAGTTTTGTTCTCTTTACTGGGGTAAGAGTCGTAATGTCGGGTCATTGCTTTACTTTCCGTCACCAATCGTCTCACATCCGCTGGAATGACAAGGCGCCGGTCGTCCGGCACTATGACCTCCTTTGCGGATGCACCTACTACGGTTGAGAGGTGATTGGTGAACGAATCGATCGCAAGGGTTACGTCATCTTTTGTCAGGATGTCGTCAGGGATCTTGTCAAGGTCCGGTGAACTGATAGCCTTTAGGGCATCGCCTACTTGCTTCCAGTTCACTATCGTCTTAGTGGGGCGGGGGAGGTCAGTCGTTGGGTCGGGACCTAGTCGTAGTATAATGGGTCGGTGGTCAGAGTGAAGCTCGTGAACCACTTCTATGGAGCGTACCCGGAGTGTTACGCCTCTGAGTAGTGCCATGTCAAGCAAGTCAGATCGATGGTCTTCCATATAAGGGTAGTGAGTGGGCTCAGTGGGCGCAATTATGTCAAAGTTAAGTTCTGCGATTAGGTTTTCAAGTGCAATACCTTTGGGATTGTTGACGTTACAATTCCATAGGATGTGCTTACTGTTGAAGTCGCCAATCAGAAGGACGGCGCTTCCTAATGAGAACAAGGCTTCTAAGTCAGCTCGGACGATCGGCTTGGAGCAAGCTTGGTAACAGGACGCTATGACTATAGGTTGATGACCAGTCATAGCTAGGAGGCAACAAGATGCTTCCATATTAACAAGAGTCGGGGTAGGTAGGGGAATGCAGTGCAGGGACCTTTTGTAAAAGATAAGAGTGCCTCCCCCACGGGAGTTCACTCTATCATTACGTACCGTTCTGTAATTGGCAAACCTAGGGTTCGCCTTCCCCGGTTTTAGAAAGGTTTCCTGCACGCATAAGATATCGATAAGGTGGGTACAACAAAAGTCGTGGACGAGGTCACGTTGTTTGAAGAGGCCGTCAGCGTTAAATGACGCTAACGAAACTGAGTACGGTTTCGTGCGTTCGGTTGTACTACCCATAGTGGTTGTACTGGGGAGGGGCCTGGGGGACGAAGCGCTTAAGGGCGCTTAGTAAGTTTGCGTGTTCCAATGTGTATTGGATCACGTCCGCTGGGGATTGAGCGTATTGCATCTTGTGGAATAGCTCTTGTACCTCATTGATGTCAACCGACATAGCCAGATCGCTGACTAGGTTGATTGCCTCTTGAAGAGGGGCAGCCATCAACGGCATAGGGGGAGCTTGTGGCCGGGAAGCGGCGCGGGGAGGGGCGCGAACGGTGTTGGCAGCGGGTGCCGGGAGTGCGGGGCGAGCCGGGGCCGGTGCGCGGGCAGGGGCCGCGGCGCGGGCGGGTGCGGGTGCGGGCGCGGGTGCGGGCGCGCGGGCCGGGGCGCGGGCGGTAGCGACGGTCTTAACCATACTGGGTGGTTTAGACCATGCGTTACGGGCTGGGAGCGGCGCGGGTATTACCTGTGAGGCAGGTACTACCGTGAGTTTAGGGCTTACCCGTTGGTAGCGGTCATAAGAGGGACGGGTCGGCCTATGCCTTGCCACCTTGTGGTTCACTCGTGGTGCTTTAGGGCAACCACGGTAATTCGCGGTATGCCCTTGAGCACCGCATAGAACGCAACTGGGTGGGTCCGGCGAGTCCCGGGTGCGAGTGCACGCTGCTGTCGCGTGATCGCCTAGGCACTTAACGCACCTAGCGCGAGCGAAGCAGAAACGGGAGGCGTGCCCGTATAGTTGGCAGTTATGGCACTGCGAGGGACTCCCATTCTTGTATGGGGCTTGGACATCGAGTCCTGAGAGGCCACAGACCTTTTTTAAGTTAAAAATGGCCTTGCCTTCAGGAGTACGATCTAGTACTACGAGTACTAGATCGTAGGGACTGCGGTCCTTCCCGCTGTACATGCGGTGAACTGCATGTACGGGGAAGTCTTGTGCCTTCAGGTCGGCACATACCGAATCGGTATGTACCTCCTTGGGCACACCGCGGATGACCACTCGGAGGACTTTCTCCTCTTCGAGCGCATAAGTGTGGAAGCTTATGCTCTCATTGCGGAGGAGTTTCGTTAGCGCTCTGTGGTCGCTAATGGTGGACACTTGAACTTTAATGCCCTGCTGCGTGGAGCGGGCATTAGTATAGTGGATCCCACGATCCGAAACCAAACGGGACAGCATGTCCCATTTGGTTTTGTCCTGAATGAACAGGGGCGGAGGTGGTTTTTCGCGGCGCGCGCTCGCGTCCTGAGGGGACGCGGCAGTGGTGGCCGGAGCGGAGGGAGGAGACGCGGGGCGCGGGGCGGGGGTCGGCTTCTTGCCGGAGGCGGGGGCCTTAGCGGGTGCCTTGGCGGGAGGGGCGGAGGTTGCGCAACTAGCGGCTTTAGGAGCACGCTTGCGTTTCCTATCTACGACGGTATAGCCGTCGTTGTCTGAGTCCGAGTCGGTGCGTAAGGCGCGACTCGGATCTACCTCCATCTCCGCTTCGGAGTCCGAAGTGGGCTCGACAACGGCGAAGGAGGGACTGGTGCTCGCTGGCCTCCCGATCGGTGAGCGCGAGCGAGACCTCTCACGGGGAGGGGCTGCCACCGTGCGTCTGTTGTCTGGGCCCGGAGCGGGCGAAGCCGGACTGTCCTCTGAGAAGGACCGGGTCAGAGGAGGGACGTTGGCCTCCGGGATTGAAGTCCCGGAGGGAGCAATAAGAGTGTCCGTGAGGCGGGCACTCGCTTCCTCTTCGAGGAGTTGCATATGAGCAACATACAGATCGGGGTGGCGGAGGGCGAAGGTCTGAAGGACCTCCACCTCACCGTTAGAGGGACGTTGCATCCTGAGGGGAATACTCAGGATGGCCTAACGGGTTCTGTCTCCCTCTCGCAACTCGTGAGCTCACTTGTGTGAGAGGGAGTGAGTACCTATGGTGTGCCCTAGTTGTGTACCCTCTCCGAGCTTTTTTCTCGGCGGAGAGGGGTGCTCCTAATGCTGCTCCGGGGTTGACTAGGGGCGACCCCAAGGCCAGTTGTCCCGGAGCCCAGCTTGCTTCGGCTGACCCGTGAAGCGGGAAAGGCCACGGTGCAAGGTTAAACCAAAAACAACAACAGTGGCCGTTGTCACCGTAGGGTGTCACACTGCGACCGCAGCAAATGGCGGATTTGATCGTTCAGACGGGTTTGGCTGACGCTACCCCACGCCTGAACGACGTCGCTTAACAGCACAAAGTGTGTTGTTACGCGCACTGTTACAATGTTGTGTCGAGTAGTAAAGTTGTGAAATGCGCACCGAAAAGTGCGGTCAAAACAAGACCACCAGCCCGATATGATGTTGTTGTGTCGAAACAAGGGACTTGGGTAGGTGGTAATGCCTGACGTCTTAGAGCGCCTCTGCGCGACGGCACGGCGAGCTCGTAGCTCACGTTGCACGGCGTTCGGCGGCTGCTCAGCTTCTGCACACAAAACAAAACTTCGTCAGGACTGCGTATTCCAAGGCACTGGTCTGCAACTAGCGTCGGAACGATGACCCGAGTGAGACGGCAATAGTGCGGGGACTATTGCGGTCTCACTGGGAGATACTGGCGGAGCTGTAGACAGGTGTGCACGGCGTGGCGGCACAGGTCGGAATGTGCCAGGCTGGATCGGCGCTGTGCGCGTATTTATCATCATTGGCGTACGTTACTTCACCAATTGCTCACGTCTAAAGACAGCTCCTCAGATGTGGTCTATCTTTTGCACATTCTTTCCTAAAGATTTTTCATTCGAAGTTTAAATTAAATATTGCCGTTGGAAATTGATGTTAAAATGTATTTTATTAGCGTGTAGGTATGTTAGCTGTACGTAATATAATAGACAATGAAGCGGAGCCTACTAAAAGAGTAAGCCAGGATACATCATCGGTGTCATCAAATTCATCCCTGGTGGCCAAAAAAAGCATACTCAATTGCAAAAACCACCATGAAGCCCTTAGAAAATAATAAACCAATGAAAATAGTAAACAACACAACCAAACACATTCATGCTTCACAACAAAGAAACTCGCGTAATTGGGTTATGCTACAAAAATATCGCAACGAGTGTTTTAGCAAAAATTTTTGCGATAGTGAATGTACCTGAAACAATATCACTATTGATGTAGGTGCCACTCGGAAAGAAGACCATTTGGTAAATTACCACGCTGGGCTAAACCCAGCCTAAACGCAATGATGAAATCGCATGTTTCGATCACACTACTGACCTATTTATATGCTGACGTGGCCTTGATAATGAGTGTTGAATACAAGAAATTTTCAGTAAGGCTTTCGTGTCCTTTCTATCTTAGGCGTGCAGCTCAGAAAATCTTCTCCACGGCAAAATAAAATTTGCGCTAAAATCAATGACCTTTTCACGAAAGGTGACTATTGAAAGATCTCAAATTATATCCTTCAGTTAACTTGTAGACGCTACCCGTGCAGATTTAGTGGAACAAAGGATATTAGAATAAATCATAGAGATACCTGTGTAGTTGAGTTTTTGAGATAGATGCCACAAAATGGTCAAAAATTGTCAATTTTGACAGCTACAGATGTAATAATTATTTTTGGCTAAAAATATTAAAAAATCATGTTGTTTATCAACATCAGTCCGGAAAATTACCGTCTTATCTCTTCATATTATTGAAAATATAGATACCTACTTTTAAGTAGGTACCTATATTTTTTAACTGCGGCTGTTGCTATTTCTGTCCTTTTTTATTCTGAACGGGTTAAAACTTGACCACTATCTCCGATGATGTTAAGTGATGATGCGGTCGATGATGGAGCACGCTTACCCAGAAGGTGTCTATTCACTCGCGTTTTGAAGACGGCAGGACTCAGGCAGGGTGTTCCATTTCCTGGCGGTTCGCATGATGAACGATTTTTTTATACATTATTGTGACAGAACTGGCACGAACTCATCTGGTGTTAAACGATAACATCTGCCCATAACAGATGCATTTCATTAGTGACGAACTCAACTGCTTCCATCACCATGAGATATTAAGTTGTTAAGTGTCATTTGCAGATCGCCAAAGTCCAATTTCACCGACTACCATACCCTTTAATCCCGAATACAGTAATGCGAACGTTTAGCGGTAGAAATAAGTATGGTGGCACGTACTGTAATGTCAGTTATTTTCATTTAATTTTTTTTTATATACTGTGTTATTGGTGAAATGCTAACAACCTCTTAGGGTTGCCTTCTTCTAGTCCTATTAAACATTTTCAGTATTTTTTTTTGTTTTAAAAAAAGGGGTTCTTTTTCCGTTTGAAAGCGTACTCCGAGTCAAGAACACCCACCGCGGCAACACTGGACTGCGCTGTGCTTCGTTTGAATAGAGTCTTGAATATTTACATCGAGCAAAGTAATAAAAAAAAAAACATAACAGCCACAAGAGGCTTTTAACATCAGATGATCTCGTGCTTACTCCACCAAAAAATATATAAAAAAAAACACAATAAAAAAATTAAGCAAAAAGAGAGTATTTTTTTCAAAACAAAAAAGAATCATCTCGAAATGTTTGTCAGGACTAGCAGAAGTCAACCCAGTTAGCATTTTTCCAATCACCCTGTATAATTTTAGTTGCACAATACGTTCTATGTTTTATAGCATGGATTTAAGTACTGGGTCAGGTCCAGAAGTAGGAATCGTAGTAGCTGTAACACAGGGAATCCTAGCACAGCTACTAACGATCCTCCTAGTGTTAAGTTTTGTTAATTTAGTATATATTTTGCCACTATATTTTATGATATTAACACTTAAGGATGAGTGTGATGTAACATTTTTGAAAATAAAGAAATTTTATTATATTATTATTACTTTACTTCCCCGGACGAACTCACTCAGTAAGTTCTACTGCTACTAAAACAGTCTCCTTATTTCATAATATTTTGAATGTCCACAATATCCGGAAATTTGTAGCTCGGCGCTACATATAAAGCTTTTGACAGGATATAGAAACCGCGACCACCACATTCAATGTGACTCAGAACTGGATTGTCTAGCTTTGAGTAAACTAAGTGTGGTGCAGTGGTGCACTCTCTAGAAAGATTTAAGATATTGGAAATCTTAGGGAAACTTACCGTTCATGGTGTGATAATGTAAGAGACGCTTGATTTTCAGTTGCTTAAAAAAGTAAATCTGAAAAAAAAATATTTTTAGTAAATTATTAAAATATAATACAAAATGCCTCACTTACACAGAAGAGGCATTTCTATATAAAAAACATAAACATTAAAAAAAAATACGATTATATCATCAATATAGGTAAATATTTTTCAATTATTGGAGTGTTACTCAAAAACGGCTTGACCGATTTCAGTAAAGTTTAGATGGAACCAAACGACAAGCATCAGCTTTCAAACAAAAAAGAATTTTCAAAATCGGTTCACCCAGTCAAAATTTCTGAGGTAACAAACATAAAAAAAAATTACAGACGATTTGAGAACCTTTTTTTTTTTTTTTTATGCCTGGTAGGTTAGCCTTTGACCATTATCTCACCTGATGGTAAGTGACCTGATGTGGTCGAAGATGTTGTACAGGCTAACCTAGAATTACTGGCTCTCAAGGACAGAGGCCGGAACACACCGTTAGGTGCTTGGCGACAGATTTTCAACTTGAGGGTGGTAGCTAGCCAGGCGGGCATTCGTAAAGTGCCCTACCACCATGCTGTAACGACTGCCATCCTAAGGCCTAGTTTCACCATACTCTGTTATTTATTTGACGCCTTGTTAATCCTTTTAACGGACTGTTAATTGAACCGAGTGTCCCACCAACTGTTAATGGATGATTAATTCAGTTAACTTCATAGAACGTAGACTGATTTAACAGCTCTGTTATTTTTAAAGACCCATTAGCTAATGCCTGATTTAGCGTAAACAAACATGGTATGGTGAAATTAGGCCTAAGACAACAACCGGGACCGACGGCTTAACGTGCCCTCCGAAGCACGGAAGCGCTCAGTAGTAATGACACCAGCGGTCACTCATCCAACTCCTGACCGCGGCGGACGTTGCTTAACTTTGCTGATCGATTCAGAATGGCTAAGCAAACTTCGCTACGAGCGCTTCAAAAAAACCTCCTCCTTTTTTGGAAGTATGTTAAAAATATGCGACATACGAGACAAAAGGTAAAGAATGTAGAGTTTGCTGAAAATTGACACTTAGCATCTATGACCTATGCTTATATGACTTTTGCGTACTTATATAGGTATTTTATAAGCGCAACCATCGCGGGTCCTGCGATACAGGTTGCCTAGTGCAGGACTCTCAAGCACACCGTTAACCTTCCTAACTAACCTTTTACAACTTGTTTGGTTTATTTATTGAGGTAAAATTTTATTTATTAAGGTATTATTAAGGATTTATTAGCTAGTTGTATGTGATCTTCACTTATATTAGAAAATTTATATTTAGTGAAATCATATTTAGTTATTATTAAGTTTGTTAGAAAGACAAGATTAGAATTATTAATTAATTAAGTTAGTATATCAATAAATGTTTTTATTAATGTCTGTTCATATGGACAAACGGGCTTTTGTTTCTAAATATGTATTATTTGAGCGTGCACTGTTTATTTACACGTGCGTGAGGTCACCTCCCTATACTAACGGAAGACCAGCGCTGGTTGCAAGCAAACAGCTTTTTGCTGAGTTAGTATAGGGTTGTGACAAACACTTTGTTTATTTTTCAATGTGTCCATAATTATATATTTTACCATTATGTAAAGTGTTTGTTGCAATTAAAGTTATTCATTCATTCATTCATATTCATATTATTTTTGGTACTAAAACAATTATATCCTGCCCTGCAGGACCCTTTATCGCAGCAGTTTCAGACTCTGTGTGATGATGGGTGTGTATTAGTACCTTACGAATTTAATACGTTTATTTCTAGTACCTATTAGGTTATAGAATAAAATGCAAAAAATCAATCGTGCTCTCCAGCGGGACCCTAAGTTAATATGAATCCTTCAGTTCAGATACCTATATTCTCAAATAGAACTGTATTAGTACCTACCAAAACAGTCATTATTAAAAAAAAAACTTAATAGTATTCTTAGTTTTTTTAGGTACAAAACTACCTGTGAGCCAGCGGGACCCTCGGCTATATTGTCATTTACGGACAACATGTTATGTTTACAGTTAGCATTATATTAGTACCTTCTAAATATATACATATGGTCACTTACAGTCACACACGTTATTTACTCAGTCAACATGTGCTATCAATGGTTTACTCTCAAAAATATTTATATTTTGGACAGTCGGTGACATAAATGAGTTGTTCTAAAGTCTTTCCAGGTACCCGGATAGCAGAAATCCACAAGAGATAATTAAACATTTCTTTTTTGAGTTTTTATTAAATGTAATTGCAACTACCATGCTGCCAGAAAGCAGTAAGAGGATAGAAGTGGTTATACATATTTTATATCAAACGCCATATCTAGGGCTTACTGATAAATGTTTGTAAGTCATAAGGCTTATTTATAGTAAGAAAAACTACATAATTACGTATATGTAATATTTCTAATCAAAAGGAACTTATTCTAATGCACTGTAGAGAACACAATGTATCTCAAATTTTTTATCAGTATTACTACTGTTTGTTTCATTGGAAATGTCATCGTAGCATTCAAATTGATTATTATTTCTGAAGCAGTGGGCTCGATAATGTCCTATAGATGAGCTATTTGGGCAATATTCGATTACAGAAATTAATCTGTGTGTTTGCCGCTTGACAAATAAACTTTGGGGTATTTTCAATAATGTTACAGGTGCCAGGCCATTAAAATCAAAAGATATGACTTTGGATAATGTGTAAACTTGGTACTTGGAAAGACTTTAGAACAACTCATTTATGTCACCGACTGTCCAAAATATAAATATTTTTGAGAGTAAACCATTGATAGCACATGTTGACTGAGTAAATAACGTGTGTGACTGTAAGTGACCATATGTATATATTTAGAAGGTACTAATATAATGCTAACTGTAAACATAACATGTTGTCCGTAAATGACAATATAGCCGAGGGTCCCGCTGGCTCACAGGTAGTTTTGTACCTAAAAAAACTAAGAATACTATTAAGTTTTTTTTTTAATAATGACTGTTTTGGTAGGTACTAATACAGTTCTATTTGAGAATATAGGTATCTGAACTGAAGGATTCATATTAACTTAGGGTCCCGCTGGAGAGCACGATTGATTTTTTGCATTTTATTCTATAACCTAATAGGTACTAGAAATAAACGTATTAAATTCGTAAGGTACTAATACACACCCATCATCACACAGAGTCTGAAACTGCTGCGATAAAGGGTCCTGCAGGGCATACGCATATAAAACAATTTCGGTTTCTATTTCCGTTTCTGATTCACTGAATATTAAATATGTATAAGTAATTATGTAAATTTTTATATCGGTTGTCACGAAATAGAATAGTAGTGTGACTTAAAGGGTGACTTAAAAAAGAATGATAAAAATAAAAGAGGGAAAGTATAGAATAATTATAATATCATTTAAAACATAAAAGGTTGGGCTCTCGTTATATCTCACTTAATTATAGGAATGTATAAAATTAGCCTACAAAGAAAGTTAAAAAATAAATAGGAAATAAAAAATAAAGAGAAAATCTAGCCTGTGGAATTTATGTGGAACCAGGAGCGCTTCGCCAGGAACGTAGAATAGATAGCAGCAGAGCAGAAGCGGGTGCGCCTCTTTGCAGGAGAATGGAGGCAGGCACACCTCACCAACACTTCGCCAGGAACGTGCGTAGAGAGCAGCAGAGTAGACGCGGGTGCGCCTCTCTGCATGCAGGAGAGTGGAGGCAAGCAGAGGTAGGAGGGCCTCGCCACAGGAAAGAGGAGGCAGGTACACCTCACCAGCACCTGGTCACCTTGATTTGCTGGTCCGCGTATGTGTTTGTGGACTGACTCCGGTGAGCTGGTGGGAGAGAAAGGAATTAAGAACGGAGATAAGGGTGGCCGCGCTTGAGGGGCTTCGCCACGTAGCTCCCACCAACTTCAGGAGCACCGGATGTAGGGCCGCGTCGAGAGGGCTGCGCCAGTCTAGTCTTCCAGTGTTGGACCAGCAATCTTCTCAGGTGACTTCAGTTGTTCAGTGAGGGTTTCTTCCTGTACTGTATTTTAATTTTAGACTTTCTTGAAATCCAAGCAAAGAATGATCGAAGAAGCCGAATGTTCCGTTTATATAGGGCCACCTGGCTTTAAAATCGGAACCAAGAACGTTAGGTTTAATTCTTAGTTGCTAGCAATATTTGACATAAAATCACCAAATTTTGAATGCAACCTCATAAATTTTAGAAGAAATCGTCGTTTGACAACGCAATTTTGACTCAAGACAGTGTCATTTTTGACATGTTTATATTTGTGGAAAACCCAAAATATGAGGATAAATACTATGAATATAATAAAAACAAACATACCAACGTATAGAGAAAAATGCGACTGATATAATATCAAAAATCACAAAAAATAAGTGATTTAGGCTATAAAACAGGTAACCGTTGTAATTACTATCATAAAAATACTGTTTCTAGATAGAACAATGCATTCTACACATTACCAGCTAAAAATTTCATAAAACCATTCATTTTTCCCACAGAAACATCAACTCGGAAATGTATGATGTTGCTACGAAAACCTATCTAGTTTTCTTGATTTGGCTTGCAAAGCCCTAAGCAAACAAAGGAAAAGTTATCAGCATGTCTAGAACCAAAAATCAGCACAAATCTGCGTCATATTCTATTCATTTTGTAAATTTTCAGATAAAAGCTTCAGTGTCCAGGATAATAAGGACTTATTAAAGTCGCAAAGAGCATATAACGAGATGAAATAAACCTATATATATGAAAATCAAAAGTAAAAGAATAGTACCACTCAAGTAGCAAAGATATATAAACACAAGAACTTATTTACGAGAAACAACTAAAATCTATGTGGAAAAACTACCATAAGAACCATCTAGAGCTCAATAAGAATCCCTATAACTATACGCACAACGAAACGTGCGCATAATATGAGTAATATGTACATATTCGAGTGAGGCAGTGCTGAGTATATAATGTACCAAGTTGCAGACATATACCTACCTACGTTTAGAATGAAATCAAGGATAAAGCATCATCAGATAAATTATGGAAATGATTGTTAGTACAAACTATATTATTATTACACAAAAGAAAAGCTTAGTGAAAAATTAAAACCCTACACGGTTTGTGATAAAGAACATAATTATATCGTGCCTGTTCAATTAAGCTTAGATAGGCAGGTACTTAAAATAACTAACCTTGAATTAATTAGCGAGAATTGATTTTAACGAGTCTGGGAAATTTTAAAAGGTTGAAGCTGTATTCATAACCAAAAGGCCCGACGTCAACTTTGATCCCGTCCTATCACCTAGATAATAATATCCCTAATTATGTATAATTTCATTTATTTTTATATGAAAATATCGGAGCACGAGGTGTGTTTTTTACTTAGGTAGATTTGTTTCAAGATTTAGCACAGCTTATTTTTGGCTTTCATTTCATATGAACACATAAATGAAGTCTGAAAGTCAGTGGTTGAATCAAAATGTAGCACTGGTTGCCCTTCCAATCCAGAGTACTAGGGCCTCGGGATACGATGCGTGCACGATATGGGCTTGCTGACTTTACTGGCGTCAGCACATGGAGTTGCGGACCTTTTTATTACCATCCTTCATTCTAATGGTGACGGGCGAGTATACCGTTTGTGTAAGACACTGTGTCAGCTTGATCAGATAATAACTTGGGGGCAACAAGTCTAGTAGCGGTATACGTCCATCGACCGTGGGATTACCTTGGAGCTAAACATATCCAAGGGCAGATAAAGCAACGAGCTTCCGGGGCCCATATGGCCAGACTCCGGGAAGTATCGCAATCACAATCCGGGCCATGTTTGCAAGCCCTATTTTCACCTTATCTGGGCACCTTGCTGGAAGATGACTCTTGTCGTATTACAGTGGCCCTCCACCTGGTTTGTGAACCCCATGGATGCTTCTCGGTTCCATGGTGGAGGCTGATGGCCATCACGAGTTTGCATCGCTGCACCAGTAGATTCTCCCGTCACCATGCTCTCGACCACATTGTCCAAAGAGTCTTTGTGTCCTCAAAAGTACGCATTAATGGAGCCAGTTTTCTTTTTTGTGCCCATTGCTGTTGTGGGGTACTGAGGTCATAAAGTTTTTAGTGAAATTGGCTGGTTAAGAGAGAAAACTGGTGACTCCCGCTCCAGCTCAGTCCTTATGCAGAGAATGGCCATAGCCACTATTTTACTATTATGGAAACGCTGAAAGTGTTATGCGCACCTTGGGAGGGATCAAAAGCGGGTTGTTTGATTAGTTTTAAGTTTGTTCTAATTATATTTGTAATAATATTGTAAAATAATGTAATATTATTAAAATAAAAAACCTTATAACCTTAACACAAATTTGACATAAAACTACGTATTTTTCGAAGAAGAATTGTACCGAGCCATTTTCGCGTCTACCTCCCGAACCGGAACGCATCGAACTGTCATTGCGTTGTAGTTGTCAAATTTGTAGTGTTTACTCGCTAGCACTTTGCTTGTGTTGAGGTTACGATTTTTTTTGCTTAAAACGGCCGTGATATGAAATTTGTTTTGATTTTGGCGTCGTGGTGAGTAAGCCTCCGCGAGTAAACATTTGAATCGTGTTGTTTAGTGTACGATTGACATTGCAAAAACCAGGCCCTTTTTATGTTGGAGAAAACTTAAAAAATAACGCTTCTTTGCTTACGTTGGTTTTTTGAGTACACGGTGTTCTACGTAGCTGGCCAGTTTCATTGCATAGTGATTGTGTATTTACCAAATTTTACAGCCTTGTCACCGCGTCATCAACGCTCATGAATGAGTACATAATTAATTAAGTATAATATTGTAACTTCCATATTAATTTAGCTCCGCGAAACGCAGACAAGTAACGTCCAATTGCGAGCCTGTTTTCATGTATATGAAAGGTTTTTGTTCCTATGCACCTTCAAAATTCCTGCAGGAGTCAGGCTGGATGAAACTAGAATAATATTGATTCAATAAAAAGGGTGGTATTCTGGATTGAAAAACAAAATAGGCGTCGAAAATACGTGCTCAGAAGGTTCCAGATTTAATTTCTACATTGATGTATAAAAAAAAATATATACAATATACAAAATTCGAATATATCTAGTGTCTGTGCGGGGATTGAATTGGTACAAAATTACTATTCGTATTTAATCGTTAGAGCATTAAAATGTTAATTGATGTTTATCAAAATTAGGGGTAAAAATGTCAAAATGAAGTTCCTCATATAACATTATAGTTATAACATAAGGCCTGAGAACGAGACGAAAACCTTTTACCCTAAATCTTAACACTACCCAAATATTTTCAAAAATAATTGACCCTATGCCTATTCTATTTTGACCCTCTCCACGACAAGTATAGGCAGCTCGGATCATATTGATATGATCCGAGCTGCCTATACTCGCTAACCTACGAGACGAAAACCTTTTACCCTAAATCTTAACACTACCCAAATATTTTCAAAAATAATTGACCCTATGCCTATTCTATTCTGACCCTCTCCACGACAAGTATAGGCAGCTCGGATCATTTTGATTAACATCAGTTAACATTTTAATGCTCTAACGATTAAATACGAATAGTAATTTTGTACCAATTCAATCCCCGCACAGACACTAGATATATTCGAATTTTGTATATTGTATATTGTTTTTTTTTATACCTGATAGGTTAGCCTTTGACCACTGTCTCACCTGATGGTAAGTGATAATGTGGTTGAAGATGTTGTACAGGCTAACCTAGAATTACCTAGTTTATCCAACATAATAAACTCATTAAACTATTCCAGCCCACTATTCTTACAAATCATTCCCATAAGTACCAACTTGAAACTGACACACCGAAATGGCACTTACAAATAAACAAAGTATATATAGACAAAGCATCGCAACATTATTTGGAATAAATGTTAATTCCTTTTACTATTTAGTTTTGAGAATAATTAAGTAAAAAGGGTAGGTTTACTTTTATCTATTTTTCCCGTGGAGTGCCGGGCTAGCAATGCATTCCTGTTACAAAACCTCGAAACGTTGTACGTTATTTATATAGTATTACTATTATAGAATACATTCAAACTCAAATCTATCTGACTATACAGATACTAAAAGGGATGCCTACGTAGGTAGGGTATTCGTTCAGAGAAATTTAATTGTTAGTCACAGAATAGACATGTAAAATATGGTAGGGCATTTTGTGAACGCTCTCTTGTAGTCAACCCTCAAGTATCTCTAACGTTACGGTTCCTTATTTGTGAATAAGAACTACATTTTTCTATGCCGGTATTAACTTTACTTTTCTTAATAATTACAAATGGGAACGTGGATATGCCATTTTCTAATCATAGGATTTAAAATCAGACTACTTCATATTAATACAACTACTAATATATTTCAGAAATTATAACTATTTATTACTCTATGGCAATAATCTAGAAATGTTATAATCCGAGCCCACTTACAGTGTAATTACTACAGATGTCTATATGTATATGGAAATATAAAAATATATTGGAAGCACTTTCTAGTTGAGTCCAATTGATAAATTATAACTTTCCAAACTGAAGGTGAACCTTAGGCGCTTTTATCCCATTAAGACATTAAGATCAGCAAAGTTTAATAAACGCGTATAAGCACAGTATAATTTGTAATGGAGTGTTGCAATCAATCATACCAGTAATTTAGCCAAGGTAGCATGACCCGACTAATGGAGAAATGAAGTTTAGGCGACACGCTTTAATAATTCACGTTTGCTCGAACCGGGGGAATTACGAGTAATCAGATAAATACGCGTACACGAGCACTTGGAACTCTAATGATTAATTTCTATTAATGGTTTACCTAAACATTAATGTTAATAAACAGCTTCTGCAATGAATTCAAAATATGTTTCAAGTAGGTAACTATAATAATTTGGACGTTAGATCGGTTAAGTAGTTTTACATTTTATTTTATCTTGAACTAGATTTCCGGGCGCGGCTCCGCCCACGTGTATGTCTGTTATCGCGCAAAAACATTAACCTCTTTTTTCGCAGTTGGATAAAAACTATTCTATGTTTTTTCCCGGGTCTCAAACTATTTCCATACCAAATTTCATTCAATTGGTCCAGTCGTTTTGGCGTGAAAGCGTAAATGACAGACAGAGTTACATTCGCATTTATAATATAATAGTACTGATAGAAGGGTATGTGTTTGTAAATGTACTCAAATGTGTAAGAACAACTAGTTAAATTTCGAAGTAATTTTGTTAATTTGGAAAAACATTGTATCTAATACTTTTACAAAAATTTGGCGATGATGTGAGGCAGATAAATGTGTGCTGGAACGAAATATATCAAAGGTAAATGGAAGAAATAAGCATTGACAGTTGTCAGTAATCTAAAATGGTGTGGTTAAGTTGGCTGCCGAGTATCCTTGTCACTTCGTCTGACGGATGGAAGTAAGGTTGTATAAATTATGTGATAAGAGTTTAAACGATTAGACAGTAGACCTGATAGTACGTGATCACAGTCGCCCATGGACATCCGCAACACAATGATATTTTTATATCCACTGTCATCTCTCATAGGCTCACCTTCTAAGTAGAATACCCATATTTTCCAGCATAGCTTAACCAAGATCTACGACTCCGTATCAAAAAGGGTTAAACATTTCTAGAAATCGGATCCATGAAAAGGCCTGATTGATTACCGTAACGTCGTCTGATCCTTTTACCTGAACCTGTAGGTCGGAAGCTAAGCCTTGCGTAAAACGTAGCAAGACAAATGAATTCTCAGGCCTGAGGTTACGTTAAAGTTGCGTAAAATTTACAAGGATTCAAAATTTGGCTTTATAGGGTCTGAAATAAGCAGCAGTAAATCTACGTAGTTAAAATACATGGTCTAAATAATATCATATCGGTTTCTTACTATTATGATCCTACTTCTATTGATATTATAAATGCGGAAAAATTTGTGCCTCCAGCATTGGTTAGTGGAATAAAAAAATATAGTATAGATTAGTTTTTAGTGATTTTGGTTGATGTAGTGCGAGTAGTGTTTATCACTGTGTAGCTGTAATGACAAGTAAATCAATTGTTAGATGGGTCTTGTAGAATAATCTTATGTTTAAATTGTTCGTGATTTGCATGCAAGGGGCTCGTGAGAGTAAGTTTCTGGCGACAAGAGTTTAGTCTGCCTTAAATTTAATGTTAGTTTTTTCGAAGATCTGGTCCAGCAGCGGGTTACTTAAGGAGTCAAGTTTAAGTTATTAAGTCAGCCTTTTCTATTACCGGATATTTCATATCTAATCGTTATTTTTTTCGGTCGCGTGTGGTTCAATGTACAAAATTAAGCGTACAAGGGGAGTAAATTCCTTGCGAAAAAACCTTAAATAGTGCGTGATTCGCTTCAACAGAACTGGATTCCAATCCTGCCGTGCCTGTTGCCAAGCACCTAACAGCGTATTTTAACAGCTGGTCTTATAAATATGTTCAGGTAAAAGGATCAAATCTCATTTTAAGCTTAGCTTGCTAACAACTTCGATAACATCCTTACCTAACTCTTAAGCGGTGGAAATACGATATTAAGATAATAAAACATTTTAACGATCAAATGTTCCGTCAAAAAATTAAATAAAAGTAGCATATTTTGACCTATTATGGTCGTCATAAATTTTGATGATGGTTTAATTTAATTTCGGTACAGTTAAACTTATACAATTCATGTTCTCGGTCCTTATATACGAATAGACAAAATTGAAGTCAAAACCTAGCTCATTAGTAAAATAATAGTTACATCTACGAATATATATATATATATTTATATTCGCAGTGTAACATTACCAAGTAGCTATTACTGTACACTTGAACAAACTTTTCACTCCACAGTAAATACAAAAAAGTAAGTCCCGAAATAATGATGTACAGATTGAAGCTCTTGACAAAAACTCTGTTATCTAAGCTTACCTAAAAATATTGATCTACTTCACAGATAGTTTTTTTCTCCGTAATTTCAATCTAGAAAGTATTATTTCAGGGCCTACTACTAGGTATTTTCATACTTAGCCTAGGAAATTATAAACGCAGGTAAATTGTAAGGCAAGAGGTAACTTGTAATTGTATTTAAATTTTGTTGTTTTATTTATGAGCAATAAAAATACTCTCATAATAAAAAAAACATATATGGTTTATAGGTACAGGACAGTACCTAGGACAGATTCTACTATTGTACCAAGGGCATTATTTTTTTTAATAATAAATAGCCATTAATTGATAACAAAACAATATGATTTCAATTTGACAGTGAAAATGTATTATCCAACGCCAGATTGTGCGGTAGACAATGCAAACCAAGCACGGAATTCCTTATAATTGCATTTATTCAAGCTAATTGAATTTTCCTTTGCAGTAGGGAGGGTAAACTCCCTTTCCGCAGTAAATATTGTCCCGGAACTTTAGTTTGCTTCGAATATCTCGAAATGTGATGGACGGGTGTTAGAAATGTTTACAGTCAATAATAGAACCTTTTCAATATTAGCATGCCTCGTTGTAGGGTATTATATATAGAAAATGTTTTTACTTTACGAAAATTTGTCTTTAATACATTTAGATACTGCATTTTTAAAAACATGTTTAGATTTACAAAAGGGATCAATTTCGCTAAATAATTTGTTGAAAGTTTTAGGCATTCTAATTGTCAGGCTATTTGCCGAGTAATTAGTGCGATGGCTAGGCACTTGAAACTGTTGTGCGTATGTTGTTCTGCGAGGCGGAGCTCGTAAGGCTAGCACATCGGCGATTAACAAGGAACAATCGAGTGTGCCTGAACAAATGTCATGAAATAATGACATATCATTTAAAATACGTCTATTTCGCAACGTCATCAATCCGTGTTTTTGACACGAGGCTACATAATCGTTAAATATAGTCTTGCTACGGAATTCTAAGTGCTTAATAAATTTTCTTTGAATTGATTCTATAGCATTCTCATAAATAACGTATTGCGGATTCCAAATTGGGCTGCAATAATCAAGTACGCTGCGCACATACGCGAAATATAATACTTTCAAACACAGTAAATCAGTAAATGGCCTAGTCACACGTAGTATAAATCCTAAATTTTTGTACGCTTTATCAACAATATATTCAACATGAGATGCAAACGTCAAGGAATATTCCTAAATCCTTAACGCAGTCATGTTTGATAATTAATGTATTATTAAGTGTGTATGAAAAGCAAATAGGGTCCTGCCTGCGCGTGAAGCTTATAGATATACATTTATTCAGATTCACATCAATTCGGTTTTTATTGTAATATTCTGTTAATCTATCTAAATCTTTCTGTAATTTAAAGCAGTCATTGATATTCCGTATTTTGTAATAAACCTTCTTGTCATCAGCATAAAGTAAAAAGTTTGCGTTATGGAAACATGACCCAATATCATAAAGACAAGCCGTGTAAAAGAACGGGCCTAACAACGATCCTTGCGGAACGCCAGGTGGGATCCTAATGTAGATAGATAGATAGAAAATTCTTTATTTGCATACCTTAAAAATAACATTACAAAAAAAACAACAAATAAACGTATACAAAGGGCGGTCTTATTGCTTAAAGCAATTTCTTCCAGACAACCGATCTGAGAAAAAGAAAAACTCGCAAAATTTGCCAGTGTTTAATTTGTTAACTGCCAAGTTAACAAATTAAACACTACTTATATAATAATTACCCAACTAAGTATTTACACTTTTACACTTATTTAAATAAATTCATATACTTACATACTTACATTATATATTATCTAAATAAACGTACATACAAACACTAAATAAATACATACATATATACTAACATACCGTAACGATCTAAATACATACACAATAAAATATATATAGACATACTACATAAATATAAATATAAAATTTTATGATATGGAAGGAAAAGATTAGCTAAGAGTGGACAAATAAAATTCTTTGACTCTATTTTTGAATATGTATAATGACGGCGACTTTCGAACGGAGACTGGCAGACTGTTCCAGAGTCGAACAGCCTGTACTGAGAACGAAGCATCATAGAGCGATGTACTGTGCGGCGGCACTTTAAGCAAAAGATTTTCTGATGACCTCAATTTCAAGGCATGAGCCGAATCAAGAAACGAAAAGCGTTTCTTAAGATAGCGTGGCGAAAATGGATTAAACAGTATATTAAAGAGAAGGGAAAGAATATGAGTATTCCGGCGAAGGCGAATGGGAAGCCACTTGAGCTTATGACGAAATTTGGAAACGTGGTCATATTTGCGTAAGCCAAATATGAACCTAATTGAGAAATTTTGTAGACGCTCAAGTCTGTTTAGCTTTTCCTCCCTAAGATCTAGGTAACAGACATCGGCATTGTCTAAAATTGGAAGTAAAAGAGATTGAGCAAGGGCAACTTTGGTAGCAGTCGGAAGAAAATTGCGAAGCCGCTTTAGAGAGCCCGCAAAGGCAAACGTTTTACGACTAACTGCTTCCAACTGAGGGCCCCATGACAAGGACTGGTCAATTATTAATCCAAGATTATTTATTTGTTTGCTGTAAGGAATGATTACGCTGTCAAAAATGATCGGAGGCAGTGTATCCCAGTCCAATTTAGCCAACATTCGGGAGTTGCCTACGACAATAACTTTTGTTTTTGTTGGATTAATCACTAAACCAAAATCATAACTCCATTCTGCTATATTTCTTAAATTTTTATTGGCAGTTTCGACACAATCTGATAATTTGTTAAGAGAGGCTTGTGAATAAATCTGTAAATCATCCGCATAAAGGTGGTAAGATGAAGTGATATTTTTAGATATAGAGTTTATGAAAGCAGCAAAAAGAAGAGGAGATAAAACAGCGCCCGCGGTACGCCGGCTGTCGTGTTACACCATGAAGAACAGGAATCTTCAAGGCGAACCCTTTGTCGGCGTCCAAATAGGTAACTGTGGAAAAAGTCAATAACGGTAGAAGATATGTTAATAGAGCGCAGAAGACTTAAGAGGATATCGAAGTCAACGGTATTAAACGCGTTACTGAAGTCAAGTAGGGTAAGTACGGTTAACTCACCCTTCTCCATACCAGCACGTATATCGTCAGTTATCTTTAGCAATGCAGTAACTGTACTGTGGGAAGGGCGGAAACCGGACTGGAAGGGATTTAGAAGGTTGTTTTTGGTGAGAAAACTACTGATCTGGTTCTGAACTAAGCGTTCCAAGACTTTAGATAAGAAAGGGAGAATAGATATCGGCCGATATTCCGACAAATATTTAGGGTTTAAGGTTTTAGGCAATGGAATTATTTCAGCTTCCTTCCATAATGTCGGAAAAGCTCCTTTCATTATAGAATAATTAAGGATATGTAATAGAACAGGAAGGATTAAATCAATTATTGGGATTATCATATTGCGACTAATGCCATCTATACCAACAGCATTAGACGCAATAGAAAGTACGCTCTTCTTAACATAAGATTTCGAGCAGAATGATATTTTGATTTATTCTCATCATGAGGACAACGCTTATATTTAAATTTAGCAACATCTTTTTTGTGCATTAACAGCCTTATATCATCTGTCAACCAAGGCGTAGGAGAATGTTTCATCTTTACTGGTTTGATTGGAGCATGAATATCGTAAATCTGCGCTATTGAGCTGTTGAAGATATTAATTTTGTCGTCTATGGACTCAGCATCTATCAATGAGGACCCGTTAACACAAGCTACGTCAAAGCGGAGCTTCTCAAGATCCATACCACCAAAGTTGCGTTGCAAGAGAATTTTGGGCTTTGCTTTAGGAGGACGAACTTTGTATGTTATGTAAATTAAATCATGAGAAGAGAATGAATCAGCTGCGCATTGGCCATGTTTTAGCAACATGAATTGTTGACGATACTATGATTAAATCTAAAAGTGAAGGAGTACAATTTGGAAAATTATGAGTCGTACTGAGCGGGAGAATATTCATGTTGCTAGAGTTTACAATAGATTTGAATCTAGAAGAACGGTAATCATTTTTGAGGAGGCAAGTGTTGAAATCACCCATTATTATGGAATGCTTATAAGAAGGAAGGAGATCTTCAAGAATCTTTTCAAAGGAGGTAAAGTAGTTAACATCTGATGAAGGGCTATAATAGACACCAAGAAGAATTTTTTTATGAGAAAGGAGAACTTCAATGAATAGATTTTCACCAGCATCGACGGGCGGTGGTTGAGCAGACATGTAGTCGGAACGGGCCCCACCGATCACCACTGCTTGTCTCCTATTATCAACGTACTATTACACCCCTCTCAAAAGATTACCCTGTATGCCTAGTTCTTGCAGCTTTCGCAGCAGGATGACGTGATCCACACGATCGAAGGCTTTTTCAAAATCTGTATAGATCACATCAACCTGCGCATACAACTCCATACCCTTCAAAATATCACTGCCAACAACGCCGAGATTGCTGGTAGTTGAACGGCCTCTAATAAAACCATGCTGCTGCTTTGGTATGCTTTGAGCTATGAGCGGGTAGAAAGACTCATAAATATTTTTTCCAAGCATTTACTATGAACGTTCAGAATGGAGATGTGTCTGTAATTATCAATTTGTGACTTAGATCCTTTTTTATGTAGAGGGACAATGTGTGCCTGTTTCCATATAGCAGGAAATACTCCTTCACGAATCGAGCGGTTGCGAAAATAATGGTTACTGGTTTAAATAACGTTTCAGCGCATTGGCTTATAAAAAATGGGGGTAAATTATCACTACCCGGTTCTTTGTAGGGGTCTAGACCGCGGAGTAGCTTGAGCACTTGTTCTTCAGATATGACAATCATACTGATAACTTGTGAACTTGACCCTACAACAGGCAAAGGAGTTGTATCATATAAAGTAGAGGGTTGCGCAAATATCTGTTGAAAGTACAAGTTGAAAGATTGAACTATTTCAGCAGAGTTAGTTAGTTTCTTTTTATTGTGAATCATTGAACTCGGATACGTGGTTGCTGATTTTCTCTTACCTTTAATGAAGCTCCAAAATATTTTTTTTTGTTTTGCATTACTAAATCATAATCTATCCAACTATAAGAATGTTGTATCTTATGAACCGTCATCGGTAACATGTTGTTTTTACGGAATACATGTCGTTTGCTCTGATATTCGAACAAAATAATAATAACATAATAGAAAGCTGCCTTTACAGCTGTTTTCAAGAAATAGATTGTTTTAAGTCGGAACAAATTGTGTCGATTTCCATATTTAACAGCGGAAGACAGCAGTGAGGCGATTAAGCAAAGCGATCTCTGGAATCCCACATTAATTAAGCAGTAAGACAACAAGTTATTTCGACATATTAGTACCAATATTTGATTGTAAGAGTGAGTAGGTAAGTCATCAATTGCGCCTAAGATATTCAAACATTCAAATCAATTAGTCCGGGGTAAAATTTGTAGCACTCCCCCAAATTAAACACTTAATTTCTATATATTATGATTACAAGCACTACCGCGTACTAAGCGAAAATCATAAATTTACAAATTATTGGAATACAAAATGTTTTGTTCAATTCCCGCCCGGGGCAAAACATTTTGTATTCCAATAATTTGTAAATTTAAACACTTAACTTTCAAAATTATTGCAAATAAATAACTAACCCTCTTCTTCCAAAGATTATAAAAAATATTTAACTGGAAGTTATACCTTAAACCTGTTTGGCGGTCTTATTGCTTAAAGCTATTTCTTCTACATGATTCTCAAATCGGGCGCTAAGATGGAAAAGAGACCTGTTGTGCAACAACACCCCACTGAAATTAGCATGCTTGTTATTTTATTTATCCACTAGAAAGAATTTATAATATAATCTTTATATATATTAATTACGTGTCACGTTCATCATTCAGCGGATCGCGGACAAACGATGGACTCCTAAACTACTGAACCAATTTTAAATTTTATTTGCACAATATGTGCAATTTAATCCAAATTGAAATATATGTTAGCTAGCATCTCAATTTATAGTCGTAATTACCCGTGCGAAGCAGGGGCGTGCCGCTAGTATATAATAAATTTCAACGGGGCAAGGCTGCCAGCATCCTGGGCACGCTGCCAACTGGGAGCGGGTTGGAGCATTTGGACTGCCTATGAGTCTGCAATAACTTTTAGGTTGACTAAATGCTTTTATTGTATTAGCTATAGTGCTGTATATAATTCGTAGTATTTTCTGATTAATATCTGATATATAATCTGATTAAATCTGTAAGCCATCATCATGAAATCTATATGAAATCTTTATGGACAAAATTTGGTCAAAAACAGAACCTGCTTTCCATAAGCAGCTTAGTTACTTTGCTCTACTTCTTTTGAAAATCAAGATAATAGTTAAGTGAGATTAAATAAAAATAGACACATATTAATAAAACTGTCATTTATGTACCTAATGTACTTACTAAAATTTAAAAAATAATTAAAACAAACAACAAATGATCAAATCAAAACTTAAACATGAGATGAACGAACAAATGAATTGCATTAATCAGACGTACACATTTTTGCTAAATTTCAGTAATAATTATTTATCATCAATATACCAAAAAAAACGGCCAAGTGCGAGTCGGACTCGCGCACGAAGGGTTCCGTACCATTAGCTATACAACACTAGACTTCATATTTTAACCTTTTTTTGTTATGAGGTGCGCGACTCCAACTCGCACTTGGCCAACTTTTTGTATTTATTGTTATAGCGGCAACAGAAATACATCATCTGTGAAAATTTCAACTGTATAGATATCACCGTTCTTGAAATACAGCCTGGTGACAGACGGACGGACGGACGAACAGCGAAGTCTTAGTAATAGGGTCCCGTTTTTACCCTTTGGGTACGGAACCCTAAAAACAATCAGTTGCTTCTTATGCAAAAGACAATTCAATTGTATTTGCATTGAGTCCATTGCCTTGTTTTGTCTACATTAAATTTATAAATAAAAAGATTTTCTCTACGGTGCGCGGTGGCACTAGAATGTGTTGAGAAATCAAGGACATTTGTTTTAAATTCAAATTAACCATAAATAATAGTTAGGCAGAAAACATTGTGTCATTTATTTTGATGTGTTCCGTTTTAAGCAGATTACGTCCATTTTTTTTTTTTTTTTATGCCTGACAGATTAGCCTTTGACCACTATCTCACCTGATGGTAAGTGATGATATGGTCGAAGATGTTGTACAGGCTAACCTAGAATTACTACCATTAAGTTTATATTATGTTAGAGATCTGTATCCTATGCAAATCTGTATCGCACATCGAAAACTCCGTCCAAATACGGAGAAATCCGTATAAGTTCATGGCAACACTGACCCTTCTCTTAAGTAATTAAGTACTATTAAATGTTATACAATAACCGGCAAAACACTCACGTTGGGGATAGAGTACGTCGACCCGGGTTTCGAGCATGTCAGATGCTCATCATCAGGGCAAGTGCGCAGCTGCGTCTGCGAGCTCCAGACGGGCACTGCGGAGCGCGGCCCGCGCGGCTCGGTGCGATACCGGCGCCGGCGGCAGCGGGGAGCTGGGTGAGGGCGGAGCGTGCCCCGCGCTGCTGGTGCTAGGTAATGAGGTCCTAGCGTGCCCGGCTGAAGACGGTGGGCCAACTTCGTCGTCTGTGATCGCATCATCATCACACGTACCGTGACATATAATGCTAACCGCGTCGCAAATGCTAACCGCGTCGCATTCTAGACTGCCGGACATCTTCTCCGTCGATTTAGCACTAAGGATAGGAATCCAGGCTGGTGGTAGCGTCCAACCCCCATCTCTGTTAAAATTAGGACATCGATAGATTTCTATGTTAATTAAGTACTCATCCAATTTTATTATATGCATACTAACAAGTCGATGCAATAAATCGTTTATAATTTTACATTATTTATTGAGGTCATAATTTCGTACCACAGACCTATGTATTGCAGATGACGCGAGTGTATGTACTTCGCGTCAACAGAGACAGAAATGCCCTTCTTTCTTTTGATACTGTTTTATTTAGTCTCCGCTCCACCGTTATCGGTACTAAAACCATGGAAATTGTAAAAAATGGTTCATTAGATCACTGAGTAGAGTTCACGCAGTGCTTTCCATACATGCGCACAAAATTTCACCAAGTTTGAACACTTAGTATTGAAAATATGACGAAGCTGCGTTTGAATGGCAATTCAAATTCCGTGAATTCTACTTTCATACTGTAAATACTCCTAAAAACCAAGGTAATGGAAACATTTTTCTCGATCTGTAAGTAAATCTGATAGTAAATTGTGTGTTTATTATACTAATTTTGTTGTAGTTATTTGTGGTTTTTACAATGGAACTACGTAACCGTACCGTTCGTTTCATAATACATTGCTGCTTTTAGGTAAAAAATTGTAGGGCCTGTTTATCAAAACACGCAATGACAATTGAACAATCGATGCCTTCACTCTTCGTTAACTCAGTTCATCAAGTATTGTTGAATCCGGAATACGGACACAGAAATTATAATATCTACTTAAGCAGTCAATATTTCTGTAATAGTCAGTCGTTTAAATTTGTTTGATTTCACTAAGCTCTCTCATTAAAATGAATGGAATACATATGAATATATTTTGTTGGGAACCAATTGTTATGCCCTATAGTCTTTGTGTCACTTCGTCACAAGGAAATCTGTAATTATATTTAAGGTGATTCCGGTGTATACTCACTAAACGGAAACTTTATTGCAATAAAGAAATATAAATTTACTTATCTCAACTTATTCTAAGGTAACATTGTGATATATTGTCGAAAATTTAACCTAATGTGATTAGGAAGCATTAGCAGGAATTGGTTTCAAAGGCGAAACCAATTTCCATTCTAGGCTTAGCCTGAACAACATTTCAGGCCTTGAAATATAATTAAAATATATATTGTGTCACTTATAACAATAACCAATACTATGATAGAATGTAGCTTTGCTTAAATTTATAAATGTACCCTTATTTAACTCGAATAAAGTAATAAAACTCTCAAAACAGATATTCAAATTCATTGTTCAATAATAAAAAATCAAAATTAAAAACCAAGATAATCAACAATCGTGTTTTAGGTACAAAAAAGTGATCATATTTTACGTGTATAGAATGTTTTGCGCGGAAATTTTTGAAAAATGACTTCGCATTTAGTCCCTTCCGTCCTATTTTATTACGTCAATATCCTGGGTCAAAGGCAGTGGTCACTTTGGCTGTATCATAATATAAGAAGACAGTGGTTGACCTTTAAACATATATTGAAGTATTCTAAGTACTTAATGCTTTTCTAACAACACAAATGAGAGTGCAAAAAGTAGTATAAAAACTTTGAAGGGTTCAAAGACTTCCTGTGAGGAAACACAGACTCACGTCTGGGTTTCCGGTTAGGTATAATATGGGGGTCTTCAAAAACGCGAGTAAATAGGTATATTCTGGGTAAGCGCGCTCCATCATCGATCGCATCATCACATAACATCAGATGAGATAGTGGTCAAGTGCTACCCAGATCGGTATAAAAAAAAAGAAATTCTCCTACATAATAAATTTTTATGTTCATCATTTTAAAAATGTGTGTTAGTAAACCTTTAATTCAAATAAATATAAATTAAAAAACCTTAAAAAAAAAAAGTCAAAATCATTTATATAATTTAGGCTTCTACGACGTTCTTATGAAAGTCAATTACAAATTTCAATATTGAAATATACTACATTGTACTGCGACGTTCAGCAAATAAAATTTATAGAGCCACTGCGAGAAGAACGGGCAAGAAACTCGGGGCCATTCTTTGTAACGTCTTTTTACAATGTGTTGTTATATACAATATAATACAATTATAACAATATTTAATTACATTACGTAGGCGCTAGCTTGGCAGAGGCGATCAGTCCAAGCATTTTTGTCGTTTAAGTAATCACAAACTGTGTAGTAAGATTTCTTTATTAAAATGTTCTTCACGTGCAACTTGAATTTTCTTTATGTGAGCGTTGTAATATGTTTGGGCAATTTATTATAAAACCGCACACAATTGCCTAAGAAGGACCTTTTATTTGTCTTTGCTAATCTAAAACCTGGCACCGCTATTTTATCTTTATTCCTTGTGTTATAATCGTGATTGTCACTGTTTGATTTAAATTTGCTCAAATTTTTACGAACATACATAATATTTTCAAATATATACAGACAGAGGTGAAGTTAAAATATCAATTTCTTTAAAAAGATCTCTCAAAGATTCCCAGGGATCCATTACGTATATGGCTCGAATTGCACGCTTTTGTAAGATAAAGATTGTCTCTATCTCAGCAGCAGCTCCCCACGGCAATACACCATATGACATAATACTGTGGAAGTACGCAAAATAAACGAGCCTACAACTAGTTACACCACTCATGTGGCTTATAGGCTGTCTAGAACTTGAAGGCAGCATGCCTATCATGCTGAAATACCACACAGAAACAGCGATAATACAGTAAGTATACAGGTTTTTTCGTGCTAGTTCCCAGATTAAGGAATCGCATTGTCGCTGTAAAAACAAAGCCGTTGAAAATTCAGTATTTGGATTAGCTAGCTTACAAAAGTTTTAGGCCTCAGCCAAATGAGGGACATCAAAATTACCCGAAGGTAAGTATTTTTTATCATGCTGGCTCGTAAACAGTATTTAAACATATAATTTAACTTGGCAGTAATGTCACATGTAAAATACTCGAGCTTTCTTTTTGTTATGTTACCCAAGGTTGGTAAGTATTTTTTTATTGATTTATAGCATAGCTCACAGGCATATATAAGTTCAAGCAAGGAGTGCACACGCAATTAAAAAAATATCTTTATATGTTATCTAAACAGGAATTTCATTGCCATCTCGCTACATGTTACTTTAATACTAAACTAGTGTTCCTATTCTTTCAGTTTTAATAGTTTTTTGTAAGAAAACGTATTATTGTATTAATTATAATTGTATTATATTATTTTATTTTATTTACACTCCGTCATGGCTGTATACCTACGTTAGTATTTGCCCTTAACGTTTCAGAACAAAATATTTGTATAATCTGTGGTGTGAGCAAAAAACCCGCTTAAAAAAAGTTCACGTATTTCGTAATTATAGTTGTGCTGACTTGTGTATTAAAGCCATAATTAATAATTATTTACTTACAAATGTGATGAAAAACATTGTATGTTTTACGGGCGGTAAGGTCTACTAGAGCCTCGATCGTAATTCCTAACTGATTGATGAAATGATGTCTCGTACAGTTTAGGAATAAAATAATTCATATAATTTTACATATACTCCTACAATGAATGTCACTTAGTCCTGCGTAAATAAAACACTTTTGTGTAAGTTGGGTAATGATCATAGAAGAGAGAATATCCTATGATCGACAAATGTATGGTGGTTAGGGCATTTTGCAAATGCTTCCCTGGCTAGCTACTACCCTCAAGAATAAAATCTGTCGCAAAGCACCTAACGGTGTGTTCCGGCAGCTGCCCTTGAGAGTAATTCTAGGTTAGCCTGAACAACATCTTTGACCACACCACTTACCATCAGGTGAGAAAGTTGGTTTGCCAGCATTCTCACGCTTGGCAGGCGCTTTGGAGATCGGAGTGTGAGATATCACTTTATCACTTTCTCAGAAAGCGCTGTTGCCCACCTTCTGATGTGAGTGTTACCCTTAGTTACCTCTTGCGACACCCATAGGCAGAGATGGTGGGATGACATTGTGGCCTGACACCCCACAGGTCGGCACACATAGGTACATATTCTCTATATGAGGATTTCTTCAAATATATTTGATTAAATATACATCTCATAAATAAATAGTCTTGCTCATTTTATATTCTCAAATTCTCGTTAAGTTTCCACACATTCAAAGGTAGAATCATAAAGAAGCATTAAAGTCTAAAAAGCGTCTAAAAATTTAGTGCCTAGCAAAAGCGACTGCAACTTCATCAGTGCCGTTAGGTGCATTCTCTTGAACAGACTTAATTAACTCGAAGTTAGAGTAAAGATGAACTTAAATGTGAGCCCAACTCTGACTTCAACTTTTAAAATATTTCTTGAACATATTAAATTTTGTTTAAGTTACATACTTTGACTTCTTTTCCAAGGAGGGCAAGAATGAATTAAGTTATGAATTTATAAAATGTTGAACGTGTTTGAATTTTATAACGACTTCCAAAATGGGACAGGATTTATAATTGTCACGTAAATTATTATATATATTTTTATACGCATATCTTGTTACTGAAACATCAGATTTTTTACACGTTATCTAAATTAAACATCCAATTTGATCATAAGTCAACCTACCACATCGGGTTCTTCTAAATATTCATTCGTGTAATAATCAAAGTATTTATTTATGTGCATTAAGTATGTGTTAGAAGGGAGCCCTCGCTTGTTGTGCGAGTCCAATTCGTACTCAGCCGGTTATTTTGGCGCCAGATATTTGAAATTATTTATCATAAAAAATATTTAACACAATGAAACAACACAAGCAAATCCGTCATCAACAGCCATAATATTATAATACCGTTGAACAAAAATGCATTGGGTTTACAAATAATCCCATGACGTACCGTAAAACGACTCTCACTATTCAACAGGCAATTCTAGCTCGATTAATAATTTCCAAACAATACAATTTGTTTACAAACTAAATAGGGTTCTTATTATTAATTCTAGCAAAATGTCCTGGCTTGTATGATTTTTAATCAACTTCAAAAAAAGAAGGATATTCTCAATTCGACTGTATTTTTTGTCCGTGTTACCTCATAACTCTTTACAAGGTATACCGATTTTGATGTTTTTTTTACATAAGAAATCTGATGCTTGATATGTGGGCCCATTTAAATTTGAGTGAGATTTGACAAGAATTTGAGTTATCACTTAAAATGCATGTTTTCTGTTTGAGGTTGGTTTTTTTATGTTATACTTTAATTGCTAAAAAAGCCACTCTTGAAGGTTCTGAAGGGTAATTGCCTGCCCTTCAGAGCATAGTAAAATTAAACATGATATGTATTGCCGTGGGAAATATAACTACGTCAAGATATTTGGCAGGATAGGCGAATAGCTGTCTCGTCTCTTCATATTATTAAAAAACTTAAGTTCTTAACGCAATGGGGATGTTACGTATTTCAATATTCTCAATGAATATTGAAATATGTTCACCTCATTTCATAATATTTTGAATGTCACAATATCCGAAAATTTGTAACTCAGCGTTACATACGCAGATTTTACAGAATATAAAACCGCCACCACTACATTCGATTTGACTCAGAACATATTGTCTAGCTTTGATTAGATTATGTGAGGCACTGCAGTCATGCACTCTGCAGAAAGATTTAATATATTGGTAAACTTCCGAAAACTTACCGATCACTGCTGTTTACTTAAAGTCGCCACTAATTAGCTATATTTAGTTACACATAGAAATTATTTAATTGTGAAGCGCTCGTAGCGAAGTTTGCTTAACCAATCTGAATCGATCAGCAAAGTTAAGCAAAGTCCGCCGTGGTCATGTGTTGGATGGGTGACCGCTGGTGACATCATTACTGAGCGCTTCCGTGCTTCGGAGGGCACGTTAAGCCGTCAGTCCCGGTTGTTGTCTTAGGATGGCAGTCGTTACAGCATGGTGGTAGGGCACTTTACGAATGCCCGTCTGGCTAGCTACCACCCTCAAGTAGAAAATCTGTCGCCAAGCACCGAACGGTGTGTTCCGGCAGCTGTTCTTGAAGGCAAGTAATTTTAGGTTAGTCTGGACAACATCTTCGAACACATTATCACTTACCATCAGGTGAGATAGTGGCCAAAGGCATAAAAATCAAGCATAAAAAAAAAAAAACTTCTGTATTTACTCTTATCTCGTACCTAAGACAAAACCTACCTCAGTTATAATAAAAGAATAATAGGTAAATTTGACACATTCAGTACAAGTTTTTTCAGGAAATCATAAAACAACAAAGAACGTTTCGTTTGTAAAAGCGCCGTTTTGGAATCTCGTCAATCCCCAGGTAGGAGAACTTATTGAGTTTTTCTGAGAAATAAATTCTGAGAAGACCAAGATCATCGCATTCCGAGTGTCAACTCATACAGTTCCCACTGAGCCCGTCGGTAATAAACTCTCTTGTTCTCTACTGAAACATAATTATGAAGAACAACTAAGTACGTGTTCAAAAGTACAGCAGGTTGAAGGCATAAAGGACGTGGACATATATTATAATTATAATTGTGATCGGATTTAAAGCGATATTATAATGGGGACTATATGTCTTGTCACCAAAGTTTATTTATGTCATCAACTTGTATCACCTAATTAATACATCTGTCGCCACGAAATATTTTTGTTCTCAGATAAACAAAACGTGTCACCAGGTATGAATTATCAAATTAATGTCAATACGTATGTATTTAAAACAAGAGATGGATTAGCAAGAATATATACTTCGTTATAAAAAGTGGGTTAGGTTAGATTAGAACTGTGACCACAACAGAGCCGGAATTGATTTGTTTAATAACAATATACTTCATTATGGGAAGAGCATGTTATAACATTTACATTTATAAGGACAATCATATTATAATAAATACTTAAATATTGATTTGATACTAGATCATATATTTAAATTATTTATGATGATTTATTGTGGAATTGATATTTATATTGTTTGGCAACTATACTTTGGTGACAAATCTACTATTTTGCGACAACAGCCTTTTATCAAATAAATAAAAAACCCATTGAATTGGCGATAGCTTAAATGATGCCCTATTATAATTACTTTTACACATCAAGAGATCACGACATTCTTTTCACGAGCGGGATTTTTGAAGAAGCATCTTCGTTGAGCTCTAGTAGCCTAATTGATGCCCGCACTGTTCCTTATGAAGGTTAAAATAATACTATTAGCGCACAAGGTTCAGCTCAGTCAAGCATGTTCCGATAGGAGGAAATCCGGGGAATTTCTTACTGTAGTTTTTGCTTAGCACGTAAGAGTACTTCTTGTTATCATATATAAAATGTTAAAACATCCAACATATTTGTTTTCAGAATAGTTTTAGGGCCCGTTTCAGAATGTCCTAATAAAGTTTCGGGTTGCTATGCAATACATAAAATAACCGAATGATAAAAATGACAGTTGACATGCAGCGAGTTTCAAGCTTTAACCGATGGATAGGCTAAATCTATGACTGTGAAACGCAAAGATAGTGTTTTGTTTAATAAATATGTTCTGGGTAGTAAAACCGGAACTTACTCGAACATTCTGAAACAGGCCCTTAAGATAATTTAAGCCCAATATTTTGTAGAAAAATAAATCAATTAAAAATTTAAAATGTTCAGTAGCAGTACGGAGTCTCTACTGTGCCCGGTAGATGGCAATGGGCTCACTGGAAATAGGCACGTGAAACGAAAACATGTTTGGAAAAATCTAGAGCACAACACTTGCTTTATTGAATACAAAGAATTTTTTTTTATGTAGCTAGTATAGCCTTTTATCAATATCTAGCCTAATGGTAAGTGATGATGTGGCCGATGATGTTCTTCAGGCTTACTAACTTTTATGGATAGCTGCCGGAACGCACCGTTAGGTGCTTCGCGACAGATTTTCTACTTTAGTGTTGTGGTCAACTAGTAGGTATGCCAGGTGGGCATTCCAAAATGCCCTATTATAATGTTATGATTCATGACAGTAATTGTGTTGCCCACCGAAACACGGAAACGCAATGCCAGCGGTCACGCATCCAAGTTGGTAATGATAAAGAATATTATAACAAATATCCAAAATATCATTAAATATTTCAAAAAAAGATACGTCGCTATGTAAATATTTATATCAATAACAGTTTATATAAACAACTCCATAATATTATCGTAATCATCAAATTAAACTCAGACTGGTTCTTGAAATAACTTCTCTTCTAATAAGTAGCGAGAATCTATTTTTAACAAGTCTGGGAAATTTATTAAAGCCTTATTCATAACCAATAGCCCGACGTCAACTTTGCTCCCATTCTGTGACCTAATAATAACTAGAATTTATAAAATATGGCTGGTGTTTTCATAGCGCTTTAATTGCTGACGAACTAGAAGCATAGATTTTAGACTCAAAGAAAAGTGTGCAATATTTCAACAAATTTGAACCCTTGATTTATAAAATATGATGATATGATGTGTATGGAAAAGGAGACACATTTTTTAAGGATCACGTTATGGTTGTCACTTTCAGGATTTTTAGGGTGCTGATTTGACTAATATGTCGGACACATTATTGGAATTCAATATTTCGAATATGATTTTAATATTTTGATATAATTATCAAATTCAAGAAACATTTATAAATGAAACGGAATTCGAGGTTATTTTGGATGCTGGTTACGAAAGTGATATCTGTTTTAAAACCCAAAATGGCAGATACAGTGTTGCCTATATTGACGTGTTAGAATTTATACAATTTAAATTTATATAATATGTGAAGGTGTGAGACATTATTATAATTATATATCAAACACTACATATTAAAATAAACCTAAAAAAGATAAAGCCAGGTGTTGTGGCTACCATCTTGTGGCACTATTTGTTAATAATTGTATGTAAGTAATAACTTCAAACTGCCCATAACAAGCAAGGCGTTTGTTCAGTGATGAACATTGTATATGTTGGATGTCTAAGCTTTTATTTGTATACTTTTACTGGAATATCATATATTCGAATTAATATAAAAAAGCATTATGCGCGTACTCAACAATAAATACAGTGAAGTTTGGATCCCCAAGAACCTTCCTTTTGTCTGATAATTGATTTAATAAACAAAAATATATGAAGAAACATATGAACTCCAATCTGGCTTACTGAACAGATACAAAGGAAGACCTAGAATCAGAGACATTTAATTGTTATTTACAAAATACTTAGGTCAAAAGGGTATCCATAATGTTAGACCATTTTGTCAAAGCTTGCCTGGCTACTCGTAAGCATATCTAACGTTTCGGATCCGATATTGTGATTATGAATGAAGTTTCTGTATCGAAATCATCTATTAAGTTAGTCAAATATCGAAATTAATTTCACTTTCCTCAATAATCACGTACACGCGGGAATTCACGTGAGCATGCATTTTGTAATTACAGTATTTTAGAATCAGAGCACCTAAAATATTTCAGAATATAATTATTATGTAATTCCCTATGGAAATTTTCTAGGCTTAGTGCTCCGAGCCAACTGAAAGTAAAACGACTACATAATAAAATTAATTTTATTATTGTCTTAACAAAGTCTATACTTGAAAATTAAAAAGTCTAGGTTTTCTAAGCACTTCCAAACTGAAGGCGCTTTTATCTCATTAAGACATTAACATCAGCAAAGTTTAATAAACGCGTATAAGCACAGTATAATTTGTAATGGAGTGTTGCAATCAATCATACCAGTAATTTAGCCAAGGTAGCATGACCCGACTAATGGAGAAATGAAGTTTAGGCGACACGCTTTAATAATTCACGTTTGCTCGAACCGGGGGAATTACGAGTAATCAGATAAATACGCGTACACGAGCACTTGGAACTCTAATGATTAATTTCTATTAATGGTTTACCTAAATATTAATGTTAATAAACAGCTTCTACAATCCAATACTTCAATGTTTTTGACGTAACAATTTTGAGGATATTTATTTTTATTTTTTTTATATAGCAGCTAGGCTAGCCTTTGACCACTATCTCACCTGAGAACAGCTGTAAAAATCTCAATTGGGGATTGACGTTAGCCACCGTGAATATTGCATCGACTGCACTGATTGAAAAAGTTTTTTTTTATATGTGATACCTAGGACAAACTTAGAATCGTCTCACCTAGTGCTAAGTGATCACCGTTGCCCACGGACTTCCGTCAAACAAAAGGTATCCAGAATGCGTTTCCGGCCTTTGACGAGAGAATACGCTCTTCTTTTGGTTCCTTTAGGTAGTATCAGTACGAAAATACTTCTGTTGGTAGCAGGTTTCTTGTAGTGGCAGTGCGAGGTAGAAAATGCAGTGAATTCCGTGCTGATCGAAAACAGCTTGATCATTGACGAGCTGGTCTGAATTGAATGCGGTCAAATGAAAGAGGCTGGCACCTACTAAAGAATGCCCCCCTGAGTTGGGAATAGTACATCCAATTAATTAAAAAGAAAGAGTATGATGATGTATGGTTTATGGTGAAGTTCAAAACTGAGCAAAGAACGATAAGTGCAGATTTCATGGGGTAACTAAGCATAAATTAAAGATTTTGAAGTGCTCGTAGCGAAGTTTGCTTAGCCATTCTGAACCGATCAGTAAAGTTAAGCAACGTCCTCCGTGGTCATGATTTGGATAGGGTGGCCGCTGGTGACATTACTACTGAGTGCTTCCGTGCTTCGGAGGACACGTTAAGCCGTCGGTCCCGGTTGTTGTCTTAGGGTGGCACTCGTTATAGCATGGTGATAGGGTATTTTGCGAATGCCCGCCTGGCTAGCTACCACCTTCAAGTAGAAAATCTGTCGCCAAGCACCTAACGATGTGTTTCGGCAACTGTCCTTGAGAGCCAGTAATTCTAGGTTGCCTCAACAACATCTTCGACCAAATCATCACTTACCATCAGGTGAGATAGTGGTCAAAGGCTAACATATCATGGATAAAAATAAAAAAAAAACGAAGAACGAAAGTAGTGCGATGTTATAAGTATAATATTTCCTCTAGGAAAGTAAATTTTGAACAGCAACCTCAAGAAAGTTTTAAAGTTCCATTAAAATACCTAACCACGAGGCTTTGGTGCTTGAAGCGCCCCTGAATAAGTAATACATGTACCTACTTGATGAATTTAATTATTTATGTGAGTGCCGCAAGTACTTGAGTAAGGTAGTTTTACAGGTACTTTGCCGTTCAAATATTGTAGAAAATTAAATTTATTATGCCCTTAAACAATTTCTTAAAAGATGTTATTTAAATCCATAGGGCCTACCAAAACCCATACGACCCAGCGCGTATTTTCGTAAGAAAAATAATAAAATATAATTTAATGAGCACGTAAATCTAAAGATGTTTGTCAGAATGAACGGAGGTCAATTTTATGTGGAATTCTAATATGTTTTTAATAAAACTTATTTAACTTATTTCCTTATAGCTGATAGGCTAACTTTTGACCACTATATCACCTGATAATAAGTGACGATGGGTCCAAGATGTTGTTCAGGTTAAACTAGAAATTACTGGCTATCAAGAATAGGTGCCGGAACACACCGTTAGGTGCTTGGCGACAGATTTTATAATTGAGGGTGGTAGCTAGCCCGGCGGGCATTCGAAAAATGCCTTACCACCATGCAAATATACCAAGTTTTCGAGAGTACTTTGGTAATTTCGTAGTTATGACTGCCTCGATGTTGGTCTGGCAAACGCGTCGCTTTGAAATCTCTAATTCCAGGGTTCATTCATATTATATAAATTAAATTAAAAAAAAATAACAAACATTTTTAGCGATTTTTAACATTGAAGAGTATGAAATAACTTGTTTAAGACGGCCTAAAGCTGATTGATGAGACAAAACACTCTGAGATCATATTTTTATGGCCCGAGTTCAGCAATATATTTCTTACTTTTTTGTTATAGAAGTTAGTTTTATTATTTCGTATATTTTTTCACCTTTTTAGTGATAATTACTAATTGAACGGTCAATTTTCACTCACCTACAATAATGGTCACCATTGACTAAACTTAGAACCACAAAGTCATCTAAGCATGTCATGCATTTTACAGTTACTTGAGTGTAATTTAAAAACTGCAAAACAAATTTAAATGAAATTTATATGGAACCACCTTTGAAGTATACCCTTTCAATAAAAAAGACATATCAAAATAGAACTACTCTGTTAAAAGTTATGCGTCATCATAAATAAAAAAAGTGTTAATTTGAACCTAACCTAACCTCTTCTATTTTGGGAAGTCGGCTCAAAATCTTCTTTAATTCATGGAACATTCATGCTTGTTTTAATAGCTGTCTTCAACAAATAGATTGTTTTATTACAAGTCGGGACAAATTGTGTCAATTTCCATATTCAACAGCGGAAGACGGCAGTGAGGCGACAAAGCAAAGTGATCTCTGAAATCCCACATTAATTACGCAGTAAGACAACAAGTTATTTCAACAGATTAGTACCAATATTTGATTGTAAGATGGAGAAGGTAATCATCAATTACACCCAAGATATATAAACGTTCAAATTAATTGGTTCAAGGGTGTAATTTGTAGCTAACATCCTAGTATGTAGAACACGCTACTTTAATCGATTATGAAATTCGCAATACACACTAGATATGATATAACTAAAAACAGTGAAATATTTAATCTAAATAACATATGCAATTCAAATCCCGCTCCAAAATTGAAAATTTTGGTGCCAATCTAACAACAACCAAATAAATAATAATTGGGAACCATAACCCATTCATCACCCATTTCGGATAATTTTGACTGAATGTATACATAATAAAGTCATGACTGTTAATGACCACATACGAATATTTTGGCGATGATCTTAGCAGACCAACCTCATTTGTTCTCGTAAAATAAATATTAATCTGAAATTGATTTTGTAATTATACCAACAGCAGATCATCACAACAAAAATAATATAATATCACAGAAGTTTTTATGATGAAACATTCCAGAGGACCACCTTATGTTAAGCGGTTACCTCACTGCACTGCGCCCATCACCCTGAGACAAAGAGTTGTTAAGTCTCTGGAAGATTGGTGCTGGAACACACAGTTAAGTTACCTGTAGTTTTATAACTTACCTACTGTCTCTCGAGGACTGGTGCAGAAACGCACTGTTAGATTTCTTCTTGATGGGGGTAGCTAGCCACGTGAGCATTCAAAAAATGCCCGTCTACCATGTGGTGAAGCTCAAGCCAGTGGCAGGAAGTGGCTGCAAAGGTTTCTCTAAGCGTCCCCCAGTTAACTAGCTCTCGAAGACTGGTGCTGGAACACATGTTAAATTGTCTTCTTGATGGTGATAGTTAGCCAGGCGAGTATGCAAAAAATGCCCTACCACCATGTGGTGAAGTTTAAGCCGATGAAGGGAAGAAGTAGCAAAGGTGTCTAGAAGCATCCACGTCTGTTTAGTTTGTTTCTTGGTAATAGAGCGAAAACCTATTGTCATACAAGAGTTTAGTTCCAGACTCTAGACTGATAATGAATGTTTTATTACATTTTGAATAAAAATGAATCTTAATTAGATTTACCCGGAACTGATTGAGAAACTTTTGTACTTTACGTTGATCAAAGGTTCAACGTAAGATTACCTTATCCTTCAGTACAAAGAAAACCACAAGAATGTTCCAGAACAATTACCTGTCGTATTGTATTCGAGAACAAAAGTGTAAAAGAAATGTAGGGCAATGCAGTGTCACGGTAAACGTGTTAACGCGTTGAGGGAGTGCTGAGTTGCCAGTTGGCACAGTATAGGTTACTCGAGAAACAAGAAAAAACGCAATGTTGTATTTTATCATTTGATGCTTTCAAATGAATCAAACACATAAATAATACAAATAAAATGAGTTAGTAAATTTTAAACTACTTTAAAAATATGTCCACTCCACGCTAAATTTGGTAAATTGATGTTTTGAGTTGTAAATTAGTATATTAACATATGAGTTTGACAATCCATGAACTTTTTCATCTTTAACGGACAATTCAGAGCAGTATCTTAGAAAATATGTTATAATTCCAAATTTGGTGGTTTAAAATGTTATGTAATATAGCTTTCCATCAGACCTCTTGTGAGGATGAATAGTTTATGAAATTGAGACTAATCTTCTGAACAGGGTAGGTACCAGAAAACAGACAAACCACAAGCATGTGTGCGTATCAAAATTAATAATGTGTTACTGTCAAGACTGAAAGATCTTAAGGGATCTAGGGACCTTGTGGTTACAGCTTCTGACACGTTAAACTCGAATCCTTCAATCGAGCCTAAATCGAAAACATTTCTCAAACCTTGTAAACTATCAAGTGTCTAGTTACTATGTTAATATTATTAAAACATTTCATTTGCTTATGGGCATGCTGCTTCCATTATTATAGTGATCCATTATCCCAGACATTCCTGTAACGCCGGATCCGGGCCGAGCTGAGTCTAATAGTGCCCATGTCTTGTCATTGCCAGCGTGCTCCAGCAGGAACGGTCTGTTATGTCTTATGTGCTATTAGCAACAAACATACAGATTTTGCTTTGTCAGTTATATTGATTACCAAAAATATATTCACATGATTAAGAAGTCGAACGGGATAAAAAAAAATAGGGGTAAAAACTATAAACTTTGCCTTACAAAAAGTACAATACAGGCGTAACAATCAACAAAGTACAATTACTTGTTGTAGTTGTCTTGCAAACTGTTAAAGAATTATGTGAGAAACACACAATTGTATTGTAGTAGCATATCGTATTATTTAAGTTGTAGAATCTTAAATTATAGTTAAGTGCAAACTTGTGGTATACCTTAGTATATAGGTATTTATATCCGCTACCCGTCATTCTACGTCAAATCTATTGAAGCACTCTTGTTCGCCCGACTATGACCTCATTTTCCTGTGACACGGACCTCACCTAGTATATCCCTCGTTTCTTCAACACCTACATTAATTTTATGGAAAACATTTAGATTATTTGAATACTATAAAAAAAATTTAAGCACTGACAAATGAATACTGTTGATTGTAATTTTGTTAATTCAGACTGAAATAAAAGCCAACAAAAAAATAGGCCCGAAAATACTTTTTATCTTTTTCCTTAAATTATTGTAATAGAGTAAATCAAAGATAGAGGAAAACTAGGTATAGTAGTGTAACTAGGACAAACAGTAGGTGTTTTTTTTTGTTTCGTTCAATTGATTTATTTGCATAAATCGTCAAGCCTATACACTTTTTTAGACTCCCATTTCACCACAGATCATATAAAATAAGTGGCAAACATTAATAATATCATATAATGCTCGAAATGGCTGATTTCACGTATGCAAACCAAATAGCACTTATCAGATCCGGATCGAGCCCGAGACCTCACAGTTTTGACGCGAAGCTCTGTGGTATGTGCACCGTATTACCGCTTCAAACCTTAATAATATAATAATATGGATAATTTATTATAATGCTATAAATTTGTTTTTTTGTGTGACCCATAATTAAACAAACAGATAAATTTAGGAACTAAAATGGCTTATCGGTGTAATGTTTGTTCCAAAGAGACGAGACTGACTAGAATTGCGCCCAGTTTGCATGGTGGTTGGACATTATGCGATTGCCCGCCTGGCTTGCAGCCACTCTCAAGCAGAAATTCTGTCTCCAAGCAACTATCTGTATGTCCCGGGTGATGTTCTTGTGAACCAGTATTCTAGGTTATCATGAACAACATCTTCGACCATATGGTCGAAGTGATGATATCATCACTTACCATCAGGTGAGATTGTCGTTAAAAACCGGCCAAGTGCGATTGAGAATCGCGCACGAAGGGTTCCGTACTATTATCTGTAACCTAATCTTGCAAGTTACAGACACTTTTTGCTGTGTGCGATTAAGCTGGGTAGGTACGTTCTTATCCTATGTAGGTACGAACCCTAAATAGTGATCTCACTAATTCTTTATTTTTAAAGTAAATATACAACTAAATATTCGGTGAATATTTCAAGTTTCTACCTGTTTTCATTATTATTAGAAATAAACGGCTAAAACCACTTTTATTGTATGGGAGCCTTCTTAATTATTTTAATTAATTATATTTCAAGAAAACATAAAACGAAATATTTTGTGTATAGTTAAACTGTATACCTTAATGGTTACAACCATTAATAGTATCGAACAAGCAACGGTAAAAAAGTCAAGTTTGATGTATGCGAGCCCTCCTTAAATATTTATTTTATTTTATTTTTAGTATTTGTTGTGATAGCGGCAATAGAAATACATCATCTGTGACAATTTAAATTGTCTAGCTATCACCGTTCTTGAGTTACAGCCTGGTGACAGACGGATGGACGGACGGATGGAAAGCGAAGTCTCAGTAGTAGGGTCCCGTTTATACTCTTTGGGTACGGAACCCTAAAAAACTAACCTACAAAAGAAACAGCGTCATCATCCTCGGCTTTGGTTCCTTAGACGAATTTAGTCTTCTCCTATTGTACTCTCATGGAGGTTAGTAAGCGCAGAACATATCTTCGGGTGTACAGCTCGGGTACACACACAAAGGTTTTTCACTTTCTTTCAAATGATTTGTTTCACACCATCGTATCCAAAGCCAGCTTTATTGAACGAAATTCTGTTTAATCAGCAATTTTTAACCAAATCATCATTTTGTCGGCAGCAAAAATACTTTTCTGAAGTTAATAAATCATACAACTTAAAAATAAATAAATAAAAAAATTGTAAAAATAATGAAAATGTTTTTCACTTTGTGTATTCACATTAAAAGCTTTCGGAGGGGACACATTAAGATATCTCGTTTCATAGCTGTTTTTCTTTGTTATTCAAAAAGCTTCTGTTTACTCTGACTAATTATATTGCAATGGAGAAGTAGCCACAAACTTTGTCATTAGTTATTGTGCGCAGCTTTGGAAGCATGCTTCACCCTAGTTCTTTGCTTTTGAACGGAGTTGGGAAGAATTAAAACTTCCACAAAAACAGGTTAAACGTCTGAATACATTTTGTAGGATTACAAAAAACATCCGTAATATCTTCGTTCTTCGTATACTTATTTATTTAAATTAAATGCCATGTTGCAGCTTGAAGATCTTTTACAAAAAAATAGATGGAATAAGGTTTATACTGAATGTATCTGGATTCTGATACATAAATACAAAAGATTTTTGAATTTTGATACTTTTATTGTTTTAAAGTAGTAGCATTTTTACATCTGCTGGAACCAATTTGTCCAATTTGATGCTAGCAATGGTGCTAACATCAAATTGGACCTGTCTTCTTTAAAGACCTACCTCTTCAATGGCTTCATGGAACGGATTCACCGCTAATTTAGAACCCGTAAAATGTATGTATGCCTCTAAGTTTGACTTTATTTTAGGAAATAAGAAGAAACGGCTAGGTGCGATGTCTAGGCTATATGGCGGATGCATCATCAGTACATTCGAAAATGTCCGTTATCTTAGCGGAATGTGAGGAGTTGTTATCGTGGTGAAGGACGGCTTGCCTCGAGGATTCTTTTCACGGACTTTTTCTAAGACTCTAGGCAAGCAAGTGTTGGCGTTCCAATCTGCACTATCTGTCCTTTGCTCTTCAAGCGGTATAGATAGATAGATAACACTTTATTGACACAATACAAATTTACAAACTTGGAACTAAAAAACATAAAAGTCTGAGTAGGTGTGACAATGGGCGGTCTTATCCCTGAGAGCGATCTTTTCCAGACAGTCCGATACTGTTGTGTAATGTCCTGTTGCTGAAAAAAGCCGTTACTATCTTCTTACCAATATTTTGTTTTTTTTAACTTTAGTCATGAAATCTTCTTAGTGGAAAGTCCTAATCTGCCGACTGGCTTTAGGTTTCGTCACCTGTGACGATTTATTACCGTGACTTTTTAACATTTTACTGTGCCACTCGACTCGCAGTCGTTTCTAGTCTTCCGTAAAATCATGTGGTAACCATCGAGTTCAAAGCTTCTGAACCTTCAGATGTATATGCAAAATGTTTTGCACTTGGCTCAATCCAATACCTAATATAGTGTATATTTGCAGACAAGAAACTTTTTGTCAGTTTCAATCAGTTGTCGTACGGTATCAATTTGGGTTATGTAACTGCAGTTGCCAGCCGACCTTCACGTACATCGTCATAACGTCTAAACCTAAATTCTCTGAACTAAGAAACATAAGAGATGCGACATACAACTTCATTACCAAATGACAATTTAAATCTCTAAGTAATTAAACAACCATAAACGGTTTAAATCGTGTATATTTATGATTATTTTTGTCCCGTCAGCTTTGATGTACAGTCATTATTCACATGTCTAACTGTACATGATTGCATCGAAATGGTCAAGAAAAAAACTTAGTGAATGTAAGCTTCCCACGGAATATTCTGGATTACTGGAACATTGCCTAACATCTGACTATCTATTCTGGGAAAATAAGTTCTACATACAGGTTGATTGTGTAGCTATGGGCTCTCCAGTCTCCCCCGTTGTTGCCGATATTTTTATGGAGGACTTTAAGGAGAAAGCTCTCCCCAGAGGTGTGGCTATGCCGAAGATCTACAATCGGTACGTAGATGATACTTTTACCATCCTCCCCAGTAATAAAGTTTCTGCATTTTGTAAACTATCTAAACTCCTTATAGATATAAATTCACAATGCATCCTGAGGTTCATAAATGCTTAGCTTTTCTTGATGTTTTAGTCATCAGGAATCCTGACAACTCCCTTAGTCATACAGTGTATAGGAAATCCACCCATACAGATAAATTTCTCAATGGTAACTCCCATCACTATCCATGTCAGTTGGCTACCGTAGGAAAATCTTTATTGCAGAGAGCATATGGCATCTGCGGCACTGACCATCTCAAAGAGTAGTTTCAGTATGTAAGACAATTACTGCGAAGCAATAATCACAAGTTCTCACGAATGCGTTACAGAAGCCGGCCCAAGCCTTCCACAGTTGAGCGACAACATGCAATCTTATATAAAGGTTGTCGCGGACAAAATTAGTAATATCTTAAGACGAGCTTCAATAAAAATTAACTTCAAGCCGCATAAGAAGAACAATCAATTTTTAAAACCAGTTAAGTGCAATATTCCCCTACAAGATACAGGTGTTTACACTTGATAACTTTTTAACATGATTGTGAATGTGGGGTATCATAACCTGGGAAAATATGGAGGAGCGTTGAAATCCGGGTAAAAGAACACATTGTTGACATGAAGGACAGACGCTGGACCAAATCTGCGGTTTGTGAACATGCCCTTGACAAACCCAACGCCTACATTCGGTTTGACAACCCACAAATCGTCGCCAGAGAGACCTGATTTATGCCAAGAATGTTACGCGATGCTATTGAAATCAAAAAGTACCCAAATTTCAATAGAGATAATAATATAATAATAATATATCGTTTATTTTGCCAAAACTTTTGGTAACAATCTACTTATAATTACTAATGAACATATATAAAATTATTTAATCGTAATATTAAATTACTACTATGATCACTAGCTCCCACACTAAGATTCCCTGTGTTGTGGGAGTCTAGTCTCTTTCTGTGGTACATATTATGTGTTACATTGTCAGTACAACTACAGATCGTGGTTGGCAAGTACCACCTGCATGGGATCCTGTTATCAAATCAATTAAATCACATTTGCAGGACCTCCCAGTGTCCTGTGAGCGAATAATGCATGAATGGGTAACGTTGTGATTAATATAACATTTTTGACGGTAGACCAAAACATTTCTTAATAACTCATGTGCCAAATAAAACCAATTAGTCACTACAAAGTGTTTGAAACGTCGGGACAAAAATAATGATAAATATACGTGTTTAAAGTTGTTTAATTAATATGCGAAAACCTAAGACAACATTAATTTAAGTCTCTGGAAACTCTCTGGGTGACTGAGCCACAGCAAAAATCGTTAAAAATCACAAAGCATACATTTTCACCACAAAAAATCGTTGTAATAGCGACACACATTTTTTAAGGGACGCCACAATGAGAAAAGAAATGACAGTCTCCCAAATTAAAAAGTGTAATGTTATTCGAAAATTCATTTTAGTTTCAGAATGTTCGAGTTAGTTCCGGTTTTACTACCGAGAACATATTTAATAAATAAAACACTATCTTTGCGTTTCACAGTCAACAAAAAACACACGTTTTAAAGCATATCAGGACAAAAATACAGGGTCTCATAAAAACTAACATTTCTGAAAAGATAAAAATTACAATAATATAGATAATTTTTACTAGTTTGCCAACTGTTTTTCGTAATCAGCGATGAATACAGCTTTGTATGATTACATTGAAAAGCCGCTTCATGAATTTAATTTCCTGTTTTCGCGAACTGCTGAACAGAAGACGAACTAGAATCTAGTAGTATTTGATTAATTAATTCACTAATTTATGGATATAGGTTGAATTAAATTAATTAATTCAAGGAATTTGTAACCATTGTTCAATCTATTGCTTATATTCCAAATACTGAGAGATGTAATAAACTAAACGTTAATTTCTTGAATAAAACTTGAAGCAATGTTAGTCAAGTGATAATAGCTATGAGTGGTAATAAGTAAGTAAGTTAAATCCCCACCCACGGCTTGAGCTATTCCGTATTTTGGAAGGAAATTTCGTTACTGCTCGTCTTTCTAGCTACCACCCTCAAGTAGAAAATCTGTCGCCAAGTACCTAAGAGTGTGTTTTGTAAATGCTTGGCGATAGAGGCATTGTTATAGGCAAAGGTTATACCTTGTTGTTATACCTTTTACCATCAGGTATGCCTCGAGAATGTTCCCTCACAATACTACAAAAAAAACTTCTATGACGTTTACCACATACCAATTAAAGGGAATTAAAATACTCATTTATGACAAACAAAAGCACAAAAATGTGGGTAGCGCTGTTTTTATTGTATAAATATATGTAAAAACTAGGTCTTTAGATTTCTCTGACAAAATTGCGCCTTTTATTTAAATTTATAATGTAGTGATATATATGTTTTTGTACCATTTGATATGTTTTAGACATCACTTTCATCGTTCACAATATGAAAAACTTAAAACAACGCATTATTTACTTTTACTGATAAGAACTATGCCTTGCTACAAGTGTTGCGGAAACACCACGAAGGATAATGATGTGCATGGGGCAGTGGATTCATCGCTAACCACGTAAGGTAAAGTGACAATTTAAATCACTTCATGCACGCGTCGAGTGCTGCCTTACATTTCTCAATCTTCAAATAAACAAGAGGATATTCATTCGTATAGTTACTTGTAATGAAATCCTGTGCGATAATCGACAATGCTCATCACAATTGTTTAACCTAAGAGAACTGTAATGAATAGATTCAGGAGCCACTTTGCGGAAATCCATATTTAATAATAACAAATATTTTTAAATGTATATGTCTTGATCGTGCGCTGGGTGAGTCAAGACCTCCTGAAAGCGAAACTAGTCGGATATTCTTCCGGTTAGGCTGCGTGATGTTTGTGACGTCGCGTAGATAACAGGAAAATTAGGCGGAATTGTCACTAGTATTACTCGTGACATCACATTAGAAACCTTTAAAATTATCAGTTGTTTCTCTTGTAGGTATATTATTGTATTGTTTATAAACCTTCCCTTCGAATCACTTTGTCTATTGAAAAAAACGCATCAAGATCGTTTGCGTAGTTCTAAAGATCTAAGCATATTAGGGACAGAAAGCGGAAGCAACTTTGTTTTATACTATGTAGTGATTATCTTAAGAGCCCACCGAGCTTTTTATGCCCACAGCGTATGTGTGCGTGAATAAGGTACGCCAACAGCATCCTGTCTGACGGCCAAAGAATTACTAAAGCGGATAGGGACAAAGCATCGCGGCTCAGGCTAAAGTGGACGAAACGTGCGTGAATTTAAGTATTTCCTTCGTATAATAAAAACAAATACCTATTTGAAAAATGTAATCTGTATACGTTATAGAAAACACGTTGTTTTTTTATTATTCAAATACTGATGACGTTTCATTAAGTATTTACTCGTATGCCGTACTAAGGGTGCATTTAGTTTTTAGATATAAATTATAACTTATAACTTTTTTTTCCATAGAGGAAACTTTGAGTAATCCTGTTTCCAAAGTGTATGATTTATGCAATGAATCCTTAAATATAATATGTATTAATTACATAACTCAAAATTAACAAATAATGATACAGCAGGGGATCAAACGAACCACAATAACGTAACGCTGCCTCGGTGCAGGCTTAAAGTAGTTAATCGATGCAGTTATTCTTCAACTGTCTACATCGCAAATTAATACCAAACTAGTTAGAACCTTAGTAACCCAAATTAATTTTTGTATTTTTCTGCCGAACCTCATGATTGTCTACCTAAAAAGATCAAACAAAAGCAATACCTTCCTTGTGTAATCAAGGCAGACATATTTAACACAAGTACCCATTCAAACGTACAAAAGCAACATTGAATCACAAATCCACTTAGCATACAAAAACACTCAACAGAAATCTTGAAAATCTTTTTCACTTAAGGCTATTGACTCTTGGGAGCTAGCCAAAATGTCAACGACCCCAAATAATGTGTCACACAATTTGTTTTTTCTCATTTCCATATATTATTATTCCAAAGTAGTACTTCCCAAACGGTCTATAAAGGAAACGATATAATTTATTTATAAGTCAGGCCTACTTTACTTTACCTACATACTTATCATTATATACAGGGTTATTGGTAAAATGCTAACAACCTCTTAGGATGGACTTGCTAGTCCTAACAAACATTATGTTTTTTTTTTTTGTGTCTTTTTATGTGTTTTTGACGGAATGAGCACGAGGATCACCTGATATTTTAAGTCTCTTGTGCCTGTAATGTATTATTTCATATTTTTATTACTTTTCTGGATGTAAATATTCAAAGATCTATTAAAAGAGAGCGCGGCGCGGTTGTGATACGTTAAAACAAGTGCCACATCAAATTTTTGAGCTTGTTGAAGACTCGCAATTATTACTTAGGAACAGCTCGTATCGAAATTTTTCGAAGGTACTTCATTGTAATAATTTTTATACGAGTGCTCCATAGAGGGTAGTTATAGATCATATCGCCTCTCATTGGTTTCCCTGTCAATCTCAAGCGGTCCTTTCACCCGAAGCGCACGTAAATTCATCGCGTGTGATATACCGACTAGCAAACCCCAAGTGAATAACTCCTGCATCATACCCGGTGAAAACAATTCTCGCCAAGGTGAAGTGCTCACATATCTACCGGTGATTATCGAGAGATTGTATAGCGTTGTGCCATATGACCGGAGCTGAGCTGAGCATGGTGAGTTGGATTATGCAATTTCTATCTTTCGCATTTGACGGCCTGGGGCTCTCCCCAGTCAATCCAGGGAGCGGTTTCCTTTACTCAAATAGTTATCAATTATAGATAGTTGTAATTTCAATATAGTGCTTGTCTTTACAACGTTTTTACTGTCATCATGGATTCAGACTGTAATTGGGATTACGAGAGAGGTTTTTACAAACGCAAGAAAAAAAATCTGATTTAGGACATAATTATTATTTGATAGGGACATTTATCTACCGTTTATATCGTTATTGTATTATCAAAGAAAAATATACTCAATCATATTACGAACATATAAACATAATTGTATTATAAAAAGTTGAGCAATTCTTCTCTAAGAAAGTATTCGTATGATTATTCTTTTCAGCGAAACTATAATACCTAAGCCTCTAAAACAATCATGGTTAGTAGTAACATTACAGAAGCCTAATCTGAAACTAGTCTACATTACAAATCGCTCCATTGTGTCGTTTTGTACGTGTTATATATATGCAGCTAGCTATATTGTTTATATAAAATAATGTAAAAAAGTTTGCATCTAATATTTATAGGTGAATTTTATCTATAAGATTACTGTATTGTACTGTATAAGCCGGATTGTCCACTGCTGAACACAGCCTTTTACATTTAGGTGGGGCTTGCCAGTATCCCCACGCTTGCCAGGTAGAATAATGAATTAATTTTCAATATTTTTCAGTGTTTCCTGGGATCAATACACGCGGGCCGGTACTCCGGTATTATTACAATAAAAATACACACGCTCTATACAAAATTTGTACACCCGACGGCAAAAAACTATTTTAACTTCTTCTCTATGGTAAATTTTAGTTAGATCCGTTGTTAAGAATGCACCTTCCGGTATTTTACCTTTAGTCGCCTCCTACGATACCCACAGGTAGAAATGGGGGTGACATTCTAACCCGGCACTGTTCGGCGGGAATAACTATAAGATTATATACATCAAAGATGTCTTGGCGAACTTATACAACACTTGGGCATCGCCAAAACTTAAAAAATATGAATATTGCACTATAGAGGTATAAGCTTTTGTTATAGGACTACTGTGCTGGTTTGGATGAGTGACTGCTAGTTACATATACTAGTGAGCCCTTACGTGTTTTGAAGTGCACGTTGAGCCGTCGTCGTTCCCGACTTTAGTTTAAGGATGACTGTCGTTAGGCTATGTCGAAGGCCTTCAGTTGGCCTGAAAACTTTGACACTTTGCAAATTCCTGCACGTTTAGCTACCACTATTAAATAGAAAATCTGTCCCAAACACGTATTGTTCACGGTTTGTTCCAGCAACAGCTGTCCTTACAAGTCAATTGCCATTCTAGGTTATGTCTGTTTATACTCCGACAAATTAAATGGTGGAAGACAATTTGAAAATGCCTGAATGGCTTGCTACCACCTCCAAGTAAAAAAAATGGTCACCAAGTAACGGTGTGTTCCGTCAGCTCATTATAGTCAACGGCTACTATAGAAGCCCGATATAATTTAAGTTCTGAAAAAGAGCTATTTGTATGATTATTTGTTTTATTATTATCTCTGCGTAAAAAACATTTAACAATCTCATGGTGGAAGGGCATTTTGTGAAAGCCCGCCTGCCTAGGGACCACCCTCAACAAGTACAAAATCTGTCACCAAGTACCCAGCGGTGTGTTCCGGCAGCTATTTTTGAGAGCCAGTAATTCTAGGTTAAGCCTGTTAACGCCTTCGACCACATCGTAACTAACCATCAGATGAGATTGTGGATCTATCAGCAATAAAAAAAAAACTATCTTTTGGAAATATATATCTTCAGTTATTTACGGTTGTATATTATAAAAAGATGATATTCAAAAAATATTTAATGTTATTCAAAAAATATTTTATATACCTACAAAATACAATTGTAAAGAGCTACACCTCTTAATTGTTTTATATTGGTTCGGAATTGGGTATTTCAATATAAATTACTGACTATTCTGAATTCTAGTCTTTGGCCAGGCTCCAGCTCATGCACAATATGGAACCTTACTATGTAAAAGATTAATGTTTTATTGAGCTTTCTCCATTAAAACGGTATTGTAGGAGTTGGTTGACCCGTTAATGCTTCTTTATTCTGTCATTAGAACCCAGTTTCTTATATAAAGGCACATATAAAATAAGAGATATAAAGAGTGTTTAGGCACCCTTTGCGATTCATTTTTGTTTTTACATAATATATTAAGATGTTTCATGATAAGTAGACAAAGACTTGTAGTAGACTTAGTAGGCGTCTTGAAGTATTCTTTAATCTTTGTGTTGTCGTTCATTTGAAAGCTTTACAAGATTGAGAGACCCTCCAATTGAGATATTTAAATTCAAGATTATTCTGGCAATGGTTACAAGGACGAACTTATTCAAACATTTTATTTATACCTCGATTTAAACGTTCAATCTATTTACCTTGTTTTAAACGTTAAATCTTTAGTTTTAATATTTATCTTCGAAATATATAATATTATACGTAATATTACTTGTATTAATATTGAATGAGTGTCCTATTGCAGGTACAAATTTATACCTGAGTCCAGTGCCAGATTAATCCCAGCCAGTAATTTTTGAACCTATACCGTAATGATTCGTCAGAAAACTCCTTATAAGAATTAGAAGCTCCATTTGTGCAGCTATGTTCAAATATTATATTAGTTCAACAAAGGATGTTGTTCCCTATTAACACAGAGAGACCACATCAAACAATTGATTTCGATTAGCAGTTCCTTTGTCTATAATGGTACTACGGGCTCGAGAATCACCCACTGCTTAGCGGAAATGGCACTTAGGATCAGGTGAGATTGCGGCGGCCAAAGTCCAAACGTAGATTTGTAAAGGTTAAATGAGAAAATTTAATGGGTTTGTGGATGTTTTTTTCCTTATTTTTCTCAAATTAGCTATTTGTGTACTTCCAGGAGTAACGGAAGAGTGAGCGGTTTTAGTTTCTCAAGTAAAAGTACTGGAGATGCAGTTTTGTTTGATTAAATAAAATGTATGACGATGACGTAAAAGACTTGACTTAAAGTCACCTTTTCAAAATTACTTTCTACAAAATGGAGTGATTCTAAACCAAAACGCAACCCACATCGTCCATATAAATGTTAAGTGGGCCATTTAAATGTAAATTACCGCTTTTTGCCGCCATCGATTCTGTTTCTTAACCGCATTTATCTTTAAACGAAATAGATTTTACTTAATTAAGAAATAGCTGGAGACTAAAGTATCACCACCTTTACTGCTGAGCGTGTTGTATTACGCGATAACATGATTATATTGTTAGCTGCGAGTATGTAAATGCTGGTCATGGGTCGATTGGTGCTTGGTTCTGCCACCCTTTTAAGTCCCTTCGGAAAGAAAGATCCTCTCAACGAACAAATAATTGACAGTGAAATATCTAAAAAGGGAGTATTTATCAAAATAAAACTTTTATCTCTGATGAAGTTGTTTTAAAAAACTTTTAAAAATTTATACTCAACGCTAATTTGAATTGATTAAAACAAAATACATTATATTTTTAACAATTCGTATTTAGAATGCAATTGTCACAATAAGGCATACGTGTCTATAAAGATGGAACTTTCCCGTTAAAATTACACAAGTAACATCCAAAATGAATCACATGGGAACAATAGTTCTACAAAGAGCCAGTGCGAAGCAGAAAATGCTGTGAGAATTGTACAGTTGTGGACTTACATGACATGAAATTGATGCAACATCATGCTTTATTTAGAGATCTTATGGTGAAATTCAGCTGCAGGTAAAACTGGTATATATTAACAGTTTCTGGAAACAAACTCCGTGAATAGATACGGTAAAAGATGCAAAGTGATCCAACATCTTTACGCAGTGCCAAAAGGTCGAACCGATCGCAGTGAGCTCAATTGTCAACAATTCGAGCTCCTCTGTGTTGAATTGTGTGAATGCGGTTAAATGGAAAGATTTGGTACTTGGGAGTTCCTCTCAGAAGTGAGAACAGTATTCCATAGGAGGCTGAAACTGAGTCTTATAAAGTTTTTAGAGGCTAATTTAGCCTTACCTTCTAACTTAAATGGAACACCACTTGCCTATGCCCAAAGCCAAGTGTTCCAATACCCGTTGAAGTAGCATGAGGGGTATCTTAAAAACAGAGGAATGAAACAAAAAGGAAAAGTAAAGATGTAAAATCAGTGTGTAGTGTCTTGGGCTTAAATTGGACAAAGTGGAGTACTCCCTACTTCAAGACATTTGCCAAGAGGGTCTTGACTTCAGACACAAGTTTGGCCCGATTCTAGTCAAAGTTTTAGCACGGCTAGTATATGAGGCATATACGGTACTGCCACCCGAAGTAATCTTGTGGAATATAAGCATTGATAGGTTTTCAAGAGCCCAGAAGTCAAATAGCCAGTGTGTCTCGTATCTTGGTGCAGGGGTGAGAGAGCCTTTTCTTTCGAGGTATGGGCCAGTGGGTCTTTTTTTCGTGCAGGGGCGAAAGTATAACCTACAAAAATTCCAATGGATAGCCCAGGTGTAAGACCGGCATGCATGTATTCCCAACCGATATGACTAAGGAACTTTCAAGAAAAGCATAGAGCATAATATCCGCATCTTTGACCTCTGGTGTTACGGATATCCGTGAGCAAAGGTGATCACTTACCAAAAGGAATACGGTCCTCCTAAGCCATATTTAAAAAAAAACAAATCATAACTGCCTCACTAACAAACTTTCTCATTTATAACATTAGCGCGATCTGATAACACGTGCTAACTTTTTCATTCATATCTTTATGGTTAAAATACAAAAAGTTTTGCACACAAGTAACTCAAACAAAATGCAGTGTTTGTAGAGTAAATATTATCTTCTCGCAAACGGTGTTAAAAGCTCTAGCCTGCTACAGTTTAGACTAAATGAATTTAAAAAAATATATAGTTACTTTCACTGATTATTTTATTTTTGGGAACTTAATTGCGGCAATAAATTGCCATATTTTCTCTAATCCTTGGTACTTTTAATACCTTAGACTTGACATCGTCTCTATACCTATATGGATAACGATTTTATAAGACAACAAACTCGTGGTGATTATTTCACGCCATCATCCAAAACATTGAATTTCATCATATTACTCGATCGAAGAAAACAAATCCCTATTCTATGAACGTTACGAAAATGTTTTCAAAGCATGTGGAAAATAATAGACAACGTAACTGGGCTAGGTTGTTATGTTCCAGAAACAAAGCTATCTTCTTTATTGTTTTAGTTAAACTCCCCTCTTTTTGGCACGATCTGTGGATAACGTTCGTTTATTGTCTTGATAGTTTAAAGTAAGCACTTGTTTAGTTTGATTTATCAGTAGTAGCTTATATTTATTGTTACTATTAAAAACGTTACTTCTATAAAAGTTTGAGTACTTAAATATTTTATATCAATCTTTAGTGTGATTTCCTTTGTGTGAAAGTTGTTTGTTTACATTAATTAGTTATTACGAGAAAATGGTTTATAACATTTTATTTAGCGTGTGGTTCCGGGATTTAGAATGTTACCTCCCTAATTCTTCCCGTGGGTGTCGTAAGAGTGTGACTAAGGGAAAAGTGTGCCAAAAGCGCAGCATTCCACTTCTCAAGAAGATGTGAGTAGGTTGTTGTGTGCATTAGACGCACACCAGGGCTGTATAACATGAAACAAACAAACAACAAACAAATATTATTTTATTGACATACATTGATTACAGTACATACAATGAACCCATAGGATCCCGAACTAGTGTTTAACTGTGTTTCAGAAACTTCTCCCATTTTTAACTTCTGGTCAATTACCATTTTATCATATAAAGTAAGATAGTTAATACAAAAATGAAGAAATATTACATGAAAAATTCAATACTTAAAAAGGGTATATGTGTGTTGTGAGTGTAGAATGTAGTTTGAAGTGTAGTGAATGTATGTTTTGGGGTGTGAGTAGTGTTTGAATATTGAATAAATAAATATTTAAATAGGCATATTCTACATTAGGAATAAAAGTGTGAAAGCATAGTCTCAATACTTTCATAATCGAAATTCTTCAGCCAAGTCACTATAGACAGTGCCCTAGCAAGGTTTCATACACTACATTTTTGTGTTCCGGTCTTATATTATGTTGTTAGTGTGAACAAATTATTCATAATATGTCCTTCCAGTGAATTAGAGAAAACGTTTTGTATGACCCTGAAACGGTGCCCCGTGAATAGCAATAGACTCGCACTCTATTACATGGAATCAAAACTCTATTTTTGAAACGTGGGTGTGTACACAACTCTGCCTACCCCTTCGGGGAATACAGACGTGATTATATGTATGTGTTAAGTACGAGTATTATTGATTGTTTTTTCTACTTGTTTCTTCCCCTTGTAAATCGATTACATCATGCACACATGGGACAAATAATTAGAAATGGTTTATAAGAAATATCTATATATGAGTAGGTATTAAATTTAATCGATTCTGACATAGCGGAGGTAACTAAAACACATACACGAATACATTGATTTTTGGATTTATATCTTATTAATATGTAGTCCTGAACAGAAATAAAAGGAAATCAATATAAAATACTAAGCGTTAATACAAAACCTTAATTACTTTGGTTAAAACTCAATAACTTCGAAGATTTTATCCCTGGAGCAGCTTTTAATTGAAATATTTTTAGTAATATTAAAAGGCGTAAGGTATTTGTTCGATATACAAAATCAGGCCAAAACTACGAGTGTAAACTTGCAATGATAGATTTATTGCTTTGTAACGTTTTTTCTCAAGAGGTTTTTCGCTAGTGGCTATTTCGTGAACAGATTTATTTATATTTCTAACTGTACGTATCTAAGTGTTGCCAAGAAGAAAACTGTTTGCATCTTTAAAACAGTAGCAAAGAACTTCTAAAGTAGTGTTTTTATTTCGACATACTAACCCATGTCTAGAACAAGCATCTAATAAAATGAACTTTCGTAATATTAGGGGCACTAATTATTTGTGATATAAATATAAACAAAAGATATAAAAATAAAAAAATATATTTAAAGATCTTATAAAAACTCAAGCTTGAATAAGAACTTAGGTATATATATTTTCTAAGTTTGCCACCTAATTACGTCAAGCTTAACATGCTATTGAAATCTAATTGACTGTCTAAAGTGGAATAATACAATGTTTTGACTTACTTTAACCTTAATATACGGTCGCTTGTACAAAAAGCAATGTTCAAAAATATGCTGAAGTGGTTTACTAAATTTAGATACGCCGATAAAGTCAATTAGAAAGCAGCCCGGGTTGATCGGTAGGGCAGATACTGCGGTCGTTATACATAATAATTCAATATTGCCCTGTAACTGTTAAGTTATAGCAATACAAAACAGTGCCTTAACTTGATTAAATCTTACTTCACGCAGGTATCATTCAGGTACGAAGGAAAATGCGGAGTGCCATAACGAAAAATAATGTCATCACATCGAATATGTGCTATTTGGGATCTGTTAATATGACCAACATAACCCAATCATTCATTCATTAGTTTAGTCTCGATCGTGCGCTCGGTGAGTCAAGACCTCCTGAAGACGCTTCGTTTAGAAGCGAAACTAGTCGAATATTCTTCCGGGTAGGCTGTGTGGCGTTGTGACGTCACGTAGGCTTAAGCGGGAATGTCACAAGATATATATATATTTATTTTTAAATGTATATTAATATTAATAATATTTATTAAAATATTATTAAATAATTATTCTTAAGATATCTTAAAAAATATTTGTTAGTATCCAATCATTCATATGTCAGTTTTATTTATAAGAGTTTTTTTTATTTAAATCATGATGTTACATGTATACCGTACTGTATCAGCTGGATTCTTCTCTGCTAAACACAACCTTCCTCATTAAGGTAAACAATACCATAATAACCATGCTTGGCAGGAGACCTGGGGATCGCTGTTCTTCAGAAGACGTTGATGCCCACTTTCTGGTATTTTTTTGTCACCTCTGAGACTCCCATAACAAAGTATGAGTACAAGGGTGCGGCGGTTTACTTTAGCATGGTACCCCAAGAGAATGCTGGGTTAGAATGTATGTATCGTAAGTCGTCAAAAATTGATATAAAAAAAGGAACCCAAAAAGTTATTTTAAAATAGGAGGTTAGAGGCACTCATAATAAATAACGCAACGAACTTATCTACTAACTGTTAGTTACGAGTATCATCTATAGCTTTCATGTAGATATGTAAACTTTAGCTATTAAAAAAAAGTAAGATCAGGAAAATTATTATTCTTAATATATAATATTGGATAAATTAACACTGTAAACAGAGGTAAATAAGTATAAGGTTTTTTTTCAGTGGTCTTCAGACCCATTACTTTAGGCTAGTGAGCCGTCACAAAAAAGGTTAAAAAACCGCTGATTACAGGTACCACTTAAGATGAAGATAGTTAACTTATAGAAAGTGGCTCATAAAAGTAAACAAATATTGAGAGTAAATATACACTTGCGACTTCATCGCCATCGCTGTGGGTTATTTGGGTTATGGCAAGTGACCGTCGTGATTCAATTTTTAACAAATAACGCCTTGAAAGATGCTGGTCAGTATAAATGACTATTATATAATATATTGATGCCTGTAACTAAAGTTTTATTCTAAGAAGTGCACGTAAAATTTCAATGATCACTTAGTGTGTGTTTTATTTTAACCGGCAGTATGCTTTCACATTTATATTTTAATAGTCTACAGCTACATTAATTTCAGTTACTACATTCTACAGTTCGTCTACAGTTACTACATTTCATACAAGATACATTTAGGCAACAAAAGAGCCATTGCATTTATGTATATAATATTTATATTAAGCTGCTCTAACAAATAAATGTTTCCATAAAATATATTTGCATGTAGTTAAAGAAAAAATATATTACCAATACCACATAACGTAAAAGATGATAATAATATTATATGAATTGTTTAATAAGTAAAACGTGAGTAGTTAGAAAAACACAATAAATGTACCTACCTGTAAAGACCGATAAAGAAGTTTGGATTATTTAGCACAGCGAGCTATAATCAAAAAGAACCATGATATTTCGATCTGTTTCTCTTACGCACATACCTACATTGGCGAACATAATAGGAAAATATTTAAAGGAGCCTTCTTTATTGGCCGAGCCCGAAAATCATACCCTTGACCTTGATTTCGAATAAAGATCTTTGCGCCACTTATGTAAAAACTAGATAGCCCTGCGAGCATGCAAACTGCTTTACGACGATGTTATGAAGCTCAAGCCTGTCGTAATATGCTTAGCTAAACAACTGTTTTCAGTTTTACCAAGAAGGTTATGTAAATATCTTGATAAGGCCGATCATGCGAATGCACGACAAAAACCAATTTAAAATCCATTTCAACAAAATAGCCCTAACAATCCGCACAGGAAATTAAAGTATGAATTCCTGATATTATTCATAAGAATAATTAGTATTGGGATGAGTTTGGATAAAAGAGACATTTGCATTGTTAATAAAAAATTGTTCGGCACGATGGTGACTGTTTCATTTCAAGTTGAAAATCCAATTTTATCGAGCTTTTGTTTTCAGAATTATGATCTTGGTCGGATTAAATACTTGTCTACACTTCACAAGCGTTTTCTATTAGCATTTATACAGCTTTTTAAATCGATGTTTTACTTTCAGTGCGTAGGAATTACAGTACATTACATATACAATTATAAAAATGAAACAGTTTCTACGTATTTTAAGTGTGACATAATTAAGCAATGTAGATTTCAAAACAGATATCGAAATTATGAGCAAAGCAATCACTACTTAGTAATAAAAGTAAATGAATGACTCATTTAGGTACCAGTTATTTTTTATTGTTATAGTTAAACAAACAAGAACCATTACTCGTAAGTGGTTATAGAAAGTGAATTTTAACTTTTACCATACCGTAGTAGTCATTATGTTTAAACAGAATTTAGGTAATCTAATCGAAATCTTATCCCCTTTTTGATATGGTATTTTAGAGTTGAAGGTTAAGTCCTGTCGGAGATGATTTTGTTTTCTATGAAAACAATTATTATTATTTCCGTCAGCATGTGTCATTGCTGTTCAAAATAATGAACAGTTATTTTGATAAAAGCCAGTCATCGGATTGGTCTTAAAAATTGGTTGAATATCATTCTTCAAACCTAAATAAGTAGATAGTTTTGTATTATTTAAGTAGCTGTTGATTCTCATACCAGAAAGATTTACATTGTATCGGAAAGATAAAATCAGCATCCGCTTCCATAGCATCATAATTGATAATGCGACAGAACAGAATTCTAGGCTTGCTGGGTTTAAGTCATCTTTTGCCTATTCAAAAAAATCCTTATAAAAATAGCAATTACAGCTATAGCTTCTGCTAAGACACTTATAGTCTAATCAAGAGCCAATACTTTAAAAATAAAGCATAAACGTGGATAATAAAGCGGCGAATATTGCGGATATAAAAACGCTAAACAATAAGTGATACCAACTACTAAATGACTTATTTAATCTAAGAGTAGCTAAACTATTTTATGATGGACATTTCCTATTACTACTTCATTAAATTGAGTAATGTTTTAATATTTCGTAGGTGCCTGTTGTTAATTGCCGATATATCCGTTTCAAAAGATCAATTTTATGTAGTTCCGATAAAGTTAATCATCAAAAATATTATAATATTAAGTCATTAAAAAAAATATTCCATTATGAATCTGTCAGGTTCGCAGATATCGTGACATTATTTTTCAATTGACTAAACGAATATTAATATAATATTTTTTCTTATGTTACTGAGAGTCAAAAATTTTAAATGGAAATTAATACGGCTGAACAGGGTTCTTTTTTTTACTTACCTAAATAGGTAATGTAACTATATAAACTTCATCATTATTTATTGAAAACTTGTCGTTTGATAAAATATTCTCATTCTCATAGTCGTAAACTTTCATAAGAGCTGTGTCTATGTCCTTTGATAATGTCAGAGTGATGACGCATGCGCGGTTTGATCCACTCCTAGAGAGACCAGTGTGTACTGAAACCTTGTTTGAAGCAGACTGGCTTCCTTCCACCCCTATACCGTAACTTACGTGAAAACGTATGGCGCTAGAATTCAAATAACTCAGAAAATTTAACGAGCCTATAGTTATTTCCTTTAGGGATTCTTTTAAGGTTCGCTTAGAGTAATCGAGAACTATATGCAAAGTTTTGTGTGACTTTATTAACTATTACCAAAGAGTGAGTGACTTTAAAAGTGAGTCGTTATCATTTTTGGTGATAAGGATTTTGCAATATCTGGACTTAATAAACGTGTGTTGAAAAGTGTATAAAGTTTTCATTGGAAATCTCTTGTATCTAATGGTAAGTGAATTAACATTTTGTAGATAACTTTTGGTCAAACAGTTTATGGATGCTAAAATATTTGTATAAATATTATTTATAAAGTATGTCGTTTATTATATTCGATACTTCAGATTATTATTAAAAACTGGCTTGATTTTATATTACATAAATTTTGCTTTATTACTGAATGGCAAAAAAATGCGAGAGGAAAAATCAAACACCGTAGTGTTTATAGATTATATTAACACCTTTGAATTAACGTTTAAACGCGAACTTTTTTGGGTGTTTATTTATGAAAAGAACTAAAAATTGAATAATTCTTTAAAACGCGAAAATTTTCGTTTCGTTGCTTTATTATGAACCTTCAAAATGATTTAAAAAAAAAACACACGCACAAAAAAATTACAATGCTCCGACCTTTTAGTTTAAATCCTTTTGGATAAAAAGAATTAAGAAGTTATAATTATTATTATCATACGTTTTTTTTCAATTACGTTTCTTATAATTAGTGTTTTTAGTAAACTCATATTTTAAAAAAAACTCAGATTTTAATGTCGCCGTTCCTTACAAAAAATTTTTTATATACCAGGAATAAGAAATTACGTTGTTTTTTTTATTAAAAAAAATAAGTCTAGTTGAGAAGACATCCGGATATATACTGATTTATGTTCGAATCGTTATTTCGTTACAGGTATGATACAAGTAGGAGAGGTTTTTGGAATTCTAAAATTTATTAATATTGTATTTATAATTTTTTTGTGGAAATTATTTCAGCTGTGAATTATAATCCCGATAGTTAAATAAGTGTAAAACGTTAATATGTGTTTGAGCCTCGTGGCATTGCATCAAGCTTTATACGATGGTTCTTAACTTTATTTTACGAAAATATGATCAGCCGTGTTCAAAATAAACAAGTTTAACAAAGGCATAATTTTGCAATGGAACTGTTAAAATTATACCGAAGTACATAAAGGTCAGTTTCATGAAATTTGTCGACGACATCTTTTTTTTTTTATTGCCTTTAAGTAGGCAGACAGGCAGGCGGCCCACCTGATGGGAAGTGGTTACCGTCGCCGTGTGTATGATCACTTACTCCTTCATATGGTAATACTTACCATAATTAAGCTTGGAGTAATCTAGTATAAACTTCATACAATAACAATAAATGATAAAAATCACATGTACGAATTTTTAGAGAAGGTACATAATTTTTCACCTTGAGTGGAAATCGAACTCACGTCCCCCGATTTTAAGCACCCAGGACCTAATCCTCTAAGCAACACCCAAAAAGTTTTGCTCTATTTCTATTACTTTAGCCGCTCACCAACCCCTATGACGGTTAAAATGGGTAATACAATTAAAACACAAAACTTCGGACTATTGCCTTAACCGCGCTCTATCCCCTACGACGGTTGAAGGAATACAACTACAAAAAAGCTCGTAGCGAATTTGCTTAGCCATTCTGAACCGATCAGCAAAGTTAAGCAACGTCCGCCGCAGTCATGACTTGGATGGGTGACCGCTGGTGACATTACTACTGAGCGCTTCCGTGCTTCGGAGGGCACGTTAAGCCGTCAGTCCCGGTTGTTGTCTTAGGATGGCAGTCATTATAGCATGGTGGTAGGGCATTTTGCGAATGTAGAAAATCTGTCACAACCTAACGGCAAGCACTAAACAGTGCGATCCGGGAGCTGTCTTTGAGAGCCAGTAATTCTAGGCTTGCCTGAACAACATCTTCGACCACATCATCTAACGTATCTATCTAGCGAGTATAAAAATAAAATAAAGTACAACATTGTGGCTCAGTCAAGCGATCCTCGATAGCTCAGTGGTTAAGGTACCCGGCGCTTAAAATCAGGGGACATGTATACGATTCCCACTCAAGGTGAGAAATTTCGTTGTTAATTTTTTATCCGCTTAGCACGCGCTAGTTATTGAAATTGAGCTGATTTTTCAGTAAATATAGGTTCAATAATTTTGTGAGCGTTGGTAACACTTGACTGGATTACACCCACACAGTACCTACATTCAAAGTTTCATCAGATTGTTGTAGCTGAATTGAAAGACGTAGGCATAAAAACAAGTGACAAGCGTAGCATGAAAAGCTACTCGAAGGGATGAAAAGATTTACTCCTACAGCCCCTATCCTTTACATATATATGCCATCTCGTTTAGATAAACACCAGTCTAGAAATAACGTGTGGAAGTGTGGAGATCGGTCAATGAGATAAAAAGAGTGTCTGGAATGAGCAGTAATAGGTCACGATAGTCATAGCAAATGGAAAGTCTTTTAAACAATGTATATGAGAAAGAACAATTTTAGATTGAGAATCAGTTGAAAGGTGTATTCGACCTAAATACGTTATTAATCTGTCCCGATTTCAACGATTCGTTATGTCGTATGTGTAGCAGTGATGGCTCAGTGGCATTGGAATGCCGTGCAGCAGGTCCATGGTTAGAATCCCGCCACGGGCTTGAGCTTCACTGCATGGTGGGAGGGCATTTTGCGAATGCCTACCTGGCTAGCGACCACCCTCAAGTAGAAAATCTGTCGCCAAGCACCTAACAGTGTGTTCCGACAGCTGTCCTTGAGAGCCTGTAATTCTAGGTTAAGCCTGTTAACACCTTCGACGACATCATCACTTACCATGAGGTGAGATTGTGGTCAAAGGCTTGCCTATCAGTAAAAAAAAAGCTTTAAGGCTAAAGTGCACGGAGCGCTTCCCATACAAAAGTAGTTTTGTCATATTTCAAATACTAAGTTTTCAAACTCGGTGATATTTTGCATGCATATTACTGAGCCTAATATCTATGCTTCTATCTAATATATATCTTTTTATTTCAAGCTTAAATGTGAAAATAACAAATTTCAATATTCCCATACAAAACTAATATTTCAGTTGTTTTGAAATAATTCTAAATTTTGTGTGTCAAAATTTTGTTTATAGATATCTCCAAGACATACAAAGTTTCACCGAATTCGAACACTTGGTATTTAAAATATGACGAAACTATGTTTGGATTGAAAAGCGCCACGGGCACTCTAACCAGTTATTATTCGAGAATATTCGACAAAGAGACGAAGAGTCTAGAAAATAATCTTACGTTGAACTAGAAGCTGGATAGACCAAGATAGAAAAATGTATTCCATGGTTTATTCTATCGAACATTCAAATTCTCATAATTTCTCTGGCCAACTGAGCTTACATGATATTATAACTCATAACTCTAATTTTTGCTCTCATTCAACCATCGTATGCTCCAGCATACGATAGTTGAACAACGAGATGGTTGAAGAATGGAGCATTTGTAATGTAATCCGCAGAGCATTAAAAATAACAATATTTTAAAAATTTAACATAAGACTGCGTTTTTTTTATAAAGTAGAATATCTCCTTTGTGGCAGTAGAAAAACTTTTCGAGCTCGAGGATATCTAGCTAAGGAGAAAGCAAAATGTTCCACCGCAAACCTTTCAAATTCATGCCCATGTTGGAATTTAAAGCCGTTTTCTCGTGGTCCTACTAATTTACCCTACTCACTTGTTCACTCTACTATTTAATTAATCAAAAATTTGATTCCTATTTATGGCAGGCATTAAATTGCCCTTACTTATTTAAATGTATGAATGATTAATTACGTATAAACCAAAAAATATGGGTTTTAACTAAAAGTAGTCAAGTAGACAAACATAAGCCTACAAGATGTTATTGAGATGTCAGGGACCTGTGAGCACATGAGTAAAAAATAGTTATAATCTGAATGGAATATATAATAAAATATAATTCATAAGCATTGCAATTCAAAGGGGCAATGCTGCCAGCATGCGTTCCCAACGCAGCTAATTGCTAGTGGGCTGGAGTGTTTAGTATGACTGTAAGTCTGCAAGACTTGTAAGTTGTTGTAGAAACTGTAGTATTGTATATAGTTTGAAGAAGGTATTCTGTTAATAAAGGCATATTGCCGGTATTAAATGTATGTATGTAATAATATACTGCTCTATTAGAGGATGAAACTCAATATGCTGTTTTTTTTTAATATTGTTAAGTTTCCAATAACGCCTGCTAGGCGAATTACATTACAAAATTACAAATTTACGAGGGAAAAATTTTAGTCATGTGCGGGATTCGAACCCGCGTCCATCCATCCATTCATCAATATGCTGAACCGAAGCTGCCAAAAAAATCTAAGTATATATATAATTTACTGCGTTTCTTTTTTACGTAACTACCTTTTCACATAAATCGGCGTCAAATAGATACTTGAACCAATTTGAAAGGGTGGTAGTGGAGTTCTTTATTTGATCTTAGCCAATCACTTGGATATGTGAACTTGTCATCCACATGGATATATGTTAGTGACATTCATACAAATTACGCACTTTTCCGTGTTACGGAGGGCACGTTCAGCCGTCGTCGGTCTTATTTGTTATTTTAGTATGACAGTCGTTAGGCTATATCGAATATCTTCAGGTGGCCTGATAACTCTGACACTTTGTACTATTCACAAGTGGAACAGCTGTCGCCAAGCAACTAACGACTTCCGAAAGCCAGTTCCTATTTAAGTTGTAGTAATATAAGGTTGTGCGGTTTACCTTTTTCGACTTCATCATCACTTAATGTTGGAGAATGACAGCTTGCAACGTGATCATTCAAACTCAAGCCTGCGGCGGGATTCAAACCAAATACTCCAGGCGCCTCAGCCAAGTGTCACGATATTGTTGTCAGTTCATTTAATGGCAATGTTTAGAAAACAAGAATCAAATTAGATACAAATATTGTATTAGGAGTATTAATTTCCCAGCCACCTGCACACTTAAATCCTCAAAATTCCTTAAAAATCAAAAAATTATCATGCCGAAAGAGAAGGCAGCGGTGTATATAATAATTAGTCATCCGTCTGTGGCCAAATATTTAAGTTTTTATGTGCAAGGAAGCGAGCCTATTACCATCTAACAGGCTATGAAGTCTAGACTTAGCATCTCTTGGCGAAACACCAAAACTCTTATCTAACCCGGATTTAATTCTCAGCCCAGGGAATTGATAAGTGCCTCGAAATTACTAAAGGTACTATAGTTTCAAATTATGCCACAAATTCTAAGATAACTTAACTAGTTATGAACCATAAAAATAGAGTTTAATATTCTGGCTAGTGACTATTGACCTGACTACCTATTCAAATGCCGCAAACGCTCTGAAGCAAAATAGTGAAGCATTACGGTAAAGTGTGTGCGGGTAAATTTAGATTGAAATTCATCAACCAGAATATTAAATTCTATTTATGTTCTATTAAGGGTCGATCGTCCTGCATGGGGTGTTGTATGCATTTCTCTCCACAGGCTCCCATGCCATCCCAATTCCTTAATGTATCTGAGTGAGGCTTTCACTTGCTCGCATAGCTTCAATGGCGTTTGTGTAGGCGGCGATGTTATTGAAGCTACTCACGTAGTCTCCTTTCGTTGGGGATTTACTCTGTGGCTTTACCATGCAGTAGAATGTGTTCTTTGGTTTTATTCCAACAAGCAGCCTTTACACAGAGAGTGGTTGGTTTATTACTGTAATTTTGTATTCACAATCAAGTTTAAAAGACAAATCAAACCGTATTTCCAAATTTGAAAATGCAAATGTATGCAATCATGTGACTCGTTACTATCAATTTTGATTATTTAGTTATATATAGTATCACTAAAATGATAGATTAAAGCCAACAGAACAATGTGTATTCATAGTTAGAACAGTACTAATTAGCAATCCAGTTCCATTTCAATTCAAGCGCCGACCTCTACTGTAGTGCAATGGACAATTATTTCGTCCGACCGTCCGGCAACTAAAGTGAAATTGAAATGACAATACCTCGGCTTAGACATACGAATTAATGAAGCTAGGAATCGTTTATAGATAAAATTGACGCTTGTTACTACCTCTAAAACAAGCATACAGACAAAATAATAATTTGACAGTCGCAAATCAAAGACCAGTAAACTAAAACTATTTCTACATTTATTCTATTACAATGAAACAATGTCAATCGACATAATCACCTTACTTGTTAGTCGCAGTTCAGTCCCTTATCCTTACATCTTCAAATATATTTAGACTGTTTATCTAAACTTTATTTATTATATAGAGGAAAGATTTGATTGTTTGTTAGCATTGAATAGGCTCTGAAACTATTGTACCGATTAAAAATATTCCGATTTAAAATTGTTTCATTATTAGAATTTTAAATTATCCTCGATGGACATAGGAAATAGAGTCTTTTCAAAAAAGTTAGGGATTTGTATGAAAACTTTGATAATGTAACCCAACGTGTGAATAAAATATATTAATTTATAAAGTAAAAAAACCCGACTGCAAATTATTTATTTTCATTGAGTGATTTATCGTTCCATTGAGATTAAAACTGCAAGTTATATATATATTGAATCGATTTTTAAAGTTCTTCATTTTGATACCCCACTCAATAGATTAGGAAGAAAAATTTTTTTTTAACTGACAATATGGTCTAAAATCCGTCAGTTTGTTATTCTATTTTTTTTTTTTAGTATCTGATGTCACTTGGGTTATCTTGATATTTAAACGAATCAAACTATATCTCTTACATCAAAATCGGTTAAGCCGCTTACAGGTTATGGTGGAATAAAGAAACTCACAAACATACATACATAAACCCTGAAAACATAACTCTCTTTTTTTTGGGCAGTCGTGTAAAAAAATGTTATATCGCGTATGCTGCGGAAATTATTGACAATAGAGCAGAGTGATATCCAAAGTGGTGTACTACAATTTTATAGAGGACATTAATAGCTACAAAAAAGTGCGCGATACCATATGTCTATAAAATAATGGGCTACGTTCAGCAATATTTTAACGTGTTGTTAAATAATCAACGGAGCAATTGACGGATGAATTGATTATTATTTATTACCAGCTAGGACTCACGTAATATTTAATGGATATTTCTCCGACCAGTTTCTTTGAACTTATTTGAAGTTCTTCGTCTTAGAGTCATTGTGCACAGCGTGGATGAATTGATGTTACATGGATAATGTGCATAGTTATAGTATTGTGATTTATACCTTTTGGTAACGTATTGTATTGTATAGGTTTCTGGAATAATTGTACGTATATTGTCCTCCAAATAATAGAATTCTATTATACAGATCAATAGTCTCCTTTGCCACGGATAACCTTACCACATAATGAAAGGTTGGGTTTCTATTGAATCATTTTCGTTTTCTTGTACTAAAGGAGAAAGACCCGGTGACCAAATTAGCAAATAAGGAATCTGAATCTGACCATTTTGTCCTTCATTATGGTTCACGGTAAATGTCTTCGTATAGGCCAAAGATAGACACAGAAATATAATGTACACATATCTACCTATTATACATAATGTCCAAATACCTATTATGTATGTCCATGTACGTTGAATTTTAAAATAACATACTTTGAATTTCAAACTGGCTATTTTGAAATATTCCGAATCCTCTTGTATATATCCTCAAACAGCTTTTATAACAATGGCCAAGCTAGTTGTGCAAATGTTATGTTTTTAGTTGTGTACGTTAATACTTTTGGTAAATGGGTGCTTCATGCGGCGTTTTTTATAATGCCATTTTATAAAGTTTTGTGGTTCTATTATGCCTAACATGCAAGAGCAACTATGTAAGTACCTAAAAATTTACGAGATGGCGCTATAAATTGTAGAACAAGGCTATGTACGTAGATTAATATTAAAAAAAATAAGGAAAGCCTCCAATTTTCATAAAGAAGAAGCAAATCCTGATCCTTATACAAAATGTTATATAAATAGTTAAAGCAGTTTCCGAGATCCAAGATATTTATTTATATAAACAAACAAGGAAATTGCTCGTTTAATTTTATTATATTATGTATATATAAAACATTTCTAAATATTATGATTACAAGCACTACCGCGTACTAAGCGAAAATCATAAATTTACAAATTATTGAAGTACAAAATGTTTTGTCCGCGCCCGGGGCAAAACGGAAAAGTAAGCAGTACATTTTAACACTAGCCACGTGGTTCACGGGTAATTTTATGGTCCGGATTTTAATCTCAAGCATGGTTCACGGTTATGTCCGTAACGCGATATGTCACCATTATGGTGATAATATGTTGTTATAATAATTACGTTCGATTCTCGTTGGCAAAAACATTTTTCCCCGATTGAAAAATAAAAAATCATGTCAGTAACTAGCCTATATTTCGCCGAAGGTTTGCGCAGAGGTGTTCAAAAATCGTGGGTGTTTGAAAACCTCTGTGTACTTAGCAAAACGTGGGCTTTACTAGATATTTTGAAACCTCAGTAGGAAAGGCAAAAAATATCACTGAATATTAGCAAAGAAGTAAAAAAAGGGACAAGATACCATCAAATTCTCAGTTAATATTGAACCGAGCGATCCTTTGCGGCAGGAAATAAATGAAACTTTTTGTTCTCAAACATTTGGGATCAAATAACAAGTTTTGAAAGCGATACTTTCAGATCACGGGACGGACAGCTAATTCTGTTACGGAGGAATTGAATCCCTTTGGTAAAAATAATTTCCTTACAAAAAGAGCGATTTTATTTGTACTATCGGTTTCTAAGGCTTTTCAAACTTCAAAGAGAGGTTTGTAAAATGTCAAGCAAATGTCCACGACGTCATTTTAAAGGTATCTGTGTTGACCTGTCTGATTAATTACCGCCTTTTTATACAAGACCACTCATTTCACGCTAAACCCTTTCATTTAATCAAACCAGTAAGATTTTTAATAATATATCCTTTGAACTGACCCAGATCATAAATTGTAAATATAAGCTTAAGTATTTTTCAACTGTTTTTAGATGTCGCGTGAAGAATAGAAAAGGAAAATTTATAATGTCAACTAGTTTTTCAGGACTGTTAGACTTCACAGAAAAACAATTTCTTTTAAATCTATGTACATTACGGAAACACAGCACTTAAGGCACGCCCTTAAATGTGTTTGTGTGTTTAATTATGGTTGCTTCTTCTTAATAATAATAGTCTTCATAATTTTTTATTCTTCAAGCTCCAGCTCTCTTTATTACTCTAACCTACTAACTATCTTACCTGAGGGTAAGTAAGAATGTGGTCGAACGTGGTAAATAAGTATTACCTTTAATGAAAAATGACACTCAACCCGGAACACACCGTTAGGTGTTTGGCGACAGATTTTCTATTTAAGGGTAGTAGTTAACCAGTCGGGTATTCGCAAAATTCCTTACCACCTTGAAAAACCTATAATATACTATTATAATCCTGATTATATAGCTTCACGACACTTTTTCATGAAAAAACTGACTAAAAAAAGACTGAGACTATGACGGAAATTTGCAAGAAAAATATTTTTACCTACTGCTTTTTTCTTTTAATATATTTTACAGTTGTTATCTGTCTTCTTCTATAAGGGGAAAGAGAAAAAAATATCATATACCTTATAAAAAAGTATTAGGGTACTGTTACATACATGTTGAGTTAGTGGGACGCTAGTTTAGTTAAATAGCTTTTACTTTTGAAGCGCAGAGCGCATTGCGGTCGCATATTTATATTGTGCTTTCAAGTTCAGGACATCACGTTTTGTCACAGCTAAGTAGCTGTGCACTTACAAAGTTAAATGCGTTTAATGCTAGATATTGATAAGCGGTAGATTTCTCAGACTACTAGACTTCATCTGATCGATAGAAGTATTTTTACAAACAACTCTCCTAATGAACACAAAAAGCGACATCTATGCTAAAAAAACTCTGGTCTAAGATATTTGATTTTCGATAACCGATCGTTATTTCTTGCAATCATATTTAGAAATATTTGAATATGTCCTTGTGTGTTCGAGAAGATATATTGTACCTACCCAATATGAGCGGAAAAGGTACGGAAGATGATACTTGTAATTGAACAGAGATACAACATATTTCAGTATAGTAAATACGAAGAAGTCTGTTGATTTCGTTGGATGCTTTTACCTCCGCTCGCCTTAATTTTTGAAGCAATATTTTGTTAAATTTAGTACAAAAGTATTTTCGTGCCTCGATACCGTACAACCAAATCCCTTGAAGTCAAGTCCCAATGAAGTCAAAGGAAGCTATGTTCATATAATATAACCAACATCATCACAAGGTATTTACTTACATCATCACACTTATTATTCTTTCCATACTTACACACTCTCAAGCTTTTTGAACCCCCATCGTACTTAACACGAAAGTTCGGAAAAGCATTTGGTTATAAGGCTACATTTAATCCTTACCACGAGATAGGTCCCTTCAGAAACTGTCCATGTTACCTCCGCATTATCAGATATTCTGCCTGGAAGCAGTAGTGTGCACTACAGTACAGTGCTGTGCACGTGCACGGCACTATAGCAAGTGAAATTATTGGGCAAACGAGGCATGTGAACTCACGTCGCGAAGTTCCGAGCGTAGTTTAGTGTCATGCAGAACGAGGATGGTAACACTGTAACTGAAATGGACAAGCGTTATGCTTTCAGTTTCTTCATTTTTGAATTTGACATTTTAAAATGGAACATAAGCAATGAGATATACTCGTTCTTTGTATCGGGACTCCCCATATTTGTTTTATCCTTATGTAGCTATGCGCTTAAACAATATATGTTTCATTATAGCGGATATCTAAATAAATACGTGAAAAATTATACTGTGCTGAATTCAATAATGCTATAAAGATATAATATTTGAAGGTATATCGTACGAACTGGTAGACGAGATCATAGGTTATCTTTTGAGAAAACTCCTAAAATAAAACGTACTCTCCGTTTCATTAAAACTATTTCGTTTCTAAGAAAGGTATTGTATTAACCGGGTTCATGTTTATAAACAAAAATACTCAAAATACAAAACACTATTACAAATATTCAGAAACTAAGGTTTATTATTCAGAAACTAGATTTACCATACATACACAAACTTCTAATGTAAACTAACATCAAGTTTTATATATTCAACTACTAGATTGTATTGTTGTTAATATCTGGATAGTATCTTTAAAGCTTTACAATCCGATTTTGGCCCTTCGTCCTCTCCATGTGTCAAATCCTCCCGTATTTATTTTGTTCCAAAACTCCCATACGACAAGAAATAGAGGATTTCGCTGACCCAGCTTTTTCATTTGGAATCGCCAAATAATTTCGCCCACTCGTTGACGACATGCCCAGTGGTCTGTCAAACATTCAACGGACCAAATTAATGGGCAAAACTCGGCACGGCCTTTCGCGTTGGGTGAGCAAAAACTTTGACCACGTCTACACTTTATTTTTTGCTTACGTCACACCGTTTATTTAGACAGTTTGGTTTTGTAATTTTTAAGAAGCAAGAAGCATCTACATTTATAATCATATTAGGCAAAGTCTAGATTTAAAAATTAAACGGTCGTTACTATTACAGGGTAGATGAGCTCACGTCTGAACTTACTTATCTGATAATACTGATATTAAACGCCGAGTCTATCGAGGAAGGTAGGTTAATCTAGAATTTCAAACACGTACTTGACCCAAAATTGATCTTTTTTAACCAATTTTCTTAGTTGCCGAACGTAGAATTTGATACATATCACGTCTTTAAATTTCATATAGGTTTGCCAGAGTTTTTTAAAGCACCGAATTTTCCCTTATATGTAAGAACGTTTTGTTGTCATACACTGGGTACATTTACAGACTGTAGACTACACTACTGAAAATATATTTGTCACATATTTTTGGATCTTGAGGGTTTCGAATTTATAATAATTTCGTTGCAAAGTGCTATCTATACACTTGAGGTGCTTAAAATATTTTGAAATAAAACTGCAAAAATATGCAAAGATCATACCGGAACTATATCAGATAAGGAGATATAACTATATAGACTATTAAGTGTTTAATTTTCCATTATATTTGCATGCAAAATTTAAAATACTTAACAATTAAAGCATGCCTAAAACAATTGGGTACTCTGCAGGTTTTTATTCCAATCACATCAGTTGTCAATGATCAGCAAACAATTTTCATTACTAATTTATATTCTTATCAACAAAGCTTTTTTATATTTTCTAATAAATTCAGTTCGCTTGTTTTAATTAATACAAAAACATTGATCAATAATATATTTTCTTCATTCGAGCGACAAAACAAAATGTATATTTTATAAGTAAATATTTTGGAAATACGAGTATATACAATGTTGCCGCTTTGTCCCGCAATAAAAATACGCTACAGCAGTTCTTAATAACAGTTTTCTACAGGAAATTTGCTTTCCTTTCTATCAAATTACGCATAAAATTATTTTTTCTGTCTATGAATATCCAGTATAGTGGTAAAAATCCACTTGAGCATAATACCTACTAATATAATTGGCTGAAACTTAATATTATGGTTTTTGTACTATTAATTGTAAATAAAGTACCTTTGGTCTATGCTCATTTGCTTTAGTAAAAAATTATAATAAGAAATATGCTAAAACTCACTTTTTAGTTTGTAATGCATGTTGTGTTTGCTAATTGGTAGTGCACATAGTATAAAACCATATTGCTAGTATAAAATATGTTGAACCCGTGTAACTAGTGTTAGCAAACCTATTTAATTAATAAACTTACAAATATCTCAAAACGAACGCTTGTTCATAATTCAGCAGCTTATCAAAAATACCATCATTTTTGTATTCTGAATTGCCATACTAGTAATATGACTAATTTTGAATCGCGGCATAAAATGTAACATCCTAACATCACTGGTGGCAAACTCAATTACCTATGTCCCTACTAGACATTTGATTTATGATGCTTTAATACAATCGGAAGAATCTACTCTAAAGACCCCATTTAATTTTAGTCAATATATTGGATAATTCACGTGAATAAGTCAGATAGCTCTGACTATGGTTTCCATCATAGTCATAATTTTTTTGCTCCTTCAATTACATAAAATTGTTGGTTTTGCACTATTGTTTACAGGTTTCTAAGCAAAACTCTCACTATTTAAGGACCCTGTTTGTTGAATTTTAATTTTACTGTGATTTATCCGCGGTGTACAGGGTACAAAATAAAATAATAACATAACTGAGATGTAGTCGTTCGTTTCAAGTAATGCGCACGTTTTTTAATTTTCCACATATACGTTTTTTTCGTTTTTGTATTTTTTTTACTTTTCTATATTAGAAAACAAGACAATATTGCCAAATGAATAAATAACCGTATTTATACATATAATATTACTAAACCTCGGCTGGCCATCTATCCGTTCGTACATCTGCCCAACCTTTTAGGGGCTTTATCATTAAAATCTTTGTAGATAAGCCAACTTTAAAGATAGTCAACCTTAATTCACAAAATATGTGTTAGTATGACGAATTTTCTATATAATAATGAAAAACAAAATATATTTATATTTTGTTACAAGTTTGATAACAATGGAAAATTCTTGAAGGCCCCTTAGTCGTATCTGTTCAGAAATACTTCACCTGGCAGCTGGTTACATAACATGGCAGTGCGACGTAAAAAAATCCGTGATAATCGCAAGGTTGTAGACGTCGACATGAAATTGATGAAACATTATGCTTTTTGGGAAGTCTGATGGCAAAATTGAGCTACAGGTAGTAAATCGAACAGTTCCTCAGAACACTCCCCGAGATACATACGGTAAAAATGCAAGATAATCCAACATCTCTACGTAGTGCCAAAGGGTCGAGCCGACCGGAGAGAACTTTATCGTCGGCGACTAAAAGAAACGTATTTAATTACGTTTTTTGTTTTTGCTTTATCGTTGAAAGGGTGTTACATAAAAATCGTCAGTTTATATTACTATAGTTCAATATCTAACGTACAACAAGAATAATAAAAACTAGCCATGTGCGGGGCCGAACTTACATATTTTTGTCTACTATTAGTACTACTTTTATTATTATTTTTTAATAATAAATCTTCGAATGTATTATATATTTTTTTTATTTGAAACGGTAACGAAACCTCAGCGGCAAGTCCTAATCGCACTTGGTTGTTTTTTTTAACACAGCTGACGCGTAGTACTAACATATTTTTAACCAGTCAGTACCATTATTTTCATGCAAATTCTTCATTCGATCTCTTAGGTCGCAGATCACCAACACTATTCATGTTCCAAATTTAAATCTTTACTTTTGTCCGTAAGTTTTCTGGAGAAAATACAAACTTTGCTATGTATATCTAGCAAGACGTACCATGAAAAACATTCAATTTTAAAAAAAACTTTCTTTTATGGGACTAAGTATGCAAAAAAGTTAATTCAGATTTATGAATGCGTATTTTTACAAAAAAACTGGCAGATTTTCATCGACCCATTTGTAAATATGTACCGATTTATGAGGTCTCCAAGAAAGCCATTCTTAATTACAAAAGAGTAAAAGGTTGGACTCGCTGAAAAGCTTTAACACGGTTCAAGGAAACTGCGGCTTTATGCTTTATTGTTGTCACTTGTAAATATAAATAAATATATGCAGATTGAATTGTTTCAATTAAATCGTCTGTCGCCAAAAGCTTTCATCATTTTTCTTATTTCTTCAATGAAATGAATTAAGTAAAATCTTCGTTATTTATTTAAATCAAAGGGATTACTCAGTCTTTATTAAATCAAATCAAACAACATTAAATAACGCCTTTGTAACTTTTAATTTTGGTTTCTTTTATAAGTTTTACCTTAAGAAAATAACAAAAGATGTTAATTCTACTTCGTTAGAACCAAAATACTTATAAACCGTGCAAATCTGTAATTAAATTAAAGTAATTTTTTGCTTAATTGTATGTTTTAACACCCTGTCGGATGCTGGAATTGCACGCACCGTATTTTCCTGAGGGAAATGATCGGAAAACTACCAAAGGGCACCAATGCCTTCTGAAAAACATCTTACACTTAAATTACCAGACGCCTGCCAAGCGTACGGATTATGGCAAATCCAAATGCGGAACGATGTTTTCAACGTTGGATTTTATGGCCGTCGAGAAAATAAATTAAAAGTTAATAATATAAGGTTCCCAATTTCACACCGAAATATATAAGACATGGAAATTATATAGACTGAATATATAAAGCTTTTGGCTTCTGGCATTTTATCTAGGGTTTTATTGTGGTTGAAATAGATTGTTATGGTGTGTTCATAAAAAAGATACGTGTCCCGAGTGCCGTAAAAGTGAAGTGCGTTGAGTTACCATAGTCTTGGGACAAATAGATGTAATTGCTTAACACTACCAGTACGTTGGATTCGTAGCTCTCTCACTTTTAGGACTACTTTACTTATATACATGTTGAGACGTTTATTTGAAATTACGCAGTATACCATTCTAACCTTTTTCTAAAATGTTACTCTCACAGACAATTAATATACTTTAAAGAATTATTGGCTATGAACATATCGAATAATTCTTTATTTATTTTGGGCAAGTATACATTCTAATCTATACTTGCCCAAAATGTATGTTTTTTCATCCTATTTTATTTCTTTATGAATACATATTTTTCTTTTACGTCATAGCAGAATATGAATACCTTTCATTCTGATCATAATAACTATAATGATATATTTTTTATACATTTAAAGTTATAGTAATAATATGTTTATAATATAATATACATGTACACTAGCTTTCGCATGCTATGTATACATGTACATAGCTTCACCTGGCTGGTAACGGGTCATATCATGCTGTGACGAGGTAGCACAATATGATTATGACCCATAGCCATCCGGGTGAATTTGCATGACGAAGCTAGTTTACAATATATTATAAACAAATTTTTACTTACTTACTGATGAAATCGGGATTTATGATATGATATTATTCTAATCAGGGGACTTAGTACCAATTTTGCTATTCGTATTACTAAACGCGTTTATATTAACTCAGTTCAGCTTAAACCAGTTCAAATGCTGACTGGATGTCCCTTTACATCAAAACGATTTTACCAGCAAAATAATTTTGATCGCGTTTAGTTTCCATCGCCAGGAATATTATGCTTCGCGATTGTCTGGAGTTTGTTAATAACAGTGAAAGCTCTTGAATGCGTTTAGTTGAGTTAAAAGTCAGAAATGAATCAGATATTATCAGTGAAGCAATGATGACTCAGTGGCATTGGCTATGGACTGCCATGCAGCAAGTCAATGGTTCGAATCCCGCCGCAGGCTTTTGAACTTCACCGCATGATGGAAGGACATTTTGCGAATGCCCGCCTGGCTAGCGACCATCATCGAGTAGAAAATCTGTCGCCAAGCACCAAACGATGAGTTCCGGCAGCAGTCCTTGAGAGCCAGTAAAATTACAGGCACACGAGACTTAACAAACAACTAAGTACGACTCAAGGCTACGGGCGCCGGTGCAATTCGTCACATTTGACGAAATACATCTGCTAGAGACAAAGGTTAGTCCTCTTAACTTCAGGTGGGCCTCGAGCTTGTCCCGTCACAATAATATTAAAAAACGGTCGTTTTCTAGTTCATTTTAGTTTAACTATAACTTGGTTCACTTTATGTTGGTGAAAGAGATGCTATGAACTCAGTCAACCGCTTAACGTTATAGTGCGAACTGCAGGACAATTTGAATATTGACATTCCGAACGCACATTGCGGCTTATGGAGACACATTCAGGTCCACTCCTGTTTGGGGGCCGCATAATAACAATAACCACACTGCGCGCGAACTTCACACTCTCCTGACTCCTGGTATACGGAGCTTGTATATGGAACTCGTTTACTTTCAATTGTGAAATTCAGAGCAAAAATTTTACATAATCCATTAATATATTTGAAAATAGGTTATAGCAAACATCACTGACACTATAAGGTTTAGTGTCATACACACACTTACAAAAATAAAACCCAGTACCTAATGGTATTGATACGATATACTCGTAGGCAATATGATGTACATATAAACCACTTAGATCATTTGTATTATATCTTAATTTGTAAAATATTTGTATGTTGCTTTATAAATCAGATGAGTTCCATTTGAAGACGTATTTGTCCAAAACTACTATTCTTATTTTCGTAGAACGAAATAAATTACCTACTTGTCGTTACCTACGTTTTTAAATTACCTGCTTGTCTTTGTCTCCACAAAAAACGTATTATTGATAAAAGAACAAAGTTTTCCCCTCAGCAAGTCTAACTTGCAGGTTTTGCTGCTAGAAAACAGTGAACAAAATGCTATTTTGTTGCGAGATTGAGACACGGTGATTTACGAGTAAATTTAGAATACCATGAATATTATGAAAACCAAGTTACAATCGTTCGTATAAGCATGATCGAACGTTTGTAACTTATATTGAAAATTTAACTGAAAACAATTTAAAATCACGTGCATCATTTTGAATGTTATAAAGTATATTTATTTCAATTTATTTTATAATGAAATAAGGAAAATCTTTGTATATAAAAATTACGTGTCACGTTGTTTGTCCGCGATGCACACCAAAACTACTGAATCGATTTTAAATTTAATTTGCGCACTGTTTGCAATTTGAGCTAAATTAAAAGATAGGATAGCTAACATCTCAATTTATAGTCGTAATTAATCGTGCGAAGCCGGGGCGGGCCGCTAGTATTATATAAAAATATAAATCATATCTCGGTCTTTTACAACGCGACTGTGGAAAAATCCTATAAAATTAAACACTTATAAAGTTAATCATGTAACATCATTATTATACAAGTTTACCAAGCCTTAAAATCATTTTCTACAAGAATATCTCATAGCTTTGGCACGCACCTATAAAAAAGAAGAGCGGAAGTTACGTAAAAACGATTGTGTTCAATATATTTATACATATTCAGAAAATTCAGTTTGCGATTTAATTTGACGTAGGAAGTGTGCCTGACGTTTTTTGAATTATAAATAAATAAAAATATGTACTAAAACTTGGGTGAATTCATGAGAATCATACAAGAGAAATAGAACATTGTTATAAATCAATATCAATTTAAATTAAAAAAATATTACTTCCAATTTCAAAGCAATGATAGCCGGTAAAAGCTATGGACTGCCGTTCCGCAGGTCCATGATTTGATGCCCACCGCGCCGGCTTGAGCTTCACTGCATGATGGAAGGACATTTTGAGAATGCTCGCCTGGCAAGCCACCAACCTAGTGGAAAATCTGTCGCTAAGTACTTAAGAGTGTGTTCTGGCAGCAGTCCTTGAGAGCCAGTAAAATTACAGGCACATAAGACATAATAACTGTATGTCTCAGGCTGACAGGCGCAGAGCAGTTCGTCACTTTTGACTTAATGCATCTGTTATAGGCAGAGATTACCGTTTAAGTGAGCTTCATGCTTGTTCCGTTCTAAACATATAAAAATAATGTAACTCGACGAAAACCGAATTTAGCCTCGAAAAATGTTAATCATCTAAAATTACATGTTTTTTGCTCTTGTTGTAGAATCTAATACTTTCAGACAAGTTTAAATAAAAATATATATTACAACTCGTCTGTGGGCAGCCGAGGCCCAAACCACATGGTGCCCTTGAGCTCGCTGCCAACCCCTCCTATAGTAGTGGCACGTTTTCGGCGTCCGCAGGAGACGGAGGTATAAGGCGCTTTTCGCCCTCGCCCAAAATCTGGTGGAGCTGGACGACCGCACAGTCGGTAGCCAGCATGCTAGCTATGTCCTCCCATAAAAAAAAGTCTGTGGGCGGAACTAGTTAGAATCAGTCGTAAGTAACTTTCAGTTAAAATGTTTATTTATTAACGGCTTTATATGTTACTTATTTACCAGTAAAACTATCGTAGAAGTAACTGCTACTTCTTTTAAAATCGATTGTACAGCGTTTTGCAGTTATTGCGTGCCTGGAATTTCACCTTCTTATTACTCCAAAGTGCTGTGATAACTTTTTAACTGCAAGTCTACGTGTTTTGAATGGAAACAGTGTGAAATTATCTTTTCTGTTTCAAGTAGCGTACGATCGTTAGTATCTACGTTTCAATTTTGATACGGGCTAACGGCAAATTCTTTTCAGCAAATTAATTTCAACGTAGATGTGCTTGTATTTTATTGAAAAAATCTTTCACTTTTACTATTTTAAAGCAAAGCCTAACTGCACATTAAACTCAAATCCATTATATAAATTAAAGGCATGAATTTTCAATATATCACCAAATAGCAAAAGCTTTTCCAATGCAATCAAGATTTATGTATTTTTAATGAAATTTTTAGCCCGATATATATCTCAAGATCGAGAGATATAACGATCAAGTATGGTACTGCAACCTGGAGCATAGTAATGTGAACACGACATCAATGGAATAGTTGACAAGATTGGGGTACCAACTCAGAATTGTTCTACACGGGGAACTTTGCGGTATGTTCTGTTCAAGAATATGTAGAATTCTACAGTACTAATATTAATTACGTATTCCTTCATGCTGTATACTGACTAAGTAGCTCAACCTCTATGTAGGTGTGTATGTAATTATACATTGAGGTAAATATGTAAATCTTTACCTCTATGTAATGTACATATCAGCGATCCTGTATTACCCTGTTGGATTAGGTAAATTATACATAACTCCATTATATAATTAAGATTGCCTACATAGAGTTTTAAATGAGTTTTTGATGGGTGGCCGCTGGTGACATTACTACAGATCGCTTCCGTGCTTCGGAGGGCACGTTAAGCCGTCGGTCTCGGTTGTTGTCTTAGGATGGTAGTCGTTATAGCATGGTGGTAGGGCATTTTGTGAATGCCCGCTTGGCTAGATACCACCCTCAAGTAGAAAATCTGTCGCCAAGCTCCTAACGGTGTGTTTCGGCAGCTGTACTTGAGACCAATAATTCTAGGTTAGCCTGCACAACCTCTTCGACCACATCATCACTTACCATCAGGTGAGATAGTGGTCAAAGGCTAACCTATCAGGCATAAAACAAAATTCAATATATTACTATTATTAACTTTTCTTCCCATATTTAATACCTATAGGAATCAACACACTGCTCAGATCATAGAGATATAAAATATTATTTTTCTTTGGCTCAGATCTACGAATAAATAAGCTCAAATACAGTACATATCGTTTTCTAAAAGATTTTAGATAGCCAGATAGCCAATTAATTTATATCTATAGATGAACCAAAACTAAAATTGAAAACATATCTGTTAAACCCAAATTTAAAAGACGTGTTTTTGTCTCGTATTATTGGCAGCGATCCTATTGCCATCAAAACTAAATGTATTGAAATTCTGTTGCTGAATACTGTTGTTTTAAAGAAACTAGCTAGACTATTGAATGCAAGTCTAAATTTTTCGGCTTCATGTGTATCTGTTTAAATTAGGTTAATATATGTCAAGTTTGCACTAAATTAGTTCCAGAAGCATGTTCGTCGTCGTTTTACTCCCTACTTCACCCAATGGGAAAACAAATTCGAGTAATGAAGCAGATACTATCTTGAAGCTGGCGTTTCCACTTTGCCTTAGTTTTACGATATCCAATAAATAATAAACATAGAACTTGGTGAAACCCTTGAAAGTTAAGCTCTCAACTAAGGTTACACCGTCTGGAGCCTGGAGTTTAAGATTTGAATTATGACTAAGGACTAACTGAAGAGATGCATAAATATTGTAGAGAACATTTACAAGCTAATTTATCGCTTGGAGGTTTTCTTAAGGCTCACTAAAGTCGTATAATATATTTAAGATAAAATAATAATATGACAAATATTGCCATAATAAAATAACGAACAAAATTGCGAGATGTGATTAATATGTGATTTAATGCCGAAATAAAAAGGAGACATTAACTCGTTTCCATTTTCAAAGTAAAAGTTTGCCTCGCGGCTTTGTCCGCTATCAGTATTATTGCGGGTATTTTGGAACTACTCAAAAAGCCAGGATAAAAAGTAGCCCGGACCTAATCCAGGACCTGAGAAATCTATGTACTTCTGTAGCTAGCTATCAATCGCAAGGACAAACTCTAATATCAGCCACATAACGGTAATTTGCTGATAAGCTAGCCTTTGATCACAATCTTACCTAATGTTAGTGAATATATGATAAATAGGCTTAACAAACACTGGGAACTGGGTCTTAAGGATAGCTGCTGGAACACATCGAAAGGTGCTTGGCGACAGACTTTGTACTTGAGGATGCTAGCAAGCCAGCTTAACGTTTTGAAAGTCGCCTACCATCATGCTTTACAATTACCATTCTTAAGTAACAACTTGGAGCTACAGAAAGTACAGGACCACTCAGTAGTAAATACCATGATCCAAGTCATGACCACAATGAATATTGCGTGCAATAGTTGATCAGATAAGAATAACCACGCCAACATAGCTTTAAAAGTTGTTAATATACACGTAGGTTTAGTTTAAGCTCGTACATTATTTTAAAAATACAGTTTTTTTCGCTACCATTATAAAGTTATTTGAAATACATCTATCATCAAAGCGTCAATTTTGTAAAATATCATGTAGTAACTATTAAAATTTGTACAGATTTCACGCAACAACAACAAGCATTGCATTTTCGGACACTTTTATATCGGAATTTTCTCTTCTACTAACTTCCCAACACCCCAAAAAGAGCAAGTTAGTGGTTGAGTATTTGTGTACCGGTAACAGACTTTTAAAGTCGTAAAACTGTCGTTACTTTTTAGCACTTTCCGCATCGACATAGAGGATTTATTGTCGAATAGCACGTCAAAGGTGAAGGAAAACATAAACCAGCATAAGCCTGTTAAATTAGATGAGGTTTCGGTGGTAGATTAAACTCTGTATAATTACAGTTTACTAAATAATGGTTTATAACTGAGGTCTATAATCAAAATGTCTAAAACAGTAGCGCCTGCCTATCAAAGCCACGTGTAGTCATATCATTAGTTCATACGTATTAAGCTTCGAATAAATATGTTAAGGAGTGTAACTCTCGTACAGTTATTGATACATTGCTATGCTACAATGATTTATTCGTAGTTTGGCGCATAGAAATGACTGCATCCGATTAGTCGTGTGAAGGTAATATTGTTGCGTCGCACGGTACACTTGTTAAACCACGCCTGCCGCGGTAAGGTTTGCGTTCTGCTGTTTTTGAGCTAGACTTACATTTCTTTACATATTTATTCGTAGGTATTTTCTTCAAGATCATCAACCAATTATAATTGCAATCACCCAGCGGACTCCGAATGGGTAATTGAATGTATTTGGGCTCCCTACGGCTGCTCAGTGTATCAACGGCTTTGGTTACAGCTTATCGATGGAATCATCCATTGATTGTGGTATAAGGTAGTGATGGCTTCTCACATATCAATGTGTTAGGATCAATGTTTTTTGCTACACATAGCTTCGAATTTAAAATACTTGACTTGACACTTTTTAATCTTAATCTTAATGCACTATATTAACTGAATATTGTTTAGAAATAACCCCATTACTAATAAAAAAAATACCATGAAATTCATCGCGTCTTCGAAACTGAATATAAAATGTACCTAATTATCCCATTTCTGAACAAGATTCGCATTTTCCGCTTGTAGATCTTTGCGATGTAATTGTAAGAAAATTTTCTTGTTAAAATGCACATAAACCCTTATCTTTTACTCTCATTAACTGAAAAATAACGAATACCCTACCAATAAAATCTTTTCCTAAGTGGGTGGGGCCTGGCAGGCGGCTGGCCGAAAACCGAAGTCAAAACTCTCCACAATATATTATGTTCTTTAGCTATTGTTTATGCAATAGGTGTAAACATATTGTTTTTTTTAATATGTTCATAATATATTTTCTTATTCCTTTGTTAGAGGCTAAGAAACAAGCACGAGCCCACCTCGTGTTAAGTGGTAACCTCTACATATAAGAGATGCATTTCGTCACAAATGACGAACTGCAGTGCGCCCATCACGCCGAGATATAAAGTTGTTAAGTCTCATGTAGTGCCATGTACGAGTATCTCCACTTTGAGCTATATACATAAAACGAGCTAACGTTTCGTCGGATTGTATTACTGGCCTATATTAAAAGGCTTCGTCCTAATTCAATTATAGGACTTCTTTGTATGGCTTTTCAATTACGGAGTGTTTTGGCCACCTTTCATTTGAACAAAGTACCGGTTAAGCTTGTAGACCTTAAATTTAAGTACTTATTAATGACCAAATTCTATGTAAGGCGTCTAGTGTTTTCGTATTTGTAGAGAGATTAACTTGTGTGGATAGGAGAAGGTACTTAATCAAATATTATGTTCAGCTTAGATTTTAGTTAGATACAGGTGATACTGCCATTGATTCGGTTAAGCACCCACTTTTTGTAATGAAAATTATTCGGGTTAAATCAACATTTGCACTTTGAGCTCACGTTTTCATGGTTTGTCTTAAACTCTGTAGTGATTGTACAGGTACACTATTTTTTCTAGGCAGAATATTTGCTACTGCGGTGGAACACCGTCAGACTCTTCCGCGTGGTTAAAGCGAATGGTACACTTTCTTAGTCAAGAATGGGAATTGGTTTTCAAGAACAGCTACCGGAATTTACCGTTAGTTGGCGACAAATTTTCTTCCTGATTCTCAAATTGCCTATCACCGACACAAAACAAGGGCAAAGCCCGTTATAATAATTATATGTTTTTTTTTCAGAAATTTATTTGAGTTGAGTTCACAAAACACAATATCATATTCTTAAAATTATGTATAAATGTACCCATTGTTTACAATGGACCCCAAACTAGGCATAGCCTGTATATTTGTGCTCACATAGAAGAGGGTCATAACCAGACAACAATCAGAAGATGGCGAGAAAAAGCGACATAAATTGTAAGGGATGCCCTTGTGCATTTACGGAATAGTAACAATTTATCGCAATTAATAAAAATAAACTCACTGTTTAAACATTATTGAAAAGATGCTTATACGAATTTAGTCAATTCGTAGTCAGTCGCACTGGAAAAAAGTTTTTACTACAAAATGAATGGTTTGAATAATAAAGTGGCTAGAACTTGTTCAAGTGGATAGTAGCACCTAAAGCCACAAGAACAAGTCATACTTACTGCTACAACTTTAAAACTTCTAGACTGAATTAACCTTATCCGAACTATGTTGGAAGTTGAAGCGATCGAAAATGTTAAAATATCGCAATACAAAACTTTGAACCTATTTTTTTCATTTATTTGCACGAAATCAAATGTGTTGTATTTAAAAAAATATGCAGGTTTTCAAATGCTACATGTTTTAGATGTTTGTTATCGATTACTCTGCCAATTATAAAACGATTTTGAATTTATTTTTTTTTGATTCGGTAGTACAAGCCTCAAAGTTGGTTCCATTTAAATTATAACAACATCGGCTTAAGTGTTTTAAGTTACACTCAAATAAATGAAATGTTTTTTTTTTTTTTTTTTTTTTTTTATGCCTGATAGGTTAGCCTTTGACCACTATCTCACCTGATGGTAAGTGATGATGTGGTCGAGGATGTTGTTCAGACTAACCTAGAGTTACTGGCTCTCAAGGACAGCTGCCGGAACACACCGTTAGGTGCTTAGCGACAGATTTTTTCAACTTGAGGGTGGTAGCTAGCCAGGCGGGCATTTGCAAAGTGCCCTACCACCATGCTGTAACGACTGCTATCCTAAGACAACAACCGGGACCGACGGCTTAACGTGCCCTCCGAAGCACGGAAGCGCTCAGTAGTAATGCCCAACCAGCGGTCACCCATCCAACTCATGACCGCGGCGGACGTTGCTTAACTTTGCTGATTGATTCAGAATGGCTAAGCAAACTTGGCTACGAGCGCTTCAAAAAATTTGCTAATATGCCTATTTCTCGATAAAATGGTAAATGTAAATTTTGTTTCAAATTGTGAAAAATTTGATTTATTGTAGGTCAGATCTTACTCAAATTTAAATGAGACCACATGACAAGTACTAGCTTTCGAATATAAAAAAAAACAGCAAAAACGGTGCTTTTTTTTTAAGAAAGTTAAAACAAAGGTTATAAAAATAGTGTTTAGTGAAAAACTAAATCATTTTATAAATTCAGTTACACTGAAGTATGAAATAAGTTATGGAAACCGGATCATGAAAATGGGAGCTCAACAATCCAACCAGGTTCTTCATTAGTTTTTATTTTTGCGCCGTTATAACCGGCATAATTAACAATTCTCCGAACAAGTCTATGATTGGTATAATTGGTCGTGTCGTAACCCAAGCCCTGCTTGGAACAATATTCATGTTCTTAATTCAAACTCTTTTCTGCCCTCCATAAAACTGTCTAACAGAAAAACCTACTTTGCTCGCACTAAAGACAACCCAATAATTATATTTCGAATAGTTTTTTCTCTATACTTATCTCTATTCTAGAATTACTGGCGACAGATTTTCTATTTGAGGGTAGTAGCTAGCCAGGCGGGCATTCGCAAAATAGCCTACCACCATTCATGAATTAAATATGGGATAAAAAGTTATAATATGCAGTAGGCTGTAATTTTGTGTGACAACTATGTATATACTTATTTAGTTAGCAAATCGTCCGAAATGGAAAGTTTCACTTGAATTGATTGCGTTCATTAATTGAACGTGATCAATTTAAACGAAACTTTCCAATGTACTTTTTCTCTTGTTATCTATTTCACTGTTGAAAAAGTTTCATGGTGAAATCGATACATGAAAAACACCAATTCATTTTATAATCAGCTTCTTTTAAAATATTAATTTTTCGTTTGTATTACCACTTCGAGTGGATTATATATCCTGACAGTAATGAAAACTGGACAAAGCAAACAAAAAACAAACTGTATCTACGTGTTAAAACAATAGTGGAAATAAAACTCGATCGTAAGAGTTGGACTCAGTTGAACCAACGGGAAGATCAAGATTTCGTATTCACTGCAGAAGGCTTAAAGAGATTGGAATTCAAGTAGCCTTTTCGCGTCCTCGATCGCAGAAAGCGCTGGACCCTGTCTTATAACTGCGATCGTTCTTTAGAAAGCCAATTCTGCCTTTTCGAATGAACCGAGCAATTACTTGAATGAAATTTCTTTAAAAGCACAAACACGGTTGAAATCATTCTAAATAAATTATAAGGTAACATAACTATGACTTAAGAAAATTGTTCAGCTATCTCTATTAATAATAAAGAACAAGAGGAAAAGCTTAAGTTATGCGTCATTGTCAAGTTAGCCCGTCAGTCAGAGCATACTCCGGCTATAGAGGGTGGAATACGCGAGTTCGAATCCCGCACATGACTATAATTTTTCCTCTCGAAAATTTGTAATTTTGTAATAGTCAGCTATATTAAGTTCATGATTCAATTTGTTAAAAAAACTAGAAAAACAAGTAATTAAGAATATTATAATATACACGATTGCGAATGCTTGTTTATTTCCGTATTTTACCGTAACGGGTCACGAAAGTCTTTTCAAAATGTACATATAACTATGTAAAGCAAGAATTGTGATTCGATCTAATAATATATCAGCACAGAACTTTAAATGGACAGTGCAGCTAGGCCGTGCATTGTATTTGTCTTCAAATCCTATACATGGATGTGCTTATGATTATATTGACAATTTGGGACGCAGGGTACAACAGATTCTTTATAATTATTTTGCAATACAATCAAGTGCGACGCACACGTATGTCTATGTGTTGTCCCAACGCTACACCTGTGGTAGGTATTAGAAATTACTGAATTTTGTCACGTATGTCTTTATAATTAACTAGCTTTCCGGGCGCGGCTCCGCCCGCGCGTATATTAGTTATCGCGCGAAAACATTAACCTCTTTTTGCGCAGTCAGATAAAAACTATCCTATGTTTTTTCCCGGGTCTCAAACTATCTCCATACCAAATTTCATTCAAATCGGTCCAGTAGTTTTGGCGTGAAAGCGTAACAGACAGACAGACAGACAGAGTTACTTTCGCATTTATAATATTAGTACTGATTTTTGAATTATGTTCGTAGATCTTTTTTATTTAGGCGCTTCGCTCCACTCCTGGTCTGTGTCTGCACACTCTGCATATTTTCATCAGCATTTTTCTTAGCATATGTACCTTTGATACCTACATTTTATTTATGGACAACTTGTAATGCTGTACGCTTAAATGGTCCTAAAATGTGTTGTTCTCTCTTATTTTTACGATATAAATGATACGGGCAAGTGAAACAAAAGGTTTAATCCTATTTTCTCAGAATTCATAGGTTAGCGTGTAGCTCATACATAGACATCGTTATCTTCAAGGCACGTGTCTGTTATACAAAATAAATGTAGAAACCTTATCTAGAAATAGGTTTCTTAGTCACTGTCTAGCTATTAATCTTCACAATTCGAAGTCTCAAAGGGTAAGAACTAACGTAGGCATTTACATTCTAAGAAATAACTAATATTCAAGTATTCGCACAATTACTTGCCAATTTGTGTCATTGCGATGACGATGTACCTATAAAGGCAGGCCCTTGCTTACTTAATTAATGGTTTGATAAAATATTTTCTGTTGAAAACTTGTGAAAAACAGCAATATAAGTAGAGAGTACAATGAAACACTAGAAGATTAAAATATGAGTTGAAAGCGGTATACCTAATTTTTAGATGTTTTTGCTTCGGGTTTTTGGCCAACGACCTGTCTGATATAAAACCCTACCTAATTTTTGTGAGTAATCACTCGTAACTACTTCTTGCTGCTTAGTCGGGACAAGGTGCCTTGATGTAGGTGACTAATATATCTAATTACATATATTAATTTTATCTAGTTATATAGTTTGTGTGTTGGCGAAAACATATTTTTATGTTTTCTTGTGCTATTCACTGTGTTGTATTTGTTTTTCAATGTGCTTTGGATACTTACTGGTGTTAAACAGGGTGTTTAACAGTCGTATACGGGTAATGTGATATTTTTGATGTTGGTACCTATATGGTGAATTTTTTTTTGCGCAGAACTTGGTTCGCTCTATTTTTGCTTTAGACATAATGGACAAGGTATATGTGCGACTTAATATAAGAAGAAATGACGATAGTAATACATACAATTAATGTATATTATCTTTTTCCTCCTCCTGGCCTTTACTCCACGGGGAGTGTGGTCAGCGCTTCAAAAACTCTGTTCATAAGGTAGATGAGCAAGGCCCCCCAACGTAGATATTTTTAAAAATATTTCAACAATTTTGAACGTAACGCGGTCGAGCGTCTCGATTTTCGGTGCAGCCCAAGGTTTCGCAGGTATAGTGGAAGTGCGCCGAACTAACGTACTTGGTTCAAGAGATACGAGTCTTAGGAGACCTAGCACCGCGTGTGTTGTTACGTTAGTTGTTTTTTCTATTATTTTATAATTTATTATTTTTTACTTTGTATCGCACTTATGATATGTATGTAAAATATCTACGTAAATAAATATTGTATATACGTAGGAAATGTAAATAATCTCTAGTCTGAAAACATTTAGATTGTATATTAGATTATAACATACATATTTTTCCAAGATATTATCATATTTGAGCAACCCTGAGTATAAAGTCAGTCATGACGACACTGAAGAGAAGAAGAAGCAGAGAGTGACTCTGTGACCCAGGACATAAAAAACAACGGGCAACGGGAAAGATATAATACCTAAATTACTTTATGAAAAAAAAAGCCTAGGTCGAAATTTCATAGCTGCTTAGTACCATGTGGATTTAGATGCCATGGTATTTTCATAAATCTTTATACCTGTTTTGTATTTCTCAAGATACCTACCTATAATTAGAAAAACAATTTGTGTTTCAATTTAATGTTTCATTTAAGGGCAAGACAGTAGTCAAAATAATTTCTGATTCGGGCGGAGCTAAAAGAAATAGGCGTTAACTTTTAACTCATGAAAATATTCAGTCGCACGGCGGCACTAGTCGCCGTACCACGGATAGCATCGCTAAAATTGTAGAGTTTCGTGTGCTATTAGAAGCGGCAGAACAGAAGTGTACATAACAACATTTTATCTGCAGTTACTGCGAACCTATACGGTAAAAAATATCATCGCTCGTAAGTATAGAAATATTTAATAGACTAAGCGAAGCGTGGTCTCGGTGGAGGTCTGAGCAGTGTATATTTCCCAGTCATTATCTCGATTGCCTGATCCAATCTTCTTGAAATTTTGTTAGAAAGGTGCCTATCTTCCATATCAACATAATTTGCAAGTAAAAGTCTTAATTGTTTGGTGGTTAGCAGAGATTAAAAGATCCATAAAACGAGCTTATAATTTAAAATTGATAGATAATATTTTAAAAACAAAAAAGGAACCGACTTATGTTCCTGATACTGAAGTGTGAAATTACTTGTCAAAGTTGGTACCGTGTTCAAAAAAGTAGTTCGATTTCATGAAGCGGTACAAAACGTAGCTTGTATGTGTAGAAACTACACATAAAACAGTACTACTACAGTAAAGACATTCAGGGTTGGTGAGGATAACGTCCTGGAGCATATTTGTGCCTGTAGGACTTACATTGTACCTAAACATGTGTTTTGTTGTTCTTATTCATAGTTCTATATATACATTTAAATTATTATTATTCATTATTATTATTATTATATATGATAACGCTCATGTAGAAAAAGCGAAAAAAGTGTGTCAGTGTTTTGGTAAGCAGAAAGAAATGTGTAGACTGAAGGGAAAGAATGTGTATTTAATTTTAAATAACCTTGTTTACAAAAAACTGTCAAATAATTTGTGTTTGGGCTTATTGTAATATACTTACCAACTCTAAAACAGAAACTTACAATTTTACCTTATCATATTTCTATAAATCTATAGGTGAATAAGTGTAATGTATAATTTCAGTTATAGAAAGTCATTATGCAATTTTAAAGATTATTTACGAAATTTATAACTCACTGAACTCAAGAACTCGTTCACAGTTTGTGTTACTACAAGACGTTAATGGAGCACTTTATACCTTCGTTTATTTCACATTGTATTACAAATCTAAAAAAATATTACAATTACGTTTCTTATGTAACCATAACTTTTTAATTATTTGTTATGTACTTATATGCTAACAAGTTTATCAGGCAGCGTGTCATTTATTTTTATGCAGTATGAAATAACATAGGTACAAATAGTAATATAATAAAAGTTCAAAATTTTTATAGAAGTATTATCCCAATGCAATGCTCAATACAAAAGATAACCGTAATGAAACCGCCATATAAGATTCACCCTACCGCTACTAAAAGTGGTACAGGCAGAATTGTACCAAGTTTCTGAGTCACATTGGTTAAAGAACCCCCCCACTCGTAGGTGCTTCGGTTATCGCGGCCATTCATCATGGAGACATTGGAGATTTGGAGATTGGATTTTGACATTTGGAGATACGGAAAATACTCCCAACTTCTCAGCCTTCGGCCTTGCAAGTTACTGACTCGGCTTAGACTGCAGCCTCACCTTGCACTCGCCCTTGGAACTCACGCACCATTCGTGCTCTAAATGCAATATTATGATAAATAAGAAGAGCAAAATGGCAAATCCAGAATGATGTAATTCAAGATAGCCACCATAACGTACTCCGACCACACTGAAGCTCAACCTTACTTCAGCGGGATCGCACTTCAGCACTTTGTATGAATTCTGCTATTTTGGATTTTTGTTGCGTGTCAATTGAGTGCTCTCTCGATTCCCTATGACATTTGTTCAAAACTTTTTTTTTTATCTGTAACTGTTTACGAGATACGTCATCTATCTCCACTTGGTAGACGTCATTTTATGATTTCCCATTATTTCTATATCATGAAAATCACTTTGTTATATTCGGTTTAGAATACTTTCTTTTCCCATGACTCCTTCCCATTGAACAATTTAAGCCAATGGTTTCAAAACATCTATGTATGGCGGCCATCTTGAAAAAATACATCATAAGAAATAATTCCTTAATTGCGAATAACGACGCCCTAAGCAACCCTATCTGGGTTGCTTAGGACGTTTATTTTCAGCCGGATCAGGGCATCTTGAATTTTGCCTGTCATCTTGAATCCGTTATTTCGGTTTTTGACAAGTCTCATTCGACTGCTGCCATTAAAAGTTATACGGGAAGAATCGTACCGGGGTTCTTAGTCACTTTTGCTAAGGAACCCCACTTATTATAATAATAATTATAATTAAAAAAAATTTAAGCAAAAAAATGGAACCGACTTCAACACCCAAAAGTGTGAAATAACTTGTTGAAGTCGGTACCACGATAGTTCAAAAGTACCTATTATCACAAAACTTTGCGTATGGTACCGACTGCGACAAGTTATTTCACACTTTTGGGTGTTGAAGTCGGTTCCATTTTTTTGCTTAAATTTTTTTTTCACACTTTTTAGTGACCCTTACTACTTACGGGATCGATTATCATTCATTTTTAACAACTATATCATCAAGATAGGTAAATATTTTTCAGGTATTTTAGTGTAACTCAAAAACGGATTGACCGATTTTGATGAAATTTAAAATGGGACCAAACGACAAGCATCACTTTTGAAACAAATAAATAATTTTCAAAATCGGTTCACTCAGTCCAGAGTTCTGAGGTAACAAACATAAATAAAAAACATACAGACGAATTGAGAACCTCCTCTTTTTTGGAAGTCGGTTATTAAAATTATAATAAAAGTTCACATAATCAATTTTGCTATGAAACCATCTACAGAAGTTACGGTTCAAAAGTTACGGGCACATGTCTTTATAGGTAGGACGAAAGAACAGAGTAGTCATACAGATGTAACACAAATTTCAATCCGACTAACTACCTACTAAGTAACTATTAAAGTCAAAGTTATAATAAATATATAACTTCCCTTTATTTGAATGATTGAATATCTAAATTCCTAGAAAGTAGTTGGTCGTCTCGGAAAGTGTGTTAAGTGCATTGGAAATTAGTTCTCGTTTAATTGTACAGTAGCTTATAAATAACAAAATGAAATATTTTACTAAGTGTTAAAAATCTATATATATTAATTTCTATTTTAGTGGGTATCTACTAAAATAGAAATTAACAAAGCCGTGTCTTAACTTTAATCAACTCGTTGTTATAAAGATTTTATAAACCAATATAAAGAAAAGTACTTACCCAATATTTTTTTTACTTGAGTTTCCATAATTTATGACTTGCAAATTAACGTAAAAAAATATTGTATATTTTGTAAAATAAATGCACAAAAATGATGGCGTAACAATCGGCACAGATCCCACGTCCAAACGGCCCGAGCGCTGCGGGCAGACTGATTTTCGTTAAGATTTCTTCTCGCGATCACGCAAAGTAGTTCATTAGAGTACTAGAGTATTAGCTATTTTTAAAAAAAAGAAACGTTGCAATTACATCAATTGTGCCTCTTAAATTAATAAAAAACAATCTAAAAAGGGTCGCCGATTACAATTTATTACAGAAGAACTAATAAGTTTTAGTAAAAACTAATCAACTAATTCACTCAATAAAGAATCAAATAATATGATATATTTTTTTCGCACTTTTTGAACTAATAGTTTCGGTAAAAGAAGATTCCAAAAGTGCGCGTTTCACTACGGTGATCACCTTAATAACATAATATAGCAAGCCCCATTGATGCTACCAGCTCTGCCCCTCTCACCCCGCAGCCGCGGTGGTGCCGACTGCCGACTCTCGTCTCGACGCGACTCAGAGAGCGTGCGCATTCAGTGAGGTCTTGAAGGCGATTCCCGGCGCACGCGTCAACGCTCGCGCATCGACGCTATCGTGGCACAACTCTGTACCTGCTCTGTTGCCTAATATTATATATTTTAACATGTCAGGCTCAGGTTGTTGAATAAATTATAGAAGCGAGTAGATTGTTTTCGTTGCATCTACAACTATAACTGGCGCCATACGTGCAGCGGCCGCGAACCACGTAAAGTAATAATAACTAAGTTTTGATTCGGCAGTGATCGTAGTGAAATCACGCGACTGACGCGGGTCGTTTTTTACTTCGGTTGGTAAAGTCGAGTGAGACTGTTCTCGTTTAACATAGGTACAGAAAGTTACCTACGCAAACTGTGTGTTGTTCCTTCCGTGTGTGCCCTGATCGTGTTGTGACTTGTGCCGAACTCGGACTCGGTAATAAATAGTAAATGACTACCGAAGTGTTGTGGTCAGTACGTAGGCACTTAAAGTGTATACATAGTTTCGTTTAGTTTGTGCCGTGGACAGTGTTATAATATAAGTGTACTCGTACCTATTTGTCGGTGGGTAACAGCTTGACTTGGTATTTATACCTATTATTTCGTACTTTGTGCACCTACTACTTTTTGATAGTTAACACTTTTTGGAGTGCTATTGTGATATCGAACAGTAAAAGTACATTGACGCATTTAAAGTCACGAGTTTTTTTGGAACCTTTAAACGACGACGTAGGGTAAACCATCCTAATGTCGTCATCGGCCTAAAACTGACGTTTTTTGTACCTACACTTTCTTTTATGATATGGACTGTGGTGAAGTACCTACTAGACGTAGATAGGTCTGCGCCGGTATTCGGCGCGCCGCCGCCTACTGCTGCTGGGTCGGTAGCGGGTTCAGCTGTTACTGTGCCTGCCACTGCCGCCGTAATGATGACAAATGAACAGCTGATGCTTCTCATAAAAAGGCTAAGTAGAGAGCCGTCGGTAAGCACCGTCACTCTATGTTATAGTAATTTTTCAAAAGCGAAAAAATCGTGAACTGAAACTGCTTCTTTCTATATTCGTAGGCCCTGAACATAGGCGTTGGCCAACTGTCCTACCAGCTGTTCGATTTGCTCTCAACAGTGCACACAATATGGGGACCGGACATTCAGCTGCTTATTTGACTTTCGCTCGAGAGATGCGATCTCCCATGGCCGTACATCAGTGCTAATATTATAAATGCGAAAGTAACTCTGTCTGTCTGTCTTTCTGTCTGTTACGCTTTCACGTCAAAACTACTGGACCGATTTAACTGAAATTTGGTATGGAAATAGTTTGAGACCCGGGAAAAAACATAGGATAGTTTTTATCCAACTGCGCAAAAAGGAGTTAATGTTTTTGCGCGATAACCGACATAAACGCGGTAGACCCGCGCCCGGAAAGCTAGTAGGTATACTGATATTCGCGCGATAGTGTCAGAACAGAACTTTGTTCCGCAAATCACGCCCTACTTAAATGAACTTACCCGCATACTTCTCGATGTCAAGCAACGAGTCGAACACGAACAAGATATTCGTAAAGTCGCAAGAGATCGGCAGCGCAGGGATGTCGAGCCTTATAAAGAGGGGGTCCTTGTCATAGTGGAGACGCACCTGGCAAGTAACGCAGCAAAAGGATTTACCAGCAAGTTTGCTCCGCGACGTAAGGGGCCGTATCGTGTCTCTAAGGTCATTACTCCGACGTCGTTTGAAATCATAGATTACAGGGGAGATTCGAGGGTAGTAGGTACCATGCCAGCGCTTTGACTCCTTATGTAGGGGATTGTTTACCGGTTAAGCATCCACGCCGTCGCGGACGACCAGCCAAGTCCCGGTCGATTCGACCTTGTGAAAAAGTATTACGCAATTATTGTATATTTTTTTAATAAATATGTCTTATAATATCTATATTATTATTTATAATAATCTAGGTAATATTTATAATTAATAGTTAAATTTATAAAATGTCTCGAAAATATTTCGATAAAAAGGAATATTCAACAATCTTACTTCTTATTAATAAAATAGTAGCTATGTAAGTTTTTACTTTATGGGTACCTAGATCTCCCACGTGTGTAGATTTGTGGCTGAAAATAGCGTGTAGTGCTATAGGTTAACAAATTTTATAGTTTCATTCCAAGAAGGTAATAACTATTTAAAGCATTCAAATCAAATTAAATTTCAAATATCCTCTAAATTCGAAACAAACTGAACTACAATGGTGTTTATAGACCGCAGACGTCACGATCGTCTTTGAAAAACGACATTTAATTAAAACTTTGAATTGTATGAATTAAGCAAATAACATTTTATTGGTCTTTGCAAAGGCGTGTGCTTGTATAAAAGGGGTTGAGGCATTTGAAAGGGAGCAATGTTTAGAGAGCTGGAAGCTTGGAGCCTATTATAATACTCAAAGAAACAGTAGGGAATGTAACAGCGTTTACATAACTGTGTTGACCTTAAATGTGTTGAACCATAAACTTGTTGATGATTCTTAAATATTATGATTACAAGCACTATCGCGTGCTAAGCGAAAATAATATTTTACAAATTATTGAAGTACAAAATTTTATGCCCAAAGCGGAAATCGAACCCGCGTCCTCCGATATTGAGCCGGATGCCCATACCGCTCGGTCACTTGAACTTGGCATTTCTAGCCGTAATTGTTTATGATTATGATAGAGTAGAACATTAATCATGTACATTAACTTCATGTGTAGGTACTTCATGATACGATCTATTCACTTGAATTCTAAATAAAATATTAAACCAGTAATTTGCACGAGCATTGTCAAATCAATTTGCTTCGACGCTGCTATGCAAAGTGCACATTTCAAAATCATCGAAAATGCTATTCAACGATTCCCTATTATATGATTCGCCCATTAGCGATTGGAATATCAATGCAAATCATCACATTATTTTTCATTTCTCATACTCGGAAAGAAGTGTTTGTTTGATAACTCATACTAAATGCTTCTTTCTCTAAAACTGGAATGACTTGTAACCATGATAACCATTGTTGTTAACAAAATTAGATGTCTGTATTTTTGCGTTGTAAAATGTTCTACTGTAATAAAACAAATAATAGCAACTACGTTTGTGTTTATGTAAAGGCTAAAAGAACTGGTTTATAACAGAATTAATGTGACTTTTGTAACTTAGTGTATTGAAAGACATTTTGAACCGAATTAATCTTACGGTATTTTTACGTCGAGAAGACGTCCCGACCGGTTTCGCGACTTTCAGAGTCGCTTCGTCACGGAGTGCGTACGCTCATGACTGCGCCCATGCATGCACTGGTGGTGGCGCCAGCGGCGGCCGAGAAGCGGGCCGCGCGCTCTGCTGCCCTCCTCGCGCGCTCCGACGTCACCGACGCGTCGGAAAGTCGCGAAACCGGTGGAATCGCCTTCTCGACGTAAAAATACCGTAAGTTTAATTCGGTTCAAAATTTCTTTCAGTATGTGTCAAACTTAAGTTAGTTTCAATCAATTATTAGTTAGTGAATTAAAATAAATACCTACCTATACCGGAGAGACGCATTGTGTTCCCATATTAAATATTAAAAAAAACTTTATAATTTGGCGGTATAGTGACTAAATATAGGTACTTCCTAAAAAAAAAAACTAACAAAAATTTTACTATTACAACTATATAGCAGCCCATAAATATTTCAAATAAAATATTACTTTAAATTTCACATTTAGTTCTAACCTCTCAACTTATTTTAAATATAGGTGCTACTCATGTTATTATGATTGATATACAAGAACCAACGATTTTTTTACTTTTATTATATTTGAAATGAAAAGTATCTAACATGGCTGAAAATCATTAATTCCTACTTGGACTATAGTCGAAATGCTTCGTATGAAAATTGATTCCTTGTATAACAATCTACTATTCTTTGGTTTCATTATCAACTAGGTACCTAGTTGACAATGACATTTCATTGTCAACTAGATTCCTAGTTGATAGCTAGCTTTGACCTCTTCTTCCTCCCTTTAGCCCGCATAACATGTATTTTTCCCTCACACTGACACTCATACTCGTACGATTATCTCTACACCTATGCGTCTAGCTTTGATTTTATTCAATTCTGGTCTTATAAAGGAAACGATTCCCTGACTCGGGTCACTTTAAAGGTGAACTCATCTTCCGAGCAGGAAATGTGTAAGGAAGTTTTGGTAACAAATACGTGCTAAAAAAAATTTATAACTGCTTGGTTAGTTGGTAGGCAGATGCAGCTGACGAATTTTATCAATTACTTTCGTTCAAAATGTTAGCAATTAAATTGTCGTTTTATTTTTCAACTTTTGTTGAGTTTGTTTGTTGAGTGAACTGAATTTGTTTAGTTTGTTCTCACTGTATACAAGGTAGTGACATTTTGCGGGGATTTATCCTACTGGTACATACTTTAGAATACCTCTGTTGTGTGCTCAAGAATGCGTGAGATTTTCTACGAGACACATTCTCGTAAGCATGGATAGAATCGTGCATGCAAAGAAAACATCGGGCTTAAATTAAATCGACATTCTCGAGGAGTTTTCTCGACTTTTTCCTTGCTTATGTTCTTCTCTCACCATTTCCTAATCTTATTTGAAATATCCGCAGCATTACAAGATTTGAATATATATTGTGACGTATTGACTATTAAACGTAAGTTTTATTGAGTTAGTAAGGATTTATTCTGAAAGAAAAAACCAGAGACTCTGGATTATCAAAACTGACTTCATTCATTTTATTAAGTCTGTAAATACCAAAAATTTAAATACACATAAAAACTACTATTTTATACTTTTTCATATTTTAAATGAAACGAATTTTGAAGCGCTCTTAGCGTAGTTTGCTTAGCTGTTCCTAAACAATCAGCGAAGTTAAGCAACGGCCGCCGCAGCCATGAGTTGGATGGGTCACCGCTTAGACATTACTACTGTTCCGTGCTTCGGAGGGCACGTTAAGTCATCACGTCAGTCCCGGTTATTGTCTTAGAATGGTAGTTGTTAAAACATGGTGGTAGGGCATTTTGCAAATGCCCGCCTGGCTATCTACCACCCTCGAGTAGCAAATCTGTCGCCAAGTACTTTACGGTATGTTCTGGCAGCTGTCCTTAAGAGCCAGTAATTCTAGGTTAGCCTGAACAACACCTTCGAACACATCATCACATACCATCAGGTGAGGTAGCGGTCAAAGGCTAATCTATCAAGCGTAATGAAAAAAAAAAATAGAAATAGAGTGTTTACCTACTTGGACCATAACTGCATTCATTTCAAATACTACTCATGTTATTGGATATTATCAATAATATTATTAAAAATCTGTAATTTTACATTTTCCAAGGTGAAAAGTAGAGTGCTTAACTCGTATGAAAGTCATCAATTCCTATTCTGACTATAGCCGCCCGTAAATAATCCTTCTAATTTCTTATTGACCTTTCAATAGGTGCTACTCTTATATATTTTTACTTATATTTTAGAAAATACTATTTTTTTACTTTCCTTAAATTCGAAATGAAAAGTATAGAGTTTTTAACACGGGTGTAAGCCATCAATTTCTATACGGACTATAGCCAACCTCACTGCGCTCGGGCATCTAAATGCCTCGTATTTATCACTATTATATTCACACCAGATATTAGGTAAGTATATCAATATTCGTTATATTTTCGCAGTGTTTTTTATTTTTCAGTCCTGTCTTGTTCTACTACTGTTCTTGTAAATAATCGTACATACTAAGTCTAATTTACGTAATTGTATTTTTTTTATACTGAACTGGGTAGCACTTGCCACTATCTCACCTAATATTAAGTGATGATGCGGTCGATGGTGGAGCGCGCTTACCCAAAAGGTATCTATTCACTACCCGAAGACCCCCATATTGTACTTAACCGGAAACACAGACTCAGGCAGGGTGTTCCATTTCCTGGCGGTTCGCATGATGAACGAAGACGCAAATCTCTTTGTTCGGGTAAATGAAATATCAACCACATAGCGGTGGCGCTTCTTATGTATCCCTGGATGTCCGGTTATGGAATGGGGATGGCGGAATCAAATCATCAATTGTATACGCTTTCAGTGTAATTTTGCAATAAATTGTAATTGTGCTGCTAGCACTACTCGGATTCAGACATTTATGAATGAAATTCAATGGTCATAATTATCTGCCTAATCTGCTAATCCTGCTCAAAACAGAATTGGTGACTGAACTTTTCATTTAACATACACTAACTTAAGAAAGTCACATTTATTATGTTATTAACTAGTTCTTTAAGCCTTTACGTAAACACAAATGTAATCCTTATTATTTGTTTTATTACATTTTACAACGAAAAAATAAAACATATTTTTTTTACAACAATGGTTACCATGGTTACAAGACACGCCAGCCCTAGAGAAAGAAGCATTTAATATGAGTTTTTCCCGCCCTTAGGTGGGAAGCGGCGTCTACTCGGACCAAACGAACACTACTTTTCGAGTATGAGAAATTAAAAATATATTTATTTATTGTTCATTATAGTTAATTAACTGCGCTATGGCACGGTATTATTATATAGATATTATTACCGTGGCTATGGGACAGATTTTTCACTCGCGTGTGGTAGCTATTCTTGTGCCCAGGTAAGCTTCGAATAAAGACTATTTTATACCTGTAATTGTGGCCGAATAATATTAACACTTATTTAACCGTTATTTTAAATCGGTACAGAAATTCAAAGACCACATCGCGTGTATGATGCGGCTTGTGCGGAAAAAACGAGTACCTGCCTATTATTACACATATTCGTTTTATATTTTTGTTGTTGTAAGAAATGTTCATACTATAATTTGGGGATTTTTGGTACTGGATTTTTGTTAAACATAAATTAAATACTTTCTTTCAGTTAAGATAAATAATTATCCCGAATATACAATACCCTATATATTTATTTATTTATATTAATGGTGAATCCCGTCTTTTTTGCGTTGACGGCTTTAAACAGCTAAGCCTTAAACTTATTTACTTTGTTTATATTCGATGACTTTTCAAAGCACTTAACTGTTATTGATTTTTTACTTTTGCTTACCGAAAAAGGTGTGCATATCGGATACTAAACATACGAGCTGAGGTCAAAGCGTAATTTGCTGTTGTAACTTAATAGCACACTTGTACTGTATCTTAATCCTAAAATAGCTGTTAGGTAACGTAAAATGACGTCACTCCGAATTTTTATGATAACTTTATTTACCGGAACTTTAGTCCCTGATTTAAACCACAGATCGTTTGCAAAATATGGCGGCAATCTTTATCATTGCTTTTAATACTAAAATGAGTTTCTAAATTATTCGACATAAAATAAAGTCAACAGCAAACAGCACCTACATCATTTTAATACGTATCCTTTCCGAGAATTGAGATATTTGTATTGTTTTACCTTCCAAACAATGTTTGTAGGTGCTTAGATTATTTTATATATATATATATATATATATATATATTTTATTAACAATATGAAACAAACAATTTGAAATGTAATGTTAATGAGTTTTTTTTATTCCTGGTGGTTAGCCTTTGACTACTTTCACCTGATGGTAAGTGATGATGTGGTTGAAGATGTTGTTCAGACTAACCTAGAATTACTGGCTCTCAAGGACAGCTGCCGGAACACACCGTTAGGTGTTTGGCGATTAATTTTCTACTTGAGGGTGGTAGCTAGCCAGGCGGGCATTCGCAAAATGCCTACCACCATGCGGTAACGATTGATTAGCCGACAGATTAGCGTGCCCTCCGAAGAACGGAAGTGCTTAGTAGTAATGTCACTAGCGGTCACCCATATACAACTCATGACCGCGGCGAACGTTGCTTAACTTTACTGATCGGTTAAGAACAGCTAAGCAAACAATAGCTTATGATCTCATAAAAGCTAAATTAAGGGTTTGATCACGAGAGCTTTATACGTACAAATAAAATCTCTCTTTACGAATAAGATTTCTGCTATCTCAAAGGGCCGCAACACAACAATATTGTAAATATTTTCTTAATTCCCACAAACATTATATAAACCAGAGACTTGTGACAATTATCATAAAAAGTAACGACGACCAGAATTACTTTGTACTGCTATTCGTAATGATATTGCCTATTCAGATAGAACGGCTCTTTTGTTCGACGGTCGACCCACAGTTGTAGACTTAGTTGGTGGTCAACCCAATAAAGACGAAGCAATTGTAGCTTATTTTTATTTGGTCTGGTTTAACAACTTCTATATTTTTAGTAGCGATTAACAATGAACGTTATTGTTTGTAACTGCAATTTGAATCGTTGCGATGAAAATCCAATTAAGCTATTGGTTGATTTAGTCATTAAAGAGAAATACATTGAAAATACTTATAATAATAATTAGTACCTTTTTATTATAAACAATAACGTAGTTATTACTGATTTTAGTACGGCATCGTACAATAATACGGGATAAATCACGTGAATAAGCCAGATAGTTCCGACTTAAGACACTGTCAATTGCTGAAATTTTGTCACTATCGAACTGCGTATGAGTGAAAAAGAGGCAGCGATGGTGAAATCACGATGACCTTAGGTAAAATCAGAGAGAAAGCTTAATAATCCAAACGTAAATCGCAAATGTAACTTTTCTTGTCCCTCTTGATAAGGTTTTGCTATTTTATTGTTGTATTTTCATACACATCTATACATAAATAATTGAGATATTTACTTTAAAAGCGTAAGTTAGGGTCAACTTTGTAATTTTATTCTATCGATCAAATTTTAAGGAAACGAGTTCCAAATTTTTCTTAGCATTAGAAAATATGATCAACAAAATAGTCTTCTTACAAACTAAATGTGTTTTGCTAAAAATCTATTCAAGTATATCTATTCAGCACTTGTCAGCGGCTTAAGTGTCGACTACATCCGCGTAGACGCCCGCGTTGTCGTCTCGCTTTAGGCAGCAGCGCGCCTGACGCCATGAGTCAGTGCGAGGGGTAGGTTTAAATTGGTCATCGAACTGAACATAGATTTAAACTCCGTCAGGCTTAGTAGCAGAGCCAGCAATTGCTCAATCGGGTGTTATGTAAATGTATTATCCCTGTATTTATCTCTTAATTATCTAAAAATGTATTTAATTACGTCATGTGACTCACGTGCACAACTACACAGTTAAAACTCGGGACTACGGTATTGAGTAGCTCTTACCTTCAGGTCGAACAAACCTGTACAAGGTTCTAATTTACTGTACCCTTCTTCCCGCACTTGTATCACAATTAACTATAAGTATCGCGATTGGTTTAATTACATAAATATATTTTATAATACCTACTAAATACATACCAGTACTTAAAAATATAGAAAAAATATTTTTATTAGGAGTATTGAGGAAAGTTATAGAGAGAGCGGTTATAGCTATAGACTGCGTTGCCACAGGTCTAAGGTTCGAACCCCATCGCCGGCTAGAGCTTCACCGCATGGTAGGACATTCTTTGAATGCTTGCCTGGTTAGCTAATAATAATGATGATGTAGTCCTGACCGATTTCGGCCACAGCGACTGCTAGTTCTGGATAGGTATGGTGAATTTAGGGATTTATTACTAGGTTCTGTTGTTCAACCCTTTGGTGTGCTCTCTGGTGGCTTGAGTACCCGATTTTGTTGGAGAAGGTTCGGGAGCACTTGGGGCATGTTAATATTCCGCTAATGTAATTGTAGGCGATAGCCGCTAGTGGTCGGGCCTTGAGCTCATCACGCTTTGTGTCAAGCTCTTCGTGGCGGGCGGCTTCGAAGGCATTCACCTGCTTGTGGATGAGGCGACGCCATTCGGGGCGTTGCGCAGCCTTAGCCTCCCATTGTGACGGCTCTACTTTGCATCTCTTCATATGTCTTTTCAGAACATCCTTAAATCTTACGTACTGTCCTCCGCTTTTACGCTTACCGTACTGGAGTTCTGAAAAGAAGATGCGCTTCGCCACTCTACTATCCGACATACGAGATACGTGTCCACACCACTGCAGTTGTCGCCTCATCAGATACACCTCAATGCCTCCAATGTTAGCGCGCTTCAGAACGGTTGTATTTCTGACGTGGTCCGACCATTTGATGTTCATGATGTCCCGAAGACATCTGAGGTGAAATCTGTCTAGTGTACGAATGTGTTTGCGGTATAGAACCCAAGACTCAGAAGAGTATAGGAGGTTTGGTAACACTATGGACATATATATATTTATTTTTGTCGAGAGTTTCAAGTCATGCGAACGAAATACCTTTAGTCGCAATTTGCCAAATGCTGCAGCTGCAGCACCTATTCTGCTGTTTATTTCGGCATCTAGGTCACACTTAGAAGTTATTGTGCTCCCAAGGTATTTAAACTTTTCCACCTGCATCAAGGTCTCCTTTCCGATGCCTACACTAGTGGCTGTCAAGTTGTTAGTCGCGTCGATGTTGGTCATCACTTCAGTCTTTTTGACATTTATTTTAAGGCCATATCTAGTGCAAGATTCGTCGAGACTCGAGATAAGGTTCTGTAGGCCCTCCACAGAGTCTGCAACAAAACATAAATCATCCGCGTACATGATTTCTGTCATAGTGGCACAGGAAACCTTGGAACGGGATTTAAACCTATCGATGTTGAAAAAGCCTCCGTCCATTCTGAAGCGGATACGAATACCTGCGGATAAATTGTTCATGGTTTCTCGGAGCACAACAGCAAAATATAATGCGAACAAAGTTGGCGCCAGTACGCAGCCTTGCTTGACCCCACAGGTAACCGGGAAAAACTCGGACTGCTCGCCATTGATTGTAACACAGCATTGCATGTCATCGTGAAGAAGCCGGAGTAGTCTTATAAATTTATCCGGGCATCCAAGCTTGGCCAGAACAATCCATAATGCGTCACGAGGGACACTGTCAAACGCCTTTTCAAGATCAACAAAGTACAGATAAATTGGTTGACCTTGTTCTCTACTCTTCTCCAACAGTTGACGGACTGAGAAGATAGCTTCACAGGTCCCTCTATCTGGCCGGAAGCCAAACTGGGTTTCAGGCAATATCGATTCCGATAAAGGTAGTTCAAGTAGGCGGTTCAAGAGAATTCTCGCAAAGACTTTTCCAGGTGTCGATAAGAGCGATATGCCTCGATACGAGTCACAATCAGAGCGGTCCCCCTTATTCTTGCACAGTGAGCATATACTAGAGACTTTAAAACATGTTGGGACTTGCTCGTCACCCCACATGCGTACAAATAATTTCCACAAGATGTTATGTAGATGATTTCCCCCGTATTTTAACAATTCCCCACAGATGTTATCAACACCCACTGCCTTTTTGTTCTTCTGTTGCATAATGGCAGTTACAGTCTCTTGGAGTGTCGGAGAATCCACAAGCTCTGTTTGCGCTGGTGACTCAGGGAGTGATCGTATGGATTCTATATCAGCTGATCGATCGACGTTGAGTAGGTGACTAAAATGCTGTACCCAACGATTCATTACGTCATCCTTGGCCGTCAATGGAACTCCATGAATAGATTTTAAAGGTACAGAGCTATGATTCTGTGGTCGTATAAGCTTACGGACTTCATCATAAAAAGCTCCCAGCTGGTTGGTATCCGACAACCATTGTATGTGACGAGACTTTTCCTGCCACCATGTGTCCTTGGCCTCTCTGGTAAGCTTCCTGATCTGAGCACTGCTTTTCTTTATACATTCTGAGATATCATCCTGACGGCTTCTTTTGCTCTGCTTCTTAAGAAGTTCTCGGTGTTTCATAAAAGCATTAGTAAAGGTGGCGGCATTCTCATCAAACCAATCCTCGTGCTTATGGGGTTTTGAGTCTAAAACTAGAGTACTAATGACGATAAGATGCGTTGACAGCGTCTGCCAAGTTACTTCAAGGTCTTCATTCTCAGCATCGAGTGATGTAAGAGCATTGTCTAGAGCCTGCATGTATGCCTCCCTCGTTTGGATGCATTGAAGGTCACCTATATTGGTACGTAGAGGTTTTTTAAATGTTTTCCTACGAGGACGACGAAGGCATATTTTAAGTTTGGTTAGTACGAGACGGTGGTCAGTCCAGCAATTGGCATCTCGCATAACGCGTGTAACGTGTACTTGAGCAATATCTCTACGTCGCACTATAGCGTAATCGATGAGATGCCAATGTTTTGATCGCGGATGCATCCAGGTGGCCTTGTGTTTAGTTGGAAGTCGGAAAAAGGTATTGGTGATTGACAAATCAAATTGAGCACATAGACTCAGCAATAGCTGCCCATTGCTATTCATTTTTCCGATTCCATGCCTGCCAAGGACATTCGGCCAAGCTTCAAAGTCACGTCCTACTCTCGCATTAAAGTCACCTAGTAGCAAAATCTGTTCACGGGGTTGGACTTTTGATAATGCCATCGTAAGCTCCTCGTAAAATTGATCCTTAATGTCATCGGATTTGTCTAGTGTAGGCGCGTATACACTAATGACATTTAAAAAGTTGTTATGCTCTAGATGGAGTCGTAGTGTGATGACCCGATCCGAGATATATACGGGACACTCTTCAAAGTGCCTGGCAATTTCATTCTTGACCGCGAATCCGACTCCAGACCGTCTTGGTTCATGCGCAGCGGTACCCTGCCAGAAGAATGTGTAACCGCCACCATGCTCTACAAGTTTCCCTTGTTCAGCAAGATGTGTTTCGCTGATAGCAGCTATGTCTACATTGTAGCGACGTAGTTCTCTTGCCACTATAGCTGTTTTCCGTTCTGGACAAGAGTTACCATCCCTGTCAAGAAGAGTGCGTACATTCCACGCACCAAAGACGAAACTACATATTTTAGGTTTTCTTAAATCTAAGTTTGTAATTTTGTTCTTTATATTTCGACCACGACGAATAGGTTGCAAAGGCAGCCGTGGTAACTACCCCCCCGTTAAGATGGAACAAGCAATTTTTGGAGCACCTTTTCTAGCTCCCTCCTCGGCTGAGCGAGGAAAGCAGTGCCTCCCTAAATAGGGCTGCTTTGTCACACGTGGTGCTGCCCAATTTACGCTGTTGTTCCGATGCAGCGCAAAAACGACCACTCTCCCCGTGCCGCCTGTGTGCAGACCTCAGACAAAGCCCAACTTGCAAAGCCAAACCTCTCTACTTTAGTCTATCGCCACAGGGCTTTTAAGTCTCAAGAACCAGTATCCAGAAACAGTCCGTTGCGCAGGATATATTATGGTGCGTAGGTGTTCGCGCAAACACAAACGCACCCACTCTTCTCTATTCCCCTTTACGCAATGGAACGGATAGCCGCTACGATCAGAGAGGAATAAAGCTGCAGTTTCTGGGCAGCGATAACAAGACCTCTATTACTACCCTTCAGGCCATCCACATTGCCTAGCTGCCTCGCCACCGTAGGTGGATTGCTGTTACAGCCGAGGCAGACCCTGTGCACTATGCGGGAGGCATCCGCAAGGCTCGAGTGTCGAGACACTCAAACCCCCCTCTACCAGGTTTGGCCCACGAGTCGACGTGGTTGCCCGGGATGTGGCCGCTGCGTGCAAACAGCTACTAGGAGCCACTGGTGAGAGTTGTAGACATCGACGATTTTAACTAGGTAATCCCCCGCCAAGCGGCCGACTGGGTGGATCCGACGCCAAACGTCCACTACACCCCAAGTATATAATATAATAATATATAATCAAGGAGCACTGTTGCCAATCACCTAACAGTGTGTTCCAGCAGCAGTCCTTGAGAGCCAGTAAAATTAAAGGTGCATCACCATGAGAGTTAACAATCCTTTGTCTCAGGGCCACGGGCGCAGGGGAGTTCATCACTTGTGACGAAATGTATCTTTTTTTTTCTTTTTTTTATGCTTGATAGGTTAGCCTTTGACCACTATCTCACCTGATGGTAAGTGATTATGTAGTCGAAGATGTTGTTCAGGCTAACCTAAAATTACTGGCTCTCTAGGACAGCTGCGGGAACACACCGTTAGGTGCTTGGCGACATATTTTCAACTTGAGGGTGGTAGCTAGCCAGGCGGGCATTCGCAAAGTGCCCTACCACCATGCTGTAACGACTGCCATCCTAAGACAACAACCGGGACCGACGGCTTAACGTGCCCTCCGAAGCACGGAAGCGCTCAGTAGTAATGTCACCAGCCGTCACCCATCCAACTCATGACCGCGGCGGACGTTCCTTAACTTTGCTGATCGATTCAGAATGGTTAAGCAAACTGCGCTACGAGCGCTTCTTCATCTGTTATAGGCAGAGGTTAAAGCTTAACATCAGGTGGGCCTCGTGCTTGTTCCGTCATAATAACATAAAAAAAGACCTAATGTCCAAGGATCAAGGGACAAACAATGGTTGTTTGTCATTGTTAACAAAGTATAATCAAACAAAGCTGAATGTAAAACGGCAGATTAGGATTACCTTATTTTTCACAACTCATTGAAGTTGAACTGGGTGACTCAATTAAACGGGGATTTAGTTCATATATACTCGTATATTTTCCGACAACATGACATCGTTCATCGTTGTCTTTTTCAATTCGTTGACAGTGCAATAGATACCTTAGTAACACCGTATTAAAGTCTTTTATATAAATTAGCTTCAGCACTCGGATTATACTAGTAGTAGTGCTTAAGTATTATCACCGCCATTGTGGATTCGCTAAGGAAAATTAACGCACTTCTCTGTGAACGGCTTAACGTGCCCTCCGAAGCACGGAAACGCACAGTAGTAATGTCACTAGCGGTCACCCATCCAATTCATGACTGGCGCAAACTTTGTTTATGATCGGTCTAGAATAAGTAAGTTTCGATACGGTTGCATCAAAACTATGAATCGTAATGTATATCCTCTATCTCGTACGAATCCCAATCTAAACTATAATAGAAATTTGGTTACACAAAAATTATTCGGTACCTTCTATGTACCTTTTTGTTTTTCATTAGTATTCTATCCATGTCTTGGTCAGCCTTTCCAATTGACGCTCGAAGCTTGGAAAGTGCCAAGTTTTTTTACCCCAAGAACTGAAATCTGATAATGAAATACGAATTTTTGTACCCTCTTCTCGAACGATAGGGTTCAAATTCCAATGCCACGTGTAATTTAGCTGGAGTCACGGTTTACAATATCTACTTGACCCTTTTTGGTTTCGCAGGTACATTTTTCGTAGTAGACTGGTGTGATTCAAAAGAACTTGGCTTAATTAGTACTATTATTCGTTACAGTAGTGTTGTACTAATAATTAGATAGAAACTATTTTGGGAATTGTATTTCCTTTCGAAAATATATGTGGTATAGGTAGGATATGATACGATAATACATAATGAGTAAGAAACTGGAGAAGTGCGAGTCGGGTATCGCCTTTTTAAGGATCAGCATTGTGATATCCTGTAAATAGAACCAAATGTTTGATGGTTTTAATCAGCAGCTTCAAAATATTTTTTTTATTTTGGTTAAATATCGCCCAACTTTTTGTTAGGTTTATTATATTATATTTATAACATGACCGATATTCGAGATTGTTAGCTAGATGGGCACTTTAGTTTTTTTTTTTATTAGACGCCGCAAATATTCTTAAATTAACTACTTTGACGGCCCCGATTTATTCGGTTCCTTTATGTTTATATACATATATTTAATGTTTAATAATATTCAATACACATATTAAATATTTATAATACCTAGGTACTTGTATATATTTAAGTATGTAACTATAGTTTACTAATCCCACTTAGTTTAACACTCTACCCCTATGTTAATCAAATTTACTTTTCTAATTACGGTTGTCTGGAATAGATTGCTGCCCAGCAATAAGACCACCGATTGTTGATCTTTTTTATCTTAAGATGAAATATTTGGCTGCCACGCCAGCCTTAACGATATCATTCGCCGGGCTTTTACCAGCGCCAATGTTGCAGCTATTCTCGAACCGAATGGTTTGATGCGTGACGATGGTAAAAGACCTGACGGCATGATTCTGGTTCCGTGGAAGTTAGGACGGCTCTTAGTGTGGGACGCTACTTGCGTAGACACTTTAGCGCTGTCACATCTTTCTAAAACCAACGTAAGGGCTGGCGCTGCGGCTACTTCGGCAGAGCAATTCAAGCGGCGCAAATATGCTAACCTCGGTATGGGTTTCATATTTGAGCCGTTTGGTGTAGAGACGTTGGGTCCGTGGGTACCGGGAGCTCATCGTATTTTCCAAAACCTATCTGAGCGCTTGGTCGATGTGACGCGTGATCTAAATGCTGGTACATATTTGGCTCAACGAATAAGCATTGCAATTCAACGTGGCCATGATGCCAGCATGCTAGGCACGCTGCCAACTGGCTGGAGCATGTGGACTGCCTATGAGTCTGCTATGTTTTATAGGTTGTCTAAATGCTTTTATTATAGTTGCTGTAGTGTTGTATATAGTTCGTAGTATTTTGTTTAATAAAGGCATTCCTCACATGAAAATATTTTGTAAGTAATATTAATTGTAATAAGAAAGTACAATAAAGTGGTATCTATCTATCTATCTATATTAAAATATAGTTGTACTCTATTTAACAAGCTCTTTAGAATGGCATCCTTTTGTATCAGGGACATCAGGGTGCACATAAACTGTGGTGGGTTTTCTTAGAAAAGAATTGTCCTCAAAAATAAGGAACTCCCACCGCGCGGGGTAGGGGCTGGTTCGATAGTTGTTTATAGTAGGTAAGTGTAGGTTAATTGAAGCCTAGAGAAGGGGGTCCTATACAAGAGATTCCCAAACGCAAAGGAGGTTCTTAATTGAGGCTACTAAAATATATGTACATACCATAGTTTTCTCCACCATCTCCCGTAGTCGGAGTCTCCCTTGCAGAGGCCGCGGTGCGGTCAATTTCCACGCACGTCACAAAATATCACGTAGCAACAAGTAAAACAGTTCTAATAAGTAATTAATGATAACACGGTGCGGTGATGAGGCAATATTTGCACTTATTTATATTAAGAATGCGACACCGTCGTGGGGTATGGCGCGGGGTGCGGTCCAACGACGACTCTCAGTGGTACTGGTCAGCCGCGGCGAAGCGAAACATCATTCGCGGCTCGTTGCGGGTAGTATGAAAAAACTATGCATGCTTTGACATACAAATAGTAACCAGAAAAAAGAACCATCCCCCCGGCCTTCAGGAAATGAAGATGTCTCCTGAATCAATAAGAAATTGGAGAAACTAGACGTTCCTCATGTAAGCTATGCGGATGCGGGTCTGCTCCATGTAATAGAGAACATTGATAAGCTCATAAAAGAGAAATTTTTGCTATCTAATATAAGATTGCGGATGTGATGCGGATTATGTGCGACTAGTACAGTGCTAGGAAAATTAAACTATAGAAATTAACTAAGTATAATATCTTAAACAATAGAGGTACACCGTGAATGGTGCGCGAGATAAGTAAAATCATTTATTGAGAAGGTAAAACGCAGAGTTTTACTACGGGTCTAACGTAGACACCATTCTTAGTGCGGACCGTCACAACTCTAACAATTCCGTCTGAAGAAGCATGGATATCTTCTATAATGCCTAGAGGCCATTGCAGCGGCGGTGAATTGTCAGTTTTGATAAGTACTACCATTCCTTTCACTATCGGATTAGAGGGTGTATTCCATTTAACGCGGGTTTGTAATGTATTAAGGTATTCTCGCCTCCATCGATTCCAATATCTCTGAACGATTTGGTCTAATAAATGTTTATTACGTATAAGATTTTCCGGTGTAGGTTGAAAATGTGTTTCTGAATGGAATGATTTAAGCGGACCGAAAGTCAAGAAATGCGCGGGTGTTAGAGCCTCAGGTTCGGCTGGGTCTGAACTCAACACAGTCAGAGGACGGGAGTTTAGCACAGCCTCGACCTGAGTAAGGACGGTGAGTAATTCTTCGTAAGTCAGTAATATGTCACGTAGAGAACGTTTTAATAAATTTTTTACGCTTCTAACGCACGTCTCCCAGGCAGAACCAAAGTGTGGTGAGCTAGGTGGTATCATCTTCCAAGATACGCCTTGAGCTAGCGTTTCCTCGGCGAAGGAATCGCAGAAGGCCTTGGACTTGAGAAACCCGTTCAATTCGTCGAGTTTAGCCTTGGCGCCGACAAAATTGGTACCGTTATCGGAAAATAATTCGGTACAATTTCCACGACGCGATATGAAGCGGCGAAAAGCGCGAAGGAAAGACTCGGTAGTCAAATCTACAGTTAATTCCAGGTGTGTTGCGCGAGAAACGAGACATGTGAACACACAGATGTATGCCTTCACCTTACGGGCTCCGCGGTATCTGCTTAATAATATATTAACGGGTCCTGCGTAGTCTGTTCCACATTTTGAAAACGGAAAGGCAACGTTAACGCGGGATGCGGGCAGGTCTGCCATGAACGGCGCATCAGAACGCGGACTAGCCTTGAAACAGCTGTTGCAGAGGCGAAAGCGTTGTTTAACCGTACTACGGCCGGCGATAATCCAGTACTTTTGTCTTATAAGTGACAAAAGTAAATGCGGGCCAGCATGAAGGTACTTGCGATGATAATAATCTATTATGAGATTCACAATATGATGTTTTTTTGGTAACAATATTGGGTGTTTGCTGTCGAAGTCAAGTGTAGTTTTTGTGAGTCGCCCACCAGTGCGAAGTAAACCATTTTCTAAAAACGGTGATAACGGTAATAACGATTTTGAAACCTTGCGGTTATTAGAGAGAGCGTTTATATCGTCTTTAAAGTACTGTTGCTGCAGAGCCTTTATTATAGCGACTTCTGCAAATTGTAAATGCGAAAGTTCCATTCTATTAGAACGCGGGATTTTTCCTAAGAAGCGATATAAATACGCCACGATGCGAAGTAATTTAGACCAGGAAGATACTCTCTGGGCCAGTGTGCTAAGCAAGTGTGGCGGTTCGTCAGTGCTTATGAAAACCTTCGGTTGTTTTTTAACTTCCATTGTCTTCTCATCAGCTGTGTGTTCGAAAGTGAACCTACAAACTGGCCAAGTGCTTACGTCATCACGAGCCCAAGAAGGGCCGTGGAGCCAAAGTGGATGTTCCAGCAGTTGTTGTGGGGTAGCTCCCCTACTAAGGATATCGCTAGGATTCTGCGATGACGTCACATGGAAAAAATGTTTAGGATCTAAATTGTCCTGTATTTGTGTGCTGCGATTTCCGACGAATGTATCAAAGCGGTGCGGCGCGGAGTGAACCCAGTGAAGGGCTACGGTTGAGTCACTAAATGCAAAAATGTCATCAATGTGACAGCGGGGAGAAATCGTTTCGATTACGAATCGACATAGCTTTGATAATAACAAAAGAGCGCAGAGCTCTAAGCGAGCCAATGATACGACCTTAAGAGGCGCGACTTTACTTTTAGCACAGATTAAATTAACCTCGTTCGGTTGCGATGCGGTTTGTATACAAAGGTATACTGCACATCCTAGCCCACGCTCGCTTGCATCAGCAAATGATAGCAAGATAACACGGGATTTGGCGGTGACCCCTAAGTAACGCGGGATTTTAAACTTTTCTAAGGCGGGAAGTTCAGATAGGAAACGACTCCAAGCTACACAAATATCACGCGGTGGTTGTTCGTCCCAATCGATCTTGGCGATCCAAAGCGCTTTAATCAAAAGTTTGGCGTATAAAATTACAGGCGCACAATATCCGTTGATGTCCCATAATTTAGCAATCGTTGAAAGCATTAAACGTTTGGTACATTTCGACTGTGGATTAAATTTAAGCGCAATCGAAAAATTGTCATCAATGGGAGACCATATGAGACCTAGAAGTTTCATATTGTCTTCCTTGTCAAATTCCAAAGTCGAGCATAACCGGTTTTCAGGCGGGATCGCGTTTATGACGTCAGCGGAGTTACTCATAAATTTTATCAAGTCGAAATTGCCACGTTTAAATAAATTGATTAAGTCGCGGGCAAGTTTGATTCCTTCGGCAGTTCCGTATACGGAAGTTCCCAAATCGTCCATATACAAATCATTAGAAGCTACCTCGGAAGCGAGCGGAAAGTCCGTTTCGTCTTGAGCGAGTTGTTTGACTGTTCGCATTGCGATAAATGGCGAACAGCGTAGGCCAAAACACAAACGTTCGTAACAATATAATTTAGCGGTGTCATCGTCGTTGAATTTATAAAAAATATTTAAGAAACGACGATCTTGTTCTCGAATTCCAATATTTAAAAACATTTGTTTAATATCTGCGGTCAAAGCGACAGGAAACAGACGAAATTTCAAAATTATCGCTGTTAAATCGGCCTGTAAATTTGGCCCAGAATGTAAACAATCATTCAATGATATGTTAGTATCAGTTTTTTCGCTCGCGTTTAAAACAATGCGTATGCCTTTGTCCGGTCGGCTTACGCCGTGATGCGGTATGACGTAATGATCTTCTGCGGTGGTCCTAGCGGGTGCGGGTGAAATAATTTTATTTTTAAGATAATCTTTTATAATGCTGTCGTATTCTTCCTTTAAGGCAGAATTTGTTTGAAATCTGCGATCTAAACAGGCATATCGACGCGATGCGATTTCTAGTGAGTTCCCTAATTTTGTAGTAGGTAGCGAAAATGGTAATGCGGTGACATAACGTCCAGAGCTATCACGATGTGTATTTGATACAAAAAAATCTTCACATTCTGCTTCTGCTTTAGACATATGTATTTTAGTCGGTACTGATTCTAACTGCCAAAATTTTGAGACCAAAGTCTCAATTGACTCATCACTAGACGTAAAAAAAGCGCGTGAGCGTTGGTTGTCAGTATTGATAGGACGCGGTTGAGTTGTAGGTATGTAGGCAGTTGAGCCCATAACTACATAACCAAAACTCGTTTCTAATGCATCGGGATGTCCCGGCGGCCCTAGTATTTTGCCTGATTTTAAGATTTCAATAAATACTTCAGAACCGATTAATATATCAATAGGTCCTGGGACATTAAACTGCGGGTCGGCTAGCGGTATCTCTCCTAAATACTCGAGTATAGTGTGGTTGTCCAGCTGGCAACTCGGTAGGTCACTTGAAATAGTTTTAAGGACGAGCGGTTGGATATGCAAACAATAGTTCGGATCATGCCGAGAAAATAAAGTTAAGTTAGTTATGCCGTATATAGTCTGGGAGCTGTTACCGATCCCCATTACGGATTTTTCAGAACAGTCATTAAATATGCGAAGCCCTAATCTTTTGCAGGCATTTTGACTAATTAAGTGATTTTGAGAACCATTGTCGATTAATATTCTCACTTGACAAATCGACCCATCTCGACGCTTAACATCAGCGAGGGCGGTACCCAATAAAACGTTTTGGGATTTTCGCGGGCGGGAATTATCAGTCATACTACAAAGAGAAACGATATTATCTTGGGGCTTATTCAAAGTAGAAATCGACGATGCGATAGCAGATGTCGAGTGAATATTTGTTTCAGCGGTGCCTCGACTAGAATCAGTTGCGGGCTGATAACAGACTGGTCTGACGCCAGGCGGCCGATCAGCTATCCTATTAATTTTATTTGTGTCAGAAAAGTGCAACATGGTGTGATGTCTTCCGTGACATTGTTTACATGTGACTTCTGACTTACATGCGGGCGTAGTATGTTTATTACTTAAGCAATTTACACAGCGATTTTGATTCTTAATGACATTATAACGTTCGCGGGGTGTTAATGATTGAAATTTAGGGCAGGAATATAGCTGATCATGATCTGATTTGCTACATAACATACAGGAGCTATTATTGTTGTTAACAACAAAAGATCGTACATTATTTTTTGGCGCGGAGTTAGCGGGTAATTTGGTTTTTGATGTAAAGTCCGAATCTAAAGAATTATCACCAGTATGAGTCAATATCTTGACACGGTCGCGTATAAAAGTAAACAAGTTTTGTAGATTCGGTAATCCGTTGTCTCGATTATCCATTTCAAAAAGACGCGCGGTTTCTTTGTCTAATCGCTGCAAAGCCACGTATGTTAATACAAAGTCGTATAGATTTTGAATTTTTAAATTATTTAAAGCTAAATATGCGTTCGCGAATTTATCAACGAAGTTTTCTAGGCTTTTGGCGGTAGCCGATACAATCGGCTTCAATGTAAACATCTGATCTAGATAAGAGACGGCTAAACTACGCTTATCTTCGTACTTAACTATAAGCGCGGTATATATTGACATATAGTTTTCGCCACATGGAATGATTCCGGTGCAGATTGACTTTGCTTTTCCGGTTAATTTACCCACCAAGTAATACATTCGCTCTGTATCTGTGAGTGACGCGTTCAGATGAACTGCATTATTAAATGTTGCGTAAAATAAAGGCCAATTTTGGCGGTCGCCGTTGAATTCACATAACTGAATTCTTTCTAATTTAATTCCTTGCAAAGAAACTCCGTGGTTTGATTCTGATTTGGCATCAGAGTGCGCTTGTTTACATAGTGATATTTTGCGTTTGATGCGGCAATAAAGATCTTCGAAAGCAAGCCAAGTATCAAAGTTAGGCGTTGCATCTTTATTTATTTTTAATGAAATGCTGTTTATTTCATTCACAGCCTGTTGATAGTTAGAGCGGAGTTCATCTAATGTCTCAATTAAACAAAGAAAATTCTCAAGTTCAACCGGATCGTTTAAATCCTTGCGTGAGCTATTGTAAATAAGTTGAATACGTTCGAAATATAATTCACGCTGTTTTTCAAAAATTCTAAGTTTCTGTTCGTTCGCCATGATAACCTACAGTGGCGAGCACCACGCGGTAATTAATTGCAAAATGGCTACCTAATAATTCGTGAAGAGATGACGAAATGCGATGGAATGCGGATTGGTGTAAATACCAATATGTGATGCGAAGTTAACTAATAATAAATATATTACACCATTAGGTATATCCCTGGATAATTCAAGGAATGAATAATAAAAGAAAGAAAGATGCGAATTGTTAAAGATGTGACAATGCGCAGAAAATATGGCGGCGATTGCTGCTTAGAAAATATGTAGGCTAGATTAAACCTAAAAATAAACAACATCCGTGCTTTGAAGGACCATTAATGGTGGGTTTTCTTAGAAAAGAATTGTCCTCAAAAATAAGGAACTCCCACCGCGCGGGGTAGGGGCTGGTTCGATATTGTTTATAGTAGGTAAGTGTAGGTTAATTGAAGCCTAGAGAAGGGGGTCCTATACAAGAGATTCCCAAACGCAAAGGAGGTTCTTAATTGAGGCTACTAAAATATATGTACATACCATAGTTTTCTCCACCATCTCCCGTAGTCGGAGTCTCCCTTGCAGAGGCCGCGGTGCGGTCAATTTCCACGCACGTCACAAAATATCACGTAGCAACAAGTAAAACAGTTCTAATAAGTAATTAATGATAACACGGTGCGGTGATGAGGCAATATTTGCACTTATTTATATTAAGAATGCGACACCGTCGTGGGGTATGGCGCGGGGTGCGGTCCAACGACGACTCTCAGTGGTACTGGTCAGCCGCGGCGAAGCGAAACATCATTCGCGGCTCGTTGCGGGTAGTATGAAAAAACTATGCATGCTTTGACATACAAATAGTAACCAGAAAAAAGAACCAAACTGAGTTAAAATAATTTATTTAAAAATCTATTCCAACAGTCGTATTTCGGTAACCGTTTTACGTAAAATATTAAAATTCTTGATTAGTAACTTATTACGTTTTTGAGAAACCAGTGACATTCGGAAAGACAGACAACAATTCTCGATAATCATTAGGGCTCCATTTTGCCCTTTGGGTACGGCAGGGTTTTAAGGTCCTAGCAATCCTAAGCTTAAATACCTTCATCTAATGAAAGCTAACTATCGTGTTAAAATTTTGATATCAGTTTATGTTTGCATTATAAATTATTAAATAGTAGTAAGCTTTTATTATAAATTAAGTATTTAAAGTTAGAATTGCTTTTCAAGTAGGTAAACCAACTAAACTACCAACGCAATGAATGAAAGTAATTTAGGACTTGATTCTCATGAAATATAAGTTTAAAATAACTTAAAAGCTTTTTAAATTATCTACCCATAGGCTTTTCTTTTACTATAATCTTAACTAAATTGATATTATGGTATGTAATGAAATTGATAGACAGGTTTCACATAGAATTGGAACAATCTGTAAATACCGCATCGGTAATTGCTTGGTGACAGATTTTGCTGCTTAAGGGTGGTAGTTAGCAAGGTGGGCTTGCGCAAAATGCCCTTAGGAAAAATATAATAATATAACTATTAAATTATTTGATTAGAATGCGCTCATAAATAACTATTTTAATTTTAGGATATCTTAAAATATTTTCTTAAATTTATGGTGCTAGACTAGAAGATCTTACTCGAAGACTAATTACGTTAAGATAATTAGTAGAACGATATTTTGATTGGCGGTTAGTTTCAGGAAATTCAGCAGAGTCGTAAAGTGACAATTTTATCAGTTTTCTGCGGAACTATATCGAAAAGTTCTTGATGGAATTACGTGGTCTAATTATATCATGGCAAGATCTATTTACACATCACCATTCCATTATCAGTCTGTTGTCTTTTAGTGGAAAGGTCAGCGTACGGGCACATGATATACGGTCTACATTAATTCTGATAGAACTTTGAGTTATGATTTCATGCTAAACACAAACGTCCTTGTTTTCTGATAATATTTCACTCATGTTATCTGCACCTTTATTAACAAAATACTGCGAACTATATACAACACTACGGTTAAAGTATTTAGACAACCTCTAAGTAATTGCAGACTCACAGGCAGTCCAAATGCTTTGGCCAACTACCAGTTGGCAGCGTGCCCAGCATGCTGGCAGCATTGCACCGTTGATTACTAATTGTTTACTCGATTATATTCACCTACAGCAATATCTATGTCAGCAGTGAACAGGACAAAAATGCTCCATTTTCGACCAAATGGTACGAGTAACGTTCTAGTTTGATTTATATATATATATATATATATATTAGTTACAAGCCTGATTGTATCTTCATACACTTTTGGAACGTTGTCAGTTTTCCCTGATAACATGGGTATCAAATCGAGAGTAAATAGGTTTCTTCTAGGTAAGCGTGCTCCATCTTAGACCACACCAATGCTTAACATCAGGCAGGATGTGGTCAAACGCGAACCTATGATAAATAATTTAAAAAAAATTGTAATGTGATAAACTTAACCTCAAGTATTGATTATCATATATAGCACAATAATTTTAATACCGATTTAAAACTCAAAATTTTTCTACCTTTCCTTACTCCAAGCAAAGTGGGACAGCGAAACATGCACTCTTATTTTTATTTAATTTAAATAAGAATGTATAAGGGTGGTCAGCCAATTTTTTTGCTGTGATTCAATAGCGATATAGTCGCAATACAGTCGCTCTGCTGTCACTGGTCTTATATGGTCGACTATATAATAACGAATCTGCAACAGCCACAAGTAGAAATGCAGACATGTTAAATAAAGCATTCCTGTATCGCTGAAAAAGTCGCCGCGGGCGAGCTTCCGTAGCATACATTTACAAGAATTATGTCCATCCCTCTGAATAATTCGTCTCTGAACACAATCACAACACATAAAAAGTACATACGAATCATTTTCCTGATTTAAATTATTCAATATTTATAAGGTTTTACTTACATTAAAAATAATTTAAAAAAACAAACAGACGTCTGACAAAAAATATCCATTTCAATATTATTTAACTTTTCCATTTAGACACAAAAAACTTTTTTCCTCGCAATTTTTCTCTTTTGAAGAAACTCTTGATACTGGCATGAAAAAATTAAAAGCGTAATTAATTATTCGCAATCAGAAGTCGTTTTACAGAGAAAGGGGCTGTCCCTTTATTTTAGCATTACTCCATTTTTGTTAAGAAAAGAGGCATTTAAATAAACTGGGTACGAGCCGTGTTTTTTCTTTATTTAAGATTTCGAGTTAATTAATTATTCTTAAGTGAATTAACAAAACAATATGAGACGCAAATATACTGTAGTGAAAAATACATACTCACATGAAAATCTTGTATTATTTTCCCAAACAATTAAACTGTTCTGAATAAAATAAAATGTAAAATAACAATAAAGAACAAAATATTTAAAAAACCCGTCAGAAAAAGCTCATCCGTCCCTTGTTCCCTGAGTAGGTGAATAAATAGAGCACTAAAGTAAATGTAGGCAAGAGAGCAACGTTACTTGTAAGCCATACAAGAGAAACACTTTCCATTTCCCAGATCAGCAGTCAGGAGATAGTTTACGAATCGTTCATGCCCTATCTGTTGGTCCTTAGTGACAGGCGACGGAATATGAAAGTAGAAAACACGATCCGCTGGCTAAAGGCAGTTAGATGAATGCTTTTCAGCCTTAATTGCATTGTATGAAGTCATAGGCATGGATAATGTTTGCGGATACTGGCCACGAAAAATACATTGTACTGCAAATCGCACGGCTCAGCGCCCGTCTCCTTGGAACGGGAAGAGATTTGCGTCCGCTGCCCACTTATATGATCTACGAGTTAGTTAATTGGCTCTTGTCCTGATCCTAGAAAAAGTAACGAGGAGTTTTGTGCTTCTAAATGAAACTTAGGTAGGGTTGTACCATTGGGCTGATGTGGTCGAGGCTCCATCACACGGAGTTGAAGAATGAATGTGTGTGAGTAAATACGAGTATGTTATAGGATCGGTACTAATTGTTTTGATATTTATTGGTATAGTATAATAATGATGGATATATAAGAATAGCTCATAACGTATGAAGGGAACAGTTGAAAAATAGTTTGGAACGCCTACAGAGTTTTTATATAACTGATGATACGACGTGTAATATTGAGAAACCATTACGAAATGCTTTTTGCCTGCTTTAGCAATTTGGTGTAAATATGTTGTGCACTACCAATACAACCTATTCCTATGTGAACCCACAATGCACAAGAAAGTAAACTTAACATTAGTTCGATCAGAATTAAAGGTTTTCGCATCGATTTCATACATTGACAGCGTATAGTGCGCGTTTTGGGTGGCGCTGGGTGGTACTACGATTTGTAAAGCATATATACCTAGAATTACTTATCAGACGCGGCACGCGCTGTTTCGTGTGACGTGCTTCGTTTATTTACTTTGTATTAGATACGAGTATCAGTTGCGCGACACAGCCGCCAATCGAAGACGTGCTTCCACCGCAAATACTTCGCTATTAATACGAGTATGTAGAAGGCGGATTTTAGGTATAAAATCTAGAATACTCTAGATGTAGGTATACTGTTCGTATGTAAGGAATATCATATAGTGCACTATATGATATTCCTTTTTTTTATACGTGATTGTGACGGAATAATTACAAGGCCCTGCTGATTTTAAGCAGTAACCTATGCTACAATTACTACACCTGCATCTGCAACTACAAATGCATTTCGTCACAAATGACGAACTGTACTGCGACCGTCACCCTGTGCATACATTGTTTTTTATGTGTTGGTGACGGAAAAAGCACGAAGTCCACCTGATGTTAAGCGGATTAACTTCTGCCTATAACAAATGCATTTCGTCATGTGATGAATTGCACTGCGCCCGTCACATTGAGATAGACAGTTGTTGAGTCTTACGTGTCGGTAATTTTACTGCTTTCAAGGACTGCTGCCAGAAACCACTGTTAGTCCTTTGCGACAGGATTTCTACTTGAAGGTGGTAGCTAGCCAGGCGGGCATTTGCGTAATGCCCTCCCACCATGCGATGACGCTCAGGCTGGCCGTAGGGATTAAACCATGGACCTGCGACAGTCTACAACTTAAAAAAAAGAGCTTTTCAGATCTTACTTGTAAAAATTCTTCCTGAAAATAGTGTAAATGTGGGTTTTTCAAATACTAGTTTATAACTGTCTCACGTTCCCATAACTTGAACGTTACAATGAACGTACGTGAATTTATTGTACTTGCAGGCAAAAGTTATTGAAAACTACGTTATTTCCAATAAAAATCAACATTTATATGTATCTACATATTGTCACCCCTCTTCCCCGGAGCAGTATTAGGCAAGAGCATTTCCACTTGTCACAATCTTAGCAAATATTTCGTTTCCTTCCTTCTCGATGTATTCTTCGCATATATGTATATATGTCTGAAAAGTTCAATTCTGACTAATCCCTTTTTATTTTAGTATGTTATTCCTTAAAATTTCTAAAAAAAAATATTAAGTATAGGAGTAGAAATATTGAATAGCAGTTGAAATATATTTATTTTTAGTACCTAATTTAAAGGGAGATACTAAATGATAAAATAATACACCAAAATTTCTTCATAATACAACCACATACCAAAAAACTCGGGCCCATTCTTTTTAAACGTCTTTTAACAATATGTAAAACAAAACTATATTTCTATATAATATAACTCTGTACGTACCTCATTTTAAAACATTATACATAAACGTTTTCTGTTTCACTTATTACTTACTACTTATTTACTACGTCATTATTTGTCGTCTTCCGAATCAACTTCCAAGGCAAGACTGACTGTAAAATGTATGCTCGTTTGTGGTTAGGGTACAAGAGACTAGGAAAAGTCAGTATAAATACTTTTAGATAAATGAAAATTAAAACTTTTAATATTTCCTTATAATTTTTAGCATTATATACCTGAATTTGATCATGATCATTTTTCAAAATCCTGGGCTTATCCCTGACATGTAGGATTTTGAAAGATGATCTCTTACAACACAATACAAGGTCATAATTGTAAAAATGTTTGGCTTCTGTATTATAGCCAGGCGTATACCTGACGCAAACCTTGCTTGGAAATGCTTTTGTTGGTTTTTTACTCGCTCCAATTGGATGATCACTACGTTAAGAGATACTAATGTGTGCTCAATGTGCACACTGAGAAAAAAATTAGGTAACTCAAAACCTAATTCTGTAGGTAATGCAAAAAATTGTTTGATTTTAACTAACTTAGTTTGTCTGAACGTAGCAAAAGGTAATATATTTACCTGGCGATAGGTAAGCACCACGTGCAGCGTTAGGTAGGAACAAATACCAGGTGTATTTCACCTACTTTAGGTCACACATACCTTTTTTTTTTACCTAATCGCTAAGTTCATGAGCCGTTACCTAATCGTAAAAGTACGTTAAAATAATCAAATTTGGTAAATTTTACACTCAGAAAATATACATGACTTAAAAACACCTAATATTAAGTTGATGCTATGTAACAAAATAATTAGGTACAATCAAACGAACATATTCAGTTGCTTTAAACAATTTTAAAGCCATATTAGCTTATTGCCGGCACAGTCACCGACGCCGACACAGACACCGACGCCGACACAGACACCGACGCCGGCACAGACACCGACGCCGACACAGACACCGACGCTGAAACAGACACCGACGCCGACACAGACACCGACGCCGACACAGACACCGACGCCGGCACAGACACCGACGCCGACACAGACACCGACGCTGAAACAGACACCGACGCCGGCACAGACACCGACGCCGACACAGACACCGACGCCGACACAGACACCGACGCTGACACAGACACCGACGCCGACACAGACACCGACACCGGCACAGACACCGACGCCGACACAGACACCGACGCCGACACAGACAGCGACGCCGGCACAGACACCGACGCCGACACAGACACCGACGCCGGCACAGACACCGACGCCGGCACAGACACCGACGCCGACACAGACACCGACGCTGACACAGACACCGACGCCGGCACAGACACCGACGCCGGCACAGACACCGACGCCGACACAGACACCGACGCCGACACAGACAGCGACGCCGGCACAGACACCGACGCCGACACAGACACCGACGCCGGCACAGACACCGACGCCGGCACAGTCACCGACGCCGACACAGACACCGACGCTGACACAGACACCGACGCCGACACAGACACCGACGCCGACACAGACACCGACGCCGACACAGACACCGACGCTGACACAGACACCGACGCCGGCACAGACACCGACGCCGACACAGACACCGAAGCCGACACAGACACCGACGCCGACACAGACACCGACGCCGACACAGACACCGACGCCGAAACAGAAACCGACGCCGGCACAGACACCGACGCCGACACAGACACCGACGCCGACACAGACACCGACGCCGGCGCAGGCACCGACGCCGGCACAGACACCGACGCCGGCACAGACACCGACGCCGACACAGACACCGACGCCGACACAGACACCGACGCCGACACAGACACCGACGCCGACACAGACACCGACGCCGACACAGACACCGACGCCGGCACAGACACCGACGCCGACACAGACACCGACGCCGACACAGACACTGACGCCGGCACAGAAACCGACGCCGGCACAGACACCGACGCCGACACAGACACCGACGCCGGCACAGACACTGACGCCGGCACAGACACCGACGCCGGCACAGACACCGACGCCGACACAGACACCGACGCCGACACAGACACCGACGCCGGCACAGACACCGATTTGATTAGTGCGTAAATACTTTGTTCTAATCGCATTATTGGTGCAAGTTCAGTATCAGTTGCTATATTGAGCTGATATATAAATTAAATTATAATAGGTACTTTAGATAACAAGCAAACATAAGATTTCACACTCTTTATTGTTCTGCGGGGTACAACGTGACGGGGGCTGCTTGCAAAACAAAGCGATGCTATAATCATATTATCTTTGCCACCCCACGAACCCTGTACCTGCCTATCATAGTATAATAAGACCGCAGGGTAGGTTAGTTATGAATATAGGCTGTTAGGAAGGTTCGTGTAGGCCGAGTAACATCCACACATAGAATTTATGTACCTATGACACGAGTAGGTAGCAGTCGCTGTTTTGGTTTGTTCGTATCAGAATAGTAACGACTATTTGATATCCTGGGTAGGTGGTAGTGGCCATAGTAGTTAGGTGAATTATAGTCATGTTAGGTTCAAAAACTTAAAATTTATTTAAAGAAACTGAATATGTAGTTGTATGTCACCACATGTTGGTATTTTTTTATTCATGCTTAGTAACAGAGAGTTGAAAAAATCTTAGCTTAGTAACAGTCGTTTCTTTTACCTTTTGTCATTTTGTCAAGAATACGTTTAAGTGAACATTTACAGTAAGTACGGTAAATTTTACATACCTAGTACCATAGTACATGTGTACACCTAACTGTATGTTACCATTATACAGGTGCATACCTACCTGCTAAACAGATGGCTATTATTACGGTAAACGTTACGAGGTTTCAAAACTGCGAGCAATAAGGTAGGTACATCTACCTACCTATTTTGAACTAGTCAGATAGGTTCATCGTGTTTTAAAAAATAATTGAGTTATTTTTACCTAGATTTGCTTTCAACATTGATGTAATAAATTAGGTTTTGACTAGATTAAACGTTCGCATGGTAGTTAAAACCTAGTAGTAAGGTTGATTTCAAAGTATTTGAATAAGTTCCGATAACCTAAGAAAATCTTTGTTGTAATGGGTATATATTACGTAATCACCTAGTCACACAATTTTAAAGCCATATTAGCTTATATATGGCTTTAAAATTGTTTAAAGCAACTGAATATGTTCGTTTGATTGTACCTAATTATTATGTTACATAGGCCGGCGTCGGTGTCTGTGTCGGCGTCGGTGTCTGTGTCGGCGTCGGTGTCTGTGCCGGCGTCGGTGACTGTGTCGGCGTCGGTGTCTGTGTCGGCGTCGGTGTCTGTGCCGGCGTCGGTGTTTGTGCCGGCGTCGGTGTCTGTGTTGGTGTCTGTGTCAACGACGGTATCTGTGTCGGCGTTGGTGTCTGTGTCGGCGTCGGTGTCTGTGTCGGCGTCGGTATCTGTGCCGCCGTCGGTGTCTGTACCGGCGTCGGTGTCTGTGTCGGCGTCGGTGTCTGTGCCGGCGTCGCTGTCTGTGTCGGCGTCGGTGTCTGTGTCAGCGTCGGTGTCTGTGCCAGCGTCGGTGTCTCACACAAAGAAATGTAAATGCTTGCACGAGTCATATGTAAAATCAGCTAGGTACCTACGTCTCAACTCAAGGTTCATATCCTCACGTAGCCATAATATGTACAATTTATTATAATGTAGTATCATCTCTCCGTGTGCTAAATGTACATATTTTTGTTAGTTATCTCATAAATTTAGGTACTTAAACTTACAACTATCGCAACTAATACGACCAAATAAATAGTAGCTACAACCAAACCGTTAAGTACGTTGCATCAATAAAGCGGTTACTGAAACGTATTAATGAAATTGATTAGGTTCTTTTGAAGTATTATTAAGTATCCTAATACGCAGTTAATACTATCTATACTGGTACTGTAGGTCTTCAAAACTTTACCAAGAGCATAAGAATAAATAATAAAATAACAGAACACAACGGAACATTCTTCAACTGTGTCCCAAAGGCCGCCATTTATAGATATACCTAATTTTACACTTCACGTCGTTACTCCCTCTGCCATTCAGGTGTGTTGCCAGGGTTGCTTATTGTTAAATATTGCTTACATTTAAAGATAATGTTGCTAAATTGTAAGTTTTTCTTTACATTGAAATCATTATGAGAGCTGAAAACCACAATGGAATGGATGATCAAACTAGTAAAAACTAAGAAGTCTCAGCGTACGAATTGGTTTTTGCCAAGGAAACATTATAAGGTTATAAAAATATTTTACAATAACATTAAAAAACCTAATTTTAAGTTTGTATAACATAGCACTATTAAATTAAGCGCGCAGCGACCTATTATGCCGACGACTTATTTTCGAATTGTATCGGCGGTGGTAGAATAGTTGATTGCAACAGAAAATTATATGCAATCATTCAAAGACGGGTTGTAGAAAAATATATACTTAATATAGGTACTTATTACATAATGGCCTTGATAGTTGAGGCTATGTTTGTTTAAAATGATAAGACTATATTTTGTTTTGTATTCTTTCTATAGTAAAAATGAAAACTCTTTCAGTTTTATTTTCAAAATGCTAATATTTGGGGTTATATTGAAAAAAAATAGGAGGAAATTTCACATAAACATCTGGTAACACTATAGACTAGAAAGCGCGGCGCAGGTACACGCACTTCATTTCTGATTTCATTCGTTTCGACAAAGTAAAATCCATCGGAGTCACGGACGAATAAATTAATGAATTGTGGTTTGATAGTGTTATGTTCCATGGAAGAACTACTAAAAGATTTTGAGATGCCTGATGACATAATTAAAAGATTTACTGGTAAGTGAGAATTATTTTCATCTATTTAATTTCAGTTGGAAGTTTGGCATAGGTGGTTCGTTGCTTTTCACATTTTCAATTAAGATGGCGATTGCCATTGATTACCAACCAGGTTTTATAGTTAACAGTTTTTTTGATGCATACAACTGAACTGGAACTTCTAGTTATACCTAACCTACTACTTACTACTTGTTGGATTTAGCTACCAGCTAGCGACGAATGCGGTTAGTTATATAAAATGTTTCAAATTTGTAGTCGGTCCTTTCTATGATTCCGCTACATGTTCATCAAAAAGGATACAATTACTACGAAGACATGATTATGAATTTGCCTAATTGTTACATACGTTTACCTAACATTAGTTTCTTATAAAGTACTTGTAAGGTAATGGTATGATTCATACTCGCAGTAGTTAGGCATATTTCTTGGTGTATAGGTATACCTAAATTAGAATTTAAGAATCTAGCTTTGGGTACACCCACATAACATTTTATTCTTAGTTCCTGTGTAGGTACCTATATGTATATTAAAAAGGACTGAAACTTATACAATAGCGTCTTTTACGCAGGAATGTATTGTTATTGTATATTTTCATGCTTATAGTACTGTTTTTTTACCTAAGTTTTGAACCTTTTACTTGTTGTATCAATGGTGTCATAAATATTATCCTGTTTTATTCCAGCTCATGGTCTATCTGTGTATACGTACATACATAGATTTAACTACTTAGTCTCTTTCATTATTGAATATATGATAAACATCTTAAGTTTTTTGGCGGATGAGTCACCTTCGTCCAAGGGTCCAAGTACCTTTATCACAATACCCTACAAATGGTTCCCGGGCAGTGCCGTCAAGATCTAGCCTATTAGCTGTATAAAAATGTTGTTAGTATCCATTATTTTACCAGAGAATTATTGTTGTATATAAATTATTGCCGTCGTAATCCTTTTATTAAAGTCTTCTGAATTATACTTTTCTGTGCAAGTAATCGTTACCGTGGTATTTATTTAATTTTACAGACTATGAAAACAATAAATTGACGGCTGCCCTGCTTCTGCTGCCATATTTATTTTCCACTGGCGGAAAAGTACCACCAGTATCAACACCAGTGATTGTAGTCGCATTGTTCCTGAATAATTCGCTGTTTATATTATTAAGAATTTTAATATTGTATTTGATATTATACTTACTTATTGATTGTAAGCATTAGTGTAATGATTGAAGCAGTGATGGCTCAGCGGCTTTGGCTATGGACTGCCGCGCAGCAGGTCCATGGTTCGAATCCCGCCGCGGGCTTGAGCTTCACCGCATGGTGGTAGGGCATTTTTGCGAATGCCCGCCTGGCTAGCGACCACCCTCTAGTTGAAAATCTGTCGCCAAGCACCTAATGGTGTGTTCCGGCAGCTGTCCTTGAGAGCCAGTAATTCTAGGTTAAGCCTGCTATCACCTTCGACCACATCATCACTTACCATCAGGTGAGATTGTGGTCAAAGGCTTACCTATCAGCAATAATAATAAAAAAAAAAAAAAAGATTGTAAGTTTGACTGACGGCAAGAATTATTTTGATTCATGCCCGGCTTTTCAATCATTAGATAGTTCCTATCCATAAAAATAAATTCAATAGGCTAGAAAAATGAGTTAATTTGTTTTTTTAAATTTGACTGGTTAACTTATTATCGTATTAAAAATTTTTGTGTTTTTTTGTAATGATTAGTTCTAAAGCAATGAAATTAGAAACAAATAAATATATATTAATTGTGATCTATTCCGTTTATTGTTCCTTATCGATGCATTCTGTACTTGTCACATCAGTAGAAATAACAACCTTAAAGGTAGCAAGTTGGTAGTTTTGTAATTATAGATATACGATATACACTATCTACTGTGTAAAAAAAAAAGTTGAACTATGTGTACAAATCTGTTTCTCAGTCTCTATAAATTAATTAAGTCCAGATTAAGGACCTTTTTCATATGTTTATTTTTTTATTGAGAATTGTGCGGTGATTTGTGTATTATAATAATCAGCTATTCCGTTGATGTAATTTAATTAACAGTTAACGATAAGTCTGTTGTAGGTATAGTATAAACTAGTAAATAAGTTTTTGGACCTAATTGATTATCGTGATAAAGCCTAGTCTGTGGGTTACGGGTATCCTCAACTATTTTAGTTAACAAACATTATGCAAAAACCATATTGTATGCAAACCTTGCACTTTATCTATCGCATGACTATAATAGATAACTTTTCCTCTCGTAAATCTGTAACTTTGTAATTAAGTTCACTACTTGAGTGAAAAATAATTATGATTTTTGCTCGATTGTTGGTTACCTAACATAAAACTGGGTACCCATAACTTACTGACTAGATATATTTCACTAGTCAAATAGGTCTGTACAATTTTTTTTAATACACATATTATACCTAACAGTAGATTATCTCTACTTATCGTTAACTACTAATTAAACGGTTACAACCGAATATCTGGTTACAATAACATACCAGTCATTTGACCGCACACTTATCAATTAGTTTACAACTACTTATTAAAAAGGTACATAAACCTATCAACAAGGTTTTGTTCACCGTTCAGGTAACGTAACCGGTACGCACATAGTTCGTTACCGTAAATAATTCAATAGTCTGATACAACCTAGTAGATAGTTACTAATACCTTTTACATTAAGTACCTTGAACCTATAGTATGGTAGCCAAGACGTCGTTGAAACATTTTATTAGGTAACCAAAACGTATACAGAATATTGCAGAGCCCCATTGCCTTGGTCACAATAACCTAAGAACTGGTTAGCGCTTAACTAAAAGCATTCCAATTAGATTAGAACAACACATATGTTAAGGTACTTGAGACCGTCTAAGTGGGTATCATTTACGCACAACTACGTATTACTTGCGTATGTAATTTGTTTACAATTACTCATTAATAATATTGTTGTATCATAATAAAAAAGTAACTCCTAGCAACTATTTCGCGTATACTTAACCTTTTGATACGGCTAATTGCATTCTTTCAAAAGGTACAGATGACCTGTCGAGTGGGTTTTTTTAAAAGCATTTATTAGGTAATAATTACAAACACACTACTTTACTACAATCTATTAGCTAGGTCGATCTAGCCGAATCCATGGTGCAATTACGTATTACCAAATTAACCGCAGCCTAATCGATATGGTTAGAATTACGTATTATTGCGTAACAGTATAGGTTACATTAAACTATTTGATAACACACAACAGGTATTTTTAATTCATCATACTCGGTCAGTGATACAAAATACATTCAGTAATTCTAACCTATAAATTATATGAATTTAATCTGCTATCAATGGTAACGTTTGACGTTTTGGTACGTATTTTTAACGTTAGTCGTAAGGTATCGGTAAACTTTAGTAGGTATTCTATTCATACCTAATTATTCAGTATTACATATTTAACCTAACGTTACGTTAATGGTCGGACATCCTATTAATAGGTAAACGTTACCTTAGAGAGTAACGTTAATATTTACCCAGTAAGTAAGTAAAACAAAGAACACGTAGTACCTAGCGCACTCGGTTGTAGATACTAGACACGTTACGTTGTCCGACCAAACCCTAATATTAGGTTAAATATTAGGGTTGCGTTCCCTATTTTTTTCTCAGTGCACAAACACCCCACTCAAGTGGTGGCATAGTTCTCATTGTACGCAATTTCCCCTCAATTGTTTTTTTACCGATTACCAACATTATGGCCTACAACAGCCCTTTTAACCTTACGCCGTGTGCGGCGACTATATGGCTTTTTAGCTCATATATTTTCGCTCGTACAATACCTTGCTTGGTCTTTCTTAACCCATCAATAAAATTTAAGCAACGTCCGCTGCGGTCATGACTTGGATCCATGTCTGTTTGTGGCATTACTATTGAGTGCTTCCGTGCTTCAGATAACACCTTTGAGCCGACAGTCTTGTTCTTTGTTCTAGAATGGCAGCCGTTATAGCTTAGTGGTAAGGCATTTTGCGATTGCCCAAAAGCTAGCTAACACCCACAAGTAGAAAATTTGTTACCAAGTACCTGACGGTCTGTTCCCGCGGTAGCTGTCTTTACTATATCAACCGGATCATACACTGCTTAATACAGCCTCCCCCATTAAGGTAGGGATTGCTATAATCTTGGCACTTAGTAAACGGCTTCGGAATCACAGGTCTCAGTTCTACAGAAGGCACTGCTGCCCACTTACTGGTATTTTTCTTTAAGCCACCTCTTTCGACTCCTCAGGAAAATACGGAGGCGGTGCAATTCCAGTCCGGCACCCCACGTACTTGTCCTTGAGAGACAGTAATTTTAGGTTAGCGTTAATAATATCTTTGAGCACATCACCACTCGCTATCAGGTGAGGGAGGTTTGTTTTTTCCTATATATAAAAATAAAAATTGCATCATCACTGAAGATTTGCTTTAGTAAAAATAAGGAAATTCATAATAACGCGATAATCATTTTGTGCTAACGATTTGTCTAAAGGTAATAAACACGTCCATTAGGAGCTCCATTTAGCGAACAATAACGAATACGTGTCCACAATTCTAAAAGGTTGTTCTTTTATTTGCCGACGGTATCATTAGCCACAATATGTTGGGCTCAGACGCGAAATGTACGGCCCAGAGCGGCTTTATTGCCTCCCGTGATAAATGAAGAAAGGTGGGGCGTTGAAAAAATGCCTGTTTTGTGACGTGTATCCAACCGCTAGCCGGAAATACCAATTCAATTTATTAGCACTATCACACGGTAGATTCATTAATCGACCGTGTGATAGTCTACATCTTCATTGAAAAAAATCATGAATACAGCTCTCAAATGTCACTTAATCAAGTTTTGTGTCTTCTACGCCTTCAATCTGATATTTTGCAAATGCAACTGAAGAAGAATCAAAACAAGACGTATTTTTTTTATTCATAAAAGGTTCGCGTTTGACAACACCCTGCCTGATGTTAAATATTGATTCGGTTTAAGATGAACACGCTTATCTAGAAGAAATCTATTTACTCTCGATTTGAAGACACCCATGTATACATCTTGACTTGAATCTTCTTTATTCATGAATTTTCCAATCGAGATGTACCTATATATATCGTGTTTTTGGATCACACATAGTATTTGTCATTTCCTCTAGAATTATGTATGTTATTCATAACTAAGATGCGTACAGTTTTTCTAAAGAGCATGTTCAGAATTTGCCTTTTGATGACTCATTTCTGCTTAAGCAATGTTACCTCAATGGCAATGAATTGAGGTAACATTGCATGTGGAATGCCACGTCCATTTTTCCAACTCTGCCAAGGGCTGGAGTTTTGCTACATGGTGGCATGCCGTTTTCCACGCTCATCTGGAATAGCTGCGACCTTCCACGAGGTCAAAATATAGCATATTGGCAATAAAAAAACGTACTGTCTTTTACTGGTAAGTAATAATTGGTTTGTTTTCTTTGGCGGTTTCAATTCCATATATTAGATTTCGTTAAAAATCGTAAATATGAGACTGTTTTTTGTATATTTTCACAACTATTACAATTTAAAAAATCTGGCCAAGTGCGAGTTAGGCCTTGCTCTTATAAGGTTCTACATTGCAATATTCCGCAAAAGAAAATAATATATGTTGTTGGCGCTTTGCATTGCGCTATCGGAGCTGGTAACTTTGAGATGGAGATTTCAGAGATAAATGCAAGTCTTCTTATGAACTTCGGTTTATTAAAATTATAACATTAAATTACATGTTCACACAGTCAGCAATAGGAAGGGAAGAGAATGACACTTGACATAACATTAGTGAGGGGAAAAATCCATTACTTCATAGTGTGGGGAAATAGTCCTACCACAGACAATTTCACATCTAAACATGCCCCCAGGCGTTGGAAGCTAAGCTTTCAACCCAAAGATTCTAACAATGGACAAATCTTGCTGAAAGATCTTCGGATGATTCCAGTAGATGTCTTGACATCGGCAACTCGGGAGATCCCATCAGTACCCGGATAAACGGCAACGATACGACCCAGTCTCCATTTAAGTGGTGGTAAATTATCTTCTTTTACAACAACTAAGGTATCAATCTTCAAAGAATCATGATTAGATCGCCATTTCACACGTTGTTGCAACTCTCCAATATATTCTTTACTCCATCTCCTCCAGAAATGTTGTCTTAGTTGTTCTATCCTTTGGTAACGGTTCAAATGACTGGTAGAAGAGTTCTGGAGGTTTGGTGATGGTAGAGAGACTAGTGGTCGTCCAATTAAAAAATGTCCGGGTGTAAGGGGCAGGAAGTCGTTAGGGTCCGAAGAAAGTGAAGAGAGTGGGCGCGAATTCAGTATCCCCTCAATCTGAGTCAAAACAGTGTTAAGCTCTTCATAACTTAAATGACAATTAGCCAATACCCTATTTAAATGAAACTTAATTGACTTGACTCCTGCTTCCCAAAGAGATCCAAAATGCGGTGAATGAGGTGGTATAAAATGAAAGTTAATGCCGTCATTGGCCGCACTATCAGAAAGAGAGCTGCAATTGTTCTTTATAAATTTACCAAGTTCGTTGGAAGCACCAACAAAGGCTGTGCCATTATCGGAGTATAAATCGCGAGGTTTACCTCTGCGAGATATAAATCTACGCAACGCTGACATGAAATTGTTACTTGTTAAGTCACCTACAAGTTCCGTGTGAATACACTTAGTACTAAAGCAAATAAAAATAGCAATATACACTTTGGTCATCCTACAGCCACGTCCTTGACGACTGGCACATAAAATAGGACCTGCATAGTCAACACCTACACATTCAAACGGATATCCGCCAGGCATCACGCGTGCCTGAGGTAAATTTCCCATTAGAGGTTGTAGAGTTTTTCCCTTCAAGCGTGTACAACGGACACATTGATGGTAGGTAACCTTTGCCAGGTTACGACCTCCTATTGGCCAATAACTTTCCCTAATGGTGGCCAATAGTAATTGTGGGCCGGCATGCATAAGCCGAATATGCTCATACTTAAACAATAGCTTCGCAAATTTATGAGTGGACTGTATTAGAATGGGAAACTTTTTATCATAATCGAATGATGAATTGCCTAAACGTCCGCCAATACGGATCAATTTATGTTCATCTAAGAAAACGTTCAGTTTAGATAGACAACTTTTTCTTGGAATACGTTTATCATTGAGTAAAATATCATATTCAGGAAATGAACTCTGTTGAGAAAGTCTAATTATTAAAATTAAAGCATTTTGCAATTCATCAGTTGTAATAAAATCTTTGTTAACCTTTTGCCTTTTGCAAAGACTTACAAACTTAAACATGTAAGCTACTGCACGTTGTAGTCTCAAATAATTCGAAAACCGGTCGAAATCAATTAAATTACTAGTAACAATTGTTGAAATGAGTAATGAAACTTCGTTAAGTAATTCAGGTAACGTGTCTACTTCTGGCTTATCTGGATAAGATGGCCATTGTGATTTGTCGAGGCTGAGAAAAGGAGGACCTGACCACCACAAATCAAGAGAATGAATGTCAGTGCTACTAACACCTCGTGATATTAAATCGGCTGGATTGAGATTCGTGGGTACGTGCCTAAATTTGCAGTTGCTTGTCTGTTCCAAAATCTCTCCAACACGGTTTCTCACAAATGGCTGAAGTTTATTTGGTAGCATTTTTAACCATCCAAGAACAATAGTTGAGTCAGTCCAGAAAGTGGTTTCTCTCACCATAGCACGAATAGAGCTTATAACCTTTTGATATAAACGTACGCCTACCAAAGCTCCACATAATTCAAGCCTCGGAATTGTCATGGGTTTTATGGGGGCAACCCTACTTTTGGCCATGAATAAACGCACCGAAATTTCACCACTTGAGTTAGTGCTACGAACGTACAAACACGCTCCATATGCGCTTAAAGAAGAATCCGAAAATATGTGAAAATCCAGAATGTTATATGAATCACAAAGAATGAGCCTAGGAATACGCAAATTATTTAACTTGGGAAGGCATACTAATATTTCACTCCATGTTCTGGCTATGTCTGGTGGTAGCTGATCATCCCAGAACAACTTGAACAGCCACAACTTTTGCATCAGAATTTTGATTAATATAACACACGGAGCCAATAAACCCATTGGGTCAAAAATCCTGCCTATCATGGAAAGTATTCCACGTTTGGTACTTTCTGTGGCAGACGAACAATCGATGGAGAAGTAGAGCTCATCAGAAGATGTTAACCAGCCTAGTCCTAAAGTTTTATTTTGTTCATTACCAATATTCAAGTCAACAGACAAATTCTTAGGATTTTTTAATATATCAGATGAAACTAACTCTGAACAATTTGATTTCCATTTTCGTAATGGCATGCCAGCCGAAGCCAACACGCTTGTAACCTTTTCTTTAATGCTTAAAGCATCCGAGATACGACTATCGCCGGTGAGAAGATCATCTACATACATGTCATGTAGAATAATTTCAGATATCTTTCTGTCATTGCACTCAATGCCTAATTGCTTAACACATCTGGTCGCTAGGAACGGAGCACTGGCCGTGCCATAGGTTACAGTATTCAGTTGGTAGCACTTAATGGGTTGTGAAGGGTGCTCACGCCAAATGATCTGTTGAAGGTGCCTATCTGCGGGGTGTACAATGACTTGTCGATACATTTTTTCCACATCTGCGGCAAGAACATACTTATGTAACCTAAACCTTAGTAGTATCGATAAAAGGTCATCTTGAACTACTGGGCCTACCAATTGTAAATCATTAAACGAAACTCCTGAAGAACTTGGGCTACTAGCGTTAAAGACAGTTCTTAATTTTGTCGTTGTGCTCTGTTCACGAATGACTCCATGATGAGGTATGAAATATGGTGACAGAGTTGACTTTATTGGACACTCAGACATATGACCCAGTGAAATGTATTCTGACATGAAATTAACATACATTTTATGAAATTCAGGTTCTCGATTAAACCTCCGTTCTAAAGATGTGAAGCAACGCTTTGCTCGAGTTAATGAGTCACCTAACAATTCAGGTGCTTGCTTGAGAGGTATTCTTACACAAAAACGTCCATCTTCTAATCGAGTGGTATTATCAATAAAATGTTGTTCACATAGTTTTTCATCTTTAGAGTAAGATGACTTAGGATTAATTTCCTCAACTTCCCAAAACCGGGCCAACATATTTTGACTGTTGTCAAATTCAAGGTCACTTTGGACTAAGTTACATTGAGTAAAATTGCATATCAGCGGAGACAGTACATTTTCATTGTTAATGGGGCCAGAAACTAACCAACCCAAACGAGTTTCCCATAGTATGGGTTTCCTGTCTCCAAGTGTAACCTTTTGTGATCCTAAAAGATCCCAGAATACATTGCTACCTATCACCAAGTCCACGTCAGATGGCTTATAAAAATAAGGATCTGCTAACTTCAAGTCGGAAGGTATGTCAAGGTTACCTACATTTACTCTCCTGCAAGGAATCTCATCTGTTATTGCAGGTAAAACATAGCATAATAACTCACGCCTATAATTTTCATTCAATGATATCATCTTTATGCGACAGATCTTTGATGTCCTGGTCTTTGTTTTATTAATACCATATATTGGTTTATCAACATCTATAAAAGGTAAATCTAAAATCTGACATAGCTTTTCTGACATTATGCAGGATGTGCTAGCACAATCTAGTAAAGTACGAACAGTGTGCTCATTTCCGTGCCTATCCAGTACCTTAACTAAAGCAGTAGAGAGAAGTACATCCTGTTCTGGTTCCAAAGGGGCATTCATGCATGAAGTCAATGTCACATCTGTGGATTCCTGTACCTCAGAAAGAGCAGCAGGTACATGCTTAGTTTCAGTACATGCTACATTATTTGCAGACTTGAAAGTTTGAAGCATGAATTAAAGTGTTGTGCTTACGCTTACAAATTTTACAACCAGACCTTTTGCAACGGTTGGCATAATGACCAGGACAAAGACAATTGAAACATACTTTAAAATGACCAAGCAAGTTATATCTCTCCTTAACACTTAGCCCACGAAATTGTGAACAATTATACAGTGGGTGTGAACCATTACACTTAGGGCATGACCTGACTGATTGCAGATTACCTACTTCTGAATCCGATGAAGTATTAGCTACTGAAACCATTGTTTTTACCTTAAAGTTTGAGGTTACATTCTGGTTGCTCTTACCACACCGAGACATTTCCAAAGTTTCAAGCAAGTCAGCTCTGTTTCTCAAGAATTGAAGAAAATAACTTAATTTTATTTTCTCATTTTTATCTAACTTACCCTTACACTCTTCCCATTCACGAAATGTCTTCTGATCAAGTTTCAGAGTGACAATGTGAATCAAAAGCGTGTCCCAATTAAAAGTGGGTTCACCAAGAGATTCTAAAGCTCGTACATTTTTGTTAAATTGATCTATCAAGCGCTTAATACTAGCTGATGTTTCCATTTTGATTGTATCAATATTGAACAATGAGGTGACATGGTTTTGTATTAACATTCGTTTATTATCAAAACGCTCACATAATAACCGCCATGCGACTAAATAATTCTTCGCAGAAAATTCTATTGATTGGATAACCACCAAAGCTGTGCCTTCAAGAGAGGCCCGCAAGTAATGAAACTTATTAATATCATCAATTTCCTCGTTTGAATGTATAAGGCTGACATAGGTATCATGAAACTCAAGCCACTTTTCATATGACCCATTGTATTTTGGCAGTGAAATTGTAGGTAACTTAACAAATTGATGAGTTCGAGAAGCATTTTCACTACAAACAGTAGCATTCTTTGAGTTGCTGTGTTGTGACAACAACTCTTGACCACTAGCAAATATTTTAAAATATGTTGATTCAAATTCATTGCGTTCAGCGATTTGCAGATCCACATCACTGACAATACACTCCAATTTCAATTGAACTTCATCATATTGTTGATATAAACTTTCAATTTTACCTAACCGCAACTGCAGCTCACTTACCTGAAGTGGGGTCAATGACCCATCTAGTTCATGAAGGTCATTGAGGAAATTTGAAAATGCTGTAAGTCTACCTTTATAACTTGCACGTCGCTTAATTAATTCTTTTTCCTCTTTGGCATCAGACATTTTGAATACTTGGGAAACAAGAAATCACCTGAAATTGATACAATAATTATGTATATATACCTATACTTAGGTCCTGCAGGAAACTACCTACTTAATTACATAACACTCATAAGTGGTACAATTTACATGAGATAAATCAAGAATTTGAAAGTCTCAATCATATAGAGAACAACTGTTAACTCAACAAAACTAGTATGTATAATTCCATAGACATAGGTTAAAATTACCAAACATTTGAATGTCTAAGTCATAAAGAGGACATCTGTTAACTCAACAAAACTAGTATGTATAATTCTATAGACATCGGTTAAAATTACCAAACATTTGAATGTCTAAGTCATAAAGAGGGCATCTGTTAACTCAATACAACTAGTGTGTATATTTCAATAGACATTGGTCGAAATTACCTAACATTTGCATGTCTAGGTCATGGGGAGAACACTGTTAACTCGATACAACTAGTATGTATATTACCTAGTACAAACATAATTCAGCATCTTGATTGCATAATAGAGAATCTACTAATTTATTATAACCAGTATGTATCTTGAAAGTTTCATGCACATTAGATCTAATTCACTGAATTACATGCAAACATATGTCAGATGTACTACTCTAAAACATATTTTGTACTAAAACTGACATGAATTTCAATCTTTGTTACTTAATACATTTAGATACCTACTTGATGATAAGATGCATACTGGCATAATTACATTGACACAATCACTTGAATTCTGTTACTGTTAAATACATGGGTAGGTACTGGCATTATAATATAACATGTTATGTAAGTACTTACATTATAATTAGTAAAAACTTTAACAAAACTTGAAAATTATTGGCATTTTAACATGTCGATTATCTTGATTTAACTTACTTACATGAGTACCTACCTAACCACTGTTTTAACTCACACTAAAAGGATACCGAATTCTGCTTCTTGACCCATTATGTACTCGCTGACATCCGAAGTTAAATGTTGAAGATTTAGTACATTAGTTTACTTGACGCCATTGCATGGCGATGCATTGCATCGATGCACTTGCTGCTAGGCTAATCTTGAAAATCCGTCCCCATCTCGTCATGTATTTGGCTCGAAGACGACCATGTTGGCGCTTTGCATTGCGCTATCGGAGCTGGTAACTTTGAGATGGAGATTTCAGAGATAAATGCAAGTCTTCTTATGAACTTCGGTTTATTAAAATTATAACATTAAATTACATGTTCACACAGTCAGCAATAGGAAGGGAAGAGAATGACACTTGACATAACATTAGTGAGGGGAAAAATCCATTACTTCATAGTGTGGGGAAATAGTCCTACCACAGACAATTTCACATCTAAACATATGTTGTTCAGATCACAGTTTTAAAACAAGTTTTGACGCGCTCGTATCGTAGTTTGCTTAGCCGTTCTTATCCGATCAGCTAAGTTAAGCAACGTCCGCCGCGGTCACGACTTGCATGGGTAACCGCTAGTGACATTAACTGACCACTTCCGTCCTTCACGTTAAGCCGTCAGTTCCAGTTGTTGTCTTAGGATGGCAATCGTTATAGCATGGTGGTTGGGCATTTTGCGAATTCCCGCATGGCTAGCTATCACCCTCAGATAGAAATCTGAAGCCAAGCACCTAACGTTGTGTTCCAGCAGCTCTCCTTCAGAGCCAGTAATTCTAAGTTTGTCTGAACAACGACTTCGACCACATCATCACTTACCATCAGGTGTGAAAGTGGTCAAATACTAAACTATCAGCAATGATTACCTGAAAAAAATACTATTAAATTTGAAATTTTCATTATTTGTTATTTATCAGTACTAATATTATAAATGCGAAAGTAACTCTGTCTGTCTGTCTGTCTGTCTGTTACGCTTTCACGCCAAAACTACTGGACTGATTTGAATGAAATTTGGTATGGAGATAGTTTGAGACCCGGGAAAAAACATAGGATAGTTTTTATCCGACTGCGCAAAAAGAGGTTAATGTTTTCGCGCGATAACCGACATACGCGCGGGCGGAGCCGCGCCCGGAAAGCTAGTAGATAATATAGATGATAAAAAAATATACCGTGATTTGAGATTCCTACCTAATTTAGTTTTAAATTAGACCTCGTAACAAAAATTGTCTAAAATTTGCAACTTTGACTGCCACCAATTTATTTATATCTTTAAAAAATATACATAAATATATTTGTCGGCTACAAGATCACTAGACGCTAAGCATGGTGAATTGCAAAATATTTTTTTATTCGGCAACATTCTAGTGTTTGAAGCCCCGCCTTAAGATTATTTGAATAAAATTTGGTTTCATAGTCATGTTTGGGTCGACCTATTACACATGTAACTAAATTTCAGGTTAAGAACTGTTTAAGTATTAACTCAAAAAAAAATTATCACAGGGTTAAACACTTGTGATAAAAGTAGAGACGGACTGACAGACCGATAGGCCGTCAGCGTATTCTCATTTGCAGGGCCATGGTTCGAATGCCGCCGCGGGCTTGAGCTTCATCGCATGGTGGAAGGGCATTTTGTGAATGCCCGCCTGGCTAGCTACCACCCTCATGTAGAAAATCTGTCGCCAAGCACCTAACGGTGTGTTCCGGCAGCTATCCTTGAGAGCCAGAGTAATTCTAGGTTAAGCCTGTTAACACCTTCGACCACATCATCACTTACCATCACGTGAGATTGTGGTCAAATGCTTACCTATCAGCAATAATAATAAAAAAAATAACTTTAACAACTATCAAATCCTTACATGTTATAGACAGTCTTTCTTTTTTAATTATTACATCACCATCTTTGTATAGCCGCCAAAAACATTGGCAGCGGCGCGGAGTCTAGACATCCACGTTTTTGAAGCGCTCGTGGCGAAGTTTGCTTAACCATTCTGAATCGATCAGCTAAGTTAAGCAACGTCCGCCGCGGTCATGAGTTGGATGGGTGACCGCTGGTGACATTACTACTGAGCGCTTCCGTGCTTCGGAGGGCACGTTAAGCCGTCGGTCCCGGTTGTTGTCTTAGGATGGCAGTCGTTACAGCATGGTGGTAGGGCACTTTGCGAATGCCCGCCTGGCTAGCTACCACCCTCAAGTAGAAAATCTGTCGCCAAGCACCTAACGGTGTGTTCCGGCAGCTTTCCTTGAGAGCCAGAGTAATTCTAGGTTAAGCCTGTTAACACCTTCGACCACATCATCACGTGAGATTGTGGTCAAAGATTTACCTATAAGCAAGAAAAAAAAAAAAAAACTTTAACAACTACCAGTAGGTCTCCACCTCCAGATCCTTATATGTTATAGATAGTCTTTCTTTTTTAATTATTACGTCACTATCTTTGTATGGCCCCCAAAAACATTGGCAGCGGCGCGGAGTCTAGACATCCACGTTTCACGAAATATGTTGGGTTCATAAATATGTTCCATCATTATTTATTCGCCACTTTACTATTTAAGTAATTTTGGGCAGATGGCTGGATTGTATGCCTTCGCAGCTAAAATATACCCTATCCGATATATTCTATCGATACTTTCAATAATTACAACAATGAAACTGTGTGTAAAATATTTTAGAGGTAATATTTTGCTTACCTAATTAAAAATGTTGTATTGCTACATGTTATGTGAAAAAAAAATGTTACGTATTCTCCTTATATTATAAAAGCGTAAGTAAAGGCGTGTACGTGTCTGTGTTTTTTTGGAATTTGAATGATATATATACTCTCATAAGGTTCTTAATTTTAGGTCTGTCAAAAACTTCAATTCATTAATTTCATATCTGGCAGTCTATAGCTATGCGATTCTAACGGAACGCGACTCATTTTTAGTTATTTGTAATAATTATAAAAAAGTAACTAAAATAGTTATGAACATTTGTCGTTGACATATCAAATAGTATATATAAATTTAATTTTGTAAATAAAAGAATGATATAATCATTTATGAGTTTTTTTTTAATTTTTTTTTTATGGGATAGGAGGGCAAACGAGCAGGCGGCTCACCTGATGGTAAGTGATCACCGTCGCCCACAAACATCCGCAACACCAGAGGTCTCGAGGATGCGTTGCCGGCCTTTAAGGAGGGAATATGCTCTTTTCTTGAAGGTTCCTAAGTCGTAACTGTTCGGAAATACTTCACCTGGCAGCTGGTTCCATAATGTGGCAGTGCGAGGTAGAAAATGCCGTGAAAATCGCAAGGTTGTGGACTTCCAGACGTCGACATGAAATTGATGAAACATCACGCTTTGTCGGGAAGTCCGGTGGCGAAATTGAGCTGCAGGTAGTAAATCGAACAGTTCCTCAGAACACTCCCCGTGATATATACGGTAAAAGATGCAGAGTGATCCAACATCTCTACGCAAAGCCAAAGGGTCGAGCCAACCGGAGAGAACTTGATCGTCAACGATTCGAATCGCTCTGCGTTGAACGCGGTCAAATGGAAGAAGCTGGTACTGGGGAGCTCCCGCCCAGAGGTGAGAGCAGTACTCCATGTGAGGTCGAACCTGAGCCTTATAAAGTTGCAGGCGATGGGCCGACGTGAAGTACCGCCTCGCCTTTCCGAGCACACCGAGCTTCTTAGAGGCTAACTTAGCCTTATCTTCCAAGTGACAGCGAAATTGGACGACGTTCGATATGTCGACGCCAAGTACTCCGATGCTAGTAGAGGTGGCAAGGGGAGTGTCTTCAAAACGGAGGGATACGACAAAGGGGGATATCTTAGCGGTAAACCCACAAACTTGTGTCTTCTTGGGGTTAAATTGGACTAAGTTCATTTGGCCCCACTTCGAAGCATTTGACAGCATGGTCTCGACTGAAGTCACAAGTTTGTTCCGACTCTCGACAACGCTTTCCCGAGAAATATTAGCGCGGCCGGTGTATGAGGCATCTCCGGTGCTGTCATCTGCATAACAATGAATATCGCTGAGTTGCAGCATGTCATTGATGTGCAAGAGAAATAGACTCGGAGATAGCACACAGCCTTGCGGAACGCCAGCATTAATCGGCTTTAAGTCGGAGCATGCACCGTCGACAACGACCTTGATGCTCCGATCTGCCAAAAAACTGGAGATCCATTCGCACAATTTCTCGGGAAGCCCATAGGAAGGAAGCTTTGAAAGAAGCGCTTTATGCCACACCCGATCAAAGGCCTTCGCTATGTCCAAACTAGCCGCCAACGCCTCACCCTTGGAATCCACCACCTCCGCCCATCGATGCGTAAGATAGACTAAAAGATCACCAGCTGAGCGACCGCGACGAAAACCGTACTGGCGATCGCTAATCAGCTGGTGCTCCTCTAGATATTGCAGGAGCTGGTTGTTGATAATGGATTCCATTATCTTGGAGAACAGAGACGTTATGGCTATAGGGCGGTAATTGGACGGATCTGAGCGGTCACCTTTCTTAGGGATCGGGTGCACCAAAGCCGTCTTCCATGTTTTTGGGACAACGCCTGATGAGTAACAGAGCCGGAAAAGACGCGTTAGAACCGGTTTCAACTCTGGAGCACAAGTCCGCAGCACTATCGGAGGGATGCCATCAGGCCCACTCGACTTATGAATGTCCAAGGAGAACAGTGCTTTACGTACTGCACATTGCCGGAAAATTATATCCGGCATCGAGGTATCACACCGTTGTATAGTCGGTGGTGAGTTCCCTTGGTCATCCAAAGTCGAGTTAGACGCAAAGAGAGAGCCCAGAAGATCGGCCTTCTCCTTTGCGGTGTGGGCCAGTGTGTCATTCTCTCTGTGCAGGGGCGGTAGGGATGACTGACAAAAATTTCCCTGGACAGCCCTAGCAAGAGACCAGAACGCACGTGTTCCCGAAGGAAGGCGGGCTAATCTCTCGCCAATTCTGCCGATATGCTCCGACTTCGCTCTTGCGATTACTCTTTTGAAGGACCTGGAGGCAAAGTTATATTTCTTTTTGAGATTGCTGGTATTTGAATCCTTAGATACCACTGAATCAGCCCAAGCTTGGTAACGCTCTCGTTTGTGGCCAGATGCCATTTTACAAGAGCGACCAAACCAGGGCTGTGACCTGCCACCGATGGGCACTGCAGAATATGGAATAAAGAGTTCCATACCCTGAAGCACTACATCAGCAACATAGTTAGCAGTGACATCTGGATCATCCGGCAAGAAGCAAACTTGCCCCCATGGGTAGGATGCAAAAAAGGACCGCATCCCGTCCCAATCTGCAGACCTATAGTGCCACACGCGACGACAACCCACAAAACGGGGTCGAGTTGGGCGTGTAACCGGCACTGAACTCCGGATCAGGCAGTGGTCCGACGATCCGAGAGGAGCGTTAACGGATACTGTGTAGTTTTCCGGGTGAGAGGTCAGCAGAAGGTCCAACAGGGAAGGTGTATGATCAACCACATCTGGGATTCGCGTAGGCGAGGTGACCAGTTGTGTTAGATCATACGCTAAAGCGAAGTCGTGAACAGATCTCCCCGCATGATCGGTGGTGCGCGAACCAAGCCATTCGGCATGATGGGCGTTGAAATCGCCAAGTATCACGATCTCTGCGGTGGGGATCTGCTCAAGCACGGAATCTGTAGCCATCTGTAGGTGCTCCACGAATTGATCTATTTCGGCATTACCGTTCATATGGGACCTATAAAGGCACGCGTAGATTCGCGGATGGTCATCGCAGTCTACGCGCAACCAAATGTCAGATAGGCCCCGTCCTTCAAGGCTGCTGAGACGACGAGCACAGATATCCTCTCTGACGTAAAGACACACCCCCGCCCGCGGCAAAAAGGAATGTTCCAGTTTGTACCCAGGGTATGTGAGGAATGAGGTGTCTGTCGGAGAGCATATCTGTGTTTCAGTCAAAAAGAGCAAGGCCGGCTTAGCAGTCTCCAGATGGTAATGGACATCGTTCAGGTTAGAACGGAGACCCCGTATGTTGCAAAAGTCCACGGTTAGCGTGGTGTGGGGTGACTTAAGCCTCCTGCTTCGTTTACCTCGAGCAGCAGAAATAGGGTTGAGCACGGTTTTGCCCCCTCCAGAATACGCAGGGCAGCCCGAGCATCCACCTTCAGGTTCAGGTCCTGGAGGTGGATGCTCGGAGAGGGATTCTCCAGCGCTTACGCGGCTGGTACCCTCCTGGAGTAATGTCTCGTGAAACTGTGCTGCCATATTCCTTTAGGGGGGGGGGGATTGGGCCTCCGAGTCTGTGAATCTAGGTAAAAAGAATATTACATATTTGGTATATATATATATATATATATATATATAGAAACATTTTATATAAAGCACATTTACGCATTCCTGAGAGTGAAGGGTCTTGACAGACACACGGACAACAAAGTGATCATATCAGGGTGTTTTATTTTTTGAGATATGGAACCCTAAAACTGTTATCCGCAAGTGGTACACGTCAATTGGCGAAAATTTATTAGAAGGTCTATGTAGACGGTGATAACATATGAAATGTGGCAACTTCATCACAAGCTCTAATGACCAAAAAAGGAAATTAATAAGCCACGTGTAATTTGGTCGAAATCCACACGCCACGAATCCCAAACTAAATTAAACTCTGCTACTTTTGCCACATTTATACACGTACAACCTATTCACACATTTACACACTCGTTTAAACTTTACGACAAAATTATATTTCAACAACTCAATAAAAATAAACTAGTCTAAATTACGAACAAACTACAAGTTATTCGTATAAATAAAATCCAAAGTTCTATCTCGTTAAATTCAACTAATTGAATATCTGCTAGCGAAGGTAAAATGTGTAAAAAAGTCGTTTTCGTTCCGCCGGCATGCCAGTGCGGGTCCAATTTGCCTAAGTGTCACTTAGCTCTTTTTACGTACCAAGTGAATTACTAAAAACGGAAGTTTAAAATTTAATCGCGAAACGTTTACAACAAATTTCATTAAATGCTTTGATAAACATCTCAAAACTAAGCTTTTCATGTTTGGGGTAACTCTTCGAGCGATTTCGTTTCACTCGAAAAATCAAGACCTCCCGAGGACGCTTCGTGTAGAAGCAAAAATTGAGTGTAGAAGTTGAAATTTCTTCCGGTTTGGCGACGTGGCGTTCATTACGTCACGACGGCTCAGCAGAAAAATTAAACGGAATTGTTACTAGATATGTTTTGTTTATATTTTTGAAGTGCTTTTCTTTTTTTTTTCGAGGCCCACCTGATGTTAAGCTGACTGCCTATAACAGATGCATTTCGTCATAAGTCACGAGATTCACTGCGACCGTCGCGTCACCTTGAGATATAGTTGTTACGTCTCATGTGCCTTTAATTTCACTGGCTCTCAAGGACTGCTGCCGGAACACACCGTTAGGTGCTTGGTGACAGATTTTCTACTTGTGGTGGTCGCTAGGCAGGCGGGCATTCGAAAATGCCCGCGACAGTATTCGAACCATGGACCTGCTGCGCGGCAGTCCATAGCCAATGCCACTGAGCCATCACTGCCTCAATTTTTTTTTGTTATTATAAAATATGAATTTCCGCAAATCAATGCCTGAATCTATTTATTATTGAAATAACTTATTGAACTTGTAAGTAAAATTCACACACCCTGAGATCATATATTCGGGGTATGACAGTCCACAGTTTATTTCATACTACCTGCTTCACGCTATTTCACCCGCAAGAAAATGATAAAGAACGACGCTGATAATGAAAGGTAATTCATGTTTATACTTTCTTGATATTTCAAGTTTAATGCAAATTGGTTCCCGATAAAGAAATAACAAACATACAAACTCACATCATCACAACTCATTTTTTTTCACTCACTCACAAACTTTGGCATTTAAAATATTGGTGTGATTTTAGTTTTTGAAGTTACTTTTTTTAAGCATGTTTCATAAATGCATGCTGTTGACTCGCCAAAATTATTAGATTGTATTAGTAACTTACACATATTTCCTAATATATATATATCAGTTAATTGAGTGTAACTGGAAAACCTCTATACTGAAGTTGTTGAAATTTATATGAGACTAATCTAAACACTACCTAACAAAAAAAGGAATATCAAATACGGATGATCTACTTAAAACGTATGTGTAAAGTTAAGAAAGTATATAATCATACACGTGTATTTGGAAACATTCTTCCCGTAGTTTGGAAATCGTTTAATGGAAAATGAGCTTTAGATATTCCCGCTTAGTAACATCTTTCTATCACTCTCCCATGATAAGTCAGATCGGCATAAACAAAATTTTTCTTCCAATCTGTATTCTATCTTAGAATATCTTCTGTATAAGAACATTATTTTTAGTTTTAGTGATTTTTCTTTGGATATCTATACGAATTGAATGATAGGCAGTTTTAAATAACGGTTGCCGTTAGTTCAGCATGTTTCGGTAATAGATGCTAATACAAATGATTTAAAAAAATACAGTAATAAACAAAACACTATTGGGTAGGTAAAAGAAATGCTCTTATCATCATTTTCAAAAAATAATAATACCCTTTTATCCCACAGAGAGTAAACCAAGGCTGTGTCCGATACCCGATACTTTAAGCCTACATGACAGGGAAACCGTAGACAGAGTATATTACTATGCACCGGACACATATATATGAATACTCAAAAACTTCTACTAAATATTTTTACAGTAAAAAACCGAATCCACTTTTTACAACCCAGAATTCGAACCTGGTGTGGTTTAACTGGATCTCATACCACTGGACTAATAATGACTTTTTGATTTTGAACGCGTAAGGTTTCAGAACTGCGATGATAAGTAATGAACTGGATCAAAGTTGACAAAAAACACAGTTTTTGTCTCATTTCGAAATGGAAGTAAACAATAGTAATTGAATGCAATAAAAGCTGCACTTTAGAAAATCAATGATTATGTTGAGAGTGTGCGCATTTGGTATTTTATATTACTGTGTAGGAAATCCTGTAGTGTTGTCAACGATGGAAACATTGTTTTTTATCAACGGTTTATTCAAATAACGTGAAGTGCTCGTAGCGGAATTTGCCAGTCATTCTTAACCACTCAACTAGTTGCTATACAACAGAGCTGCGCTCCAGCTTCGCGACAGTGTTGCTACGGTCATTATTTGGATAAGCGATCGCTAGTGGAATTTACTACGGAGCGCTTTCTTGTTTCTGAGGGCACGGAAAACCATCGGTCTCGGTTGTTGTCTTAGGATGGCAGTCGTTAAGTATATAGTCTCTGGGCAGCTTTAAAATACTTTGTATAGTGATAAGGAATACAACAAATTCTGATCAGACTAGATGCCACTCTCAAGTCGAAAATTTTCACCAAAACCTTACGATGTGTCCCGGCAGCTGTTCTAGAGTTTCAGTTCTTATTCTAGGTTCAACCCAATCTCCGATCGCACCATCACTTACTATATAATAAAGGTTATTGATAAAATTGCTTTCGATTAGATTGCCAATACCAGCGGCAATAAAAACTTACATTTGCATCAATCTCCATATATCTGACAGATATATGGAGATTCACTTGTTGATATAGTTGATACATTGTACTTTGCTTTTTACTTTTTTACGTTCGAAACAATTCAATTTTGCAGACGAAGCTGTACGGCTAAATTTATTTACAAGTCGTTGTTTCATTTACTCAGTATAACCCTTTGTCTTTCGCTGGAAAATCAGTGGACTGCGCTCCACTGAGCACAGAGTAAATATAAAGGCTGAATATTTGCGAAGGCAGTATCGGAGCTTAGATAATACTTCACATAGTAGAGTTTTTCGAGCTTCATAGACTTTACTACTTTCAGAGAATTGAAAAAGTTGTCTCTAATTTATAACTTATTTTTAGAAAGTAATATGTGGGTATTCGTTGATGTTAATATTTTTCACTGAATAGCATTATTCTATTATAGACTTTGACTACAAGATAAAAAAGTATGCTATATGTTATTATTTCTTCATAACAATGCTAAATTCATTACTATGTGGCTTGACGGATTTCGAAGATGTTGAGTAAAACTTTGTTTTTATCCCACGGTGCGTTCTTCTGTCAGCCTACGAGACTAATCATCATATTTAAAAATAGTAGGATCACTTGCAAAGTACTCGTATAACATGGACGGACAAAGTGTTTATTTTTACGGAGACAGTCTGGGGAATCGTAAACCGTAGATGATACACAGAAACCATCTGAGGAACCATTAGGTCTTATTTAGTGAAAACAATTTTGACATCAATTTTTTTTTCCAAAATTAGGTAATAATAATGAAAGAAAATAGTTTTCAGTTAAGTGAAAGATAGTGTAAAAATATTTTCGTTGTTTGCCATTTAATGGAAGTAGAAACGTGCTTCTGCAACAATTTTTCTGTTAAATCAAGATCATCAGGGTCTTGTACGAGGTCCATTTTATAGGCGTAGACGAATCTAGTGAACCTCAAACAAGACCTCCATCAGTTAATATATAAATTGCTGTGTGCGGAGTATCCACCATCGATTCACGATTGAGAAAGAAAACATGCTGCTTCTCTGAGCCTCTTACTGGCAACGCAGATCACCAGAGTTAACGCCAGTACACGTTTTTAATGCAGATTCCGTAAAGCAAGAGTTATTGGTACCTATCTTATTAATTTGGAAGAGATAAGGACTAAAATACGAAAGATGTAAGTGACATATGAACTCACGTATTGCAGAGAGCTCATGGCAGTCACGTGGAGCACTTGAAGAGTGCTTTCGTCAAAATGGTGAACATTTTAAGGACAAAATATTATATTGAAATTTGATATTCTGTAATAAATACATTCCATGAATATGAACCTGCTTATTATTTTTAAAATTTTAATTGCGTTCCTTTATTATATATCTTATAGTTTTTTTATTTGATAAATAATAATATGTCGGACCGTCCAATTTGTCTGTTACTGATTCTCGAGACCTAGGCTGAACTTAAGCACGCTTTATTTTTTTAATTATACTAAAAAAGTGTGTTTCACACAATACATAAGAAAAACAATGCTACTGAAAAAAGCGCACCCTTTAAAAATAAAGTGATCGAATATTTTAATCGACCTAGTACTTTAAATGCGTCTCTTCCCAGTGTGCAAAAATCTTTACACATACATCACTCACAAAAAGAATAAACTGATATGCTTACTTTCTCGGTAGCGAAAACGTTAGATTTTGTCACGACTTGGTTGGCCTTTAAAAACGATCTAGCGTCCTTAGGGATAACAATGTATTTTGCCAACTCGGATGGATGAAAATCTCAACGGTATCAACTTTATCCTACCTTAGTAGTACATTTTCCTAGTGGGAAGATTTGTGGATTGATGTGCTTTTGTTAAACAAATAGTGTAGTGTATCAACTGGAATATCTACTGCTTGAGATGAGCTGCGCCTTAGCGAAAGAAAATATAAAAAGAGGCAAAGAACAGTAATTATGATATTTTGAGTAAACATGTTTACAGCTGCAAATGACGCTAATGTCCGTCTTTCGTTCTCATATACACACGCCCGTATGAAGAAGATAGGCATACTAAAATACACAAACGAAAATGGTAAGATTGAGCTGTCGTCGTTTTGTCTGCACGGTTATTGATATGACTATAATTTATTTACCAAACTGATCAGTGATCATAAATTATCAAAGATCAGCTCCCTAAGTGAGATAATGTTGTAGAAAATCATCAATTCCTTGGCTAACTTTTATAGGGTCTGACTGTAAACGTTTATATACATATTTTACAAATTATTGTAGCACAAAATTTTATGCCCCGGGCGGGAATCGAACCCACGTCCCCTGGTTTATATATACATGATTTTATCACTAATTTACGTATATGACAATACAAGATTATAACATAACATTATTACAATTCAAAATAAGGCTCGTTTTGGGGGCTCAAGCGCACAAAAGACGCAAATAAAGACTTGAAAGCGGTTACATGTTTGAGCGTTTTGGTGTTTAAAGGTTTGGTCCGTGGCTACCCAGGTGTTTGTCTAGGCAACTCACGACAATAGTGCTGGAATATTTTTCGCACAAAGAATAAGCATTGCCATCCAAGGTAATGCGGCCAGCATTTTGGGAATGGAAATGTTCCCAACTGGAAACGGCTTATTAGATAAGTAATATACATACACAAACATGAACCACTCACCCAGTCAAACACCCGGTACCCAGCTACCCATACCACTCAAACCCATCACACAAGTCATACTCACACATGCATGAAGACGACAACAATACACTCCTACCTTTGCAACTCACACAGTATAATACAATAGCCACAATACCACATATCTATTACAACATCTCGGACTAATATTCTTTTTTCACCCTACCCCCGTTTTAAAAAGTGCAGATCGCTAACATAAATTTATTGATGGTGTCACACACGAATAATTTATTTACAGTTATATTATTTAAATTACCAATTAGCAGAACAAGCCTATGTTAAAGTGTTTTGATAATTATGTTCACACAAAACGGTACTGTGTATAATGACTTTGTAAGTAGGTAATGTCTCATGTGCAACCTACAATTTTAATAAGGATTGATCGGTAATGACTTACTTAAGCAAATACATGCAATAATAGACTTAAAGGACCTGATTTTAAGGACTAAAACTACTTTCATACCAATTATAAATAATCAGAATTACGTCATTGAATTACCCCCACGATGTGAACAACGCGTTAAAATCCCGACAGACCAACACTCAGGTGAAGCTATTGTTGAATTTAAGCAATTTACTTCTGGTGTGCGAATGCCTTGTGCACTGGTTAATTGTATGAATGGGTACGCATTGACTGTTATTCAAAACGCTTCAGACCAACCTATGACGCTGACAATAACGAGACCTTTTGCGGTGACACAATATGAAACAGAAAACTGTAACTTAAATTATACAGGACACATTAAAAACATCGATACGGAACAGTTGTTAGAACAGAATTTACAAAAGCTTCGCCTTGACCATACGAATAACGAAGAACACGATAAAATACTTCGGCTTTGTAATGAGTACAAAGACATATTTTATTGTGATCAAATCCCTTTAAGTTTCACAAATCAGGTAAAACACAAAATACGGACAAAAAACGAAGATCCTATTTTTATTAGACCATTTCGGCAGGCAGTTGCACAGGTAAGTGAAATAAATCAACAGGTAGAGAAACTCTTAAAAGACAATGTTATTCGGGAATCTCATTCTCCATGGAACGCACCAGTACATCTTGTTCCAAAGAAAGTTGATGCATCAGGAGAAGTTAAGTGGCGAATGGTTGTAGACTTTCGACGACTTAATGATATTACCGTGGACGATCGATACCCGCTACCTAACATCAATGACTTATTTGACAAATTAGGAAAGAGCTCCTACTTTAGCACGCTTGATTTAGCTAGCGGTTACCATCAGATTGAAGTCGAGGAGCAGGATAGGGAGAAGACTGCCTTCAGCACACAAAATGGTCATTACGAGTTTTTAAGGATGCCATTTGGCCTTAAAACAGCCCCGGCGACATTCCAACGAGCCATGGATAATGTTTTGAGAGGTCTGCAGGGACTGCATTGCATGGTTTATTTGGATGACGTCATTATATTCTCTGCAAGCTTAGATGAACACATCCTGAAACTCCGCACCATATTTGATAGACTTAGAGCTACTAATCTTAAGGTTCAGCTAGATAAGTCTGAATTCCTGAGAAAGGAAGTACTTTACTTAGGGCATACCATTACTAAAGACGGCCTTAAGCCTAATGACGATAAGGTCACAGCAGTGTTAAATTATCCCTTGCCTAAAACGACTACTGAAATAAAAAGTTTTCTCGGACTTATTGGTTACTATCGCCGTTTTATCAAAGACTTTGCACAGGTTACCAAACCTTTGACAGCATGCCTTAAGAAACGTAATAAAATAATAACTGACCAGACTTATATCGACGCGTTTAATAAGTGTAAAGAACTTCTGACAAACGCCCCACTTCTACAGTACCCCGACTTCGATAAAACTTTCGTTCTTACGACAGACGCATCCAATGTCGCACTTGGCGCGGTTTTATCACAAGGCCAAATAGGCAGCGACAAGCCAGTCGCATACGCTAGTAGGACGCTCAGTGACACGGAGTCACGTTATAGCACGATAGAACGGGAATGTCTGGCCATTATCTGGGCTGTTAAGCATTTTCGTCAATATTTATATGGCCGTAAATTCACCATCTATACCGACCACATGCCTCTGTCATGGCTTGAAGCTCAACAAGACTCTAGTAGCAAACTAACCCGTTGGAGACTAAGACTACTTGACTATGACTACGACATTGTTTATAAAAAGGGTAAACAAAATACGAATGCCGACGCGCTATCCAGAATAAAAATTAACGCCCTCTCTGATACTGACGAAGGACAATCTATGAAAGTTAACATTGACAACAAGGAGCAACAACTTAAGATACATATGAAAGAAGTAATAAAAGACATTACACGACTGACAACTAACAAGAAAACGGTACGTAACGACTCATCAACCATAAGCATATCTGACTCTAGCTCCACAGCAACAGTCTCAGGTTCCGATACAGTATTCATTTTAGGTGTAGATAGTGAACCCGAATTTCCTATTCGGGAACCGTCTGAATCAACAAGATCGGATACTATACATTCGGCCATGGATGTAGACATAACCGATATACCAATCCTTAGAGAAGCGATAGACACAAAACCGAACCAGATTCTGGTGTTTACATGGTTCAAAAATGATATACAGGTTAAAGACATTTCTCGCGCTAAACAGAAGGTGCTAGAAGTATTTTTACCCACAGATAATGCAGAATTAATAAAGAAATTTCTTAAGGAATATATTAGACCAAAAATAAAATACTTTATATATTTTGAAGACGAAGAGCATCGTAGGCAGTTTAGTCGTGCAGTGGTAGAGTTATTTCGTAAGGGTACAGTACAATTGATTGAATGTACGGAGCGTGTAGTGTACGTAGAAGATGAAAGAGAACAGCGAGCGATTGTGTTAAAGTATCACGAAGGGAAAACCTGTCACCGAGGGATCAAGGAAACTTTATCTAAAATACGTAGGACGTATTATTGGATAAACATGCACGAAACAATAGCAGCTATAGTTAATGCTTGTGAAATATGCCGTAAAATGAAATATGATAGGAAACCCATTAAGCCCATTTTGCAGCTCACTCAAACTCAAGATGCCCCATTTCAAGAGTTATTTATTGATTTGTTCCAAATTGAAGGACAGTATTTCCTGACACTTATAGATGCCTTCAGCAAACTAGGTCAGGCAATAGCAATATCCAATAGATCAACACCTGAAGTGGTAAGAGCACTTATGAAATATTTTTCTTTTTATGGCATACCAAACAGGATTAGTTCAGACCCTGGAACAGAATTTAACAATGATTTAATTAAAGAATTCGCAAGTTTACACAAAATCGAACTACATATTGGCACGCCCAATAATCCCAACTCAATGGGATTAATAGAACGACTTCATTCAACAATCTGTGAAATCTATAGATGCGCTAAATATGAACAAAAATGTACAGACGTGGCATCATTAATGATGTACTCTATTATAGCGTACAACTATTCTGTTCACTCAGTCACGGGACTAACTCCATTTGAAATAGTATTCGGACACACTGACTCAAGTAATCCCTTCGGTATAGAAGTGAATAAACAGTATATGCAACAGTTGGTGAAAGATCATGCTAAACGAACTAAATTTCTTTACAATCAAATTGCAAATAAAATATCAGATAGCAAGGAAAAGATTAGGGAAAAGAAAAGTGGGGAGCAGACAATAGATTTTCCAGAAGGAAAAACTATCTTTGCCAAGGATGTTAACAAACGAAAGAGCAAAGATAAACCCAGATATACCAAAGCAAAAGTTGTAGGACAAACAGAAAGAAATGTTGTACCAATAAAAATAGGCGAACGTTTAACAAAGGTACCAATTAAAAATATCAAACGCCCTCCACAGGTGGAGCGTCCTGATGGTAATGATGCCGGCGCAGGCCCTTCATCTGCAGTCACTTGAGCGAAACCCAGGCATATTACCAGTAAGAGAAGGTCAAGCTTATGTACAAACGGATCATTGGATAATTATTAAGGTTATTAATTTAGAAAGGGTTTATGAGAACCTTAATTTTGTAATACAGAACTATGCTAGACTTATTGACCTGATACAGCGAAACGAATCATATTCCCCTGATTTTGTTACCCTGAGTATGCATTTAGATTACTTACGTGATATAACTATCGAAAAATATAGACAACTTGTACCGCAACAACGACTTAAGAGAGGTATCCTTAACCCTTTGGGTTCCATTATTAAAATAGTCACGGGAAATCTTGATCATGATGACGCATTAAAATATGATGAAATTACTTCTAAACTGGGTCATAATCAAATTGTTATTTCAAAGAAGTTAACTCTGATTTCGCAAATTATTGATAGTTTCATTAATGCTACAGATACTGTAAACCATAATTCGGGTCTATTGGAATCACGCTTTAAAATCCTTGAGTCTATTGTGAAAGAGTTGGCTTCTCAGAAGAAACGATGGGATCAGTCTATATACATTGTAAGTTTCTTTAATCTTTTTATGAGCAGCTTCCGAACAATATATATTAAATTAGAAGAAATTGAAACTGCTTTAGCTTTTAGTAAAATATCCATTTTACATCAATCTATAGTTAATTCCACAGAATTATTGTATCATTTGAATTTAATTGCGAACACTGATAATTTGATTTATCCTGCTACAGAGAATAATTTAGTGAAACTCGAAGAAACTCTTAGTATTAAGTCTTATACCAAACATAACCAGATTACGTTTATAATAGAGGTACCACTTACAGATAATAATACTTACAATTATTATAAACTTTACACCTTACCGATTTTTCGTGAAACTTAGAATAGAACCTTATCCATATTCCCCCAATTTCCATACCTTTTGGCAAAGGGAATGAAATACCTTCCGATCATAAAACCATGTCGGTCTCTTGGTGCTGGAGGCCACTATTTATGCGCTGACGATAACCGAGCTCTTTACCCCGAGCTCACCTGCATTGAACAACTCATGAGGTTCGAAGACAACCTCACTCGCTGCGTACAACACGAAATTCAAATTGAAGATGTGAGAATCCAACAAATATCTACATCAAGTTGGATTTTATATACGCGACTAAAAGCAGTCTTAACTACATACTGTGACTCTGAAATCAACAAGCATACAGTCATCGGGACTTATATAGCAACCCTGGACAAGCCGTGTGATTTTGAAATTGGCGGCATTAGAATTCGACACCATCGTGCCTTCACCGAGAGTGATCTGGTAAAGCCTAACCCCATTATAAACCTACCCACGTTATACGCCACTACGAGTACGGAGGCAGCCTTACTTGGTGCAAGCGTACTTAATATGCAACGAATAAACTTAGACGAAGTAAAATACATGTCCCATGCCTTAAGGCACAGTAAAGTGATAAAAAGTGTTTCAAGAGAAAAAGACTCTAGCTTCAGTGTAATTTTATATATTACTCTATTCTTAGTTTTGATCTGTATACTTATAATTTTAACATATGTGTTACGAAATAAGATTATTTTAATGTGTTGTAGAAATTATCGGAACGTTATTAAAAATGAACGCACCGATAATTTCCCTCTTGGGGAGGGAGGAGTTATGCATCCGCCCGAACCATCTATATTAGATTAGTAAGCGAATATTCCGCTGACTTAGCATTGTGAGTGGAAAGTTCCATAGAATGTATCCCACGACGATGCACTCTTGCATCGTCGCATAACAAGAATTGTATGACAGAATAAATCGAGCCTCTAAATCGGCTGGACGTATTTCATAGTTTTTATTTCAAATTAGTTTTTAAAAACCTTTCCTTCCTAAACGGAAGCTGGACTAGGTAGTTATACCGTAATAACATTTATACGTTTTTTTATTAGATACAAAATACGGCCACACTATTGCTGCGACTACGATTTTTATGTGTATTGCCTATCCTGATCTATTGTATTAAAGGATTTTAATATGAAACTTATTAACAAATATGTACAACAATTACATAAGTATTATACACCCGAAAGAGACTAGCCATCCACAACACAGGGAATCCTAGTGTGGGCTAGTGTGATTAAAATAATAAGCACCACCTGATTATAATATGTACTCAAACAACTAAATGTAATTAACACAACCACCTATAAAACTTGTTTATAATTGTAAGGTAAAATCTAAAATAGTGGAAGTTGGTACCTAACTATTTATAAGTCTAAATTACTTAATATTGTCTTAATTTTAGGTTAGTTTTTTGATCAATAAATTTAATATTATTATTTACGTCATTTATTTTTTAACATAATTTTAATTTTTTTATAAAAAACTTAAAACTTGGATGCCACTAGCAGCGGGGTAGGGCCCAAGCTACCAGTGGTTAGGGCTGCATCGAGAGGAACCTCCGGCAATGCTTGTCGAGTATTGCTGCCTTCTGCATATGACCCTTAATCAGATTATTTATTATAATTATTATTAAATATATATTAAAGCATTTTAGAATATCATCATAAAATTATCATTATTTAGTTTCAAAAACAAATAATAAAACAATTAGCACAAAAGAAAGATTATTTCATTGATTTATTTCTGATTCCAATGTTTTGATCAACGAATGTTTAAAATAAGAAAATATGTAGTAATGTTACTATCACAGTCGTAGAGCAGTAGATGTGTATGTTTTATCACACTCGAGAGCAATGAATCCGGGTCACTTAAAGAATGTTAAAAATCTCGGAAACTAAAAATGATAGGTTAATGCAATAAATTGTATTTAATAGACAATGTAATACTCCTTAAATGAAAGTAAAAAAAATATGAGTCACCATACATTTTATTAACACAAAATTACATAAAGAAAAAAACTGCTGATCTCTCCTTAAAACAAAAATAGGAAACATGAAATTTTTGAACTTTATTACGATTTTCTTGAATTTTAATACTTCGTATTGCCTCCTCGTGCTTCCATTACTGCGTTTACGCGGTTTGGCATGCTGTACACCAAGTTCCTTATACGATTTTGGGGAATATTCTCCCATTCCTCTGTGAGAGCAATTTTGAGCTCACGAAGCGTGATTGGGGGAGGGTTTCGTTGTTTTACGCATCTGCCTAGCTCGTCCCAAGCATGCTCGATCGGGTTGATATCCGGGCTGCGCGCTGGCCACTCCATACGAGTAATGTTCATCTCTTGAAGGTAGTCATTCACAATCCTACCTGTATGAGGTCGGGCATTGTCATGCATAAATATAGCATCCTCACCTAAATTGACCATAAATGGACCAACGTGATCATTGAGGATTTCTTCCACATATCTTACGCTAGTTAAAGAGCCGTTTTCTATGATCACCAGCTCTGTGCGACTTTCAGAAGAAATTCCGGCCCACACAAGTACAGACCCACCACCGTAGGCTACTTTTTCTTCGATGCATGCTTGCTTGAATCTTTCCCCTGGTCTTCGATACACTCTGTGTCTTCCATCGTGCCTGTAGATCATAAATTTTGATTCGTCGGAGAACATAACTTTTGACCAATCTTCAATACTCCAATTTACGTGGCTCTGGGCATATCTTAGTCTCGAAATACGATGCCCACGCTCCAGTTTAGGGCCGTTTGCAGGTCTAAGGGGTTTTAAGTTAGATTCAGCAAGCCGACGTCTTACTGTCCATGCACTTGGGTTACTTCCTCCGAGGCGTCGAAACTGATTGGTGAGTTCAGTTCCTGTGAGAAAGCGATTTCGAAGCATGGTGTTCACCAAGTATCGGTCTTCTCGTGCTGTGGTACACCTGGTTCTGCCCGTTCCTGGTCTGCGTAGGTTAGAACCAGTTTCTTCGTAACGTCGGAGAACTCTTTGTACTGTTGACAGCGACACACCGACAGTCCTGGCTGTATCGCGCTGACTCCGGCCGGTTTCCAGCATTGTAAGTATTCTGGTGCATTCTTCAGGCGTAAGCGACATAATTTCAGCTTGAATAATGAATATAGAGCATTATCAACATGGTTTATGTACCCACATAAATGACAGATTACAAACAAAAGCAAAACCAAATGCTGTAATTTCGTAGTTCCATCTTCGAAAGTGGTTCCCTTTTTCAAATTTGATTTTTTTATGATATAACTTTACAATAACTAAGAAGTTTTAATACCTTCATTTAAGGAGTATTACATTGTCTATTAAATACAATTTATTGCATTAACCTAGCATTTTTAGTTTCCGAGATTTTTAGGATTCTTTAAGTGACCCGGATTCATTGCTCTCGAGTGTATTATCTGTATAATTCCTGGCTGAGTCTTATATAATAATCGAAATATAAAAAGAAAAGCTAAAATCTTTAACACTTGAATTGCGTGGTGGTAGGGTATTTTACGAATGCTTGCCTGGCTGGCTGCAAGTTCAAGTAGAAAATCTATCGCCCTGATCCCAACGGTATGTTCAGGCAGCTGTTTTTAAAAACCAATTCCAATTTTAAGAAAAACCTTTTGACCACCGCCAACCACAAAATCACAAACCATAAATTGAAAGGAATATCCACTATAAATAAAAAAAATGCCCCAAGGTTTAATCAAAAACACGAATAAAGCTTGCAAAACGCTATGCACTGTGGATGCAATGAGTTGAATAAAACTGATAAATTCTAACGTACTTACCTTAGAACACAATATCAGGTAGATGACAAGCAACATCCATTTCAACTTTATTGAAATAATAACGTCATTAACTACTAAAAATAATGAACGCATCTGTGTAAAGGTAACTGGCACCTCAAACGAAAAAAAACATGGGATTTTGCCGGCATCACGAACTCGTATGTCCCTTTCGACTTCCAAAAAAGGCGTATGTTCTCAATTCGACGCGTATTTTTGTATGTTAGTAACCTCAGTACTTTCGAATGGGTGAACCAATATTGATGATCCTTTTTTTATTTGAAAGCTGGTGCTTCCCGTGTGATTGCATTTAAATTTATTCATAATCAATTAAGCCGTTTTTGATTTACACTCCAATAACTGAAAAGTGATTTCCTATCTTGATGACAGTCATTGACAGTGAATGACAATCGATTCCGTAATTATCACTGTGGTTAGTAAAAAGGGTGAAAATTTGTTTTTTCAATAAAATGAAACCGACTTCAACACTCAAAAGTATTAAATAAGTTGTCGAAATCGGTGCCATGCGCACAATACTGTGATAATAGGTACTTTTGAATTATCATGTTACCGACTGCCACAAGTTATTTCACACTTTTGAGTGTAGAAGTCGGTTAAATATTTGGTAATCTCATTTTTTATTTTATGGCCTTTTGGGCATCAGTTCAATAATAATAGTCATTGAAGTTGTTGCCAGTATGGGTTAATTAATTTATATTTAAAAAATAATTATAATAAATATCAAACACTGCAAACTTTTTTGTAAACAGTGCTTATATCCTTACGCCAAGAACTGTACGGTACTGAAAATTTCGACAAAAAAGCTTGAACATACTGTACTAATACTTAATTTAAAATTTTAAAATACACAAAGAAGGTACTGTACAAAGTTATAACATTCCTTATATACTAGAGCACAGGATTCAAAGTTGTAGTCAAATATTTTGCAAGCAAAATATATTTGTTGGGAGCCCATATTTCTGTAGGGATAGGTACGAGTACCTCGGGGTATTTCGCGTCAATTTTACAATGCCACCGTCTCTTTGAATGCAAGCGAGATAAAACTTTGACATTATGTATATTTTCATACTGCGATCGTAAAACATTTTATGTCGTAAAAGTTTCGAAGAAGATTGGTCATGATGCATTTTGTGGAACAGAGAGGTAAACGACTCAATAAATATTTTTGGCGTGTTTTATATTTTGTTACAAGTTATATAGTACTAGCTTTACGGGCGCGGCTCCGCCCCCGCGTATGTCGGTTATCACGCAAAAACATTCACCTCTTTTTGCGCAGTTGGATAAAAACTGTCCTATGTTTTTTCCCGGGTCTCAAACTATTTCCATACCAAATTTTATTCAAATCGGTCCAGTAGTTTTGGCGTGAAAGCGTAACAGACAGACAGACAGAGTTACTTTCACATGTATAACATTAGTACTGATTGAACTATATTCTTACAAAGACTTTTGTGTGTGTTAAAAGATTTACAATGCAAGTAAAAGCAAATATAAAAAATCACGTTGCCTGTATGTATACTTTTTGTTTCTAATCTTTTGTTTTAAGTTGATAGGAAATTTGCTATCCTCGACTAATCGTTCTGCATGATTGCACCACGTGTTAAATCAGTTAAACAATATAGTAGATTATTGATGGTTACGATATAGATCAACTATCAATTATTGATTTTAGCACGAAAATTTCATCCAGCTGCCTCTTACGGTTCCAAAAATAGAGACCCTTAAAGGTTGGATGGATGCTCATTAATTCAGTATACGTCTTGTTCTGCCCAAAAATTAGGAGCATAACAAAATTACAGGTAAAACAACTTAACAGTCTGTGGAAAAATTAAGAGCTTTCGTTCATATTAAAAACATAGTATATAAGGTTATTAAATAGTATCTCATACAAAATAATACTACTGAAAATATAAGTAAGCTAGTAAAACCTTTTTTCAATCAATCGGAAGATGCCTATAGCCAAATGTATTTTTGAGACATCAAAAATAATAAAATCGGAAACTACAGGAAAAATATAGTAAACTTCCATCTTAGGTATATCAACGTGACCTTACCCAGTCGTGACAATATACAGCGCATGTCGCTTCTACGTGATGGATCATTTAGTATTCTCTTAACACTAGATTGATAACAAGCAAAAACATTACAAGGGATAAATGATGGTTGGTCTTTATCCCGCTCGTTGTTATTTTTTTTATTTTCGTTGTAATTTTGTATTTTTTTTATTGTTTATAAATAATAGGCTAACTTTTGACCACTATCTCATCTGATTGAAATTGATGATGTGGACGAAGATGTTGTTCAGGCTGCATGACCTATAATTACTGGCTATCAAGAACAGCTACCAGAACACATTTTCGACTTTAGGGTGTTGGCTAGCCAGGCGAGCATTCGCAAAATGCCCTACCACAATGCTATAAAGATTGCCATCCTAAGACAACAACCTGGGCCGACGACGGCTTAAATTGCCCTCCGAAGCACGGAAGCACTCAGTAGTAATGTCAGCAGCGGTCACCTATCCAAGTCGTAACCGCGGCGGACGTAGCTTAACTTAGCTGATCGGTTAAAAACGGCTAAGCAAACTTCGCTATGAACGCTTCAAATCTTCCTATTTAGATTGCTATAATTTAATGTGCGTACATTAATATTAAATGACTATCTGGAACTACAAAATCCCCTTAACAATAATTATCCCTCGTCAGTAAACCTCGCTATCTCAAGCGTGACGGCCTTGAGAGCAAAGGCGGTATCCCTAAATCTGTCAACTAACCTATGAATAATTTGGTTGAGCCCAATTTTAGTCGGCTTCTATAAAAGGAGGAGATGGTGAAGTCACTGACATTGACGATATTTTTTGGTTAGAGGAATTCATCTTTAAAATAATTTCAGTTAAAATTACAAGCCCCAGGAAAATAATTTAGAATTAAGGCTAGAGTGCACGAAACGCTTACCATACTAACGTTGTTAAGTTAGGTAAAATGAATTCAAACTATGAGAATTTTTGCACGTATAAACTACATAGTGATTTATCGTTTATTTTATCCCTAACTCGCTACGAATGCTTCCAAACAATGTATTGTAATACAGTGCCCGTACGAAGCATACGTCAATCAAAAGTCAAAAGGTGTACTTTTAAGTTTTGAGTGACTGACAAAGGGTAAGGTGCATTTGCAAGCTGAGGGTTCGGCCGTAAAGTGTAAGCATAGTAAGAGAGCTCCTTTCTCTCAAACCGAACCTTATTTCCAATTATTTATTTATAAATTGAACCCAATTACCAACATAGTAAAATTTAAAATATGAATTGGTTGTCTCCATAGTCGAATTGACAATGACCTGATTGAGCATTATACCGTATCCTCAAGCTTATTTACCATCCTTATTTTATGTGTGCCTAGTAACCGTCGTATTATAAGGTTCTATATTATTGACAACAAACTTCTACTACGTTTTTTTTTTTTTTTTTTTTTTTTTTATTAACACATTCTATACGCTACAGACTCGTGGTCCGTACACTTGTTTGATTTTGTTTCACTTAAATACCTTTCTTAATTTTACATCATTCTCCAGCTTATCAATATTCCTCCTGAAGGGAAGTTAGCCTAATGTTAGTTATAAAATATATTTATATATATATATATCATAAAGCTAAAGTGAGTCCATGCTTATATGTATATTTTCTCCTTATATCTAGTTTGTATAGTAGTATATTGCGTTATTCAGTATGTCGTTGAGGGTCCGGCCACAGATTCCGCCGATGCCCTTGATGTTTTGATAAGAGCCTCCACGATGTCTTCGTTTCTGTTTCGTATTGCCATTTTTAGGTTGTGATCGACTATGTTTTTATAGTTTGCCTCTGTTGCCCGCCTGACGAAGCCTCCAATGGCGTCCGAGCTGTCATCGGTATAGTAAACGCAGTCTACTACGTTTAATTTACGTCATTTTACCTCGTTTCATATGAAATGGAATGCATATTTAAAGAACTGGCAACTAAATTACTTTCGGGAATTGTTTGAAAGCTGAGTTTTGATGAAACAAGAGTAAATAAAAATAAATAGTTTCGTATCAGCGTATATCATAAAAAATTACCTCTTACCCATTCAATAGGAATAAAAAATTAATCTTTATTGTACTGGTAATACAGCGTAAGGCTTACTCAATACGTGAAACCCAAATTCATTGATACGGTAAATGAAAATGTCATTGATACGCTTGAAAGTTATCCAACCGTACTGAAAAAATGTGCATCGGAATGTTAGCGTTGTTGAAATGTTTTCTTTTTAATTGGAGCTAAAGCTTTATAGAAAATAATTTATTTTTAACACATAAAAAACTGAAAATAACGATGATATAACAATAAAGAAACATTTATTATTCTCGCACTAAGATTAAATATTAAGTTCAGCAAAGCACAACGTCCTTTGCCAAAAATAAATAACATTATAGCGAAAGACAAAAGTATGTGCAAATTAAATGATAACAAAATACAAAGATCTGTATTTTTAGTAAACAAAAGTAAATACACGAATAAGTATAAGTACACAAGACGTAGGTTTCGCTTTTATCTTAACTTATTAAGCCAGTCTCAAACTGATTGAGACATTTGAGTTTAATTTCAAAACTTACTTTATTTTCTATCTGAGTGAATTATTTAGTAACGGTCTCGCTTCAGCAGGATCGGAGGACTTTGTATGGCGGCAATATGTATGGATAATTTTTTTTGAAAGTATTAGTAGCAGTAGAACTCTTTGTGCGAGTTCATTCAGGGAAGTACTTCCGCCATACATATTTCTACCGACAAGCAGTAATGTTCACATAATCTGATCCCTGCATCTTCCCCTTCCAACACTTCCGTTCATTTGTCCCCTGTTTAGTCAGCCTCATTTCATTTGTTCTCTATATGTCCAAACCATCTTAACATACCTTTCTCGATTTTTGTTATACATCCTTATCACCTTTTCCTGTGTAATTCCAATCGTGCTTCACAATGATCTCATCTCCACTGTAATTGTTCTACTTTCATGCTTTTTCTGCTATACCAACTCTACTTTCACTACCATACATTAGTGTCGGAACCAGAAGTGTGAGCCAAATATGTATGCTTTACTCTTGTTGTTCGCGACTGGAAAATTAATTAAAAGCGTAAACATTGACATTGTGTGCCATTTTGTAGTTTTTATTAGGGTTCCGTACCCAAAGGGTAAAAACGGACCCCATTACTGAGACTTCGCTGTCCGTCCGTCCGTCCATCCGTCTGTCACCAGGCTGTATTTCAAGAACGGTGATAGATAGAATGTAAAAATTTTCACAGATTATGTATTTTTATTGCCGCTATAACAACAAAAAATATGTAACGGGGGGCTCCCATACAACAAACTTGATTTTTTTACCGTTTCTTGCTCGATACTAATAACGGTGACATTTAGACGCTTTACTTATTCACAGAATATTTAGTTGTATGCTCTCTTTAAATATAATGAATTAATATTAAAATAAAAAATTAAGGGGGCTCCCATACAATAAAAAGTGTCTGTAACTTGCAAAATTAGGTTACAGATAATGGTACGGAAGCCTTCGTGCGCGAGTCCCACTTGAACTTGGCCGGTTTTTGTAAGAGATAACTTAATCTACCAACCCCATATATCAAGAACAAGGATGAGGGAAATGAACAGGAAGCATAATAAATGTGGCAAGTGGTAGAACAGCGTGTTTAATGTTATTGCGTTTCGGTTGTTACAATATACGTTTCTGGCAGATCGTTACCATCTATACCTACATACCTTCTTGACTCTTGTCCGCAATTAGGCTCCGTTACTGCTTACAATATTGTGTCTTAGAACCGCAAATTGTGTATTACTAATCCTTTACACCTGGGATAGTATGCTTTTACCTGAGTTTAATGTGTTTAAACTGTGTGAGTAAAGATTATCATATGATTTTTGATTGAATTCTAACAGAGTTTTTTCACATTTCTAAATATTATGATTACAAGCACTATCGCGTGCTAAGCGAAAATCATATTTTAACAAATAATTGGAGTACAAAAATTTATGGCCGCATGCCTATACCGCTCGGCATCTGGCTCGATATCGGAGGGCGCGGTTTCGATTCCCGCTTTGGACATAAAATTTTGTACTCCCATAATTTGTAAAAATAAGAGTTTTTCCAGTCAACGTTTAGTTTTTTTTTTGAATTATGGCCGACACATGAAATTTTAATAGATTATCCATTTCATATTTTTTTCTGAATATAAACTATATGATATCTGTTACATTTAAATTTCATGAGTAGTTGAGATTCCAGATTGCAACGACAGTAATAGCCGAGTGTTAATATAATTGGACTGCCGTGCCACTGGTTCATTGTGCAATCCCCGACGCCGTTAAGTAGAAAATCTATCGCCAAGGACCTACTAGTGTGTTCCAGCAACATTCCAGGAGAGCTAGTCAGTATCAGTACTCAGTACTAATATTATAAATGCGAAAGTAACTCTGTCTGTTACGCTTTCACGCCTAAACTACAGGACCGATTTGAATGAAGTTTGGTATGGACATAGTTTGAGACCAGGGAAAAGACATAGGATAGTTTTTTATCCAACTGCGCATAAAGAGGTTAATGTTTTTGCGCGATAACCGACACACGCGCGGGCGGAGCCGCGTGAAAGCGTAACAGACAGACAGACAGAGTTACTTTCGCATTTATAATATTAGTACTGATTACTTACATTTTTTAAAATGACTTAAAATAAGCATTTTTATAAACACCTGCATATGTAATATAACTTGTCAAAGTCAATACCACGATCGCGATATTGAGCTCAAACAACTTCCACAAATTATTTCACATTTTCAGTGAATACAGGCAGTTCTGTGATAAAAAAAACAATATGAAAACAAATTGGATAGTTATATACAATAAATAAGAAGTTATAACTTATTACGTTATGTAAGTAAGAAAGAAAGTCGTGTGTTTAAATCTGTGAGTGAATGAAACAATGATATCTAGAGGAGTCTTGAGCTGCACGATAAACTTAAGTTCAAAATTATACGATAAGACGACGCCGTTGTGAGGATACGGGCGTTATCAGTAAACCTTACAAAGTGTTTTGTATAATAGCTTCAACTCAAACTTAACCCTCTCTAATACGTATTATGTATATATGTATAGACATATTCAAACGGGCGATATAAATTTAATCGAGTGTTTTTGTTTACGACTTTGTTTCACCCAGCCGTGTACCAAGTGTTGAACGAACACTGCTTAACCTATGGTTAGTTATATTTCAGGAACGTTAAGTTTATTGGGTAATTTTTAATAGGTAAAAATTTCTGGCCCTTTAAATTTTGTTCCATAAAACATAATATTTTTTTCAAAGATTGCATTTTAGCGTCAATATACTGTGTCAAGTGGATCGTTCACTGCTGAACCCGCTTTAAGGGGGCTACATTTGCCATAATCCCCACGCTTGGCAGGCGTTTAGGAATCGCTGTATAAAATGGCAGTTCTTTAGAAGGAATTTCATCTGATAACACCCACAGGAAGATATAGGGGGTGCAATTCTAACCCGGCACCCCACGGGATCGTGGGGCCAGAATTCATCTTCGTCAGAATGAATATAATCGATAGCATTTTTTTTAATTCTAGAAATGGCAACGGACCCATTTCCACCGGTTTTACGCACCGGAACCTTTAACCACTGGATTATCTAGACTGGCTCGGCTGAGCCAAAAGTTTATGTTTTATCATCATTAAATATCTTAACCGTCATAGTGCGTACATAAACCAAACTACTAGAGTTTATCTGATCGAATGAAGTGCTTTTACCCTTTACTTTCGTTACCCTTTTATATTACAAAATATGATTACGAGCACTATCTCCACAGATTGAATAATGGACTATAGCGTGCTTGTAATCATATTTAGAATGATAATGCTTGTAATAATATTTATAAAAAGAAATAAGAAATAAAAGTCTAACGAAATATTATCCTTCCATGCTTGCACTTAGTTCTGAGCAGGAACTTGTATTCAAACTGGAAACTGAATCAGATCCTCCTCCAAGCTTTACCTTTTCTGAACTTTTGTGTATAACCCTTAGGAATTCCCGAGGTGCTCGTAAAACTGAGTCAGTGTCCAAACAAACTAAGATTGATGAGAATCTTTTTATCGTCAAAAGACATAACGGTCCAAGTTACTTTTAAATTTCAGGGTTCTGTTATCAAAGGGCCAGACGGATTTGTATTATACATTTATATAATTTCGGACTTCATTTTGTTCTTTTAGTACTCTCTCAATACGGTCGTTTCTTCATTGCTGAAGGTCGTGGTCACTCTTGGCTAAGTGGGATCGGACAAACTGTTTCCAATGATTCCGGTCCGTGGCCTTCCTCACTGCGGCGGAAGTTAGACGAATAAGTGGTGTCTCGGGTCTGGTCAGACCATCTGTTGGTGACTGTCCTCTTGATTTCTTTCCTGCGGTGTTGCCAACTATAATCAGTTTTTCCAGACTACCTTCACCTTTCCTGATTATGTGTCCAAAATACGAGAGAATGTGTTGATGACATACTCGTAAGTTGTGTGGATAAACGTGCCTCAGCTTTAAGTTACATGAAAAACCATTGCACCCAGCATTGGTTTTTAGGCTCTTATCTCTTTAAAAAATTGACAAAATTTGACCAAGTGTAACTTAGAGGTTCTATGACGTAATCTGGGTCTTTTGAAAATTGTTAGAAAGTGTTATAGAAATTTATTACACACTTTTTCTTCGTTTCTAAAATAAATATACACAAAATTATTTAACTGGCTAACTGTAAGTGGCTTAGTGCTAATTCAGGAGTAATTAAGACTTTTTCTTAACATGCGTGGAACGCACCGTGGTGTGAATCGCCCAACAGCTCTTTTTGAATGGGGCTGTCCGGGCCACGGTCCGAATGACACGCTGATATTTTACAATGGGGCGATTCGGACCGTGTGGTTTGTATTGCGTATATATTGATTAAAAAGGGCGCCTTGCATCAATATTAAAGGTTAAAAAAAACACACTATTGAATTCAGTTTTGTGGTGTCACTCAATTAGCGAAAAAGTACAAAAATTGCAGTAATATACGTAGATTTAAACTATAATTATTAAGTCATGTTCCAAAGAGTTAAATATGCAATTAAAGTATTTTTAACACAAAACACTAAAGAAGAATGCTTAGGTTTTGTAGTGGACTGTAGATTAAAATGGGACTTAGAAAATTTCAAAATGATTAATTAATGAAAATAATAGTCTGGACTCGAATGGTAATTTGGAAGCCTTTCTATGGATGGAATAATTACGTTACACATACAGACTGTTATGATGCTGCACGGAACATGTTTTTGCTTCAATATGAAAATGAAGTATTTCGGCGAGAAAAGATCTTCTCAACCTGTAAGCAAGGTCTTTTGCAAAAATGAGATTTCTAGGAACTCTTTTAAGTTTTTTTCCTTGTATCTTCTGATATCCCCATGAGATATATATATAGCTGCATCAACGGATCAGGTTGGATGCACGGAGAGCATATAAACTTAGTAATTTATTTCCCATTTCATTTTATGAAACTAAATAATCTTATTTAGAAGAAAAAGGAGTTATTTCATTAAAAAAGTGTAATGCAGTACTAACAAGCATGTTGCATTTCTTTCAACCAACAATGCACTTAGTTGCTTGCAACAGTCGTCTCGTTACCATCCTACTTACAAACTTTGTGGTTAAGGATTCATTATTACCACAAAGGGAAACTTAGTTCATTTTTGATTAGTGAGTTTCTTGTCCGTTCCTCTCACATGTCTATTCAAATGTATAGTGCTTGTCTATCTCACAGTGGCACTATACATTTACTGAACTTGGCAGTACAATGTAGAATATTGAAATATTAACATTTGTATACCTTTATAGGAGCATCGTAGACACATATTAAATAAATGAATTTGACTTTGACTTGTCGAAATTGTAGTAATATCATTTATGTAGGTAAAAAAAATAATTCTTCAATATGACCGCCGATGAAGTTTCAATTTCATTTGGACCGTTTGAATGCTGCTCCTGCTAGATTTTGCTAACAGCGAGGAGGGTATGGACCAAGCGAGCATCATGCCACTAACTGGCGTCAACGTTAGACATGACTATTGGGATTCATCAAGAACGGTAGTGGATATACTAACAAGAGAACTTCCAAAGAAGGTTGGTGTCAGAAACGCGGTCGAACAAAAAACCTTTATTACTGTTTTATTATAAGAGGTTCCTTATTATATCTGATAGGATAACCTTTGGCTTAAATCGCACCTGACGGTAAGTGGTGACGTTATAAAATCAAAAACAGGTTTATGGGAGTATCGTTCAAGGAAAGTTGCTGGAATCCACCAATAAGGCGCTTGGTGATAGAGGATAAGAAAATTGTTAGTTACACTATTAATTAATTCATATTTATGTCAGATATATTTGTAATTATGCTTTAGTAAAGAATGATATTTGAATAATGGAGGGTAGATGCTGCACAAGTGTTTGCTGCCCGGTTGTGCTGTAGGAGAGTGAGGGTACACGTGAAAACGAGACAAATTGTAATCGGGCATCAACGTCATGGGCAGTCTTTGCCTTGCAGACGAGCGAGAAGGTTATCCATCAAGCATTAGTGTGCTGTAGCAATAAGTATTATATTCAAAGTGATTATTTTGTGAGTGACCTATTAAATTGTGATATTTCATGTAAGTAAAATTTGGTATTCTTAAAGACCCGTTTTGTTCTCATTTTAACACTATTTAGCAACTGAAGATACCTAATGTGTACGTATGATTGTACGTATAGTTCGCAACACTGTGTTTTTTTTCATGAATATTGTCCATGGAGTACCGGACTATGAACGTCCTACCCATTTTTTCCCGTATATCTCGTAAAAGGCGATTACGGGCACAATACCGGAAGGTGGCTAGTAGCGCCTTCTGAGGAACCACTATCTAAACCTGCAAACTCTAAGCCACCTGCCAAGCGTGGGTATTATGGCATACACCCCTATGGGGAAGGCTGTCTCAGCAGTGTACAATCTGGCTGATACAGAATTTTTGCATTATTTGAAGGGAAGAATTTTCATAATAATTGTTTTCAACAATATTGTTACTTGAACTCCGTGCTCATCCTATACAAGATGGAACAACAAGATACTACCAACGTCAAACACTCGGAAACAAAAACAATATCTTTAGAACAATGAACCAACGTACCTGTACCTACCACGGAAATTTACTTGTTTGAAAACTTTACTTCGCACCAATCAAAACAAAAATATTTTTCGTACAGAAGACGTCCCTACATAACTTGGCAATTCAGAAGTTTACTTTGCCAAATTGGAAGTGACGAATTGAAATGAAAATTCCAGAAACGAAAAATACAATTATTCGGTCTATTTGAGACTCGGCGACTTAAAAGTTTAATGTCTTGATTTCTATATTTGACTTTAATTTGACTTTATTGGACAAAGCTTGTCTTTAGCTGTTTCGTTGACGCTAATGTTGGAAATTTCGCTGGGCCAATTAGAAGTTTTGGGATGATTGTAATAGATGATTTACGAAACGGCGATAGTTATATTAATAATATGCTTTAATTGAAGGTCTATATTTAATACAGATATATTTTATGTATTTCTTTGGTTCAATATAAATATGGCGAAGAACGTTGAGCTCTATTGACGCTATATAATATTATTATGGTAAGATCACACTGCTACTGTTTAGGCAGTGAATCTTAAGAGGTTAGTTAGAAGTGGTATGTATGTACGACTAGCTAACAATATTCCGAATCAGATTTTTGGGAGAGGGAGACGACACATTTTTATAAATAACGACTATCTTCTTATATAATGATAATCAATATATATTCTTCTGATTTTAGGAATTTTATTTTCTACATCACCAATAGTTAAGCGATGATTCAACTTACTATAATATGCGGCTAAACTAAGAATGAATACTTTATCTTAGTTTAGATCCGTGACGTATATGATTTTTATTAAATGGTATTAAACAAAATACAAATTCTAGCAAGAACAATCTAGAAAGTCCCTGATATCACAGCTAGACTGCGTGATTCACACGATGCTTGAATAGGTATAAAAACACACGCTCATATTTCAAAATTTCGTAGCAACAAAAAAACAACATATTATTAAATAAAAGAAACGTCAGAAAAAATCCCTTAAATATTTTATTTATGTCATTTATAACGTTACTTCACCCTATTTTTTCTTCCTTCACATGTCACTGTTGAAAGATTGTCATGCCTTTCCTGTGTCTTCAAATATAAGCCCTTCCACGTCATCTTATGAGACATTCCGAAAGCCTTCTGGCTTTGCCTAGAAGAAGTGGGCAATGATAATATATCTTTAGATAAAAATAGATCGCCCTCATTGTAAACAGTTTGATAAAATGTCTTAACCTACAATGTATTTAGCTTCCTGACTACCCTCACCCTAGCTTAGTTAATCTTTTAATAAATATATATTCTTAATACAAAATTGTCGTAGTAAAAAATATGCTATATATGCTGCATTTTTTCTTTTCATTGTTTGTAAATTGAATGGAAAAATCAATACTATTTCATTGCTGAATGTTTCTAATTTTGTAAGGAATAAGTAAAGAAGCTTGACAACCATGCTTTAATATACGAGTATTCACAGATGCTAAATACGAAGTTAGCACTAACAAACTTGACTTCAGATTGTAAATATTAGAACTAGTAAAATTATCGATATATTAAAAGTTTCACTGAGCATATCCTAACAAAGATTGTGTTCATCAGAAGGTATATTATATTTATAACGCCCTCACGTCGGGCATTCCTTGCATTTGACGAATCCGTTTACGACAAAATTTTAGAATGAGCGATGAGCTTCGCATACACGTTATTGGAATTATATTTTTTCTTTTTTTTGTGTAAAATAACACAGTATATTTCCTGATTAAAAAAAATTACACACTATTTTTGATTAAAAAAGCGTTTCTAAAAAACTGTTACTTTTGGGAAAAAAAACTACCTGGGTATATGTTTGTGACTACTTCAATTAATAGTTAAGGAAGTACCTAGCTATATGACTCGAAGTAAGTCGTGGGATCATGACGATTAAGGAATCAAGGAGTACGCAGCAAATTGTATCCTCCAGTTTATAAATGGCCTATAAAATAAGCCAGCTAAACAGGATAGGGATAATGTTTTGTGGCATGAACATTTCCTATTACAGTTATACGATTATGGACAAAAACAGAAGTAAAGGCATATTGCGATAATATTATTAAGAGCTTTAATAACATTTTGTGTACAACGAATTAACTGAATCAAATCACTTTTGGATAAACGAAACTATACATTTTACAAAATGTATGACAAGACACTAAATATTAGTTTCATATCTAGCATTAACTTATAACTACATTTATTGAAATAATAGTTTATTTTTATTACTTTAATACATTGAAAGTATTTTAGCGTATTTTTTCCATCCTTCTGTCCATATATAACGCTAGGTAAAATCCGCACATGTGTTATTTTTCTTCTAGTGTTTTAGCTATTGCTATCTCTGCAATCGTATCAATCCTCACAAAGTCCTTCGATAGCTGTTTTTGGCATACATATGTTAAAATATTATATATTCTTCCCCATTAATATTCTCATCTGGTTTCACACCTAAATATAAATTTTATCTCTTCTCAAGATATGCTCATAATACAAATGAATCCGGGTCACTTAAAGAATGTTAAAAATCTCGGAAACTAAAAATGATGCTTGTGCATGCATGCTTGCTTGAATCTTTCCCCTGGTCTCCGATACACTCTGTGTCTTCCATCGTGCTTGTAGAGCATAAATTTTGATTCGTCGGAGAACATAACTTTTGACCAATCTTCAATACTCCAATTTACGTGGCTCTGGGCATATCTTAGTCTCGAAATACGATGCCCACGCTCCAGTTTAGGGCCGTTTGCAGGTCTAAGGGGTTTTAAGTTAGATTCAGCAAGCCGACGTCTTACTGTCCATGCACTTGGGTTACTTCCTCCGAGGCGTCGAAACTGATTGGTGAGTTCAGTTCCTGTAAGAAAGCGATTTCGAAGCATGGTGTTCACCAAGTATCGGTCTTCTCGTGCTGTGGTACACCTGGTTCTGCCCGTTCCTGGTCTGCGTAGGTTAGAACCAGTTTCTTCGTAACGTCGGAGAACTCTTTGTACTGTTGACAGCGACACACCGACAGTCCTGGCTGTATCGCGCTGACTCCGGCCGGTTTCCAGCATTGTAAGTATTCTGGTGCATTCTTCAGGCGTAAGCGACATAATTTCAGCTTGAATAATGAATATAGAGCACTATCAACATGGTTTATGTACCCACATAAATGACAGATTACAAACAAAAGCAAAACCAAATGCTGTAATTTCGTAGTTCCATCTTCGAAAGTGGCCCTTTTTCAAATTTGTTTTTTTTATGATATAACTTTACAATAACTAAGAAGTTTTAATACCTTCGTTTAAGGAGTATTACATTGTCTATTAAATACAATTTATTGCATTAACCTAGCATTTTTAGTTTCCGAGATTTTTAGGATTCTTTAAGTGACCCGGATTCATTGCTCTCGAGCATAAAAGCTTACTATTTTATAACTTTCCTAACAGATGTGCCACTTTCAAACTTGTTATGATATATTCATCACAAACTAGGTCCATTCTAGTGAGACCAAACATTCAACAGTCCTATCTCTGCTACATTCGCTCCTCTTTCATTCATCTCCTTTGTAGCTGCTTTGAATCTTACATCAAAATAGGACATAAGAGCGAACCTAAGTCTTGTAAAGGTTTTTAGTATCATTAGCAGCATTCGCGGATCACATGTAGACCTAGAGATCTGTCATCATTATATCTACTCTATATTTAGTCTATTGCTCACATCCAGATCAATGTCACTGACCTTGATCAATGAACGAAGCAGCAAAATTTTAAGCATTCAGTTAGTGAAAAACTATTGAAAGGCAACAGAGAACAAACTGAATCTACCACATAACATAACCAAAGTCGTAGACCATATGTTCAGTTCTTTCTGGTGATCTTTTATTAGAGTTTTCCAATTTTCACCAAGTTTTTACCTGTGTGGAACCCTTAATTATGCATTTTTTTGTTAGTAAATCTGTTTTTTCAATGTTAACGAATTGAAAATAAGGCATCGGTTGTGCCAGATTTAGGCCTTAAACCCAAATCAGGCCCTGGTCCCCTCACTCTCCACCATCGTTTTCTTGCATGATAGCAAATATAAATCACTTTTTATAAATCATCAATCACTAAATCAGATGGTAGGTCTCTGATGACGAATAAGCTACAGTATTTAGCGTAGGCTTGAAAGGCTCTGTGGCAAGTGAGATAACTTGGCGATCGAGATATAAAGCTTGTAGTGACGAAATAAGTGTAGTTTCCAACAAACAACAACGACATTCGAGGAAACTGACAACAGTCGTCACTTTTATCTTTTTGCTCTTACAGTGTAATGGACAGTCTTGACATCAGGCAGATGACTTGTCTGTCCCAACAATTCATAACATAAAAAAGACAAGAGCTTTAATATTAAAACACGAGTTTATTCGTCTACAATTATTCCAAAAATTTACTAAGATGATAAAACAATATTTTTATAATATTGACCATGCAATACAAATGTATTCGATGACGATTTAGACGACGAAAAAAAATGTTCATTGCCAAAAACATGGCAATGAACATTTTTGTCTTATTTTTCGTTAATAATCTTTATATTTGTGCCACATTGGATCATTTATCGTCAGAAACACAATATCACCAAAACCTATTCGAAGCTTAAAAATATTAGTAAATATTTCTAGCAAGATCAGTTGACTGAAGATATTGAAAGCAATTTTTCTTTTGTTACTCTCGACTCGATATTTCTAACACAATATTTGCTTCTCAGCTTTCCTATTATTCAAACATCAAAAGAACATTCGTGTTGTAAAAATTATGAATGTAGGTATTTATACCTATGTTTATGCAAACTTGAACATAATATTGAATAATAATAAAAAGAACACGTCTTATTTTTCATTGCTGTTACTGGGTTAGATTTTCGCCTCGGTAAGTAATTTTAAGGGTTTCTTGGACAAATAAATGTTTAATAAATTTGGGAAATTGTTTTGGGTCTATTTTGCCCGCTTTAAAAAAAGCACGGGAAAAGTTGGCGTTAAGAAGCCTGTCCCTTCGGGGATATAAAGACGAGACGATATAATATATTTGTTAATGTGTTTAAACACGAGACGGCTATCCCTAATGATGCTGATTTAAGATTTCGCAGACACTCGTCAAATTATTGATTTGTCAAATTATGTACTCGTCAAATCTTTATTTGTCAAATTAAAGTCGAATAAGCATTGCAATTCAACGGGTCAATGCTGCATGCATGCTGGGCACGCTGCCAACTGGGAGTGGGCTGGAGCATTTGGATTGCCTATGAGTCTGCTATGACTTATAGGTTGTCTAAATGCTTTTATTGTAGTAGCTGTAGTGTTATATATAGTTCATAGTAATTTGTTTAATTAATAAAGGCATACCGCCGGCAAAATAAAAGTCACGACAAATCCTCGATTTGTCAAACTAGAAACTCATCCAAAACACTTCACAAAAAAGCGATGTTGTTGGGGATTATCTAAATAAAACCCTTCTGATGCATAATAACCAATATTATCTAGTTTATATCGTATAACGACTAACATCAATATGTAAAATGATACATCAGCATATTAACCAATTTGACAATTGACACATCAGTATTTATCAAGAAACAAGATAAGAGGCAGGATACAGAGTTTTGTTGTTGCTCCATCGTTTAAATAGTAAGCCATACACTTGTCAAACATGAAGTTATTGTATTTATATATATATATTAAATTAATTATAGCTGAATACATGTGGGTTAAACTTGCAAGAGGTTTGTGGAAGTGGTGCTATTCCTAAATCAGAGCCCGCCACTAACAGACTCGATGTTTATAATAAATGTTATATGTATTTGTTTAATTTATACAAAAAAAAGTATATTTAGTTTGGCCTTGGTATGTGAGTCTGACTCGCATTTGGCTGGTTTTTTATTGTCTATATCAGTTTTGGGGCAATCATCTTATGATAACGCTCAGTTATTCAGAACTGCATTATTTACAACCTCGTTCCGTTTTTTAGAAGGTGATGAAAATAAGCGGTGGTCCAACAAAAGATGTACACTATTGCGCTTTTAACAAAAACATTTAAATTTACTTACCTATTATTACAATGATTATTAAAATGAAAAATAAAGATTCGATTTCTGATAAATAACAAAAACATACACACACAGAGAGAAAAAGGCTTCAGGCGTTAAGACACCCCCTTTTGCCGACGGGGCTTGAAATACAGCAACGCTTATGGACCTCAATATCGAGTAGAAAAAGGTAACAAATACAAAGCAGCGGTCCGTACATTTATTATTAAAGTCTCGTAAAATTATGTCGGCAAGTACGTAGCGTAACACCGTCATGGATATAAAAATATACCAATACTTTTTCATGAAGGATATAGTGAAAGCAATCTTCTGTTGCCCCAAGAGGATAAAGTCCGTAGGCCTCTCGGATGATTCAATTACATCAAATCGTTCGACCAGACCAGCTAAGATTTATTTTAAGGACCACTCTTTGCAGAAATGGATTGGTTTATTCTCTTCTATGTATGTTATGATTTTAATCGGTTATCTATTGAAACGTTTTTGATAGCGTTTACACGGTGGTTTACTTTTATTGAACCTTTTTTCTTAAGAAACCGAATTCTATCTTCAAAAAATGTAAATGCAAATAACTTGTCATAGTTGGTGCCATGTTGCCAATATAGTCCTGATTTCTACCAATAATAATAATCATATAGTTTTTTTGCAAAAACTTTAGGCCACAGTCTATTTATAGGTTATCATATAAAATTAGTTATTCGTAATATTAGATTACAACTATGAACACTAGCTGTGGGAGTCTAGTCTCTTCCTATGGTTATTTATTTGCTACAAGGACGTAACTACTAACCATTGTTAATTAGTACCCATCCACATATATAAATAATTCATTTAACTGTAAATCAACCCAAATAATAAAATAAATTCACACTTAACATGGTCACCCATCAAAGTAATAACCATAGAAGAAACTTTTGCATCTAGTTGATTGGTTAAGGTTGACAATTGGCAAACTCCGCTACGAGCGCTTAAGAAAATGGATGCAACATCGGCGACAGTTAAAATCCATGAAAATTTTTCACCAACCAGCTTTCTGTTTGAGAAATAAAGCAGCTTTCGTAGTCGAGATATTTATCTGCAGTACTACACAGTATCGGCTATATTGCAACAATACAATTACAGTAATTGGTAACGCAATATCGTGCCCCGAAAAGATTACTAAGATATTTTTACGTTGTAGTTTGCAGAGGGCTAATTCTACTGCTATTGTTAGGACAAAGCTCCCGAAGTCGACAAATAATTCCCACAGCCGATATTTAGGGGTTAAATGTCATTAATTAATTTAGTTTGCTTACTGACCCTTTTAACGATAAACTTTATTTCACTAGTACCCAATTTTGTTTCGCGTCACTTAAGTAAAGAGAGTTTTATTAATGGCCTGGCTTTTAGTGTTGCGAACCTTTTACATTATTCACACGCGATGTGCGTGGTGAGGCTTAGCATAATACACAACCAGTAGTAAAGGAGCCCATGTCGTGTGGAGTTACTCTAATGCCCCCGACTTACTACTACTCCTTGATTATAAATTGCTAAAGTAAATAGTTGTATAAGTGGTCGAAATTTTCAAACTCGTGCAGCTTATTTGGTTTTGTACGTACTTTGCTTGGGAAGGTGTTTAGAAGCTTATAGATATTGAAAGTCTTGTGTATTTCAAGCAGGACGTAACACAATGAGTAAATCAACAGAAATAAATATATCAACACTGAGTTTAATACAAATAATCGATGAAAGCTTTTTATTGAAGCGCTCGTAGATTAACTTGCTTAAAATCGTACCTTCTTATGGTTAATTGATAACCTCTGCTCATAACAGATGCATTTCGCCAATGACGAAATGCACTGCACCTATAACTCTGAGACATATAGTTGTAAAGTCTCATATGCCTGAATGTTCAATGGCACCCCTTAAAACCGGAACATAGTAGGTATTATAAATATTACTGCTTTGCGGTAGAAATAGTTGTCGGTAGGTATGTCATATTTTTTTTACTGTTTTTCCATAATTTTACCAAATGAAATATTTCTTAACTTATTATCTCGTTAAGAATTTCTGTAAATTGTATGTTATATATAAGCTCATTGATTTTATGATCAGAGATCTTTGGCAATATCTTGTAAATAAAATCGTGTTAGAAGTACCTATCATTTAAAATTATATTATGAGGGTATCAACCAACGGCTTCTAAGTTTGGTTCAGACTGAAGCAGGAAAATGGATTATTATATTGGAGCGATCCACTAAAGCTTATCTACGAGGACCGCAAATATGGTTTTTATAAGTAAGAGGGATCGGAAAACGTGACCCATCGGATTTGCAGCACCCGGCTTAGCTGGTGCAAAACGTTTTAGGAATACTAATTTCCAGCGCTGGTTTGACTTTTAGTTGAATTAAAATCTGAATGCGGGTAAGTAAATAAATATGTAAATATTACTGGTGTTCATTTCATAAAAAAGATGTTAATTTTTTTTTACAATATATTATATTATCGATTAGCTTAACAAGGGTTATTGCTAAAATAACAATGTCATAATTATTGGCCTACGTCGCCGTCGCTTCAAACATACGAATAAATTTATTCGTAGCTTCAAACACATTCAGAGCAATTCGCAAAATGAGTATTATTTAGACGTAATGAGATGTCACTCATGTGTGAAACATGTAAACTATTTCTCACTTCAGAAGCACAGATAGCTCGATACCAGAAACGGACGGTAACGAAATCGAATCCTGTTTTTTTTTTGCTGATATGTAAGTCTTTGACCACAATCTCACCTGATGGTAAGTAATGATATGGCCGAAGGTGTTAACAGGCTTAACCTAGAATTACTGGCTCTCAAGGACAGCTGCCTGGAACACACCGTTATGTGCTTGGTGACAGACTTTCTACTTGAGGGTGGTCGCTAGCCAGGCGAGCATTCGCAAAATACCCTACCACCATGCGAATGGTATGCTTTAAATGTTTGCTTTAATGTTAATCTAGTATTATTTAAAAGTTTTATGGTTGAATTGTTCCTACTGTAGTTTTTTTATTGTTTGTTCTATGGTAGTTTGCCTTTATTGATAACACTATTACAACTGCTTCAATGAGAGTAGTTGACAATGTTAGAATTACAAATACTAAAGTGAAGATAAAATTTACGTAGCTTTAACCTTCGAAACGATGAAACCCAAAGGGATACTATAAATCCTATTGAACTCTGAAATTAATAAGGTATAGTCTTGCCTTAACTATATTTGACACAAAAGCTTGATACAAAAGCGGTCAAATACTCGTTTCAATCTTATTTTTTCTTTTACAATCCTGAATAGATGCCTAATGTTCGTTTTTATAGATATCAGATTCAGAACAAATTTTCCACGATCGAAATAAAAAAAAACTAAATAAACATGTGTATTTCACAAACCACTCATTTCACATACATTCAAGCTCGTGGGGTGCCGGGCTAGAATGTCACCCCCTGTGGATGTCGTAAGAGGCGACTAAAGGTAAGGAAGGTGGGCAGCAGCGCCTTCTGAGGAACTGATATCATAATCTGCGACCCCTAAGACGCCTGCCAAGTGTGGGGATTATGGCAAATTTCCCACTTAATGGAGGAGACTGTGTTCAGTAGTGGACGATCCGGCTGACAGAGTATAAGATAAACAATGTTAGTTGCTAAATTTTAAAGTATTTTTTTTGTTTCCTTTTCTTATACACATAGGATAAAAAGTTTGTGATTTTTGTTATGAATATAATTACAATATTGTTTGTATCAAAACAGACTACGGGAGGATTTCAAAAATAGAACATTATAAAAGCAAACTCATTTGGAAAGCAATAAATAAGCTTGTTCAATTTCAGACGCAAAGTGCTTAACTTTGTTAGCCTGAAACGCTTATCAAAATTGAATTTATGTGAATTGAAATAGCTTAGCATTTTTAGGAAAACCTAAAGATATTTTTTAATAAAACCGTACCGTAGCATCTTAGGGCACCATCTGCGAGTAAAAAAAATTCTAGGGTAATAAGTTATGGTGATTACGTCTTATTGCAAATTATATTGTAATAAGTTTGTTATTCTTAGTTACATTCTAACATAAATATAGAAGAACTAAAGTTGTCCTGACATTTTTGTCCACGTTTTATAACGTTCATCATAAAGATATAATGTATTTAACCCGTCCGTCCGTCCGTCAGTCTTTCTCCAGGCTGTATCTCAAGAACGGTGATAGCTAGACTGCTAGAGTTGAAATTTTTCAAAGATTATGTATTTCTGTTGCCGCTTCAACATTAAATACAAAAAGTTAGTTTAAAACAAAAAAGGGTAACATATGAAGTCTAATGTTGTATAGTTAATGGTACGGAACCCTTCCTGCGCGAGTCCGACTCGCACTTGGCCGATTTTTTATTGGCATGATAACGGAATATAATCACAGTATTATCGTTTGTAGTGACACGACCTTAACTCGCCTCGGAATTTGAGAAATTACTTAATATTTACCTACTTGTCCGTTCTTAATACGATTTTTATGTAGAAATTATTTCGTATGGAAAAAGATGGAGAAGAATTTCCAGCGAGACTTGAACCCGCAACCCCCAGAATACCGTATTGGTGCATCATCGATTATGCTATGGAAGCGGGGTGCTGGACAGTCGAAATTTCTCCATCCGTTTGAATGTACGTCTTTTTGACTGTAGCAACATCTACAGAATAACAAATAGCAGAAGACCATTTACATTGGCTGGTAGGTTGATATACGATCAACACTGAACACCAAATCGATGAAGCCAAGATTTTTTGTATTTATATAATTTCATTGTAGCGATGCGATGCGTGATCAAAATGCTGACACCTATTTGGCTCTAGATTAATAATTGCAATTCTACAGGGCAATGTTGCCAGCATGCTAGGAACACTGCCAACTGGTAGTGGGCTGGAGCATTTGGACTGCCTGTGAGTCTTCAATGACTTGTAGGTTGTCTAAGTGCCTTTATTGTAGTAGCTGTAGTGTTGTTTATAGTTTGTAGTATTTTGTTAAAGGAATACCACAAGTACAAAAATTGCGTGGTTAAAATGCAACTCGTTTTCGTCAACATTCTCTTTTTAAGAAATCCCTATCTAAAATAAGAACTCAACAACTTTTATTTCAATCCAATTTCGTAATTTAATAAGACCGAAGCCGTGAAATATTTTACTCGAGTCCGTCAAGAACAGACTTTGTTTTGATCAACAACTCTTCACAATTGATTGAAAATATTTCGCAAAACAGGAAAGTTATGAAACTACACAAAACGGATTGGCATATCAAGTTGTTTTGAAATGACCAGAGAGAATAAAAAAAAATAGTTGAATCGTATATTAGCTTAATAATTTTCAAATATATACTTATAAAGATATTAAAAATTTTATGAATCTTGAGCATTCTGTCACTTTACTCGTTTGTGTCTCCGAAAATAACAAAACCCACATTCCTTTTAATAATACGAATTAAAGGATCTCAAAAGGATGTCAAGGCTTACAAGAAAATTTAAAAAAAATTGGTCAAGTGTTTTTTTTTTATTGCTGATAGGTAAGCCATTGACCACAATCTCACCTGATGGTAAGTGATGATGTGGTCGAAGGTGTTAACAGGCTTAACCTAGAAATACTGGCTCTCAAGAACAGCTGCCGGAACACACCGTTAGGTGCTTGGCGACAGATTTTCTACTTGAGGGTGGTATAAAAAGTTGGCCAAGTGCAAGTCGGACTCGCGCACGAAGGGCTCCGTACCATTAGCTATACAACATTAGACTTTATATTAATCTTTTTTGTTTTATCGTGCGCGAGTCCGACTCGCACTTGGCCAACTTTTTGTTCTTGTTGTTATAGCGGCAACAGAAATATATCATCTGTGAAAATTTCAACTGTCTAGTTATCACCGTTCTTGAGATACAGCCTGGTGACAGACGGACGGACGGACGGACGGACAGCGAAGTCTCAGTAATAGGGTCCCGTTTTTACCCTTTGGGTACGGAACCCTTAAAAAGGCGGTAGTGCGAATATTTATATTACAGACTATTCTATTCAATATCTTTTTACTATTGCTAGAACAAAAAGTCTTAGCTAGTTATGCCTAGAAAATTCCAGCATCTAATTTCTACCTATCTTTTAATTCAAATCTACCTATCGAAATAAATGCATATCCAGAATCTATATTAGAAACAGATCCGGTCATAAAATGTTTGTTAGTAGTTATGCTACTGGTTTGGATATATTGTACAATAAAATATCTAGCGCCTGAGTCCTACCTACAAGAAAGTTAGAAAAAGGTTTATATTGTGGGGTGAATGTTAGAAAACAACGTCGTTTGCGGTCAGATGTATATAAATCAGTCTTTTGATTTCCAATCCCATCACATCGTACCTAAGAGTCCTTACTGCCTGTATACGTATTGTGGTTTTACCATTGGAATAGGCTTCATTGAGAACGCATAACTTTGGTTGCTTGAATAACAAGCCTCTCAGTTGTTTATGTAAAGAGCTAAGTTATGTACCTATATATTTTATACAAACCCTTTGTTCCTTCTAAGTGTTGAAATTTTAAGTAGGTATTTAGTATCAATTTATTGGGAAAAGAGCATTTCAAGCTATAGTTTGATTCATAGGTATGAATTAGCGAACCTAGGTTGGTAAGGGTGGAAGTATGGAAGCAAAACGGTTCAAAGTGATTTTTTGCAGATATAGTTAAAGAACAGTAAATTAGGCTGCTATTTATTCCGAAACAACACAGTTATAAAACACTTAACAATACGGCTCAAGTTTTAAAGTGAATTTTAAATGCCGGATAACCCTCAGTTTGCTACTTATTGAAACGAAGCCACGAAATATAGAAGAAAAAATCGACGCATTAAAGCAAAAATCGTTTTTGTTGATCTATCTGTTTTTGAAATGAAATTCTCGTGAGTTTTACACATTATTAAATGTTATACACTTACCAGCAAAAAACTCACGTTGGGGATCAAATACGTCGACGCGGGTTTCTAGTGTAATTCAGTATGTGTATCCTCTTCCTAAATTATACAAGCGATTTATATAAGTAAAATAAACGTCTCAATACGTTTTTATTGATAGCTTTATATACATAGAGGCCTGATAGGTTAAAAGTGATTCAGTAATAGATGATTGGATCACTTATATCCAGTTTCATAGATAATGTAACGAATCACCTCATGGTTTTGGAAAGGCTTTACAAATAGTTATTTGGTGTGTTAAACGGAGGCGAGATGTTAGCATTTTTCCATTAACCATTTATAATGTAGTATGATAATAATTATTTACGGTTTTCATGTGTATAAATTTATAGTAAGAAAAAAATTGTAATTAATTTGAATTGACTGTCATAAAATAGACTGTCACAGTTGATGTTCCATCGGCTTCATAAGTTTAAAGTGAATCAAACTTATGGTGCGGACTGTTTCTTATCCATTTCCTTGACTTCATTTTAACCGACTAAAGTATAAATTTGTCCATAAATATTTATGAGGTCGCTGCACACAAATTAACTTTTGATTAGAACGAACAATCTGATGGCTCAGTCACGGGAACAGCAAACTTGATTGATGGTGTTATTTGAATAAATAGGATTTTAACTGTGCCAATAATGTTATCAATGACTCTATATTCTACATTATTTATATCTTTTGATTTCTGAGTTATATGTTACAATAATTGATATACGCGATGTTTGATAAATAAATGTGTTTTTGTCACCAAGTTCATACTTAAAATAAAAAAACCGAGCAAGTAGTTGTCGGACTCGCGCACCGAGGGTTTCGTATAAACCTGTAGGTATATAAGTAAAAGTCAGGGTATTTTTTTTGCTAAATGAAATTCATAGATAACATTTTAAAATTATCAAAAATATTTTTATTATAATATTATGATGTAGCTAAAAATGTATGCTTTTCGCAATTTTTCCTTTATTTATGCTATAAGAGATTGCTTTGTGCCAAATTTCAAGATTCTGAGTTCACGGGAAGTACCCTGTATGTTTTGATTCCCTTGTGAGTGTTGAAAATTTGCGGCGTAAACGGCTGTATCTTTTGATTGCGTTGGCTTAGAAGTTTGATTTTTCACAGCTCCAAGGAATAGTAGACCTGAGTATTTGATATGTATTTTAGCTCAATACCTCCACGCGTTCCTGAGAAAAATGTATTGATAGATAGAACGGCGGACACCAAAGTGATCGTATAAGCGTTCCGTTTTTTCTTTATGTGGTACAGGACCCTAAAAAAATGTATTTTTTTTTATTCATAATAGGTTCGCGTTTGATCACACCTTGTCTGATGTTAAGCATTGATGTGGTCTAAGATGGAGCACGCTTACCTAGAAGAAACCTATTTACTCTCGATTTGAAGACACCCATGTTGTATTCATTGGGAAAAACAGACCACGGTAAGTAGTTCCACTCTTTCGCAGTACGCATGAGAAAAGTGGAAGCGAAGCGCTTCGTACGAGTACTGGGAATATCAACCATGTACGGGTGGCGCCTCTCCGTTTGTCTCCGTAGATCTCTACAAATAAAATATTTATGCGTAGGTTCTATTTGTACTATCAGTTTTATGTTCCTGATGTTATGCCACCTGGATAGCTATACCATTCTCAAGTAGAGAATCAGTCGCTTAGCAGCTAAGGGTGTGTTCCGGCAGCTGTCCTTGAGAGCCATTAATTCAAGGTTATAGTGAACAATGTCTTTGAACAAATCACTCAAATATTTTTTCCACATACATTAGCATACGGTGATGAGTTATTCATCGATTTTATTATTACTGAAGATGTAAAGCGATTGTTTCATTCACTTCAACAACAGTTTTTATCGATTATTTAGGTCTTAAAATATTTTATCATAGTGAAGAAATTTATAATCCCAATGTATAAGCAAGGTGAGGGAGCGTATTTTATTCAAATTACAATTATGATCACGAAATTAATCTAGTACAATATAATCATTGGCGCATTATATCACTACAGGTCAAGACTAAAAAATGAAAGAGACAAATCATTTCAAATATTTTCAAAAACCTGGCAATACGTTTTGCAACTTGTTTCATTGCCACCACAGTAGGTATTGTTGCTCGCCAGAATACTCAGAATTTTTACAGATTTACTATTCACAAACATTTGTTTTAGTAGATATAATACGTATTAACTCAAACACATAAATAAACCAGGAGCCAAATTACTAGAAAATACAATAAATAGCTCAACCTAGATTGTGCTATTATGGTGGATCGCGTGATTTAGTACAATACCCGCTACTTTTTGCAGAAAACTCGATAAGGATAAAGTGGCACAAACTACTAGTTCCGTTAATTGAGAAGAAAAAAGTGCATTAATCTATTTTTCAAGCATATATTTACTATATCAGTTAAATATATTTGCGATGCTCGTTAAATGTTTATGCAACTTGTATATAACTCTATAATCTAATGATTAGTATTAGTAACTCATGACGTTACTTTGCGAAACGCCATATAATCAATACCCGAATAATTTATAGATAATGATAATTTATGGAATCACTACTATTAAGCGCTCACAGAGGTCTGTTATAACGAATTAAATAAAGTTCCAAATAGATACATAGTGCACCACGTTTGCACAGAATTATATGTTTCAGATGTCACTTTATATTTTTTATTCATATCTGATTGACCTTTGACCACTATCTCACCTGATGGTCAGTGATGATGCGGTCTAAGATGTTGTTCAGGCTAACCTACAATTACTGGCTCTCAAGGACAGCTGCCGGAATACACCGTTAGATGCTTGGTGACAGATTTTTTACTTGAAGGTTGTAGCTAGCCAGGCGGCCATTCGCAAAATGCCCTACCACAATGCTGTAACGACTGCCATCCCAAGACAACAACCGGGACCGACGGCTTAACGTGCCCTCCGTAGCACGGAAGTACTCAGTAGTATGCATTTACTTAGCTGATCGGTTAAGAACGGCTAAGCAAACTTCACCACGAGCACTTTGATGTAAATTTAAAGATTTAGGCAATTATTATAATAAAAGTACTAACCTTATAACTTTCAACTTAGAATTACTTACATAACCTTAGACGCGATTTATCTTAATACTTAACACTAACTTTTAAATATTCAAATTCATATAAAACTATAGCGGAAGCGTCGTCAAATTGAATAAGACACATTCCATAGAATATTTAATGCTATTCATAAACTTTCGACTCATGACCATCAGCATTGAAAATATTTGTAACGTCGTGATGATAATAGGCGATGTATTATTCCTTTTAAAGATTTTTAATTATTGTGCATTAACCTCAAGAACTTTAGGTAACGGTCACTAGCTTTTATGTTTAAAAATCACATCGAGATGAAGTACACTTATAAAGCTATCTTCGTATAGATTTGGTAGAGATTCAAAAACGAGCTCCTAAAACATTATCGAGCTCTCAAAGGGAAACTCCAGCAAACCGTATAAAAAAACTTTTACGGATTACCTCAAACTTTGCGTTCTTTTCCTTTTCCAAAAGACGCAGGGACATCGGAAACAAAGTTTCGGTAAATTAAAGACTCTACCGGCTCCGATCCGACTTTACGTCCGAGTACCTAAAGGCGGAGTACTTTATGTTCCGAGTACAAAGTACCGCAAATCTTTTGTTGAAACACTGGATTTATCATTTAATTGTGTTTTGGCTTAACGAAGTGGAACATTGTTTGAATTCAAAAACAATTTGTTCCGCAATATATTAAACCAGCTGAAATACTCAACGACTAATGGTCGGAATATAATCTCGACTCAAAGTTAAATTAGTTTCGTTTGAGCTTCAATTATTATCATAAATTTGCAATTGCGAGTAAATTATAAATAAATTTAAACGTAGAAACTTTTATTTCGATATGCTTGACACGACTCTTGAATCACATTATATCTACAAAGAGTTTTTAATTAATTTCTAATTCTGATTTTCGTAACACAAACCATTTTGCATACTCATATTTTAGCTTCTGGAATATGGCTCCCTTGGTGTTTCCCTTGGGAGAGACGACGCGCGAAAATGCTAACACTTGTTTCCTTTCTCTTTTTGGTAATGGTTTGATTAAAAATAATATGATTATACAAAAATGTGACCAAAATCATACCGACTTATCTTATTGGTAAGTACCATAGCTGTTATACTATAATTTCAACAATCTTGATTTTGGTCGACGTAAAAGTTGCCAATTTAAATTTAGTAGTTAAAATTTTAATTGGCAACTTTTACTGGTTGTTATTATATGTATCGAAAAATATCAGAATATAAAATATACAATGCTCAATTAAAGCGAAAAGATTCAAATAAAAGTCGTGATTTTTTAAAATCTATTTCTAAACCTACATTATATTCTTCTCACATTTTATTTCTTTACATTACATTACATTCTATTTATACACAGATACTAAGTCCAATTTCCCAGTAATTTCATAAATTACTGGACCTCAAGGACTGCTGCCAGACACTTTTAGGAACTTGGCGACAGATTTTTTACTTGCAGGTGGGAGCTAGCCACGCGAGTATTGGCAAAATGCCCTTCGTACCCCTAATATTAAATCACCATGCTGTAATGAAAGTTTATGCTGGGGGTGGGGATCGAACAGATGATCTGCGGCACGGCCAGCCATAGGTACTACCACTCGGCTATTACTGCTTCTTACCGAAGACCGCAAACTGAAGTTTGCCCCCACAAATTGTTATGTTCTGTCACGTAATTCCGCAGGAAGACGCTGGACGCAGGGCGCTTCGAACCGTTCTATTTTGAAATCTATGGGGGAGGCATTTATCCAGAAGTGGACTTCTTGCGGCTGAAATGATGATGATGCATGATGATATCTTTTCTATTCGCAGTTACAATATTTCTAGTATGTAAAATACTTCCCTAAGCATTGTAAGACAAATATGTATACACCTTCATTTTTATACATACAAGTTTCCATTCTGTGTAGGTTAAGTCTACTGTTCAATGACATCAAGTCAAGTTGTAAATAATCAATAAAAAATTATTTAATAAAGAAAAAAACAGTAATAACATTAGATAATTATTTTATCATTTTGTTTATTCCGTTTCCATATAATATGTACTTCGCGATAATCGCGACATCTCATCTGAGCATATTAGTTTAAAATTGTGAGATACTAACGAAACAATTTTTGAACTATCTCTTTCTTAATGGTCCCGAGACTTGTTTCTTAGTCAAAAGTTTTCAATATTGTTAAAAGAAGCGCTGAAGTGCTCTTAAGGATCTTTACTTAAATTGAAGCCAAACTTTTAAAGATAACGATTGTTGGGTCACTGACGATAAGCCCCTATAGTCGTATGTTAAAACGATCTGAGGTTCACTCGCCTGGGATTTGGTAATTCTAATTTCTAATAAACTCCTTATTTGGTAAATTGGGTTAAAAATATCTATTAGTATACCACTGATTACAAAATTTATGCACCTATTATCTTTTACTAAATTTGCGAAGAAGTTCTAGACATACGTGACATAAAACATAATAATTATATGTTTCCGTATTATATGTCAATATCATCAGCCGGAAGATGTCCACTGTTGAACAAAGGCCTCCGCAATAGGGGATAATCCCCACCCTTGGCAGGCGTCTTGGGGATCGCAGTTGTGGTTGTCAATTTCTCAGGAGGTACTGCTGTACACCTTCCGGTATTATTCCCTGAGTCGCCTCTTACGACACCCACGGGATGAGGTGGGAGGGTGACATTCTAGCCCGGCACCCCACGGGCATTATATGTAATAAAACAAAATGTTAGAGAATAAATGGAAGTCCCAAATGTTTACTAATTATTTATTGTAATACGTACAAACATTTCATAGTTCAGTGGTAAACACACTTTAGTAGATCCATTCTTCCGTTATATATCACAATTAATATATTATGGTAATAATCATTTGCAGAAATTTAATAGCAGTTATATGTGTAGTAAAAATTCAGCTAAAATTACTTTCAATCATGATTTGAAGCGCTCGTAGCGAAGTTTGCTTAACCATTCTGAATCGATCAGCAAAGTTAAGCAACGACCGCCGCGGTCATGAATTGGATGGGTGACCGCTGGTGACATTACTACTGAGCGCTTCCGTGCTTCGGAGGGCACGTTGTCGTCGTTCCCGGTTGTTGTCTTAGGATGGCAGTCGTTACAGCATGGTGGTAGGGCACTTTGCGAATGCCCGCCTGGCTAGCTACCACCCTCAAGTTGAAAATCTGTCGCCAAGCACCTAACGGTGTGTTCCGGCAGCTGTCCTTGAGAGCCAGTAATTCTAGGTTAGCCTGAACAACATCTTCGACCACATCATCACTTACCATCAGGTGAGATAGTGGTCAAAGGCGAACCTATCAAGCATAAAAAAAAATAAAAAATGTACTCATAGTTAACGACTACATCATTCCGGCTGGGTTACCTGGATGTAATTTTAAATATAGGTATACATGGCACAGAAGAATAAAATGCTTATAGTATGAGTAATGAAAAAACAGCTGATATAGTGGTGGCATAAGCACAACCTACCCTATTACTGTGGGATAAGGGCAAAAAAGGATATAATTAAATGCTCACTTATATGTTTCATAATGCGTTATAAAAATAAAAAGTAAAATGAATGAATAGAAATATAGAAATATAGAAATCCATATTTAATAACAACGTATATTTTAAAAACATTTTAAGAAATCATTATATTGATATTTTAAATAATATTGAAAAATATGTCTAGTGACAAGTTTACCTTATTTTCAGTACGATTGGTTTCTCAATCGTGCTCTCGAAGAGTCAAGACTGAGGATGCTTCGTGTAGAAGCGACAGACGTTGAATTTTTTTCCGGTTTGGCTGCGTGATATTTGTCACGTCACGTCGACTTAATAGGAAAAATTAGGCGGAATTGTCACAAGATATATTTTTAAGTGTTTTGTAAAAATATGTTTTTAATGTTTTCTTAAAATACTTTAAAAGTATTTGTTATAATAGAAAAGTAAAATCATTGGGTCCATAAACATAAAATTATTCTTCAATTTATATCAAAATGAAAACATTTACCTAGAAATTTGAAGGAGCTTCAAAGGAATTCAAAAACAATAGGTAGATAATAGAGCGCGGGAACAAGCGAATATCTAATTTGTCCTAATGAAACTGCTCTACTACCATTGACAATATCAAGACAAAGTTATGACCGAGACCTGAGGAACAAGAACAGACAAAAGCAAGAACTAGTTTCACAACTAATAAATGAAAATTGTGATTGCATGAGGTAGAATAGCAAGCTATGAAACAGTATCAAACGAATGTTTTGAAGCAATGATGACCGAGCGAATAGCTATGGACTGCCGTGCCGCGGGTCCACGGTTCGATCCCTACCGTCGGCTTGAGCTTCACCGCATGGTAGAAGGGCATTTTGCAAACGCTCGCCTGGCTAGCTACCACTCTCAAGAAGAAAATCTAAATCGCAAAGTCGCCAAGCACCTAACATAGTGTTCCGGCAGCTGCACGTGAAGAACATTTTGATAAAGAAATCTTTGCAGTCTGTGACTACTTAAACAACAAAAATGCTTGGACTGGTTTGCGTCTGCCAAGTTAGCCCCTGTCACCTACGTAACGTAAATAAATATTGTAATAGTTTTACTATATAGTATGTAACACATTGTTAAAAATGTTTAAAAGAATGGCCCCGAGGTTCTTGCCCGTTCTTCTCGCAGTGGCTCTATATTTTTTTTTGCTGAACGTGGCAGTTCAATGTAGAATATTTCAATATAAAATTTGTAATTTACCTTTATAAGAGCGTCGTAGACGCCTAAATTGAATAAATGATTTTGACTTTGACTTTAGGAAAATTTATTCAGAACGCAGTATTTGTCCAGAATAGACTAGTATTAGAGTGGCGTTGAGCATTGCTTTGAAATCTCGAGACCCTGTTTTATACGATCTGGGAGATCAAGATTTAGGTGAACCCAATAACTAACACATTTTTCAATGGATGAATCCAAAGAGATATAAAAATTGCTTTCCATTTTCTATAGGTTCATCTGACACTAAAAACGTGAAAAGATATAATGTGTCCGGTAAATGTAATTAGTCTCGGCCCTCTATGACATGAGACTAATACATATTAACTGCCGATACATGTGTGTTTCTACCTAACCCTTGGTAGATATGTAGTTATGATAATAAACGTGCCGACATCGTTTTGAATCTAGAAGGTTCTGGAATGCCAGTACATCTAGAAAATCAAAGGGACTTCTAAAGATTTCTAAACAATAGGGCACGGAAACCAGCACAGTTTGTACCTTATTTGTCCCGAAGCAACTGTATTACTTTGATTAAAATGGCAAACAAAGTTTCAACTGAGACCTGAGGAGCAAGAACAGACTAAGTTAAAGACCTGAAGTTTCGCTACTCAGAAATTGTGATCGCATGAGGAATTTCAGGTTAGAGAACTTTAATACCTGAATAAGTTATCTGAATTCTAACATTGTATTTTTTTGCATTAACACTCGCTTATCGACTAAGCTTGCTACGACAAAAATTTATTTTTCTCATATAATAAGCGAATAAAGGCACATGAGACTTAACAACTATATCTCAAGGTAACGGGCGCAGTGAAATCCGTGACTTGTGACTAAATGCATTTGTTACAGACAGAGTTAAGTCCGCTTAACATTAGGTGGACCTCGAGCTTGTTCCGTCACATTAACATAAAAAAGCAAAAAGATAATTAATTCTATCACTCACTTTCACCACGGTAGCTGAAATTGGCAATGGCTTAAATTTCTTTGAGCCCCAGAGACGGAAGAACGTAGGTTCTTATTGCGCTCGAGGTTTAAAACTTTTCCCTTTTTGTTCTAGTTTTGTAAATAGTTTATTAAAAAAAAAACTATGAATTCATCAATCGATTTTTTTTTTTAAATCCATTATTAATTCTCATATCAATTGAGAAGCTATTTACTTTAGGCCTGAAGCTGTATTATACTTTTTTATAATGGTCCTATCATCATCTTTCCGATTTCGACGCATGGTGCCTAATATTGCGCTTAGTTGACTTTACAAAACTTTCAAGTCATCGGTAGCCAACATTTTAAAAACACGCCATGTACAAACATATACCTTATCAATATTCTACAAGGGTTTGTACCATACTTTTCCCTACAACTACTTTAAATGGAACAAAAATATATTATGAAAGATTATGCTTCAATTTTAAGGCCGTAATCAAAGGTGCAATAGGGGTCTTGTAGTATTTAAATAGAAAAGGCAGTTATTCTTTAATAAGCAGTTTTGCCCCTGAGCATAACTTGACTTGACAGACAGACAGACGGACAATAAAGTGATCCTGTAAGGGTTGCGATCTTTCCTTTTGAGATACAAAACCCTTAAAATGATCCTGGTTTTGTCAATCAGACTCTAGTAAAAAAAAGGGAACTGGTATAAAAGAATAAATTTAAAAGGCACCGCATGTGCTGCTGTGACCAGGATGCAAAACTTAGAACACAAAATAACATCTTCATGATACCACGAACATTCAAATTAAGTGTGCACGACTGCAGCGAGCCGTGTCTGAAACACCTGACACTATTTTATTTTTGATGTTGTGTTAAAGAGCTGCGACTAAAGTTGTTATATATTTTTTAAGATTATAATATTATCTGCACAGTGAGGATTTATGGCACTGTGACGGGTTAAGCACAAAGCTTGTACGAGGCTCACCTGGTATTAAGCGGTAACTTCTGCCCAAAGGAAATGAATTTTGTCACAAGTGTCACAATTTACGAAATGCATTGCTCCCATCACCCTGAAACAGAAAGTTGTATTTTTACGTGCCTATAATTTTGTCGGAATACATACTCTTTGCACAGGAACAAAGTAATGTGAACATTATGATTGGCGGTAGAAATAGCTATTGTGGCAGTATTTTTCCGGATGAACTCTTACACAAAGAGTTCATTTGAAGTTATTTCCAACTTCATGTATAAAACTCTTAAATTGATAGCACTTTCCTCTAAGACTGTAAATTAGCTATTAAAGTTAGTAAGTAATAAATATAATAACCTGAACCTAACAGAGCAGAAGATAAATATTTTTTCTTAAAATTGTTTTCGTCTATAACTGATATATTAACATACGTTTGGGTATTCGAATATTTTTTTATCCGTTTCTGAATACTCACCAATTTCTATTTTCAGCAAAATATTTAAAACTTGCCAGCATAATAATACTCTCTTAGGTGGTCACGAGTTTTTGCGAGAGTAATCATTGATAGACTCACTAGGTGGACTGACGACATCGTAAAAGTCACAGGTAGCCACGAAATACAAAACGCTCTTTTTAAATGTATGCTTACACTTTACAAAAAAATGCCGTCCAAAATTTATGTCTCTCTTTTAGCCTTAGAGAAACCCATAGAGATATGCAATTTTCTGTGGAGAAACCAATCTAGTTTATCGATAAGTATGTCATACAAAGATCACATAACAACGTAAAGGCTAACCTTAGCGTTGTTATGTCATTGTCAACAATCGTTGTAACTATGACTCAGTAAGGAGTTTAATTTTCTTGTATATCAACAATATAAACAACCGCTTTGACAGATCATTCAAACATACAATATTTTACATTAAATGTTATATGGCCATATTTGATCTTATCTACCAACCAATACAAACTTTGGAACCCCATTTCTACGCCTCTGGGAATGGATTTGTAAATTCCTATTATAACACATTCACAAAAGTAAATTCCCTCAAACGCTAGGTTAGTCTGAACAACATCCTCGACCACATCATCACTTACCATCAGGTGAGATAGTGGTCAAAGGATAACCTATCAGGCACAAAAAAAAAAAAACTCAAATTTCTAGCTTCAATAGTTTAGGCTCTGCGTTGATTATCAACCAGTTAGTTCACTACTTTAATACTTTTATAAAATTCCTTCTTTCACCCTTAACGAATATTTTCCTTCTAGAATATTTTATATGTGTAGAATAGCTTTCGAGTTTGAACGTTGAGCCAATATAAATTTGAAGGATAGAACTATCGTTGCAACGGCTTTTCGGTGTAACGGACGCTCGAACTAATGGCTAGTCGAAATTGTGGTATATCGATGATATGAAATATCGGCGACTCGGACGCTCGAGGTAATGACTTCGGGGAATCAGCCATAGGGCACATGACATTCGGAATCAAGTAGTAAACCCCTTTATATGTATGCCATAAGATCGGCTTATGAAGTTTTGCCTTAAATAAACATCAAGCTGTTTTGCATCAGCTCATAAATTAGGAGCTTATACTGTGTTACTCGCAAGGTTACTTAATAATTTATATGCCTCTTGTTTTTGTACCTGACTCAGCGTAACAGAGTATTTTACGCAACGTTTCGTCGTAAACGGCGTATGTGACTGGAATTATCGTGAATTGTAAAAGTATAAGCATATTATTATCTGTATCTCACGCTTAGAGTAAAATGTTTGTAGCAGTGGCGTGCCCTTGGGGGGCTGAAATGTCACCCCCTCATCTTTCCCGAGGGTGTCATATGCCAGAAAGTGGGCAGAAGCGCCTTCTGAGGAGATAAAAACCCCAAGATACTTGCCAAGCGTGGATATTTAGTTAACCTTCCTTCAATTAATTGGAGAATCTGTGCTTAGCACTGGACTAACGGATATAGTACAGTACACTGTCGACATGACACATTCTTCAAAGATTTGTTTAGCAAAAATTTTGCCCTGAAGAGCCCTGAAGCAAGGCTTATAGGAAACGTCGCGGTATATGTTCAAACATTGTTTGTAAAAAACATATTGTCCTGATACCATATAATAGTAAGAATAGGATTATAATGTTCATGAAGCAACTTTCATAACAGAGAAAAACTATAAAAAACTGCTCTTTTAAACAGAGATTTGCATTTTACAGGAAACCTAGATCGATCCAAGCCTCTTAGATATCTGTATAGATGAGTCTTAACAAACACTACAATGTGGTAATTTGGTTTTTGAAAATTTGCTATAGTTTTTATTTTAAACTATAATTACTGTTTAGGCGCATGCAGCCTTTTAGAACAAGCTATGTCACGTGCGAATTAATACGTGATCTTTCCTCCCCACGCGGAGTGAATAGTATGTGGGGCGGTACCCGATTTGAGCTTAATTGTTTATCACTGCGTCGCGTCGTTTTAACATGATTCAATTATTTAAACAGGAAAGGATGTTATTGTTTCCTAGGTTATTGTTTATGTGTGTGACTGTCCCTATTCAGCCTACGTTTTTATGCTATGTCATATTTTGTAAGATTTTGACTAGGTTTAGCTAAGAAAATGTCCAGACATGAAAGGATTTATAAACTACTAAAAACACGAAACTATGTTAGAGCCATTACGAAACTTTTTCTAGAAAGTTTTGTATAAGAAATTCATTTTTATTACAGAAACGATCAAACCCGTGCCAAAATATAAAATACTTCTACATCTGTAAAAGTTTTTCAAGTTGGAATACTTTTCTTTGTAAAGTACTTCATCCGTGGTGTTTTGTTACCCCGTTGTTCAGAGCGCTGAAGTAGACCGTGTTCCAGTTTTAAAGATATCATATTTGTAAGCTTCTTTGTGAGACTAAGACAAATAAATTAAACTTTTAACCCCCGGTTTTTTGTCTGACTCAAAACTTGTATTAAAACACCTGTGATAATTTAAAATTGTGCAATGGTATGTGAGAATAAATACTCAAATGAATTACGATGAATGCACGTGATACCAATATAAAAAAAACAATGGTTTCTGTTATATAAATTAAACATGTCCCTAAGCAATCTCTCAAATGCTTTTATATTATTTGATTGATTCTCACAACCAACTTGAGTCGCTTGATAATTATCATTTATGTGTCATCGACACTATTTCGATTGATGACGTGGTTTTTGTGTGAACCAAAATTTTATTTGTAAGGTAAGGCGCGATAGTAATAGTGTAAATTGGAAGTTTTAACTACATTATATAAATAATACGCTTCTGCCTATTTTCGGGGATATACTACTGAGGTTATGTAATGTTTAAAGACATGATTGAATTTTGCATGAGAGAAACTATTTGAGTTCAAATATTAGTTTAATGACTGATGGAATCTAGGTCCATGCACCGCATGCTAGAACTGTTAAGACATTTAATTTATCACGAGGTCTCCATTCTCGAGAGCCAGCCATCGAAAGTGTAGTTCAACCAAACAAAAATGTTGACCTCAACAACATCTGCGATCACATCATCAATAATGTGAGAAAGTAATCAAAATTTGCCAATAATCAATAAAAAATAGAGCGATTTACTAAGACAATGTGCGCCTTAATGTCAATGTGATTGATTCAAATTTGTATGTTAAATGATGATGTGGTCTGTTGTCGTATGAGGAAAACCCTTTTTATTAGGTTCATCAGATTGGTTAGACTTGTATCTTACCTGTTGGTAAGTGATGATGTAGTCAAATATAGTAAACTGGCTTTAGCTTGAATTACTGTCACTAGTACAGCTGACAAAACAAACCGTAAGGTGCTTGGCGACAGATATTATCTTAAGGGTAGTTTTTAATTTTCATAAGATAATCATAGACAAAAACCACCCTCAACTAACAAAAAAGTTCCAATACCGAGAATACTTAAAGTGTGAGGGGAGTTCAACTCCCCTCACACTTTATCTAAACATCATTTCTCAAACAAATGTTTAACTCCTAATGTTTTTTAGGCATTCAAGCGAGTATTCGCTAAATGCCCTTCCACCAAGCGATGAAGATGAAACCTGCGGCAGGATACGAACCATGGAACCTTTGCACAGCAGTTCAGAGCTATTGTCACTGGGCCATCACTGCTATAAAAGGCTAAACCTAGACTGGGATTTGTCTCTAAACGACATCTGTCTAAACTCACCACACGATGATACAAATCATCAGAATGTTGTTGAAAGTAATATTTGTATCTTTCCTTTCACAGATAACACACCAGTCTCCTCGACATCCATCGAGCAAGGCCCACCAGTTTGTTCACAGCGCCAGGGTGTAGACTACAACACCGATGTGGCAAGTGAACCATGAGTGCTTGGTGCTGCATCGCAATCATGATGTCCACGGTTAGCACTGGAGTTCTGTCGCCGGCGCCGATGAAAACCGAAGCCAAAGAGGCTTATGGTGAGTAAAAGAGTCAATACTCTTTTAGTCTCATATCAGTTTATTATACGTATACAGCAATATTTGAAGATAATGTAGTAACTTTCAAAAAGGCATTAAACGAATTGTAAATAGAGAAAGCTTACAACAATATTGACGAATTTTATTACAGATACAGAGAGTAACATTTGTACTGCCTGTGAGCCTGGAATGCCTTGTAGATTGTTTTGGTGTGGAGCTGTAGTGTTGTATATAGTTCGTAGTGTTATTAACTAAGCCATATCACAGGCACATGAGACTTAACAACTATGTCTAAAGGCGACGAGCTTTGTACAATTCGTCACTTGTGACGAAATGCATCTGTTATAGACAGAGTTAACCGCTTAACATTAGGTGGGCATCGAGCTTTTCCGCCACAATAACACAAAAAAAATGCATCCACTGAATTCTCTATCCAACTTAACTCAGCCCGCCTGTAACAAACCACAGATACCCTCAATAGACTGTTAAATGATATGAAAAAGTAGCTTTAGCTGTATAACTCAGTTTTTTCTCGGTTCTGTTAGTCTAGGACTCGTTTCGAAACAAAGCCACTTACTTCAAATATCCGGAGGATAAATTTTACCGTTGTTTTTATGGCCGCTAGACTAAGTGGTGACTTTTTTTTAAATTTATGGGATAGGAGGGCAAACGAGCAGGCGGCTCACCTGATCACCGTCGCCCACAAACCTCCGCAACACCAGAGGTCAGGAGGATACGTTGCCAGCCTTTAAACAGGGAATATGCTCTCTTCTTGAAGGTTCCTAAGTCGTAACTGTTCGGATATTATTCACCTGGCAGCTGGTTCCATAATGTGGCAGTCCGAAAACCACCTCAGTTGAGACTGCCTTCAAATGAGCGTGAATGAAAACATGTGGTTGAAGATATAGAAAGGTATAACCTCGAACTGGCTCTCAAATCAGCAGTCGAAATACACCGTTAGGTACTGGACTATAGATGTTCTACCTGAAGGTGCATGGTAGCCAGGCAGAAAAATCGCCATATATTGGTACTTCCACAAAATAAATATATACGAGTTAATGAGAACTTTTTAAACCATCGTAGTTAATTAGCATCCCTTATAACTGTTTTCCTCTCCTAATTATGTAAGAACGCTCCCCATAGTTATGTTATTGCGTACTGTTTCTGAGTTAACTTAAAAAATGGCACGGATCCTAGAGTCTGTGGAAAATCTACTAATTCTAATTTAAAAATAAAAAAGAAATTTGTCTAAATTGCGTATATTTTTCATTATTTTATCCCGAATATGAGTTATTTCAAATACTTTGCAGTGATCGTGGTCACGGGGTGACTACGCATAGTACTTAAACACACATCACACATTATTTTACATTACTACACATAGTAATTGAAGTTGTTTAATTACTATGTGTAACAATCGCGAAAACCTAAGATAACATTAAGAAAACTGTCGTTGTTAATGAAACTCTTTTTTTAACAGATCGCCATTACTGGTACACTCAAGCGCAAGAAACATTACAAAAACGTCTTCAGTACGCTCCAGATAAAAAACCTGTTGCTAAGTGAGTACCTACATAAACTATCTAACGAACTCCGCTTGATTAGAACTTTGAGAAATAATTCAACATGCGTAGGCAAACCAACTAAAACTTTCCTGCCTAATATTGTTTAAGTTAAGCAAATAAGTTTATGTAAACGCCTCAGCTGATTTCTGAAAGTACTTAGTTAAGAAAGTTTAAGTAGGTGAGCAACTTACTTCAATAGTTACACAGAGGGGGCTAAATACCTTCGATAGTTTGATTTATGTTCATAATAATAACTTTTCGTATGAGCTAATGTTATCGGTTTATGGTGATGGTTAGCTGAATACTATTCCTATCTGGATTTGCTGCCACCTAATAGGTAATATATTACAAAATTACAAAATAATATAATAAAATTACAAGATAAGATAATACATTACAAAATTACCAGAATAATAATTATAATTATTCATGTGTGGGATTCGAACCGCGCCATCTATCCCTATAGCATGCTCTGAACATTTAAGCTAACATGATATTTGACTAATAACTCTAATTTTTCCGCTCGTTCTGTAACCATTGTATGGGGATGGATAATAGTTTAGATGATATAATTTATCTCCATTACATACTAAAAATCTTACTAACCCTTAACTTACCCGTGGGGTGCCGGTTTAGAATTGCACCTCCCCATTTCTTTCCATGTGGTAAAAGTCGACTAAGGGAAAAATACTAGAAGGTGGGCATCAGCGCTTTCTTAAGAACTATGCCATCTTACACTGCGATTTCCAAGCCGCCTGCCAAGCGTGGGGATTATGGTAAATACCCCCTACATAGGGGAGGCTGTTTTCAGCAGTGGACGATCCGGCTGATACAGTACAGTACATACTAAAATACAGAAATAAGGTATTATCAATAATTTAATCTGCTTTTATCGATCTGCTTTTATGATCATCAAATCATTTTATTCTAACTAACTGTGCCACATTAAAATATCAGGATGAGGAAAACAAACACATAAAAATGTTTTTAGTAAAACATTTAACTCATGTTTTAGTAAATTTATTTAACCTAGTGAATATATTCACAAATAACAATAAATTTCTATTGATATGAATTGGATACCTATATGTTATTAAACGTTTCTATTAATAATATAACCGATCACAGCAAATTATTGTAATAAAGAAAATAGTCAAACAAATATTTAATTTCCTTATTCAGTTCTGTCCAAAACTTCAATAAATTAGCAAAGAAAAAAAACTTAGACCAAATTTGATTATGAAAACACTATATCATTCTTTAGGATTTCATAGTATAATTAGGACCAATTCGCAGCTTTAATGTAGTTAAGTAAGTAAAATTTATGTTTATTAATATATATAACTATATTTATTAAAATATATAAAAGTATGTTGATTTGGAGCACAGTTAGTGTAACGGATTTTTGAGTAAAATATTATGTAATAAACATTACACAACAGACCAGTTAAAATGTAATGCCACATTTTTAAGTGTATGATACTTAAGGTGTACTTAATGTTTGTAATTAGATGGAACCTATTATGAGCTGGATATGAAAATTTAATTACACTGTAAAGCTTATGGGACATATTCATAAAGTCCTCTATCAAATTAGTTCTACCCAGCTTTAAATGTCATAATCGATATTCTCAAGTAGTTACTCGCACTTATAACAGATACTCATCTCCGTTCAAACATCAAAGTTCATTCACATTAAAAAACCTACTCTTTATATAAAACTACCTACGGCTCACACCTACCTAAAACATATTCACTCAACACAGTTACCTTTACTTCTCTTTGCATGTTTATTCTTAAGTTTATTTTTGATTTTTATTTGTATTTGTATACCTTACATTTAGTAAATGTACAAAAATTTTTTTTTCTCAAACATGTTTGGAAATGTGAGCATTATTTTGACAACCTTCTTCGAGATAAATCAAAATTGCTGTACTGGCCAAATACATGCGCGAAGCGGCCGGCAAAAAATGTATGAAAATCTGTATCTGTCGTGTCTAGCCGCCAAATAAATTGCATAGTAAACTCATATCTGTCGTGTAATTTAAAAACGGAACGATCTTTTACTTCGAAGCATGGCAACCAAGGAGGTAACTTATCAAAGGTTTTATATAAATTTCGATCTGGCTTTCAAATAGAACGCTGTTTGAAAAAATATAGATATAGAATAGATATTGAAAAAAAAACACTTTAACGCGGGCAATTTTATTGTTGTTTGTTGAAAAGTAATTGATTTTACAAAATGAGTTCAAGTGAAGACAACGAGTGTGATGAACTTAATTCAACGCTACTTGAAATTTTCTCTCAAGTAGCTCTTTTTTCACCTCTTTAGAATTATCCCAAACCAACATAATCCCCGGAGAATCCACTTTAAAATTCATAAATTGTACATTTAACAACTGTATCTTCAATTAAAAATTCTGCCTAGGTACTACTTTGTTTTTAATTTCCGCGCATTATTTGAGAAAAGCACTATACAAGCCACAACTAGGCATTGATGGACTTACGTATGTGTGCCTCGGCTTCGCCTCGGCCCACATTTACACGTTCGTTCATCAATGCATCTTTTGCTGGCCGCTGCAGTAATGTACTATTAATCTTTGTTTGCATTTGATTCAATATTTGATGTAACTGTAACCTACTACTAAATCTCCTAAATAGGCTAATCATTCCTGTATCCAACTCAATTTCCACAACCGCTTGGAACATAAACTACAAACATATGCAAGTTAATCAATATTAACCTTTAGATATTACCGTCTAAAATCCTAATTAAGACAATTAATAGTAAAATATCAGTTTCGTACAAACGGAGGGCTTTGTCACCTATAACATTGTTTATATAATCTCATTCGGTAATATTCTAATTATGAAATTAAATACAGACTTTTATTGGCATATTTTATGTACATACTTCTTTAAGAAAATTAAAACGTTAAATTAAAGCATTGTTCTCCTAACAAAATAATGCTTTAACAATTTTTTAATTATTAAAGTACAATGTGTCCCGACCAAGGAGGTTTCAATTCAATTTAAGTACACATTATCTATGGTGAGCGAGATGCGCGCGCAACGCGCTGCGCTGGTTCCGAGCCAATAGACCAATAACAGACTTTTTCATTTTGGCGCTATTTCGTACATACGAATTTGAGTAATATTTTGTTGGATAAAACTTTAGTAGCAAAAATGTCGAGCAACACCCACGATACTGATGATTTAACTCCACCTGACATTCTAGAAACAGCTACGAATAGTCTTTTGCCAGAAAAATCAAGAAAGCGTATAGCCACAGAGAGTTGAAATACAGGTAAAAAAATTAATATAGCCATGAGATTAAATAAAGTAGTGTATGCAACTGCATATAATTAGGTATTAAAACACTCGTGTAATCTTATTTTGAAACTCGCCTGCGGCTCGTAAATACCCTCTATTATATGACAGTTGCATAAACTACTATTAAATACTAGCTCAGGCGACACGGGTTCTAATATACAATCCTTTTGTCCAATAATCAAACCTTCTCATGTCATTTAAAAGTGTTAAGTCATTGTATTGCTTAATAGGTTTTGGCAATAAATTAATATATTTTAATTATATAATGTATGTTATTTTATGGTCAGTTTGTATAAAAAAAGTTGATACTCTATGATTGTACAAAATCATCTAAAGAATGGTCCGCTGATATTACCTAGTTTTTAAAATCTCCTTAATAAAGAAAAAGCCTTAAAAATATTTTTGTTGAACAGAGTACTAAATTAATAGACATAATTGATTGCTTCGTTAAAGTTACTGATATTATACAAATTCTATTATTTAAATAATTTAATCTAAAGGTAAATAGAAAACGATGTTTAGAGACCGATCTGTTCAGATTATTTGCATGAAACTTTGTAAGGCGACACTTATGTATAATTGGCCGAGACAAGACTAATAACTTTGGTCTTAGTTAACTTTTAGATACAATATTATTTATGGTTAATCTTCAAAAACTATTAATATGCATACAGATGATTAGTAAAGATATGAATTAATTGTTACTTTTCTGCAAAAACGCTATTTTTTTTTGTAGCGATGCACTTTGCCCTTAGTCCTACCCTCTTTTAGTCCGATGATATGTCAGAAACCAGATATGAATTAGCGGTAGCAGAGTACAAAAACCATTCTAACACCATTTTATATAAAATCAAAAAGCTAACGAAGAATAGAAAAGCAAGACTTGTTTGTAAACACGACTTTTGTCCGGAAACTAAAAAACAGTGCCCTCTGTGAAAAAGATTCAAGTAATCAGCCCCGATAGATGCGAATAAAAAAAACACATTTGACTAGAGAGAGACTAAAATAAAAAATTAAATAAAACAGAAAAGGCTTGAAAGTAACACAAAGTTTACAATGGTTTGGGAGTACAAGACGGGTGTATCAAAAAATCGGTAAAAATGATCCGGACTTTATAATAATATTTGATTACTGTGATACCGTGTGGCCGTATTTGCTTAATTATATTATGGGGGATTCGAAAAGGTTCCGGGGTGCTCCCATATAAATATTTGATTGGATTAATTCTCTAGGAACGTGATTCTCGTGGTTGGTGACGGCATGAGTCTGACTACTGCCACCGCAGCCAGAATTCTTCGAGGACAGAGGAGAGGCCAGTCCGGAGAAGACACGGACTTGGTGTGGGACACATTTCCTGCCGTATCCTTGGCTAAGGTAGGTTGAACAGGTATTTATTATGAATAACAGCCTTAGGAACTGTAAATATTTTCATTACTTTGTACTGCTAAGGTGGTGCTCGTTATAGTAACGACAACAAATATGCAATTTATTTTCTCAAAAAGGCTGCGTTATTTTAAGGTAAAAGAACTTAGTTTACAAAAAAATTTAAGAAAAATACATGTAACAAGAACTAAATTAAACTCGATGAATAAGGAATTTGAACAAAAAAACATGCGTTTTTTTCATCATAATCCTATAAGTGGAGTTTTTACGATATATATCCGGATTTTTGCGGTTACCACGTAAACAGAAAATAATAATTTTGAAGCCACATTGTATTTGGGCCACATTTTTCAAGCCGTACGAGTATAGTGGTTTTTAATTTAATGTGACAGTATCCTGTCCTTCAGTCAGAAATACAACATTGCTTATTGTGCATATACATGAATATAAATGCTACGACAAATGCACTTAAGATCAATATATTATCACGTTATCACGTTTCTTTATCTTCTTCAATTTACCATCGGTGTTCACGTCTCTGTGAGCAAGCTTTTACACACATTACCTACTATAATATTACTTTGCATCTTAGGCGTTTCCTACGACGAAAAATGATTTATCTTCAAAAACCATATTGATGCTGATCACTAATAACTAGCTATGCTCTCAGCTTGTATTAGTAATCAGCATCAGCGTAAAGAAATGAGTGAAACTTATTCAAATACTTTAAACTAAAAATTGGCAACGCTTTAGAGTACCTCAGATTTTGCTGATGACGAAAGTGGTAGCTACCACTAACCTTCAAGATAGCCGCTGTATGATGGTATTTGTGTAAAAACATTCAATTGCGCGTCAAGAAGAATGACATAATCAAACGTTCGTCACGTCACGAGAATGGACACGGGCGACTAAATATCTACTTTATGGAAAGCAGCTTTGATTTTCAGCATTTCACATTTCAAAAATAAGGGCAATACTTCACAGAGAGGGTAGGTGTCTAGTAGAAAAACAAAATTTTTACCATCAGTTATTGTCGATTTGCTTTATTATAGGGATGAAATTATTGCGGAGAAAATACCAATTTTCAGACAATTACTGTAATGTGTTTAAAAAAACCTGTATAATATTTCAACTTGCCGCTTAAATCATGCCTCAGGCCTGGTGAATACCAGTCTTGGTGAATACTTGAGCTCGCTCAGCTCAATAAACGACTCCTTCAACCCGCTTAAGTAGAGACGATTGAACGCGCTCGGACCGAGCAAATACGAGCACGCTCAAGGCGAGCACGCTCAATACGAGCACTCGCTTTGTCAGTTTTTGTTCGCTATCAAAGGCGCTCAGTATTCGCTTCGCACAAGTCTGGATGATTTATTTATTGCTGTGATTTCTAAACAATTACAAGCGTTCCCCTAATTTGATACATTTTATCAATATACTTTTTCTGTTTATAAATTAAATGGCTTGTAGGATTACAAAATAAGTGGCTCTGGGATAACGAAACATTTAACAGACACTAATGGATACGTCAGTGCATACATGCCGTAGCAGGCACGTGGATATGTGAAAGCATGACAGATTTAGCCGTGTACTGAACACTGAGAGAGTTATATCAGTATTGAAACTCGTTCGACCACAAACTTTCATTTGTTGAGCACGCTCAAACAAGCCGAATAATCACCTAAGCGTGCTCAAGTGGGTACGAGTCTTAACGAGGAAGCCCGTTATTATTAAGAAAATCCCTAACAGTGTATGTCATGTTTTAATATTAATTGAGTTCGTCAAACCTTATTAATTACTTCTGCCTTGTGTCACAAATTTGCCCTAATATAAATTAAATTATAGGCCCCAATAAGTACAGCAAGTATTATAGATGAATAAAATTACAGTTAAAATTTAATAAAATTCTACGATAAGTCAACATAAACGTATTATCGCGTATAAATTTATGAGCTCGTTGGTAAACAAATTTATATTGAGGGAGGCGAAGCTTATCCTGTTAGCGGCAGGCAGGCCACTGGAGCAGCTATGCCGGCGACCCAGAGTCCTTCTCCGCTACATCAAGGAGTTGGGATGGCTTGGGTAGAAGCTGGCGGGGGAAATGCACAAAACACCCCAAGCGGGACGTCAGTGCAGGACTTATCGCCCCCAAGTAGAATAAGAATAAGAATCCTGTTAGCGAGGAATTGGTCAAAAATAAAAATTGCATTTGGCTATGAGTATTTCTACCCATGTTTACTTGTAGTTTCGTACTAAAATAAATACGAATCCAGCTTTCATCACTGAAAAATATGCATTAATTTGTTGTTGTAATCAGTCCATGTTGATTCAACTCTCAGCTCACATTTTCAGGGTGCAATTTAGACTGTTCAAATTTATCTGTATTTCATTGTGATGCCAGTGCCGATTTTTTTTCAACTGTCTTTCTTTCGGTTATGCATACTGCTTACGGGATTAGTTGTGCCACTACCCACACTGGTCACTTTCGGCAATATTTTCAATTATTATAATAAAATGTAAGCATAGGGATATTGGCTAATACTATGAGTTTATCTTAAAAACTGATTAATCAAAATTAACGAAATTTATATTGGACCAATTTTACGTTAAGATCAGTCACTGTCTATGTTGCACCTACATAGTTCATCTGTGTACATGGCCAAGTTTTAAGGTGTACTCTACCCAACAAAAATGAATCATCAAGATTGGATGATCCAGATGATGTTTGTGGATAGCATCATATTTTTGTAAATTTTTTGCCGACTAGTTTAGGCACCCGGCGCATTATCGGGCGGACGCGGTTTCGATTCTTGCCCAGAAGAAAATTTTTGTGCGCTAATTATTTGTAAATGTGATTTTATCTTAGCACGGCTTGTAATCATATTAAGAAATATTTCTTTTCGGATAAGAAGTGATCCATGTATTATAAAATTTGCATAACTATTATTATTATATCAGTAAAATTTAGATATAGGGCCTGTTTCAGAATGTTCGAGTAAGTTCCGGTTATACTACCCATAACATATTTATTAAACAAAACACTATCTTTGCGTTTCACAGTCATCGATTTAGCCTATCCGTTGGTTAAAGCTTGTAACGCGCTGCATATTAACTGTCATTTTTATCATCCAGTTATTTTATGTGTTGGTTAACAACCCGAAACTTTATTAGGACATTCTGAAACGGACGCTTAGTATGATAAGCAAACTTAGCCTTTGGCCAAAACTCACCTGATTAATTAACCTAAGTAAGTTAAGTGATGATTTGGTCAAAGGTGCTAACAACACTTTTATAGTATAATATATTACAAGCCGAATACAAAATTACAAGCTTAGGTTAGGTGCTTGGTGACAGATTTGCAGACAGATTTCGTGCATAGTGGACACTCAAAAAATATCCTTCCGCCACACAAGCACGCGACAGATTCGAACTAAATACATTCTGCGCGCTTTGCTTTGTTGCTACATATCTCTGTGTAATAACTTATTATCTACTTGACAATCAGGCTTATAAATAGTTTTGTGGATGGCCAAGATAGATTCTCTAGATACTGTTGACATTGGCCGATCATGCTACATGATTCTACTTTATTACGTTAAATGGCGTGAAATCCACTAGTTTGGTATCGCGCAAGCATATCAGAAGCACGGTAAAATGGGGAAGTCCCAATGTCAACAACAGAGACACTTCGTAAACATTATTATAAATCTGGTCCAAACAACAAGCAGATCATAGATTTAATTCAACAAGTAAATGTATGTGTTACACAACCATCGGGAACCGGGGGAATACCTGTAGTCCTGCTTATCTTATATTTTCTATGCTGAGCCCGTCATGTCCGGAAGGTTAAACCTTGCTCATTTTAATGATTCCATTAGTTTTATTTGCCTTTTAAACTTAAATATTTTTGAGTTACTATGGTAAGTAACCTGAGGTGGAAGTTAAGACGCCAATAGTGTAATATCATGCAAATGATTGATAGGAATTTTATTCCTATTTATGAAAGTAAACATAATATTTTTAGGTAATCTTAATAATACCCAAGTATTAAAAATAAGTAATAAAATGTCTTGCAAGACATTTTAAGACCTAGTTTAATGGCCATAGTTAGGGCAAAACTATGTGTTGTTTTAATGTTATATTCGTTTTTATTCTGGCAAACCCTTTAACCTGATACTACAAACCCTTCTAGCTTTTTTTGTACAAAAACTATTAAAGTGCCTTTTCACAGACTTACAACATAGACGCCCAAACTGGAGAATCATCGGCGTGCGCTACAGCTCTGCTTTGCGGAGTGAAGGCTCGGTATGAAACATTGGGCCTGGACGCGGGGGCTCGCTTCAACAACTGTGCTTCAACCATTAACTCAAAAGTCACCTCATTGGTAGACTGGGCTCATGATGCAGGTCTGTATATTTAACACATTATATAATATGTATAAATTCGACTCAAAGACACCTATTGGCTCCTAAAGACACCTAACTATGTCTTCAAACATCTATAATTTTTGCTTTGGTGAAGTCAGGGCCTCTGGGAACTACACTTATTTTCTACTTGTGAGTGGCAGCTACTCAGGTGAGCATCGTAAAATGCCCGTCCACCCTGACGATAAACTTAATCTCAAGGTAGAATTTGATCCATAAAAGACTATACGATCGGTAGTCATCCGATTCGATCAAAGATGTTGTTCAGGTTAACATAGGATCAATCGCTCTTAAAGACAGCTGCCGAAACAAACCATGTTTGGTGATAGATTTTCTACGTGAGGATGGTAGCTAGCCAGGCGGGCATTCGCGAAATGCCCTACTACCATGCTATTATTATTGACTGCCATCGTAGGATTACAACCGAAACCGACGGCCTAACGTGCCCTCTGAAGCACGGAAGCGCTCAGTTTTAATGTCAGTAACGTCACCCATCCAAGTCATGACTTCGACGGACGTTGCTTGACTTTATCGCGTAAGAACGCATAAGCAAACTTTGCTACGAGCGCTTCGACTTTTACAATACCGTTATTACAATCTGATTTTTACAATACCGTTAGTTTGTTTTTACAATAAAATTGGCTTACGCCAATAAATTTGTGTAAGGTTCCAGTTTTCAATCAATAAAAAATACAGTGCTAAGCTAGGCGACAACGCGGGCGTCCCGAACTCTCCTTGAAAAAAGACCACCGAATGTGGTTGAAACTATAGTCGGACCTATCTGACTGATTCACGTGAGTTATCCCGTATTATTTACTAAAATGAGTGAAAACCACGTTAGTTTTTATAATAAAATATAAAATACAGTTTTCCTAAAGATAAATGTAGTTTATACTAATTTCGTTGAGCAACAAATCCTAAAATTAAGATAATATTAATATTTTGCGTCTAACGTTGAAGTCTATCTCTGAACTGGTAATTTAAATAAGTAAAATATAATGATAAGGTAATATTAATTTAAAGACATTTCCCTCTAGAGAACCTAGGTTTAATCCTTGAGTCGGATTAAAATTGGGATTTAACAAAAAAAATTCAAAAGCTGTCCTGACCTGATGAAAAGTGATTATGTGGTCGAGAATTATGAATAGGCTGAATAAGACTCTCAAGCATAGCAATCGGAAATCACCGTTAAGTGCTTGGCAGCAGATTTTCTACTAATAAGTAGTCAACTAGCAAAGGAATAGTTACTCAAGTGAACATTTGCAAAGAGCCTATCCACTATGCGTAAAAGATCGAGCGGCGGGAGTCGAACCTTGGGCCCTCCAACCCGCAACAAGATAGTCCGCATAGCTATTGCAACTGATGCTTGGAAGTTAATATCTGCAAAGTGGGGTACCTACTAAACACCTCTACGAAGATAAAAGGCCTCTACGGGCATATATAGTCGTGATGATAAGTATGTAACTTCAAATTGATATACCAATTGTAAATTTGTAATATAATTTCATAATGGAATGTAATAATCCTAATCTTTTTTCGTAACTCACCAAAATACCTATATATTAAGTAGGAGTAATATTATTAAATGTATCGATTCCCTGAAACCTTTTGATTAGGTACATTGCTTAATCGACAATTTCTGAGAATAAATTATAGGTAAACGTTGCTCCAGACACGAACTTTATTAGGATTTTCTGATAAAAACCTTAGCGCCTTAGTAGCTAGCTCCAGTATGTACTTACTACTGTACTCAGAAATGTTAATTATCTTATAAGCAGAATTTCATATTTCATTATGTTAGACAGTAAATTGAATGCTTAAATACAATATTTGATTTCGATATTATTCATTGCTAATTAAAATTCACTGGCGTCTATGACATAGTTAAATAGCACTCAGTGTCAAAGTCAAACTCTGTAGATGGGCTGCAAACTCTTTTGGGATTATAATGAAACTTAGTCTATGTGTCTAAGTGTGTGTGTGTGAGTGTGTGTGTGTGTGTGTGTGTGTGTGTATGTGTGTGTGTGTGTGAGGGTGTGTGTGGGGGGGGGTGTATGTGTGTGTGAGGAAGAGGGTTTATGTATCATTCGGACATGTGGCATTGTGAGCTAAGATCTAAAATGGCTAAACCAATTTAGACGCTTTTGTTCCACTAGCATAAAATTAAGTGTACCTAATGTATAACCATGTTTGAGTATGTACGTAGTTGTTATGTTGAGTATGTATGTAGGATCTTCATTGGCGAACTAGAATGGTAATGGAGAGGAACGGAGTTCAAAACTCAAAATAAAGTAAAACACATAAAATCTTATTATTAACAGCCGCAGTAATTACACATAATATAGTGATTTCTGATCCCTTTTTTAAGGTCCCGTACCTGAAAAGGAAAAAAAAGGAAACCTTATAGGACCACGTTATTGTCCGTCTAACGTCTATCTGTCTGTCAAGACCAAGACCCCTTTTTCTCAGGAACGCATAGAGGTATCAAGCTGAAATTCATATCAAATACTCAAGTTTAATGTTTCTTAGAGCTGTGAAAATATCAAATTACTAAGCCAACTGGATTCATTTAGCAATAAAAATACCCTAAATTTTACTCATATTATGTCTACAGGTTTGTACGGAACCTCCGGTGCGCACTTGGGCGGTTTTATTTCTAATAAGAGTCAATAAAAAAAATTGGTACAAAAATGGATACATAAAATTAAACTGATCTATAAATTATTTTGATTATATGTTTAGGAAGTATAAAAATATATCCTCGTAAAGTTGGTACTTTGAAATTGTGAACTTAAACTGTTCGAATTAGCAAGGCACCGACTTCAACAAGTTATTTCAAATATGTTTTTTATTTTTTGTATAATAATATTGCGTATACAATAATATGCGTACTGTGCTGTTACTGTAACAGCCGGATCGTCCACTGCTGAACACAGCCTCCCCTATTAAGGGGGTATTTGCCATAATCCCCACGCTTGGCAGGCGTCTTGGGGATCGCAATGTAAGTAGGCGCATAACAGTTTTATGTAATAATATGCATAACAGAGTTTAATGTAATAAACGGGGTTAATGGAAAAATGCCAACAACCTCTTAGAGTTGACTTCTGTTATTCCTAACAAAGATCTTTAGTCGAATATTATACGTTTGTGACGGAACAAGCACGTGGCCCACTTCATATTAAAAGTCTCACGTGCCTGTAATTTATTATTTCATACTTTTTATTTTCCTCGATACATTTTGATTTTATTTTCACGCTCTTAGCTCGAAGTAGGCATTATCTTTTACTACGAGACAACTTAATAAAAGGGTCAGATACTAAATACTTAATGTTTTTTTTTGACAGTAGTTTTAGGTTTTGAGTAAACTCGTTGAACTAACCGTTTTTAACAGAGGTGGTCCAAAAGAGGTTGATAGTATATATTAGTTTTCCCAATTACCCTGTATACCTATGCATTGATGGCCCCCTGGTACTGGCACAACAGCCGCGCCGGCAGTCCTCGGTTCTAATGCCACGGAGGGTTTGAGTTTCACAGCATAATTGTAGGGCTTTTTGCTAATGTTCATCTGGTTAGACCGTTTATTAATCTCAAATGATACTTCATTGAAGGTGTTTGACGTTTGGGGACCACTTCTTAATTTATCTTTTTCTTGCCGTGAATAGTTCTGGATTCGACCACTTCGTTATAACCTGTTCAGAACTTTAACCGTATATGATATTTTCGCCTGTTCCACGTATCGCTTCTGATTTTGTCTCATGTGTGATGAATTTTTTCTATCCTATGGATAGGAAGATGTTCTACGCGTACTCAATAACTATATAATGAAAGAGTCGTTGCATTAAAATATCACACATAACATCCGCTTAAAATATATCTAGCCAAGAGATCGTGATAGCTCATTTACTATTCATTGAACACATGATCGCTCTTGTTTCAAATCTATAGACATCAATATGCGATATATGCTGTTTGGGATTTTAGTTGAATGTTATCGCTAGAACATTACAATGTACAGTCGATGACATTACAAAACATTTAATGTAATGAATAGATTCAGGCGTTACTTTGCAGAAATCCATATTTAATAATAACAGATATTTTTAAAAGTATCTTAAGAAAACATAAAATAATATTTGATTAAAACACTTACAGAAGTACAAAAATATATATCTATATAGTGACAATGCCGCCTATTTTTCCTATTAAGCCGTCGTTCAGCCTAACCGGAACAATACTCGACTAGTCTCGCTTCTAAACGAAGCATCTTCAGGAGGTCTTGACTCACCGAGCGCACGATCGAGACTTTTTGAGAGACGATTCGAGTCTGGCTGCGTAGCGTTTGTTACGTCACGTCGGCTTAACAGGAAAATTAGGCGGAATTGTCACTAGATATATATTTTTATACTTTTTAAAGTGTTTTATCAAAATATTATTTTATGTTTTCTTAAGATAATTTTAATAATATATGTTATTATAAAACATTTAATTGTTTTCAAACTCAAATAAGTTATGTGATATGTTCTTTTCATAACATGGGCGTTTCTAATTTATTTATGTAACGTTAGACTGCCTGTATTTGATGAACTAATTTTACATATTACCTGCCTATAGGCAAATCCAGCGGCATAGTGACGACAGCCAGGATAACCCACGCCACCCCAGCTGCTCTATACGCACATGCTCCTTCAAGATATTGGGAGGATGATAGCAGAGTACCGCCGACTGTGAGGAAAGAATGCAAGGACATCGCCATGCAGCTCGTAGAAAATGAACCTGGAAGAAGCATAAATGTAAGTATAGGTTTTAACGGTTAACGGCTGTTCTATTGATAGAAACCTACATATAAACACAATTTTAGTATTATTTTTTTTATACCTCTATTTCACCTGATGATGTAGTCGAAGATGTTGTTCAGGCTAGCCTAGAACTACTGGCTCTCAAGGACAGCTGCCGGAATACAGTGTTAGGGGCTTCGTGACAGATTTTCTCAGGTGGGCATTCGCTAAATGCCCTACCACCATGCTGTAACGACTGCCATCGTAAGACAACAATCGGGACCGACGGCTTAACGTGCCCTCTGAAGCACGGAAGCGCTCAGTAGTTATGTGACTAGCGGTCACCCATCCAACTCTTAACCGCGGCGGACGTTGTTTAACTTAGCTGATTGATTAAGAACGCCTAAGCAAACTTCCCTACGAGCGCTTCATAATCTCATCGTAATACAACAATAAACTACAATAATAGTCTATATATAAATTTATTTAATACATTATATAAATAAAGTTTAATAAATGTAGTGACAGACAAATTTTAGGATGTGATGGCTCTATACATTATGCTAAAACTCGTACTTATATCACAAATCGTAAGATCCTACAAAAACACTATTATAATATAACTACTAGCTACTAACTAAACATTATTTGTATAAATTAATTAATCTCTTCAGTTTGAATGCGGTCTACTAATATGATCTGGGTGATAGGTTAAACCTACATAGTTTCAACTCGCAGAAAACCAATAGTTGTTTACACTCTTCAGAGTATTCCCCACATTTGTTCCCGTGTACAGAATGGTACAGCTGGTATATATTTGTATTCATAGCTGATAGACTATCCTTTGACCACTATCTCACCTGATGGTAAGCTCAAAGATGTTGTTCAGGCCAACCTAGAATCACCGGCTCTCAAGAACAGCTGCCGGAATACACCGTTGGGTGCTCGGTGACAGATTTTCTACATGAAGTTGGCTAGCAAGGCGGGCATTCGCGAAATGCCCTACCACCAAGCTATAACGTCTGCCATCCTAAGATAACAACCGGGACCGACGGCTTAACGTGCCGTCCGAGGCACGGAAGCGCTTACTAGTAATGTAACTAGTGGTCACCCATCCAAGTCATGACCGCGGCGGACGTTGCTTAATATAACTGATCGGTTAAGAACGTCGAAGTTAACTTCACTACGAGTGCTTTAACTAAATTCAACGTTACGACTACGTAATACTGCTATTCGAGCTCACGGTAAGGTTTACTATTTTTTAAACAATAGCCTTTACTTATTGTAGTAACCGTGACGTTCAACGTTGAGCGGATCCATCCCCCATTTAGGATACTTTGCTTTAATTACTTCGCATGGCAGACGTCTTTGAGATCGCAGTTTTTCAGTAGGTCCTTTTGGTATACATCCCTTCGTTTCGTATATATCGCACATTTTAGCGTAAATAATTAAGACACTTTGTTATTGTTGGTAATTTTGTTCTATATAACATATTATCTGCCAAATATTATATGTTGGATAACAGGAGAGCTCCAGGACGACTATTATTCCCAAAGTAGAGTCTGTTCAAAATCTGGAGTGGAGCTGGCCAAATAGTGAACTAACATTACCAATTGTATCCGCTATAGGTTAAATCCACCTCTACTATCTGAAAAATTTTCAACTCAGCTATCATGAGCTGTCATATCCATAAAGTAACTTTGTATATACTGAAAGTCAAATCATCGTGTTGTTCTGGTTCTCTGTCCAAAACCTGGAAAATATTTACACTGTCCACAAAACAAATAATATTCCATTTTGTTAACGGGAAAAAGCAGCGCTAAACTCCATTATCGATTTGCAAAAGATGGGGTGAGCGTGTGGCTGCTATGTATTCATAACAATATTTATAATTTATTTCAATGTTTATAGTTTTGTACGTAATCTCCAGTGTTCAACATTAGAAAATTCTTAAAATGACAAACGTCAAGCTGCAATAGTTTTGTTTTGTACCTTAGAATGCCATCCAGAATGTTTTAAAAGTTTTTCATAATGCTAAACTGTATTGTTAAATGACTTCATAAGATTACTATGCTACAGTAATTGTAATTTGTTTCGGGATCAAAAGCAACTTAAGTTACTATCTCTGGCGATATCGAAACGTCGACCTTTTGCTGCAGCGGCGAAAGCTGAAAGGCCAAACCAACAAACAAACATTCGCATATATAATAGGTGTTGAGACATGGATTTTCACTTCTATATTGAAACTTTAGATGTATCTGCATTGGTTTGTTTGGTAAACTGTGTACTGGTTTATTTCAATTGCCTATGGCTCAACAATTGTTCCCAGCTACATCTGTCAAATTACTGCGTCCAATGTTTGACTGACGACGTCAAAAAAGTGGAATATTTTTGGGTTAATATAGAAGGTAAGTATATTTCAGGGACACAACCTTCAGTAATGAAGAACACGACCAAGAAGAAGAAGTATATAGAAATGTACAGTTATATTATCCATCTGTAGCATTTAGATATACATATAAGTTTAACAGTTATTTACTTCGTTGCAGTGCATTTTGATTAATTGAGCTTTAGGATTTTAAAGTATTATGAATTTCAATATTCTATTTGGTGTTAACGGTGACTTAAATTTCTGTTGAGAAAATATTATATATAGATTTTTTTAAATAAAGCTAGCTTGATTACTGCTATCAAATGCCAACAAATGCTGAGTTACGATCGTGGCTACTTCCTTGATTTCTAACTCAACCTTTCTTCTTCAGGAAGAATCTATTGCCCCCTGATGGGCATAGTAAATCATTTTTTGTATATATTAAAAAGACAGTGTTCGAGGCTCATCGTCATAATAAATCAGGTTATTGGGCGTTTTAAACCAAAATATTCAGTATTAATCCGTAGTCTAGAACCGCCCTCAGGCGAAACGGCTTACACAGACACTACTGCTTTGATAAAAAGGCATGATAATTTATTATTCTACATTGGTCAAAAAATCGAAACGCTGTTTTTAAAAAAAATATTTTATATCGTCTTTATGTCCATTTAAAAACACAAAATATGATAGGGCAAAATTGGAAGCCGATTATTTCAGTGTAAAAGTTGCTCGTTGATATTTTGGTATTCCTAATATTTTATTGTCCAAAGCGTTTGATTATGGTCACTAAACAGTATGAAACTAGTTTTAATGTTTTTATATATACCTAAAGTTGTCTCTATATATTCTGAAAATTTTATCCTTTACATAAAATACATCCTGAAAAAACCCTTAAAATGTTTCACCTGTAATCGAAACGCAATTTTGTTATAATAATAATAATGTCCAAATGCATGTAACCTATCAATACCTAAAAGGAGTGCAAATTTAAAACTCGTGTTCTTATTACTGAGTTATTGCCTCTTCCCTACCCGTATATGAAGAAAAAGAAATAGAGAATAGTAGACAGACCGTTCACGTGTGTTATTTACTGCACACTACCGGGACCCAGTAGTGGCTGGGGAAATAAAGTGCTGACTGCTGTGATTACACCGCTCTGATGCAAGAATATAACACGTTACAAATATGGTGTTTTTAGGGTTCCATACGAGTTAACGGAAACCTAATCTTTAGCCTAAGTTATCCGTCCTTCCAACCTACACAGAATGTTTTGAATCTTATTAAAGAATACGAATATTTCAGTTACAGAGTTTATGTTATATTGTAAATATTATTTAAAAAACTATATTAAAGATGCAAATAATTAAAAAGAAGTTAAATATTAAGGTTACTAACAAGTAATGTACTAGACAGATTTTTTCATCAATGTTTAGTGTTTTTGTTCTATTGTAAAAGCCTCTAAGCAAGTGTTAAGCTTAGTATGGCCCGAGTTTATTAAAATAAAATACCATTTAAACGTAACATACTTAGGCTTCTCAGGTATCAGGAACTGAATAAAAAGTGCTTTTGGAAAACTTATTGCTTATGTACGTACCATGTACGAGTATGAAGAAATGGTCGGGCACTTAGCTTTTTAAATTTAATTTCAAAATAATTATATCACTGAGCTCTTGCAATGCAATAGTAATATTATTGCATTTATGATCAACCGGCTTCATAATATTTTACTCTGAGGTTGTATTATAAAACATTCGTAGTCAACTACGTATCTGAAGATTATTATGTTAACCGAGTTACATAAGCCAAATAAAGAGGTTCAAATGAGAGATAACACGCATTAAATTTGTAATAACCTTTATTTTCGTAATGTAATAGTTGTCTCTAGCTAGGATACGTGGCGTAATTAACATCAGTTTATGAGAATTGTGACTATTGTGTACATTTTTATCTCAAAATGTGTTTCTGAAATATAATTTCATTGTGTTCTTAAATATTTTTGATAGCTTTTCGAGAGTAGCCTCAAAAGCCTCATAAAATCTCTTGTCCGTGTCTTATTAAATTCAAGGTTACATAAATGTAGTCTTCTCAGATATCTGACGTCCTGTATTTTTAACGCATCTATTATAAAAAATGAAAGGTAAAAATGTTTTATTCTCTCTTAAAATTTTGTTGCTCAAGCATTTTTTTTACCTGTGAAGAACGCACAGTGCTTGTATAATGCATGGTCAAGCGTGATTTCTGAGAAATTATAAGTCGTTTGTTATTTAATTCATATTTAAGTATTAGTAAGCAAAAAAATTCAAAAATATATGTCACGATAATAATACTTTAATATTCAACGTTCCTGTGCGTTTTTAAATCTTTCTCTATACATAAATATTATTATTTCAATGTTCTTTCGTCTTGAGGAATCAGTCCTACCACTCAATAATCAATACCTACAACTCAATTTTCACAATTTTGATATATTACTCTTTCATCCGTGAGTTTTTCAAGATGTTTTCTGTTGCCGTAATGCCGTTATTAAATCGAGATTGAAAATCTACCCGTAAGTAAACGTAAAGTTGTTCGTGTGACGTTGTTTAGTGGATTTGAATTAGCACAGATACTGCAGATAGAGAGGGCACATCTTTACTTATAATACAATTACCCAAGTCGTGTCTGGACATAGGAGATAAATGAATGTAAATATATATTTTTGGCGTGTGAAAGGTAGCATGTGAATCCAAAAATACTATTTGTATTTTCTTGTCTATCTGCCTGTTTATTCGCACATCACGGAAACACTACCTTGAATGTGACGAATGTTTCTGTTATACATTGTTTAAAAATCAGAAATGCTATTTTTTTCTTTGGTTGTGACAAAACACTCTCGAAACCCACCTATGGTTAAGCTGTAACGTCTGCCTATAACAGATGCATTTCGTCACAAATTACAAACTGCATAGCACCCATCACCCTGAGATATACAGTTGTTAAATTTCAGTACCGTATTTGTGATTGCAAAATATAAAGACTACATAAGTCAATAATTGTAATAAAAATTATATACATCTTAATATTAAATCTTGTGTCGTTTATATCTAGATTTTATTTTAGTATTTGAGCACCTTTATAATAGAACTTTCACTCAACATTTAATCACAAAAATTCAGTACTTACCTAAATACCTACTTTTAAGTTTAATCCCTCGTTTCGAACCAATATAAACTTTCGCAATTTGGGACATTACGGGACGAACATTTATTATGGTCCGATAAAAACAGTCAAGAGATGCTGACGTAATGCTTTATGCCCAGTTTCAACACATTTAACTTAAAAGCTATCGAGCTAATAAATTATGAAATGGCCGTTTCAAAATCCGGACACACTCGGATATTTCCTGTATAAACGGGTATATTGAAATGAAATTCGGTATACCTACGAAAATTGTGCTTTAAACAGAAATCAGATTCGATGAACTGTTTAAAAGCCTTCGACAACCGCCGCCTCGCAATATGGGATTGTTTATTCCTGGCAATATTTTTTTCTACCAAACGGTTTTGTTTGGATGAGACTGCAAATATAAGTAGATATTAGATTATAATTTGTTGTCATGAAATGTTCTAATTTGTGCATAATTACTTCGTTATAAAAGAGAAAAAGCTAAGTAGACTTTTTTTTACGAGCGCCTTTTATTTTTGCAATGAGGATCTTAAAATGTAAGGCATCGGACAGAAAAATATATTACTTTAAACATATAAAATATAATAAGTATTCATATTTTATGTAATACAATATAAAATATAAATGTTTCTCTGGACATAGGTAAGGCGGCCTATTTTGTTGTTTCATCACTCATTATCGTCTTCCGATATGACCCTTATATAACTCATATGTGGAACCAATCTTTGCTTACTATGTGGTATTCTATTAAGCAAGAGTATCTTGTTGGGTACCACCGAAGTGTCAAATTTTTTTTTTTTTTTTTTTTTTTATTGCTGATAGGTAAGCCATTGACCACAATCTCACGTGATGGTAAGTGATGATGTGGTCGAAGGTGTTAACAGGCTTAACCCAGAATGACTGGCTCTCAAGGACAGCTGCCGGAACACACCGTTAGGTGCTTGGCGACAGATTTTCAACTTGAGGGTGGTCGCTAGCCAGGCGGGCATTCGCAAAAATGCCCTTCCACCATGCGGTGATGCTCAAGCTCGCGGCGGGATTCGAACCATGGACCTGCTGCGCGGCAGTCCATACCCAAAGCCACTGAGCCATCACTGCTTCAAATAATTAAATATTGGGTTGGCTTATAAGGCAAAATATTGTGCCTAGAAGCAGTAGTGTGCAAATACGGCAATATGCGTTACGGCTTGAAGGGCACTGTAGTAAATTATCGGGCAAAGAAGACATAAGGAATGTCTTCTTTGCCCAATAATTGAACTTGCTATAAAGTCTCTGAGTGACGAGAGCAGTGTAATGTCAAGCACAATGAAGTGGGACTGCAACCCGCACTTGGCCAGTTTATATGATTTTTTGCTATATGATAGAATTAAGTCCAATGACTATAATAATACCGAAAGTGGTGCTTGTATCTACGTATTACCTACTAGTTTTTTATGTACGTTGAAGCAAAATAAATAACGTTAAAAATATTAAAGCAATTCGTTATACCAACACATAATTAGTCAAAAATTCAATCAGCTACCTATTACAGTTTTGAATATACAGCTTTTTAAAGGTGTCGTCGGGCGGACGAACAGACGAACAGAGTAATGTCCGTTCAACTACTATTTGGTTCTGATTATTTTATGTGTAGCTGCTCACTATATTTTATCTTTCCATAGGTAATAATGGGAGGTGGTAGAAGACACTTCCTACCCAATGTGACTCCGGATCCTGAACATCCAAACAGAGAAGGCAGAAGGTTAGATGGAAGAAATCTTGCTGAAGACTGGGCTAGAGAAAAGAAGAGGCGGCGGTTACGAGCTCAGTACATACATACGAGAGAACAACTTGCCAAGTTGGATCCTAGAACAGTTGATTATTTATTAGGTAAGTCATGTCTGCAAGGAGCGCATTCAATATTTAATTTATATATCTTAGCATTATACTTTATCGCATGATTCGCGAATTCACGTGTGTGCTTCAGTAATCGCAATTTTTCAGGGTGAAGACTCGAAAGGTCAAATTTTATACATATTTTTAGAAAGAGTGTATGCCTCACATTATCTGATCTGAAAACATGATTCCATACATTTCTCTCCTATATACATATTATATCCTAAATATACAACTCTGAAATTTCGAAAGTCAATGCTATGTAATAAATCGTATCATTATACATTTTATTTCTAATCAATAAATAGCAACCATTTGATAAAGAGACTGTATTCTTTCCGTTTTTTAAATTAAAATTTGCACTTTTATATGAATTTATTTTAAAAACTTCGCTCACTCTACTTACATATTGCGTAGTTCTGTTTCGCTAACTGTCGTGCTCAACAATATCTTTCCGTGGGTAAAAAAAGACTTTGCTTTATTTTGTTTCACATGTGAGTACAACTACAGCGAGTGCAAAATATATCACGCAATAAAGAATTATTTCCAGAAGGCCAAACGGAGCCCAATCTATGTGACTCTTCGGTCGCCCCTTTGTCGTTAACTGTCTTTCCATAATGTACGGGTCTAGTAAGGGTCTGGTAAGTGTTCAGCTCGTAAACAGAATAAAACAGCGATGGCTAAGTGGCATTGGCTATGGACTGCCGCGCAGCAGGTCCATGGTTTCATGACCTGACAGGGATTGCAAGTGCCGCTGAACTTTTTCGCCTCGCCAAGAATAGAGACGAGTACGGAAAGCTGATTGCCAACCTTCATTGATTAAAGAGGCACCGAGAGAAGAAGAAGAAAATTAGGAGTGCTATGTTTTCAGGGTTCATATACGAGTATGTATAAATGTTTGGAAGTTATGGTGGAATAAAGAAACTAAAACTCCGATTTTAAGGGCGCACCGAGCTTTTTAGGCGCTCCGCGTATGTGTGTGTAAATAAGGCACGCCAACAGCATCCTTCCCCGTCCGACGGCCGAAGAACTACTAAAGCGGATACGAAGCGGGACAAAGCATCGTGGCTCTGACTGAAATGGGCGGAACGTGGGTGAATTTTAGTATTTCCTTCGTATAATTAAAACAAATACCTATTTGAATAGTGTAATGTGTATACGTTATAGAAAAAATGTTGTTGATAGCGCAAGTGACACTAAGAACCTAAATTTTTTTTTAAATTAACAATCTGGTGGAAATTAGACACCATATTGTTAGAAAAAATATCTTTCATACCCATCGTGTGGGGTAACAAAATAATATGCTTCAAAAAAAGATTCCATATATATATAATAACTTGCAGTTTTCATTTCATTAGAACGATAAAATGCTTAGCGAAAATAAATAATTTGAAATCGGGTTTTTACTTTTTAATTCATTTATACTTATTTCGTGTTTACTTTGTCGTAAAAATGATATATAGTCCTTTCGTTTCGTTGTTTGAAATATAAAGTCCATTATATCACAAACAACAAAAATATAAAACAGTCAAATAAGCTACGTACTCCAGCAATAGATCTTGAACTTTATGAAAAAAAATATTGGTATATTGTAAAAACACTCGAGATTTTTATATCTGCTACGTTATTCATCTCTAAACAGGAATTTAAAATTTATGTGGATTTTGAAACTTTTTGAATAAAAGGCTCAGAATTTACAGAAATTTAAAATTCCTATATAGTTTACCTTAGACAAAAGACTCTTTGTCTCTTTGCCTGAATCTTTTGTCAATGACTCGGGTCAAACAACAAATGCTGAAAACGCCAACTAAAATGTAGTATTTATGTTGTAGCCAAACAGTTTTTCTTTGACTGGCCGTTGCGAAATATAACAGAGCAAGAGCCGATCCGTTTTATTAGGATTCCACATGTATTTGTGACGGAACAAGCACGAGGATGTTAAGTGGAGTAACCTGTGCCTATAACAGAAGCATTTCGTCATGTGACGAATTGCACTGCGCCCGCCACACTGAGACATACAGTTGTTAAGTCTCATGTGCCTGTATTTTTTCTGGCCCTCAAGAACTGCTGCTGGAACACACTGTTAAGCTCTTGGCGGAATTTTCTACTTGAGGGTGGTAGATAGCCAGGCGGGCAATCTTTAAAAAAAGTGCTCTTCCACCATGCGGTGAAGCTCAAGTCGGCGATGCGAATCGAACTAGGGACCTGCGGCATGGCAGTCCATAGCTATAACCGCTCGGCAATTATTGCTTTAAACTTTAATCGTTGCAGGGTGTATTTATTTTCTAGTGCCACGCCCTTATTTATGCCAAACTGACATTGTGCTGTAGATATTACTAACAAGTAGGTGTAACCACGATATCACTTAGGCGTTTTAACTGTGACCCAATTGTAGAATGTGTAAATGTAATTACACAACGTAAACAAGTGAGACGTAAAGTGTTTGTCGAACGATTTGTATGTGCGTATTCACCATATGTGGCCACATAATGGGTTAAATCCAGATAGGGTTAGAGAGTGCTTGGCCCGTATATATACGATACAATTTAGTTCTCATTACTGGAACTTTTTTTTGACTGTGGCGGTTCACGTATAAGCCCTACTTGATGTTAAGTGGACCTAGAAAACATGAAAATAGGTTTTTATACAAAAGTAACAATGTCAGTACATATATGAACCTATACAACAATTCGTAACAATATACCTTTGCTAACGTACATTTTAAAATGGTCCATGATATTTAATTTATTACCAAATTCATAATAAGTCTACCATTTTTACTTAAAAATTGACAACGAATCGTGGAATATATATGCCACAATGTTGTATTGGGTTTTCGCGATTATAACACATAGTAAGTTGTTAAGGCAGTTGTCTCACCGGAAACGATTAACGAGTAACGAGTAGAGCTAGAATTAGAAACGAGTTCGCGAACCGCGGGAAGCGAGTGCGTAGTTCCGATAGTTGTGTAGCTTGGCTATCTTGTGTTTTTTTTTTTTTTTTTTTTTTTTTAGGGAGGACATAGATGCTGGCTACCGCCTGTGCGGTCGTCCAGCTCCACCGGGTTTTGGGCGAGGGCCTGGCCCTACAATAGCCCGGGAGGGAGAAGTGCCGAAGGCACTTCTCCCGAGACGGGCGTAGAAGGCGAAAAGCGCTTTCTACCTCCGTCTCCTGCGGACGCCGAAAACGTACCGCTATTATAGGAGGGGTTGACAGCGAGCTCAAGGGCACCACTGTGGTTCGGACCTCGGCTTGTCTCGCTGTCGAGAGACATGGGGGGGATCGGAGCAAAATGCCTCTGTGCAACTGCAGTGTTGCACAATTGGGCCCTACTGAATAATACTCTTTGATTATTTGGAAAGCAATTTATCGTGACCTTGTTTTTGCCTCGAGCTCGCCGGCGAGCTCGGTGTTTGATTGTGTGACCTCTAATTACCTCACACCTGGGGATTTTACCTCGACGACTTGCGGATAACGCTAAAGCTGCCAATGTAATGACTGCGATGGGGTCATCCGGGTCGTCTAATACCTGCCGTGGTCGGCGACGGGGGGGTTTGAAAAATGGGATAGAAGAGGCAGTCGAGTAGTTCGATGCCTGGACAACCAATGGGTTCGGGTGGTGGGGCGCTCGATCAAAGTATCGGCGGGCGCAGTCCTTATTGAACTGCGCTAGAGAGGGAAGGTTTAAGTCGCAATGCAACTCGGTGTTCCGGATATACCACGGGGCGCCGGTTGCATTACGAAGAAAACGGTTTTGGATGACTTGAAGTTTATGAAGGTGGGCCTCACTAGCATGACTAAACACTACTGATGCGTAAGTCATGATGGGGCGGATGCAGGCAGTGTAAAGTGTCTTCTTATTACTAAGAGACATTTTACTCTCTTTGCGAAGTAGGGGACCAAGGCGACCCATTATGAAGGCCGCTCTGTTACGGACGGTTGTTATGTGATCGTTAAAGGTGAGATGACGATCAAGGGTGACTCCGAGGTATTTTGTTCTAGGAACCCAGGGAATGGGTTCGTCGAACAAAATAAGCGGTTTCGGGTAAGGGGAGCGTGTCTTCTCAGTAAAGCACATAGCTGTGCTTTTAGCTGGGTTGACCGCGATGCGCCATTTTCGGAACCAGTCACCGATCTCGGTGATGGCCCGTTGCATGACGAAATAGGACTGTCTGTTGATATGCCACCCAGTGGTGTAAATGGCGGTATCATCCGCATATTGGGCTAGGAATACTTTGGGCTGAGAGCGTGGGATGTCACTGGTATACAGTGCAAAGAGAATAGGTGATAGCACGGAGCCCTGAGGGACTCCGGCTCTGACTGGGTGGGGGGAGGAGAGGGTGCCTTCCACGCGATAGCGAAAGCTTCTGGCTTTAAGGAAGTCTTGTAGGATGAGCACAAGACGTTCTGGCACGCCAAATTGGTATAGCTTGTAGATCAAGCCGTTGTGCCAGACTTTGTCAAAAGCTTTCGCTACGTCGAGGAAGACTGCTAGCGTAGTCTGGGGTTTGGGGTACTTATTGAAGCCCTCAATGATGTGCTCCGTGAGGCGGTGCACCTGTTGGACGCATGAGTGTCCGGGTCTGAAGCCAAACTGCTCATCTGGGATAAGGTGGTGTTCCTTAGCATGGGACTGGAGACGGTTTGCAAGTAACCGCTCGTAAAGTTTGCCTAAGGCACTGAGGAGGCTGATGGGGCGGTAACTGGTGGGGTCAGATGAGCTTTTGCCTGGTTTGTGAATGCCAATGACATTTGCACATTTCCAGGTGTCTGGGAATAAGCAGTGGCTCATAGCAGCATTGAAGATGCTGACTAAGAGATGGATGAGAGGAGGAGAGAGGGTTTTAAGAACCCTGTTGGAGATGCCATCGGCACCGGGGGATTTGCGCGGTCGGAGGGCCTTGATCAGTCTCTCCACCTCAGCGTAAGTCGCTAAGGTGATTGGTGGGAGTTCAGAGGTGACCACAGAGCTTTTACGTTCGACTTCAGCATCCACCGAATCGAGGTGAGCTTGGTCAACGTGATCTACGTTAGGGGAACACTGAGCCTCTAGGCTATCAGCTAGGCACTCAGCTTTGTCTTCGTCAAAGAACGCTGGGACAAGTGGGACTGGTCTGTATAAGGGAGGCATGTCGTTATGGTTACTTCCTTTCAAGCCTCGCGCCAAGTCCCAGTAAGCATGGTGGCTTGGCACGAGGTTTGAAAGTTTATCGCCCCATTGTTGATCACGCAACTCAGACATGCGACTTTGAACCATGCGTTCAAAGTGGCGTTTCTTAGTTTTGTTCTCTTTACTGGGGTAAGAGTCGTAATGTCGGGTCACTGCTTTACTCTCCGTCACCAATCGTCTCACATCCGCTGGAATGACAAGGCGCCGGTCATCCGGCACTATGACCTCCTTTGCGGATGCACCTACTACGGTGGAGAGGTGATTGGTGAACGAATCGATCGCAAGGGTTATGTCATCTTTTGTCAGGATATCGTCAGGGATCTTGTCTAGGTCCGGTGAACTGATAGCCTTTAGGGCATCGCCTACTTGCTTCCAGTTCACTATCGTCTTAGTGGGGCGGGGGAGGTCAGTCGTTGGGTCGGGACCTAGTCGCAGTATAATGGGTCGGTGGTCAGAGTGAAGCTCGTGAACCACTTCTATGGAGCGTAACCGGAGTGTTACGCCTCTGAATAGTGCCATGTCAAGCAAGTCAGATCGGTGGTTTTCCATATAAGGGTAGTGAGTGGGCTCAGTGGGCGCAATTATGTCAAAGTTAAGTTCTGCGATTAGGTTTTCGAGTGCAATACCTCTGGGATTGTTGACGTTACAATTCCATAGGATGTGCTTACTGTTGAAGTCGCCAATCAGAATGACGGCGCTTCCTAATGAGAATAGGGCTTCTAAGTCAGCTCGGACGATCGGCTTTTTGCAAGCTTGGTAACAGGATGCTATGACTATAGGTTGATGACCAGTCATAGCTAGGAGGCAACAAGATGCTTCCATATTAACAAGAGTCGGGGTAGGTAGGGGAATGCAGTGCAGGGACCTTTTGTAATAGATAAGAGTGCCTCCCCCACGGGAGTTCACTCTATCATCACGTACCGTTCTGTAGTTGGCAAACCTAGGGTTCGCCTTCCCCGGTTTTAGAAAGGTTTCCTGCACGCATATGATATCGATAAGGTGGGTACAACAAAAGTCGTGGACGAGGTCACGTTGTTTGAAGAGGCCGTCAGCGTTAAATGACGCTAACGAGACTGAGTACGGTTTCGTGCGTTCGGTTGTACTACCCATAGTGGTTGTACTGGGGAGGGGCCTGGGGAACGAAGCGCTTAAGGGCGCTAAGTAAATTCGCGTGTTCCAATGTGTATTGGATCACGTCCGCTGGGGATTGAGCGTATTGCATCTTGTGGAATAGCTCTTGTACCTCATTGATGTCAACCGACATAGCCAGATCGCTGACTAGGTTGATTGCCTCTTGAAGAGGGGCAGCCATCAATGGCATAGGTGGAGCTTGTGGCCGGGAAGCGGCGCGGGGAGGCGCGCGAATGGTGTTGGCGACGGGTGCCGGGAGCGCGGGGCGAGCCGGGGCCGGTGCGCGGGCAGGGGCCGCGGCGCGGGCGGGTGCGGGTGCGGGCGCGGGTGCGGGCGCGCGGGCCGGGGCGCGGGCGGTAGCGACGGTCTTAACCATACTGGGTGGTTTAGACCATGCGTTACGGGCTGGGAGCGGCGCGGGTATTACCTGTGAGGCAGGTACTACCGTTAGTTTGGGGCTTACCCGTTGGTAACGGTCGTATGAGGGACGGGTTGGCCTATGCCTTGCCACCCTGTGGTTCACTCGTGGTGCTTTAGGGCAACCACGGTAATTCGCGGTATGCCCTTGAGCGCCGCATAACACACAGCTGGGTGGGTCCGGCGAATCCCGGGTGCGAGTGCACGCTGCTGTCGCGTGATCGCCTAGGCACTTAACGCACCTAGCGCGAGCGAAGCAGAATCGGGAGGCGTGCCCGTATAGTTGGCAGTTGTGGCACTGCGAGGGACTCCCATTCTTGTATGGGGCTTGGACATCGAGTCCTGAGAGGCCACAGACCTTTTTTAAATTAAAAATGGCCTTGCCTTCAGGAGTACGATCTAGTACTACGAGTACTAGATCGTAGGGACTGCGGTCCTTCCCGCTGTACATGCGGTGAACTGCATGTACGGGGAAGTCTTGTGCCTTCAGGTCGGCACATACCGAATCGGTATGTACCTCCTTGGGCACACCGCGGATGACCACTCGGAGGACTTTCTCCTCTTCGAGCGCATAAGTGTGAAAACTTATGCTCTCGTTGCAGAGGAGTTTTGTTAGCGCTCTGTGGTCGCTAATGGAGGAGACTTGGACTTTAATGCCCTGCTGCGTGGAGCGGGCATTAGTATAATGGATCCCACGATCCGAAACTAAACGGGACAGCATGTCCCATTTGGTTTTGTCCTGAATGAACAGGGGCGGAGGCGGTTTTTCGCGGCGCGCGCTCGCGTCCTGAAGGGACGCGGCAGTGGTGGCCGGAGCGGAGGGAGGAGACGCGGGGCGCGGGGCGGGGGTCGGCTTCTTGCCGGAGGCGGGGGCCTTAGCGGGTGCCTTGGCGGGAGGGGCGGAAGTTGCGCAACTAGCGGCTTTAGGAGCACGCTTGCGCTTTCTATCTACGACGGTATAGCCGTCGTTATCTGAGTCCGAGTCAGTGCGTAAGGCGCGACTCGGATCTACTTCCATCTCCGCTTCGGAGTCCGAAGTGGGCTCTACAACGGCGATGGAGGGACGGGTGCTCGCTGGCCTCCCGATCGGTGAGCGCGAGCGAGACCTCTCACGGGGAGGGGCTGCCACCGTGCGTCTGTTGTCTGGGCCCGGAGCGGGCGAAAGCGGACTGTCCTCTGAGAAGGACCGGGTCAGAGGAGGGACGTTGGCCTCCGGGTTTGAAGTCCCGGAGGGAGCGATGAGAGTGTCCGTGAAGCGGGCATTCTCTTCCTCTTCTAGGAGTTGCATATGTGCAACGTATAGATCGGGGTGGCGGAGGGCGAAGGTCTGAAGGACCTGCACCTCACCGTTAGAGGGACGGGACTGCATCCTGAGGGGAATACTCAGGACGCCCTATCCAGGGTTTGAATTCCCTCACACACCTTGTGAGCTCACTGTGTGAGAGGGAGTGTGTACCTACGGTGTGCCCTAGTTGTGTACCCTCTCCGAGCTTTTTTCTCGGCGGAGAGGGGTGCTCCTAAGCGCTACTCCGGGTTTGACTAGGGGCGACCCCAAGGCCAGAATTCCGGAGCCCAGCTTGCTTCGGCTGACCCGTGAAGCGGGAAAGGCCACGGTGCAAGGTTAAACCAAAACAACAACAGTGGCCGTTGTCACCGTAGGGTGTCACACTGCGACCGCAGCAAATGGCGGATTTGATCGTTCAGACGGGTTTGGCTGACGCTACCCCACGCCTGAACGACGTCGCTTAACAGCACAAAGTGTGTTGTTACGCGACTGTTACTATGTTGTGTCGGATAGTAAAGTGGTGAGATGCGCACCGAAAAGTGCGGTCGAAGCAAGACCACCAGCCCGATATGATGTTGTTCGTCCGAAACAAGGGACTGGGTAGGTGGTAATGCCAGACGTCTTAGAGCGCCTCTGCGCGACGGCACGGCGAGCTCGTAGCTCGCGTTGCTCGGCGTTCGGCGGCTGCTCAGCTTCTGCACACAAAACAAAAACTTCGTCAGGACTGCGTATTCCAAGGCACTGGTCTGCAACTAGCGTCGGAACGATGACCCGAGTGAGACGGCAATAGTGCGGGGACTATTGCGGTCTCACTGGGAGATACTGGCGGAGCTGTAGACAGGTGTGCACGGCGTGGCGGCACAGGTCGGAATGGTATCTTGTGTTTTTTTTTTTTTTTTTTTTAGGGAGGACATAGATGCTGGCTACCGCCTGTGCGGTCGTCCAGCTCCACCGGGTTTTGGGCGAGGGCCTGGCCCTACAATAGCCCGGGAGGGAGAAGTGCCGAAGGCACTTCTCCCGAGACGGGCGTAGAAGGCGAAAAGCGCTTTCTACCTCCGTCTCCTGCGGACGCCGAAAACGTACCGCTACTATAGGAGGGGTTGACAGCGAGCTCAAGGGCACCACTGTGGTTCGGACCTCGGCTTGTCTCGCTGTCTAGAGACATGGGGGGGATCGGAGCAAAATGCCTCTGTGCAACTGCAGTGTTGCACAATTGGGCCCTACTGAATAATACTCTTTGACTATTTGGAGAGCAATTTATCGTGACCTTGTTTTTGCCTCGAGCTCGCCGGCGAGCTCGGTGTTTGATTGTGTGACCTCTGATTACCTCACACCTGGGGATTTTACCTCGACGACTTGCGGATAACGCTAAAGCTGCCAATGTAATGGCTGCGATGGGGTCATCCGGGTCGTCTAATACCTGCCGTGGTCGGCGACGGGGGGGTTTGAAAAATGGGATAGAAGAGGCAGTCGAGTAGTTCGATGCCTGGACAACCAATGGGTTCGGGTGGTGGGGCGCTCGATCAAAGTATCGGCGGGCGCAGTCCTTATTGAACTGCGCTAGAGAGGGAAGGTTTAAGTCGCAATGCAACTCGGTGTTCCGGATATACCACGGGGCGCCGGTTGCATTACGAAGAAAACGGTTTTGGATGACTTGAAGTTTATGAAGGTGGGCCTCACTAGCATGACTAAACACTACTGATGCGTAAGTCATGATGGGGCGGATGCAGGCAGTGTAAAGTGTCTTCTTATTACTAAGAGACATTTTACTCTCTTTGCGAAGTAGGGGACCAAGGCGACCCATTATGAAGGCCGCTCTGTTTCGGACGGTTGTTATGTGATCGTTAAAGGTGAGATGACGATCAAGGGTGACTCCGAGGTATTTTGTTCTAGGAACCCAGGGAATGGGTTCGTCGAACAAAATAAGCGGTTTCGGGTAAGGGGAGCGTGTCTTCTCAGTAAAGCACATAGCTGTGCTTTTAGCTGGGTTGACCGCGATGCGCCATTTTCGGAACCAGTCACCGATCTCGGTGATGGCCCGTTGCATGACGAAATAGGACTGTCTGTTGATATGCCACCCAGTGGTGTAAATGGCGGTATCATCCGCATATTGGGCTAGGAATATTTTGGGCTGAGAGCGTGGGATATCACTGGTATACAGTGCAAAGAGAATAGGTGATAGCACGGAGCCCTGGGGGACTCCGGCTCTGACTGGGTGGGGGGAGGAGAGGGTGCCTTCCACGCGATAGCGAAAGCTTCTGGCTTTAAGGAAGTCTTGTAGGATGAGCACAAGACGTTCTGGCACGCCAAATTGGTATAGCTTGTAGATCAAGCCGTTGTGCCAGACTTTGTCAAAAGCTTTCGCTACGTCGAGGAAGACTGCTAGCGTAGTCTGGGGTTTGGGGTACTTATTGAAGCCCTCAATGATGTGCTCCGTGAGGCGGTGCACCTGTTGGACGCATGAGTGTCCGGGTCTGAAGCCAAACTGCTCATCTGGGATAAGGTGGTGTTCCTTAGCATGGGACTGGAGACGGTTTGCAAGTAACCGCTCGTAAAGTTTGCCTAAGGCACTGAGGAGGCTGATGGGGCGGTAACTGGTGGGGTCAGATGAGCTTTTGCCTGGTTTGTGAATGCCAATGACATTTGCACATTTCCAGGTGTCTGGGAATAAGCAGTGGCTCATAGCAGCATTGAAGATGCTGACTAAGAGATGGATGAGAGGAGGAGAGAGGGTTTTAAGAACCCTGTTGGAGATGCCATCGGCACCGGGGGATTTGCGCGGTCGGAGGGCCTTGATCAGTCTCTCCACCTCAGCGTAAGTCGCTAAGGTGATTGGTGGGAGTTCAGAGGTGACCACAGAGCTTTTACGTTCGACTTCAGCATCCACCGAATCGAGGTGAGCTTGGTCAACGTGATCTACGTTAGGGGAACACTGAGCCTCTAGGCTATCAGCTAGGCACTCAGCTTTGTCTTCGTCAAAGAACGCTGGGACAAGTGGGACTGGTCTGTATAAGGGAGGCATGTCGTTATGGTTACTTCCTTTCAAGCCTCGCGCCAAGTCCCAGTAAGCATGGTGGCTTGGCACGAGGTTTGAAAGTTTATCGCCCCATTGTTGATCACGCAACTCAGACATGCGACTTTGAACCATGCGTTCAAAGTGGCGTTTCTTAGTTTTGTTCTCTTTACTGGGGTAAGAGTCGTAATGTCGGGTCACTGCTTTACTCTCCGTCACCAATCGTCTCACATCCGCTGGAATGACAAGGCGCCGGTCGTCCGGCACTATGACCTCCTTTGCGGATGCACCTACTACGGTGGAGAGGTGATTGGTGAACGAATCGATCGCAAGGGTTACGTCATCTTTTGTCAGGATGTCGTCAGGGATCTTGTCTAGGTCCGGTGAACTGATAGCCTTTAGGGCATCGCCTACTTGCTTCCAGTTCACTATCGTCTTAGTGGGGCGGGGGAGGTCAGTCGTTGGGTCGGGACCTAGTCGCAGTATAATGGGTCGGTGGTCAGAGTGAAGCTCGTGAACCACTTCTATGGAGCGTAACCGGAGTGTTACGCCTCTGAATAGTGCCATGTCAAGCAAGTCAGATCGGTGGTCTGCCATATAAGGGTAGTGAGTGGGCTCAGTGGGCGCAATTATGTCAAAGTTAAGTTCTGCGATTAGGTTTTCAAGTGCAATACCTCTGGGATTGTTGACGTTACAATTCCATAGGATGTGCTTACTGTTGAAGTCGCCAATCAGAATGACGGCGCTTCCTAATGAGAATAGGGCTTCTAAGTCAGCTCGGACGATCGGCTTTGCGCAAGCTTGGTAACAGGATGCTATGACTATAGGTTGATGACCAGTCATAGCTAGGAGGCAACAAGATGCTTCCATATTAACAAGAGTCGGGGTAGGTAGGGGAATGCAGTGCAGGGACCTTTTGTAATAGATAAGAGTGCCTCCCCCACGGGAGTTCACTCTATCATCACGTACCGTTCTGTAATTGGCAAACCTAGGGTTCGCCTTCCCCGGTTTTAGAAAGGTTTCCTGCACGCATATGATATCGATAAGGTGGGTACAACAAAAGTCGTGGACGAGGTCACGTTGTCTGAAGAGGCCGTCAGCGTTAAATGACGCTAACGAAACTGAGTACGGTTTCGTGCGTTCGGTTGTACTACCCATAGTGGTTGTACTGGGGAGGGGCCTGGGGAACGAAGCGCTTAAGGGCGCTAAGTAAATTCGCGTGTTCCAATGTGTATTGGATCACGTCCGCTGGGGATTGAGCGTATTGCATCTTGTGGAATAGCTCTTGTACCTCATTGATGTCAACCGACATAGCCAGATCGCTGACTAGGTTGATTGCCTCTTGAAGAGGGGCAGCCATCAATGGCATAGGTGGAGCTTGTGGCCGGGAAGCGGCGCGGGGAGGCGCGCGAATGGTGTTGGCGACGGGTGCCGGGAGCGCGGGGCGAGCCGGGGCCGGTGCGCGGGCAGGGGCCGCGGCGCGGGCGGGTGCGGGTGCGGGCGCGGGTGCGGGCGCGCGGGCCGGGGCGCGGGCGGTAGCGACGGTCTTAACCATACTGGGTGGTTTAGACCATGCGTTACGGGCTGGGAGCGGCGCGGGTATTACCTGTGAGGCAGGTACTACCGTTAGTTTGGGGCTTACCCGTTGGTAACGGTCGTAAGAGGGACGGGTTGGCCTATGCCTTGCCACCCTGTGGTTCACTCGTGGTGCTTTAGGGCAACCACGGTAATTCGCGGTATGCCCTTGAGCGCCGCATAACACACAGCTGGGTGGGTCCGGCGAATCCCGGGTGCGAGTGCACGCTGCTGTCGCGTGATCGCCTAGGCACTTAACGCACCTAGCGCGAGCGAAGCAGAATCGGGAGGCGTGCCCGTATAGTTGGCAGTTGTGGCACTGCGAGGGACTCCCATTCTTGTATGGGGCTTGGACATCGAGTCCTGAGAGGCCACAGACCTTTTTTAAATTAAAAATGGCCTTGCCTTCAGGAGTACGATCTAGTACTACGAGTACTAGATCGTAGGGACTTCCCGCTGTACATGCGGTGAACTGCATGTACGGGGAAGTCTTGTGCCTTCAGGTCGGCACATACCGAATCGGTATGTACCTCCTTGGGCACACCGCGGATGACCACTCGGAGGACTTTCTCCTCTTCGAGCGCATAAGTGTGAAAACTTATGCTCTCGTTGCGGAGGAGTTTTGTTAGCGCTCTGTGGTCGCTAATGGAGGAGACTTGGACTTTAATGCCCTGCTGCGTGGAGCGGGCATTAGTATAATGGATCCCACGATCCGAAACTAAACGGGACAGCATGTCCCATTTGGTTTTGTCCTGAATGAACAGGGGCGGAGGCGGTTTTTCGCGGCGCGCGCTCGCGTCCTGAGGGGACGCGGCAGTGGTGGCCGGAGCGGAGGGAGGAGACGCGGGGCGCGGGGCGGGGGTCGGCTTCTTGCCGGAGGCGGGGGCCTTAGCGGGTGCCTTGGCGGGAGGGGCGGAAGTTGCGCAACTAGCGGCTTTAGGAGCACGCTTGCGCTTTCTATCTACGACGGTATAGCCGTCGTTATCTGAGTCCGAGTCAGTGCGTAAGGCGCGACTCGGATCTACCTCCATCTCCGCTTCGGAGTCCGAAGTGGGCTCTACAACGGCGATGGAGGGACGGGTGCTCGCTGGCCTCCCGATCGGTGAGCGCGAGCGAGACCTCTCACGGGGAGGGGCTGCCACCGTGCGTCTGTTGTCTGGGCCCGGAGCGGGCGAAAGCGGACTGTCCTCTGAGAAGGACCGGGTCAGAGGAGGGACGTTGGCCTCCGGGTTTGAAGTCCCGGAGGGAGCGATGAGAGTGTCCGTGAAGCGGGCATTCTCTTCCTCTTCTAGGAGTTGCATATGTGCAACGTATAGATCGGGGTGGCGGAGGGCGAAGGTCTGAAGGACCTGCACCTCACCGTTAGAGGGACGGGACTGCATCCTGAGGGGAATACTCAGGACGCCCTATCCAGGGTTTGAATTCCCTCACACACCTTGTGAGCTCACTGTGTGAGAGGGAGTGTGTACCTACGGTGTGCCCTAGTTGTGTACCCTCTCCGAGCTTTTTTCTCGGCGGAGAGGGGTGCTCCTAAGCGCTACTCCGGGTTTGACTAGGGGCGACCCCAAGGCCAGAATTCCGGAGCCCAGCTTGCTTTGGCTGACCCGTGAAGCGGGAAAGGCCACGGTGCAAGGTTAAACCAAAACAACAACAGTGGCCGTTGTCACCGTAGGGTGTCACACTGCGACCGCAGCAAATGGCGGATTTGATCGTTCAGACGGGTTTGGCTGACGCTACCCCACGCCTGAACGACGTCGCTTAACAGCACAAAGTGTGTTGTTACGCGACTGTTACTATGTTGTGTCGGATAGTAAAGTGGTGAGATGCGCACCGAAAAGTGCGGTCGAAGCAAGACCACCAGCCCGATATGATGTTGTTCGTCCGAAACAAGGGACTGGGTAGGTGGTAATGCCAGACGTCTTAGAGCGCCTCTGCGCGACGGCACGGCGAGCTCGTAGCTCGCGTTGCTCGGCGTTCGGCGGCTGCTCAGCTTCTGCACACAAAACAAAAACTTCGTCAGGACTGCGTATTCCAAGGCACTGGTCTGCAACTAGCGTCGGAACGATGACCCGAGTGAGACGGCAATAGTGCGGGGACTATTGCGGTCTCACTGGGAGATACTGGCGGAGCTGTAGACAGGTGTGCACGGCGTGGCGGCACAGGTCGGAATGAGGAATTGTCTGGTGTGTATATCTATATCTTGTGTTATATGAGTGTTATCTTTCATAGTTCTTGTCGTTCAGCGACAATTTAGTGAAGCAAGTGCTCGCCGGCAGTGTGAACAGTCAGCGATCAACTATTTGTATATGCATCTCTCTTATTGACACGGAATGTACGAGTATATCTATTGTACGTTTCTTCAGCGAGAAAATAATCGTCGGCGGTGGGACAAGTGCCTAAATAACTTTAAACGGCTTAGCATCATCCACGATCACTGCACATTGTTTGAAACGTTGGAACAAAAATAATTATAAATATACGAGATTTAAACCTTATAAAGTTGTTTAATTACTGTGAGTAATACTCAGATCAGATATATCTGCCATTTATGAATTTACTGTAACATATAAATGAAAAAGTGCATCTTTAAAGTGTTTGCCAAAATGCTTTTCCCTGTATGGAAACATACATTTTTCGCATAATTAGTAAAAATGAAGGAATATGGTATCTTTCGAACATGAGGGAGACGACATTGGTACTTTAAAATAAATATTTTCCAAGAGAACTGCTGAGTTAATGTAGTTTTTAACACTGTCCATCAAATTGGGTCTTGAATCTAAACAATGTATTGTATGTATAATTGTTATTCCTGAATAATCTTTACACACGTAGCCTGTGCAATTATAGTCTACTTCAAAAAATTCTTCCGTACCCACTCAATCCTATTATCGTGCACATAGTACTGTGGATGTTAAACTACACTCCCGAATTCGAAAACACTACAAACATAAAAATTTTACAATAATTTGAGGGTGTACTTGGGTAAACGGCTAACTTAAATGCAGAATAAACCCTCATATTTAGAAAGCATTGCTTAGCATCATACTATGTGTAAGTTGAAATGTAGTTTGGAGTCCAAGATAACGCTTAAATCACGAACAATATCCACCTGAGTCAAGTTTCTACCCAAAAAAATTTGGATATTGTGGATATTGTTCATGATTTAAGCGTTATCTCGGACTCCATTTTAGTAGGAAGATACTTTCGAGTAAACGGCGTACAGTTGTTACATATCAACTTTTAAAATTATGTCACAAGCTTCGTAAACGAGATGATTGTATCTTACAAATGAGTAATTTAGATTGTTTGTCAAAATACACTAAGACCGTACTTTCTAGCAAAACTTTCAACAACCTTCATCACCGTGCATATTGGTAAATGGATAGAAAAAACAAAAAAGGCAAACAGGATCAGTTTCGTATAAAGTACGTGATGAAATGAAAGTGCTATTCTATGATTATAGCCGGATACTAGCGACCTTATTTACCTTGAAGCAATCTATTATTTAAGTAATTTTATTATGTTAGCCAGTTTAATAGCAATATATTTTACTATATATTCATATTACTTTCTAGGTTCTAAGATGAATTTTGTGAAACCATCTATTAATATATCAAATATGAAAATTCTATCAAAGAACATAATATCGTACTTAAGGAAATGGGATGAGGATTTTAAATTAAATTAATAAGAAACTCTGCAGAAGCAAATCAAAACGCGTTATAAGGTTTTGTCTGTACCATAGACACGAATTTAATACGGCCATCATCAAAGCGCTTTTTAACAAATAAAACGTGTGCATCAGGCTACTGTATAATAACTTTCAAAATGTGGGCGCACATTTGAGTATCGTGCAAATGAGTAGACATCAAAGCATTAACACAACACAATAACAAATATTTTCAAAATATTTAAGGAAAAAAATGATGTTTGTTTAAATATATACCTAATGACAATTCTGCTTAATTTTCTTGCTAAGCTAACCAAAGTGATGTGGAAAACGCAACGTAGCCAAAACGTATGTAGTCTATGCACTTACTTTCAAATACTCACTGTCACGAGTTGCACTACACTGCACGAGTAGGCAGGTGTTGCCTGTTAGGTGGTAAGTTAAAGACTGACGAATCAACTGCAGGGTCTCATGTCATTCATTACGTAAGTTTTGAACTGTTAGAAGCCATGAGTGGTGACGGTGTGCAAGTTTAGTTGCACCCCAGACTAAAATAAATATAGACTAGCAGCGATCACAGGCTAGAATAACGACGTTATATAAAAGTGTTGGCATTCCTGAAGATAATTGCTCGAGGACACGATGGATGAAGCTTGAGAAGACCTCGATGTGGTGTTGTCTGTTCTCACGCTTCGACGTAAATTTTTCTTAGAAGACAGTTCTGTTTTTGTAAAAAATATATTTCGCCTACTGCTGGTATGAACTTCAAAACAGTCCGATTTTCCCTGGCATAACTCACACAGACAATGTTAGTCTTAATCCAATAATCCCTTAGCGTGTATAAGTTGTTGAATTTTATTTGTATTGGTTTGTGAATCGGAGAGTGTTGAGTAGAACCTAAAATGTTTATCGGGCCAAACGAAGCTACAACCGGGTGTGAAGCAAAGTTTTTACTTTGATGTAAATCCAAAGGTATAAAAACGATACTCTGATATGAAAAGGAAATGTTTGTAAAGATTGACGAGTCACTGAGCTTTTAGATATCAAAGATTTTCCGGCATTGGCTTGATGTAAATCGATTATTTGAGTATCTATTGAATCGTGATTCTGACGGAATATCGTTATTAAATGAACGTGATTTAATATGATATATTTTTAAATACTGATTTTAATATTCGTGTAGAGATGTGTTTATGTTAACAGGATAATATAACAAAAATAACTCTTATTTTTCTAAAGCTACAGTTTACATAACACGTTAAAATAAGCACTAGCTGCCACACAAGGTTTCCCTGCGATTGGTTATCTTAGGGTATTAGGGTATAGGTATATATTATTAGGGTATTCATCATTTATTAATGTTTAAAAAATTATATAAAGGTTTAATATAAAAAATGGTTTATATTATCTACGATATATAAAATAAATAACAATCAAATTGAAAATTTGTTTTGATGTGTTATAAGTTATAACACCAATTAAATGCTTTCTTCCAATTAAATAAGCAACTTAAAATACAATTAAGTATAGGACGTAACTCAAGATCGACCAGATGTATACATAATTTGCAAAAGCAACAGTTTAAGTAATCTTACTATATATATAGAATAAAACATATTACATTAATATTTACACCTTTTTTATAGCTGTTAGGCTAGCCTTTGACCACTATCTCACCTGATGGTAAGTGATGCCGTGGTCGAAGATGTTGTTCAGGCTAACCTAGAATTACTCGCTCTCAAGGACAGCTGCCGGAACACACCCGTTAGGTGCTTAACGTGCCCTCCGAAGCATGGAAGCGTTCAGTAGTGATGCCACTAGCGGTCACCCATCCAAGTCATGACCACGGTGGACGTTGCTTAACTTAGCTGATTGATTAAGAACGGCTAAGCAAACTTCGCTACGAGCGCTTCAATTCCAGGTTTTTCTTTAGTAAATGTTACGAGTCTGCACGTAGCATCTTTAGGATGTTGGGAATCTTGGTGAGCACAGCAGAGAATCCTTGATTGTGCAATTCATTTGGCGAGTTTTTTACGAGTATGTTTATGTTTGTTGTTACCATTAATATGAATTTCCGCAAAGTTTCACCTAAATTAATGTATTGACAACTTTTAGATACATATTACTATATATTATAGGTGACAGATTTCCTCGAGAGCCCACAATAAAATAGGCGCGCATTCGCATGCCTTGCCACCTTGCGACATATTACGACATTAAACCGACAACGCGAGCAAAACGGTAGATAAAAATGTGAAGTCAATAGTACATTATTATAACAAAACTCTAACCATTTTTGACCGTTATGTTGATAATTATAGCATGCATTAGTTTATCTAAACAGTTTTCGGTAGGTACAGTATTTTCAATCACGATTTTAGCACGAGACTAGGAGTTAATGTAGCTTACAATATAAGTGACATAATAGCAGAACATTTCAGATCATTGTCTATGAAATTTTCCGTTAATTTTATCACGCAAAAGTGTTCCTTACATTTATTATAACTTGAAGTATCACAGAAAAGTAATCTTAGAAGTAACTTAAAATGCTTTTACCGTTACGTTATGATATAGATTTTACCTTATAACTTTATTCATAAATAAATCACGTATTCAAGCTATAATTTTTTATAAGACAGTTTTATGCCTTTCTAAACAGGAAATATCTTTGTTTAGAAATAATAAAGAAATCAGACCCTTCTTATACACTTTGTAAGGTTTATTTAATGTATAAGCTTACGCGGCAATTCGGGTGAAATCCTTTAGGGCCTTTTAGATAAACCGTATAACCCAACGCTGTATCCAAACCCATTAAAGATAAATGTTTTACATTTTTCTAAGTATATTAAAGTAACAACCTCGTTTATTTCACGTTATTAAAATGTGGTTCTTTTTTTTTTGTTACTATTTTGTATGTCAAAGCATACATAGTTTTTTCATACTACCCGCAACGAGCCGCGAATGATGCTTCGCTTCGCCGCGGCTAGCCAGTACCACTGATAGTCGTCGTTGGACCGCGCCCCGCGTCATACACCGCGACGGTGTCGCATTCCTAATATAAAATAAGTGCAAATATTTCCGCATCACCACACCGTGTTACCTATTAGAACTGTTTTACTGTTGCTACTTGATATTTTGTGACGTGCGTGAAAGTGACCGCCTCTGCAAGGGAGACTCCGACTTCGGGAGATGGTGGAAAAAGCTATGGTATGTACATACATTTTAGTAGCCTCAATCAAGGACCTCCTTTGCGTTTGGGAATCTCTTTTGTATAGGACCCCCTGCTCTAGGCTTCAATTAACCTACACTTACTATAAACAACTATCGAACCAGCCCCTACTCCGCGCGGTGGGAGTTCCTTATTTTTGCGGACAATTATTATAACTAAGAAAACCCACCAAAATTGATGTATGAATAAGTATGTATGAATAGAATATAATAAGTAGTTAATGTGTAATTTAACGATTATCTTCTTTAGTGTTTTTTTTTTGTCAGCGTTCTTTTATTATTTTATTTTAATGTAATTGTGACGGAAGAACTCACGAGGACCACCTGTTGGTAACTTCTGCTTAAACTGAACAGAACTGCACTGCTCCCATCACCCTGAGACATAAAGCTGGTAAGCTTTTCATTTCACGGGTACCAATACTCTTGAAATCAAAACACAGATACGAGCATAACTGCTTGGTAGGACAAATATGCAGTTAATTGGCAGTACTTAACAGGACAATCTCGTATACAGACTATAAAAAACTGATACAAAAACATAAAGGAAATACTGATAAACGTGTTAAGTCCTGAAACTTCTTCAGAAACTACGTAAAATATGTATCACGAAAGCAAATATGTATTACTTTTACTTTACATTTATATTGTATTGGCGAGCATCAGCTAACTACCGTGCTAACAGTTGGCGAATAGTGAAATTATCCTATCGTATGTAGCATGCTGCAAATAAGTGTTCACCAAAATAGTAGTTCCACACCGAGGTGGCAGTGTTATCAGGATACAGATGGGGCGTACGCTGGCAAAGGTATCTTCACTCAATACTCATAATCATCCAACGACAACACTGTGACATGCCGAGTTAGCGTTCTACTAACTACTGTCGAGATCGTAAAATTACATGTCTACCTTGGACATAATATCGCGCTGGGTATACTGAAGTCGAGAGACGCAAAGCCCTGGCCTGAGCAGCTTTCAATGTAAATGGTAATATTTTGCTTAGCAAGCCCATTGTACTTCTTTTTTGTTATTGTGACGGATCAAGCTCGAGGCCCACCTGGTGTTAAGCGGACTAACCTCTGCCTATAACAGATGCATTTCGTCACTAGTCACGAATTGCACCTGCGCCCGTCACCTTAAGACATAGTTGTTAAGTCTCATTGTGCCTGTAATTTCACTGGCTTTCAAGGACTGCTGCCGGAACACACGTTTTAGGTGCTTGGCGACAGATTTTCTACTTGGGGGTCGTCGATAGCAAGACGGGCATTCGCAAAATGCCCATCCACCATGCAGTGAAGTTCAAGCAAGTGGACCTGCTGCGTGGCAGTCCATAGCCAATGCCACTGAGCCATCATTGCTTCAAATAGTATTAAATTGTACTAAATAGGAAAGTGTTCGAGCAGTGTATGCTGCCCGTATATACCTATGGAGCAAAGACCTGACCTATCCTATAACCTGACCATGATGCTATCCTATTAGCAAAATTAAAGTAATAAATTGATGCATTTCACTTTTTTTATACGATACGATACGATACGATAACTCATTATTGACACTAAAAAACAGGAAAATACACAAAAACAATAAAAATAGTTAGGTACAAAGGGCGGTCTTATCGCTAAAAGCGATCTCTTCCAGACAACCTTTGGATGGACAGAGAATAATTTATTTGAGCAGGGAGGGTGGTGCAATACGCATATACATACGTACGGGATTATGACGGAACAAGAACGAGGCCAACCTGATGTTAACAGGGAACAAATGCGTTTCGTCATAAGATACAAACAGTTGTTAAGTCTCATCCTGGGACTTCTGCTGGAAAACACTTGGTGACATATTTTCTACTTGAGGGTAGTAGCGAGCAAACTTGCAAAAAATGCCCTGAAAGCATGCGGTGAAGTTCAAGCTGGTAGTGTGGATGGAGCCATAGACCTGCTGCACGCCAGTCCATAGCTGTTAACGCTTGACCATCATTGCTTCACTATCACTTATAACAGTTTATCGAAAATAATACGTTAGCAAACCATTACAAAGCTCATTAAAGCTTGCATTATTGGAACTGATATAGCATTTACTACCTACAATACTAATCTTGTATTAGTTAATATAATTATGACAATGTTTAGTAAGTTGAAAGTCAAATTATTAGCTAAAACCGAGAATATACACTTGTAATCCGTTTGTATCCTTTTTAATCTGCGCTGTTTTAAGTAGCATTTACATATTAAATGAGGGTACTCCGCATTAATAATTGAAAAATATGCTGCTGTTAACCACCCAGTTTGGCCTAACGCGTTGTGTTTCAAGTTTTGAATTTATCGCGCTGGTATTAAAATATACGCCATTATTTACAACTTGCGCTTTCTATATTTCTTGAAATTCTGAGTAAAAATACGTTAATTAAACAACTTTAAACGGTAAACATTGCGTTTATTTATTACAATGTTTATCCCGATGTTTCAGAAACTTTACAGTGATTGTGGTCACGGGGTGATTTTTTTTTTTTTTTATTATTCCTGATAGGTTAGCCTTTGACCACTATCTCACCTGATGGTAAGTGATGATGTGGTCGAAGATGTTGTACAGGCTAACTTAGAATTACTGGCTCTCAAGGACAGCTGCCGGAACACACCGTTAGGTGCTTGGCGACAGATTTTCAACTTGAGGGTGGTAGCTAGCCAGGCGGGCATTCGCAAAGTGCCCTACCACCATGCAAAAATTTGTGTGATTAATTGGTTTTTACAGTCACAAAAGTTTTTTCGAACTACCGTCAAAACACATTTTAAACATAACGTTATGTACGTACGCTGTATCACGGTCATCACATCTGTTCACGGTTTCAACAGATCTTACCGTTTGTGTCGGCCAAGGGATTTTAATCATTAAATAACTGGATCCTAAGCAGGCGGAACTTGCAAACTTTCTTCTCTATTGAAATTTGGGTACTTTTTTTATTCAAATTGTCGCGTCACATGCTTGTTATGAACCGGGTCTCTCAGGAGAGGATTTTTGGAATGTCGAACTTCATGTAGTGATTGAGTTTCTCTTGAGTATCTTTAAAAACTGCAAACTTGGTTGAGCGTTTGTTCTTCATGTCCGCTATGTGTTCTTATATCTGGATGCTCGGTATGTACCGATGATGAAGAGAGATCTATATTATAAGTCCTCTACGAAAAGAATAGACAGTCGGTTGTTATATATAATTTCCCAGTAGTTCTACATGTTTCATGGGTAGGTTCCGTAAGTCTTTTTTGATAATATATATTTTTATGATAATATATATTGTAATCTGTTGATGTTTCTATCATTATATACATAAAAAAACACTAGGTACCCCGAAAAGTGGAAAAAATTACTAGTGATCCAAATCTTCTCAATTTTAAAAATTAGGTATGTTGTGGCCTTCTGCGAGGGCCTGCAATGTTGCAACCATTGATAAGGTTTTGGGGCACTCAGGACAGAAGGTATCCTCTCCTTGAAGAGCTCATGTGAAACCTTTTGAACTCTTACCGATCCAACCTATCATAACGTTCTGAATCTCTTCACATTCAATTAAATCTTATTTTTTTTCAATTTTATTTATCAGTGCTTCTTCTTTAAAATCCATAATAGCCGTCATAAGGGACCACATCATAGCTTAAAGTTTGTCGACCGCGCTTAAATTCGTTAAACAAAGAGTGGTACATGTTTAATTTAAACGGGCCTTTATCCGTTAGCCATCTGATGTCTATAAAACGATTGTTCAATATTAAGGATGTATATTAATAATCGTAAAAAATAATCATTGCACGAAAATGTCCCCGATACAGCTTCATTTCTGAATAAAACATAATATTTAAATTTAACTCGTAAAAATATGGTGATGTTCGAATTTCTGAATTACATTTTTACCACGCATGTATAAAATCATTTTTTGCAAAAGATTTGCGTGACTTTGTAAATGAATAAGTGTAGATTAATTGTATTAAGTGCATTCTCAATTGAGTTTTATGCAGGTTTGCGAGCGTCCAAACACAGTCAGAGAAACTTTTATTCTACTCAAAAATTCAAGTTATCAAAATGGTGCTTTTGAAACACTCGTAGTAGAACTATCTATGTCGTTCATAACCACTCAACACTAAGTGAAGCAGTGCTTGTTACGGTCATTATTTGAATGGGTGACCGCTGGTACCTGAGTACTTCCGTGCTTCGGCGGGCACGAAAAGCCGTGGGTCAAGGTTGTTGTCTCAGAATAGCAGTCATTATTGCATGGGCATAGAAAAATTTTTCGTCTGGCTAACTACGCCACCCATAATAATTAATAACCAATACCCATAATGACCAATGAGTGATGAAGTCAGTTCCACTGAAGTGGAAAAGATCATTGTTTGCACAATCTCACATATTCGGTAATGGTGATGCAATAAAGGTTGTACCTAGAAAATGGCAAAAATGGTTAAGGACATTTGTTTAGTTGTTTGGCGACAAATTTTCTACTTGACTCATGTCTAGTTACCTTCAAATATAATTTATGAATGCGCAGGAACGCAACACAGACTGATTTCTTAAGACTACAGTTAACAACTGAGACGGATAACATGCCTTCCGAAGCACGCAAACGCTCAGTCGTAGGTAAATGTTACTTGCGTTCACCCGCCTAAGTAATGACCACACGGACGTGATCGCGAACACTGCTTCTTTACCTTGGTGATCAGTATAGAACAACCAGGCAAACTTCGCTACGAGCGCTTCTAAACTAGGAGTTTCCTTCCCAAAAACAGTACATGTCTGATTAAGAAGCTGTTATTGAGTTCAACCTCTTCTACAATCGTAAAAAGAATATACCTACTCACACGTGTTATCACGATAACTAAATATTATCAAACAAGTAAATGAAATAAAAAGAAAATATAGTTTATTTTCGACCAGTTCACGTTTTTGAATTCATTAAGAATGTATATCTTCTTTAGTTACAAAATAGATGTAAGTACTATATAATAATGATATTACGAGTAGATTAGGTGTAAGTATTTGATTCCCAAAGCGTTGCGTAAATGTAACCCCATTGCGAATCCGTCTTACATTACATATTCAAGAAACAAAACAATACATACAGCTCGAATTCATGATGTGTAATAAATCTGGCGCGCTTGAGGAATCAGGCCTTTACGAATATATACGGAACATGAACGATATTATTTGGACATATAATATTAGGTAGAAAATAAACCGTACAGAACAGTACAGAAACCCGTAGAAGTGATATTAAAAATATGTAGTGAGGTTCTAAGGAACAATTTTTGTCGAAAAACCTTCCTAAATCCTGTATAATAAGATGAAATCACGTCACTGAACTAAAAATACATATATATATGGTACGAAGGATCCTACTTTTTTGGCGTCTTATACTTAAGTTTAAAAGGTGAAGAACGTGTAGCCCAAAGATAACGACTTAACATAAAAATGTTTTTTTTTCTCTCGTAAATTTGTAATTTTGTAATGTAATTCGCCTAGCAGGCGTTATTGCGAACTTAACAATATTAAAATTATGAGGTTGCGTCATCATTTACAAGTTTAAAACCAATTGCAAAATTGGTCTTGTTTGTAGTACAACGCAAGTTGAACTATAGGTGCCGCTCCATCCCAATACGATGGTTGCATGAAGAACGAGAGCAAGAATTACAGTTATGAGTCATTGTGTCATGTTAGCTCAACTGGTTAGAGCATACCCCGGCTAAAGGGGTGGATGGGCGCGGGTTCGAATCCCGCACATGACTATAATTTTTTCTCTCGTAAATTTGTAATTTTGTAAAGTAAAAGTTTATTGGTAAACACTCGTGATAAATTTCAGAGTAAAAATGTGCGTGGTTGACCATGTCCAATCATTATGAATGTCGGCAAATTTGGGTAAGCCAATTGTAACCACAAGCAATGATTTTATTGTTGGTCAAAGAATTTTCTTTGCATTATATGTTTTGTTCTCTGGCTCGAATTATCAATATAGTTTTTAAAAGTGATGCTAAAAAATATGATAGAAGTATAAACACTACAATTGCTGTTACGAAAAAAACGTACCTAAATACTACGACCAACATACCTGTCATTGCAGGGCATTGCAAAGTTGAAAACCAATAGGCAGTCCCATTTTTTTTTCAGTACTGCCTTATCAGAATCCTTTATTTACACCTAAAACTGTATTCGTATGTCTCTTTATATCTTATACACATGTAGAAGTTTCTACAAAGCCATTTTCTAAAGTAAGATAAAGTACACTGTGATCAAAAGCAATTCATATAGAGGCATCACGTCCTTATAGTCCCTAAAGGGTATACATATAGGCCGAGGTGTCCTAATACCTACGTTTTATCGCATGTAAAAGTTGGTAAGAATATATACATATTGTTTTTATTTTATTGATACTGGAGTACATAGTAGCTAATGCAATTACGATATCTTGGTAGTAATGCATTGTCTTGGTCATCGAAGATCTTACTGAATATTTACGTACTCTAAATATTCATAAATAAAGGCATCAAGAATAAAAATATGAGAGTTTGGCTTGCATCCAAAAATAAAAAATATGTCCCAAAGATATCTTAAAATTTAAAAAATATAGAACATATTTTTACGGTTCATTAAACGTTATGGCTGACTCGTTCACCTAAATGAGGACGGGGTACTTAAATGGACCCTGATTTAATATGGAAATATTATTAATACCTAATACCTTAAATTTCACTCAAAATATGATCTATGCAGACTACGTACTAATGCATATTTATTCGTAGTATCCCGATTAAAAATATATTCATTTTAATTGAGACGAATTACTTGGCATTCCATGGATTCACCGTGCGGGTGCGGGGTCCATAGCGATGGACTGACAACCCAGGAGTAGGGTTAAGAGGCCTCTTTACAAAGCATCAACGCTCCCCTTCCCGCTCGAGCCTCCTCCCCTACCTAACCAAATTTGGTAAGATCCTACTAATGCCGCCTTAGATACACGTTCTAAGATGGAATTAGTACCAAACTCATATACGTATTGTAATTAAACCATTTTATACGGTTTAAATCGCGTAAATTTATCATTATTTTGGTCCCGCTGACATTTCAATCACTTGAGCGGGTGAACTGTCTTGAGTGAACTGTCAAATATATTGATAAATATACGCGATTTAAACCGTTTAAAGTTGTTTAATTACTATGTGCAATAATCGCAAAAACTTAAGAACATATACATCATATATGTATTGTTTATTTTACAATGGGAACTATACAAAATAATTAAAAGAATATAACTCAAAGTACACGTTTTGTACGTACCTCTATAAATCTAATAGGCATATAGTGGAGGGAAAAGTTCCCAGAATACTGGCTGAGTAACCTCACTCTATGTTAATGTTAATTTTCTGTCAAAGATACGAACCAGTATGTTTTTCACATTTCGCCTCTACTAAACGTTTTGAAAAGTCCCTATATATTATATAGGGTCCCTATACAGTTGATGGACACTCGGTCCCCACGATTCCAGTTTTAAATATCGAATTAATCAATATACTCTCCATTATTTTCAATCTTATAGGGAACATATTTGTCGATATCGTATTGTAATTATGATCTCATAATATTGCATTTAAGTCCATACTTACACATAATCTTTACAGGTTTATTCGAATACTCACACATGGACTTCAATGCGGAGCGAGGGGCGGCAGCGGACGCGGAGGAGGGAGCGACAGCGGGGGCTAGCGTGAAAGCGGACGACCCTTCACTAGCAGACATGACGCGAGCTGCCCTATCAATCTTACTGAAGAACGATAAGGGTTTCTTCTTGCTTATAGAAGGTATATTTTCTTATAGATTCTCACTTTGCTAAGATAATGTTTTAGACGTGATATCTAATTCGGTGAACGTAAAAACGTAATTTTGGAATCAAATTTGGATTCAAGATAGTTTCAAAATATCTCTTATTTACTTTGAATTATTTTTATCAATATTAACGTATTCAGATTCAGATCATTTATTGCATCCATAAATAGTACATACAAGTTGTTACAATAGAAGAGTACAGTCATATTATGAACCCTGTCGGGCACTGCAACATAGAAAACGTTATATATATATTGAATTTGATTTAATATTATGTATATGTATAATAAATGTCAATATAATAGTAATTAGTCATTTTTCATTTCAGAAGTCATCTATTGTGTAATATGCTTTTTTAATGAGAAGCTGTTTAATGTTTTTTATAAAAATCTTGTAATTTTCTTCACGCAGAAGGTCTCTTGGTAATTTGTTATATATGTTTACTGACATGGGTAATGTGCTAGACGAGTGCATTTTTAGTCGCGTCACAGGTAACAATAACCGGTTTGCATGACGAAGTGTGTAGTTTGTATTTAAATCTTGACGTTTTTTATAAAAATAAGGATAATTACGTACGAATTTGCAAATTTCAAATATGTATCTACTTGCCAGGGTAGGTATTTTGTATTTAACAAAATAAGGTTTGCGACTTTCAATCTGTTCTATATTCGCTAAGATACGGATGAGTTTTTTCTGCATTGTAAATATATCGCTCGCAGCGCTGCTGTTCCCCCAGAGTATGATTCCATAGCTTAGTCTGGAATGTCCATTCGCGTAATACATAGAAATTGCCGTTTCTAAATCAGTCGACTTCTTTATTTCTCGAAGGGCGTACGTGAGTGATGACAGTTTCGATTTAATTTTCATAATATGTGAGTGCCAGTTTATATGTGTGTCAATTTGGATACCTAATAAAGTGCATTCATTTACAGTTTGTAACCTAGTGCCGTGAAACGAGTAATTTAATTTGAGTGGTGGTTTTTGATATGGATGAAAAGTAATAATTTTTGTTTTAGCTAAATTGAGTTCAAGGTTGTGTTTGTGCATCCAGTCAGTTGTTTTTTCGAGCATTGCGGTGAGTTTAGCATGTACGTTCGTGCCATATTTTGTTGAAGTCAGTAGGGAAATATCATCTGCACAACAAACGCAAGGCTCTTTTACAACTGTAGGAAGATCGTTTATATATAATAAAAAAATTAGGCACCCCATGACAGTTCCTTGGGGAATGGAGGTTATATAGATAATTTACCGTTTTGATATCTGAACGAACTTTTTGAGCGGTCATATTGTTGTGGTTGTAATGTATGATTTCTACTAGTTGTTTACGATTTTTAAGGGATGATTTGAACCACTCGTGAGCTATACCGCGAATATCTACGCTGTATAATTTTTCTTACAATATTTCGAAGAGTACCTTATCATATACCTTGGTCATGTCTAGTAGTATACCCACTGCGTAGTTTTTATTATCTAGAATTTTAAAAATCTCATGCATGTACTTATATACTGTCAGAGTTGTGGATCTCTTTTTGCGAAACGCATTTTGGCAATCGTCGAAAATATTATATTTTTCACAAAATGAATAAACTCGGTCACTCATTGCTTTTTCGAAGATTTTAGATGCAGAGGGCAATAAAGCTATAGGGCGAGCGATAGTTATTAAGGTCAGTTTTTAGGTCCTTTTTGTGGATAGGTTTTATTATAGCCGTTTTAAGTGGTTCTGGGAAAACCCCTTGTTGAAATGATTGGTTTATTAGTAAATAAAACGGCAATGTGAGTTCATCCGCACATTGTTTAAGAATACTTGATGGGAATTCATCAATGCCGTGGCTATGTTTATTTTTGAGGTTTTTTATTAGTTTGTATGTTTCACGCGGTGTTACCGGTGTTAAGAACATAGTATCTTTTATATGATTGGAAGCTTGGAGGCATACCGTTTGGTTTTGCGATCTAGGCTGTGGTATATGAGTTTGCACCGATGTGAAGTTAGCGGCCTAAAGTTAGCGGCCTATTATAACCCGACCAATTAAGAGAGTCCCTATTATTGAACCGCGGTTTTTTATATCGTAAACATAAAATACCTATACAGCATCCTACGAATCATAATATATGGGGGTGAGGGTAAAAAGGGAAAAACTATAGTGATTTGTAAAACGTTAAACTCAAACTATAAAATTTATATCTATACCAAAAATGGCGTTTGTATAGACCTTTCTGAATAAATAACTCTAAATTTCTTCCACCACCTAGAAATGGCCGAAAATAAAAAAAAATCTTAGTCCGCTGAACAACTATTGCATATTTTGCTATGTTATCGATGAAGTATCAAAATGTGTTTTATACAGGAAGATAGCATTAAAATAGACCTTTCTAAAGTAGTAACTCAAAATTTCTTCAATTTCTTAGAAGTGACCGAAAATTAAAAAAATCTTAGGCCGCTGGACAACTATTGCATATTTTGCTATGTTATCGATGAAGTATCAAAATGTGTTTTATACAGGAAGATAGCATTAAAATAGACCTTTCTAAAGTAGTAACTCAAAATTTCTTCGACCTCTTAGAAGTGACCGAAAATTAAAAATATCTTAGGCCGCTGAACAACTATTGCAAATTTTGCTATGTTATCGATGAAGTATCAAAATTGGTTTTATACAGGAAGATAGCATTATAATAGACCTTTCTAAAGTAGTAACTCAAAATTTCTTCGACCTCTTAGAAATTACCGAAAATCAAAAAAATCTTAGGCCGCTGAACAACTATTGCATATTTTGCTATGTTATCGATGAAGTATCAAAATGTGTTTTATACAGGAAGATAGCATTAAAATAGACCTTTCTAAAGTAGTAACTCAAAATTTCTCCGACCTCTTAGAAGTGACCGAAAATTTAAAAAATCTTAGGCCGCTGAACAACTATTGCAAATTTTGCTATGTTATCGATGAAGTATCAAAATTTGTTTTATACAGGAAGATAGCATTATAATAGACCTTTCTAAAGTAGTAACTCAAAATTTCTTCGACCTCTTAGAAATGACCGAAAATCAAAAAATCTTAGGCCGCTGAACAACTACTGCATATTTTGCTATGTTATCGATGAAGTATCAAAATGTGTTTTATACAGGAAGATAGCATTAAAATAGACCTTTCAAAAGTAGTAACTCAAAATTTCTTCGACCTCTTAGAAGTGACCGAAAATTAAAAAAATCTTAGGCCGCTGAACAACTAATGCACATTTCACTGTGTTATCGATGAAGTATCAAAATGTGTTTTATACAGGAAGATAGCATTAAAATAGACCTTTCTAAAGTAGTAACTCAAAATTTCTTCGACCTCTTAGAAGTGACCGAAAATTAAAAAAATCTTAGGCCGCTGAACAACTATTGCATATTTTGCTATGTTATCGATGAAGTATCAAAATGTGTTTTATACAGGAAGATAGCATTAAAATAGACCTTTCTAAAGTAGAAACTCAACATTTCTTCGACCTCTTAGAAGTGACCGAAAATTAAAAATATCTTAGGCCGCTGAACAACTATTGCAAATTTTGCTATGCTATCGATGAAGTATCAAAATGTGTTTTATACAGGAAGATAGCATTTAAATAGACCTTTCTAACGTAGTAACTCAAAATTTCTTCGACCTCTTAGAAATGACCGAAAATTAAAAAAATCTTAGGCCGCTAAACAACTATTGCATATTTTGCTATGTTATCGATGAAGTATCAAAATGTGTTTTATACAGGAAGATAGCATTAAAATAGACCTTTCTAAAATAGTAACTCAAAATTTCTTCGACCTCTTAGATATGACCGAAAATCAAAAAAATCTTAGGCCGCTAAACAACTATTGCATATTTTGCTATGTTATCGATGAAGTATCAAAATGTGTTTTATACAGGAAGATAGCATTCAAATAGACCTTTCTAAAGTAGTAACTCAAAATTTCATCGACCTCTTAGAAGTGACCGAAAATTAAAAATGTCTTAGGCCGCTGAACAACTATTGCAAATTTTGCTGTGTTATCGATGAAGTATCAAAATTTGTTTTATACAGGAAGATAGCATTATAATAGACCTTTCTAAAGTAGTAACTCAAAATTTCTTCGACCTCTTAGAAATGACCGAAAATCAAAAAAATCTTAGGCCGCTAAACAACTTTTGCATATTTTGCTATGTTATCGATGAAGTATCAAAATGGGTTTTATACAGGAAGATAGCATTAAAATAGACCTTTCTAAAGTAGTAACTCAAAATTTCTTCGACCTCTTAGAAGTGACCGAAAATTAAAAAAATCTTAGGCCGCTGGACAACTATTGCATATTTTGCTATGTTATTGATGAAGTATCAAAATGTGTTTTATACAGGAAGATAGCATTAAAATAGACCTTTCAAAAGTAGTAACTCAAAATTTCTTCGACCTCTTAGAAATGACCGAAAATCAAAAAAATCTTAGGCCGCTGAACAACTAATGCATATTTCACTGTGTTATCGATGAAGTATCAAAATGTGTTTTATACAGGAAGATAGCATTAAAATAGACCTTTCTAAAGTAGTAACTCAAAATTTCATCGACCTCTTAGAAGTGACCGAAAATTAAAAATGTCTTAGGCCGCTGAACAACTATTGCAAATTTTGCTGTGTTATCGATGAAGTATCAAAATTTGTTTTATACAGGAAGATAGCATTATAATAGACCTTTCTAAAGTAGTAACTCAAAATTTCTTCGACCTCTTAGAAATGACCGAAAATCAAAAAAATCTTAGGCCGCTAAACAACTTTTGCATATTTTGCTATGTTATCGATGAAGTATCAAAATGGGTTTTATACAGGAAGATAGCATTAAAATAGACCTTTCTAAAGTAGTAACTCAAAATTTCTTCGACCTCTTAGAAGTGACCGAAAATTAAAAAAATCTTAGGCCGCTGGACAACTATTGCATATTTTGCTATGTTATTGATGAAGTATCAAAATGTGTTTTATACAGGAAGATAGCATTAAAATAGACCTTTCAAAAGTAGTAACTCAAAATTTCTTCGACCTCTTAGAAATGACCGAAAATCAAAAAAATCTTAGGCCGCTAAACAACTATTGCATATTTTGCTATGTTATCGATGAAGTATCAAAATGTGTTTTATACAGGAAGATAGCATTAAAATAGACCTTTCTAAAGTAGTAACTCAAAATTTCATCGACCTCTTAGAAGTGACCGAAAATTAAAAATGTCTTAGGCCGCTGAACAACTATTGCAAATTTTGCTGTGTTATCGATGAAGTATCAAAATTTGTTTTATACAGGAAGATAGCATTATAATAGACCTTTCTAAAGTAGTAACTCAAAATTTCTTCGACCTCTTAGAAATGACCGAAAATCAAAAAAATCTTAGGCCGCTAAACAACTTTTGCATATTTTGCTATGTTATCGATGAAGTATCAAAATGGGTTTTATACAGGAAGATAGCATTAAAATAGACCTTTCTAAAGTAGTAACTCAAAATTTCTTCGACCTCTTAGAAGTGACCGAAAATTAAAAAAATCTTAGGCCGCTGGACAACTATTGCATATTTTGCTATGTTATTGATGAAGTATCAAAATGTGTTTTATACAGGAAGATAGCATTAAAATAGACCTTTCAAAAGTAGTAACTCAAAATTTCTTCGACCTCTTAGAAATGACCGAAAATCAAAAAAATCTTAGGCCGCTAAACAACTATTGCATATTTTGCTATGTTATCGATGAAGTATCAAAATGTGTTTTATACAGGAAGATAGCATTAAAATAGACCTTTCTAAAGTAGTAACTCAAAATTTCATCGACCTCTTAGAAGTGACCGAAAATTAAAAATGTCTTAGGCCGCTGAACAACTATTGCAAATTTTGCTGTGTTATCGATGAAGTATCAAAATTTGTTTTATACAGGAAGATAGCATTATAATAGACCTTTCTAAAGTAGTAACTCAAAATTTCTTCGACCTCTTAGAAATGACCGAAAATCAAAAAAATCTTAGGCCGCTAAACAACTTTTGCATATTTTGCTATGTTATCGATGAAGTATCAAAATGGGTTTTATACAGGAAGATAGCATTAAAATAGACCTTTCTAAAGTAGTAACTCAAAATTTCTTCGACCTCTTAGAAGTGACCGAAAATTAAAAAAATCTTAGGCCGCTGGACAACTATTGCATATTTTGCTATGTTATTGATGAAGTATCAAAATGTGTTTTATACAGGAAGATAGCATTAAAATAGACCTTTCAAAAGTAGTAACTCAAAATTTCTTCGACCTCTTAGAAATGACCGAAAATCAAAAAAATCTTAGGCCGCTAAACAACTATTGCATATTTTGCTATGTTATCGATGAAGTATCAAAATGTGTTTTATACAGGAAGATAGCATTAAAATAGACCTTTCTAAAGTAGTAACTCAAAATTTCATCGACCTCTTAGAAGTGACCGAAAATTAAAAATGTCTTAGGCCGCTGAACAACTATTGCAAATTTTGCTGTGTTATCGATGAAGTATCAAAATTTGTTTTATACAGGAAGATAGCATTATAATAGACCTTTCTAAAGTAGTAACTCAAAATTTCTTCGACCTCTTAGAAATGACCGAAAATCAAAAAAATCTTAGGCCGCTAAACAACTTTTGCATATTTTGCTATGTTATCGATGAAGTATCAAAATGGGTTTTATACAGGAAGATAGCATTAAAATAGACCTTTCTAAAGTAGTAACTCAAAATTTCTTCGACCTCTTAGAAGTGACCGAAAATTAAAAAAATCTTAGGCCGCTGGACAACTATTGCATATTTTGCTATGTTATTGATGAAGTATCAAAATGTGTTTTATACAGGAAGATAGCATTAAAATAGACCTTTCAAAAGTAGTAACTCAAAATTTCTTCGACCTCTTAGAAATGACCGAAAATCAAAAAAATCTTAGGCCGCTAAACAACTATTGCATATTTTGCTATGTTATCGATGAAGTATCAAAATGTGTTTTATACAGGAAGATAGCATTATAATAGACCTTTCTAAAGTAGTAACTCAAAATTTCTTCGACCTCTTAGAAGTGACCGAAAATTTAAAATATCTTAGGCCGCTGAACAACTTCTGCAAATTTTGCTATGTTATCGATGAAGTATCAAAATTTGTTTTATACAGGAAGATAGCATTATAATAGACCTTTCTAAAGTAGTAACTCAAAATTTCTTCGACCTCTTAGAAATGACCGAAAATCAAAAAAATCTTAGGCCGCTAAACAACTATTGCATATTTTGCTATGTTATCGATGAAGTATCAAAATGTGTTTTATACAGGAAGATAGCATTAAAATAGACCTTTCTAAAGTAGTAACTCAAAATTTCTTCGACCTCTTAGAAGTGACCGAAAATTTAAAATATCTTAGGCCGCTGATCAACTTCTGCAAATTTTGCTATGTTATCGATGAAGTATCAAAATTTGTTTTATACAGGAAGATAGCATTATAATAGACCTTTCTAAAGTAGTAACTCAAAATTTCTTCGACCTCTTAGAAATGACCGAAAATCAAAAAAATCTTAGGCCGCTAAACAACTATTGCATATTTTGCTATGTTATCGATGAAGTATCAAAATGTGTTTTATACAGGAAGATAGCATTAAAATAGACCTTTCTAAAGTAGTAACTCAAAATTTCATCGACCTCTTAGAAGTGACCGAAAATTAAAAATGTCTTAGGCCGCTGAACAACTATTGCAAATTTTGCTGTGTTATCGATGAAGTATCAAAATTTGTTTTATACAGGAAGATAGCATTATAATAGACCTTTCTAAAGTAGTAACTCAAAATTTCTTCGACCTCTTAGAAATGACCGAAAATCAAAAAAATCTTAGGCCGCTAAACAACTTTTGCATATTTTGCTATGTTATCGATGAAGTATCAAAATGTGTTTTATACAGGAAGATAGCATTAAAATAGACCTTTCTAAAGTAGTAACTCAAAATTTCATCGACCTCTTAGAAGTGACCGAAAATTAAAAATGTCTTAGGCCGCTGAACAACTATTGCAAATTTTGCTGTGTTATCGATGAAGTATCAAAATTTGTTTTATACAGGAAGATAGCATTATAATAGACCTTTCTAAAGTAGTAACTCAAAATTTCTTCGACCTCTTAGAAATGACCGAAAATCAAAAAAATCTTAGGCCGCTAAACAACTTTTGCATATTTTGCTATGTTATCGATGAAGTATCAAAATGGGTTTTATACAGGAAGATAGCATTAAAATAGACCTTTCTAAAGTAGTAACTCAAAATTTCTTCGACCTCTTAGAAGTGACCGAAAATTAAAAAAATCTTAGGCCGCTGGACAACTATTGCATATTTTGCTATGTTATTGATGAAGTATCAAAATGTGTTTTATACAGGAAGATAGCATTAAAATAGACCTTTCAAAAGTAGTAACTCAAAATTTCTTCGACCTCTTAGAAATGACCGAAAATCAAAAAAATCTTAGGCCGCTAAACAACTATTGCATATTTTGCTATGTTATCGATGAAGTATCAAAATGTGTTTTATACAGGAAGATAGCATTAAAATAGACCTTTCTAAAGTAGTAACTCAAAATTTCATCGACCTCTTAGAAGTGACCGAAAATTAAAAATGTCTTAGGCCGCTGAACAACTATTGCAAATTTTGCTGTGTTATCGATGAAGTATCAAAATTTGTTTTATACAGGAAGATAGCATTATAATAGACCTTTCTAAAGTAGTAACTCAAAATTTCTTCGACCTCTTAGAAATGACCGAAAATCAAAAAAATCTTAGGCCGCTAAACAACTTTTGCATATTTTGCTATGTTATCGATGAAGTATCAAAATGGGTTTTATACAGGAAGATAGCATTAAAATAGACCTTTCTAAAGTAGTAACTCAAAATTTCTTCGACCTCTTAGAAGTGACCGAAAATTAAAAAAATCTTAGGCCGCTGGACAACTATTGCATATTTTGCTATGTTATTGATGAAGTATCAAAATGTGTTTTATACAGGAAGATAGCATTAAAATAGACCTTTCAAAAGTAGTAACTCAAAATTTCTTCGACCTCTTAGAAATGACCGAAAATCAAAAAAATCTTAGGCCGCTAAACAACTATTGCATATTTTGCTATGTTATCGATGAAGTATCAAAATGTGTTTTATACAGGAAGATAGCATTAAAATAGACCTTTCTAAAGTAGTAACTCAAAATTTCATCGACCTCTTAGAAGTGACCGAAAATTAAAAATGTCTTAGGCCGCTGAACAACTATTGCAAATTTTGCTGTGTTATCGATGAAGTATCAAAATTTGTTTTATACAGGAAGATAGCATTATAATAGACCTTTCTAAAGTAGTAACTCAAAATTTCTTCGACCTCTTAGAAATGACCGAAAATCAAAAAAATCTTAGGCCGCTAAACAACTTTTGCATATTTTGCTATGTTATCGATGAAGTATCAAAATGGGTTTTATACAGGAAGATAGCATTAAAATAGACCTTTCTAAAGTAGTAACTCAAAATTTCTTCGACCTCTTAGAAGTGACCGAAAATTAAAAAAATCTTAGGCCGCTGGACAACTATTGCATATTTTGCTATGTTATTGATGAAGTATCAAAATGTGTTTTATACAGGAAGATAGCATTAAAATAGACCTTTCAAAAGTAGTAACTCAAAATTTCTTCGACCTCTTAGAAATGACCGAAAATCAAAAAAATCTTAGGCCGCTAAACAACTATTGCATATTTTGCTATGTTATCGATGAAGTATCAAAATGTGTTTTATACAGGAAGATAGCATTATAATAGACCTTTCTAAAGTAGTAACTCAAAATTTCTTCGACCTCTTAGAAGTGACCGAAAATTTAAAATATCTTAGGCCGCTGAACAACTTCTGCAAATTTTGCTATGTTATCGATGAAGTATCAAAATTTGTTTTATACAGGAAGATAGCATTATAATAGACCTTTCTAAAGTAGTAACTCAAAATTTCTTCGACCTCTTAGAAATGACCGAAAATCAAAAAAATCTTAGGCCGCTAAACAACTATTGCATATTTTGCTATGTTATCGATGAAGTATCAAAATGTGTTTTATACAGGAAGATAGCATTAAAATAGACCTTTCTAAAGTAGTAACTCAAAATTTCTTCGACCTCTTAGAAGTGACCGAAAATTTAAAATATCTTAGGCCGCTGAACAACTTCTGCAAATTTTGCTATGTTATCGATGAAGTATCAAAATTTGTTTTATACAGGAAGATAGCATTATAATAGACCTTTCTAAAGTAGTAACTCAAAATTTCTTCGACCTCTTAGAAATGACCGAAAATCAAAAAAATCTTAGGCCGCTAAACAACTATTGCATATTTTGCTATGTTATCGATGAAGTATCAAAATGTGTTTTATACAGGAAGATAGCATTAAAATAGACCTTTCTAAAGTAGTAACTCAAAATTTCTTCGACCTCTTAGAAGTGACCGAAAATTTAAAATATCTTAGGCCGCTAAACAACTTCTGCAAATTTTGCTATGTTATCGATGAAGTATCAAAATTTGTTTTATTTAGGAAGATAGCATTAAAATAGACCTTTCTAACGTAGTAACTCAAAATTTCTTCGACCTCTTAGAAATGACCGAAAATCAAAAAATCTTAGGCCGCTGAACAACTACTGCATATTTTGCTATGTTATCGATGAAGTATCAAAATGTGTTTTATACAGGAAGATAGCATTAAAATAGACCTTTCAAAAGTAGTAACTCAAAATTTCTTCGACCTCTTAGAAGTGACCGAAAATTAAAAAAGTCTTAGGCCGCTGAACAACTAATGCACATTTCACTGTGTTATCGATGAAGTATCAAAATGTGTTTTATACAGGAAGATAGCATTAAAATAGACCTTTCTAAAGTAGTAACTCAAAATTTCTTCGACCTCTTAGAAGTGACCGAAAATTAAAAAAATCTTAGGCCGCTGAACAACTATTGCATATTTTGCTATGTTATCGATGAAGTATCAAAATGTGTTTTATACAGGAAGATAGCATTAAAATAGACCTTTCTAAAGTAGAAACTCAACATTTCTTCGACCTCTTAGAAGTGACCGAAAATTAAAAATATCTTAGGCCGCTGAACAACTATTGCAAATTTTGCTATGCTATCGATGAAGTATCAAAATGTGTTTTATACAGGAAGATAGCATTTAAATAGACCTTTCTAACGTAGTAACTCAAAATTTCTTCGACCTCTTAGAAATGACCGAAAATCAAAAAAATCTTAGGCCGCTAAACAACTATTGCATATTTTGCTATGTTATCGATGAAGTATCAAAATGTGTTTTATACAGGAAGATAGCATTAAAATAGACCTTTCAAAAATAGTAACTCAAAATTTCTTCGACCTCTTAGATATGACCGAAAATCAAAAAAATCTTAGGCCGCTAAACAACTTTTGCATATTTTGCTATGTTATCGATGAAGTATCAAAATGGGTTTTATATAGGAAGATAGCATTAAAATAGACCTTTCTAAAGTAGTAACTCAAAATTTCTTCGACCTCTTAGAAGTGACCGAAAATTAAAAAAATCTTAGGCCGCTGGACAACTATTGCATATTTTGCTATGTTATTGATGAAGTATCAAAATGTGTTTTATACAGGAAGATAGCATTAAAATAGACCTTTCTAAAGTAGTAACTCAAAATTTCTTCGACCTCTTAGAAGTGACCGAAAATTAAAAATATCTTAGGCCGCTGAAAAACTATTGCATATTTTGCTATGTTATCGATGAAGTATCAAAATGTGTTTTATACAGGAAGATAGCATTAAAATAGACCTTTCTAAAATAGTAACTCAAAATTTCTTCGAACTCTTAGATATGACCGAAAATCAAAAAAATCTTAGGCCGCTAAACAACTATTGCATATTTTGCTATGTTATCGATGAAGTATCAAAATGTGTTTTATACAGGAAGATAGCATTAAAATAGACCTTTCTAAAGTAGTAACTCAAAACTTCATCGACCTCTTAGAAGTGACCGAAAATTAAAAATGTCTTAGGCCGCTGAACAACTATTGCAAATTTTGCTGTGTTATCGATGAAGTATTAAAATTTGTTTTATACAGGAAGATAGCATTATAATAGACCTTTCTAAAGTAGTAACTCAAAATTTCTTCGACCTCTTAGAAATGACCGAAAATCAAAAAAATCTTAGGCCGCTAAACAACTTTTGCATATTTTGCTATGTTATCGATGAAGTATCAAAATGGGTTTTATACAGGAAGATAGCATTAAAATAGACCTTTCTAAAGTAGTAACTCAAAATTTCTTCGACCTCTTAGAAGTGACCGAAAATTAAAAAAATCTTAGGCCGCTGGACAACTATTGCATATTTTGCTATGTTATTGATGAAGTATCAAAATGTGTTTTATACAGGAAGATAGCATTAAAATAGACCTTTCAAAAGTAGTAACTCAAAATTTCTTCGACCTCTTAGAAGTGACCGAAAATTAAAAAAATCTTAGGCCGCTGAACAACTAATGCACATTTCACTGTGTTATCGATGAAGTATCAAAATGTGTTTTATACAGGAAGATAGCATTAAAATAGACCTTTCTAAAGTAGTAACTCAAAATTTCTTCGACCTCTTAGAAGTGACCGAAAATTAAAAATATCTTAGGCCGCTGAAAAACTATTGCATATTTTGCTATGTTATCGATGAAGTATCAAAATGTGTTTTATACAGGAAGATAGAATTAAAATAGACCTTTCTAAAGTAGTAACTCAAAATTACTTCGACCTCTTAGAAGTGACCGAAAATTTAAAATATCTTAGGCCGCTGAACAACTATTGCAAATTTTGCTATGTTATCGATGAAGTATCAAAATTTGTTTTATACAGGAAGATAGCATTATAATAGACCTTTCAAAAGTAGTAACTCAAAATTTCTTCGACCTCTTAGAAGTGACCGAAAATTAAAAAAATCTTAGGCCGCTGAACAACTAATGCACATTTCACTGTGTTATCGATGAAGTATCAAAATGTGTTTTATACAGGAAGATAGCATTAAAATAGACCTTTCTAAAGTAGTAACTCAAAATTTCTTCGACCTCTTAGAAGTGACCGAAAATTAAAAAAATCTTAGGCCGCTGAACAACTATAGCTTTTGATGATATTTGTCACAGTTGCCTGTACAAACATACGTTAATAATAAAATTATTGTCAACACTACGTTACAATAGTCACAGTATTTAATATTATCAAAGTCTTCGAGCCCCGTGGGGTGCCGGGTTAGAATTGCACCTCCCCCCCATATCATCCCGTGGGTGTCGTAAGAGGCGACTAAGAAATGGATGGGTTAAGAGCACGTGGCAAGGCAAAAACTTAAACAGATTCCACCAGCACTTAAGTAACCTTTGATGTTATAATCTGCCCAGAAATCGCAGGTAAGGCACAGAGACCTCCAGATTTGCTAGCCACCACCTGGCCAGTGCCCATTGTTATATTTACAATAAAAGAAACGAGATAAATGCGGCCGCAGCATAATAGGTATTTGAACAAAAACATGCGGTCTCGCTGTCATTGCTGCCGCGACCCACTACGTTGCACCGACTATCTAAAAATTATAATATACTACTAGGTAGGTACAGTGCATACGCTCGTAGCGAAGTTTGCTAAGGCCAATCTGAAACGATCAGCAAAGTTAAGTAACGTCCGCCACGGTCAGGAGTTGGATGGGTGACTGCTGGTGACATTACTACTGAGCACTTCCGTGCTTCGGACGGCACGTTGAGCCGTCGGTCCCGGTTGTTGTCTTTGGATGGCAGTCTTTGGCAGCAACATAGTGAAATATGCATTAGTTGTTCAGCGGCCTAAGAATTTTTCGATTTTCGACCACTTCTAAGGGGTTGAAGAAGTTTTGAGTTACTACGTTAGAAAGGTATATTTATATGCTCTCTTCCACAGTAAAACACATTTTGATACTTCGTCGATAACACAGTGAAATATGCATTAGTTGTTCAGCGGCCTCAGGATTTTTCGATTTTCGACCACTTCTAAGGGGTCGAAGAAATTTTGAGTTACTACGTTAGAAAGGTCTATTTATATGCTATCTTCCGGTGTAAAACACATTTTGATACTTCGTCGATAACATCGTGAAATATGCATTAGTTGTTCAGCGGCCTAAGAATTTTTCGATTTTCGACCACTTCTAAGGGGTCGAAGAAATTTTGAGTTACTACGTTAGAAACGTCTGTTTATATGCTATCTTCCAGTGTAAAACTCATTTTGATACTTCGTCGATAACATAGTGAAATATGCAATAGTTGTTCAGCGGCCTAAGATTTTTTTGATTTTCGGTCACTTCTAAGAGGTCGAAGAAATTTTGAGTTACTACTTTAGAAAGGTCTATTTTAATGCTATCTTCCTGTATAAAACACATTTTGATACTTCATCGATAACACAGTGAAATATGCATTAGTTGTTCAGCGGCCTAAGATTTTTTTATTTTCGGTCACTTCTAAGAGGTCGAAGAAATTTTGAGTTACTACTTTAGAAAGGTCTATTTTAATGCTATCTTCCTGTATAAAAAACATTTTGATACTTCATCGATAACATAGCAAAATATGCAATAGTTGTTTAGCGGCCTAAGATTTTTTTGATTTTCGGTCATTTCTAAGAGGTCGAAGAAATTTTGAGTTACTTTTTTAGAAAGGTCTATTATAATGCTATCTTCCTGTATAAAACAAATTTTGATACTTCATCGATAACATAGCAAAATTTGCAATAGTTGTTCAGCGGCCTAAGATATTTTTAATTTTCGGTCACTTCTGAGAGGTCGAAGAAATTTTGAGTTACTACTTTAGAAAGGTCTATTTTAATGCTATCTTCCTGTATAAAACACATTTTGATACTTCATCGATAACATAGCAAAATATGCAATAGTTGTCCAGCGGCCTAAGATTTTTTTAATCAAATCAAATCAAATCAAATCATTTATTGCATATTTTGTAGGTATCTTAATAACTATTTACATAACACTACATAATCACCCAAATTTAGGTATGGCAACTTAATGTGGAGCGGCCCGACTTATTTTTTATAAATATTTGTCACATAAGTATTGTTCTATCGTATAATAACATTTTTCTATCAATAAGTTTTTTAGTTTTTTAGTAAGGTCTTGTTCATTTTCGTCTGTCTTTAATTCGTCCGGTAATTTATTAAATATTTTTATGGCCATAGCATGGGGACCACTACTTTGCATTAATAATCTGCACTTAGGTATTTCCAGTTTATGTTTAAATCTGAGCGGGTAATTTCGTGGTTGGTCTGAAAGTTTTTTGAAATATTCTGGGTATTTTTTAACGAAATTACAAGTTTCTAAGATATAGATGGATGCGACAGTTAGGATTTTATATTTTATGAAGTATGGTTTATGAAATTCTATTTTTGTGATGTCTGGAGCTTTGATATTTGCGAGAATGCGGATTATTTTTTTCTGTGCGACAAAGAGTTCACCTACATTTACACTTTTACCCCAAAGTGTGATACCGTAACGGAGCCATGAGTATGCGTAAGCATAGTACGCTGATATAGCTGTATTGAGGTCAGTGGCCCGTCGTACTTCCCTAAGCGCGTAAGAGAAACTTGATAATTTGGATTGTATTTTTTGAATATGATTTTTCCAATTTAATTGAGGGTCTAGTTCTAGGCCTAATAATGTTGCCGCGTCAATACATTGTAATTTATTATAATTAAAGGAAAAATTTATGTCAAGAGGGCATTTTTGGTGGGGTCTAAATTGTATAAGTTTTGTTTTTTCGAAATTTAAGTCAAGATTGTGGTCAGTCATCCAATTGATTATATTATTAAACATGTCAGTGAGATTATTAGTCAGGTTATCATTATTTTTGCAAGATGTCAAAAGAGATATGTCATCCGCGAAAAGTACACAAGACTCGTTAATGGTTTTAGGTAAGTCATTAATATAAATTAAAAACAGGATACATCCCAAGACCGATCCTTGGGGTATAGAGTTGTTTATTTTTATGGGGGTAGATCTTATTTTATTAACAGTTCCCGTGTCGCTATCGAAATGTTCAATTTCTACACATTGTATACGGTTTTCTAAATATGACTTAAACCAATTGTGTGTTATCCCGCGTATTCCTATGTTATATAGTTTTTCCAGAAGTATGTGATATTGCACTTTGTCATACGCCTTGGTCATGTCGAGCAGGACCCCAATGGCGTATTTTTTTTCATCCATTATATTGAGTATAGTTTGGACATACTTAAATACCGCTAAGACAGTGGAGCGATTTTTCCGAAAGCCGTTTTGGGACTCGTCAAATATCTTATATTTTTCGCAATAGGAATTTACGCGCTTTTGCATCACTTTCTCAAATATTTTTGATGACGTAGGTAGGAGTGCTATTGGCCTATAGTTATTTAGGTCTTGTTTAGACATTTTTTTATGCATGGGTTTTATAAGAGCTATTTTTAATAAGTCTGGAAAGACGCCTTCATTAAACGATTGATTGATTAATATATAATAAGGCAATGTCAATTCCGCTGCGCAATGTTTGATTAAGACTGGGGGTATTTCATCTATACCAGAGCTATATTTGCATTTTAAATTTTTTATTATATTGTATATTTCGCGCGGTTCGGCTGGGCTAAGAAACATCGTGTTATCAGTGCGCGTGAGTGCAGGCCGGCCGCGCGCCCCCCTGCCGCCGGCGCCCACTGACGCGAAGTACTCGTTAAAAGCAGCAGCTATTTGCGTGGGTTCAGAAATCAATTTATTTTGGATTTTTAGTTTTATGTTTGTTTTAGGTTTCTTTGTAGTTTTATTTGTGCGGTCTTTTATTATTTTCCACATACATTTGGTTTTATTATCTGAATTTTTCATTTCACGTATATGTTGGTTTCTTTTTGATTTATTGATGGTCTTTTTAAGCATTTTTACATATGATTTATAAAATTTAGTTAATGTCGGATGATAAAAATATGTCACGATTGGTCTAAGTAATCTTTTATTTTTACAAGAAGTTTTTATTCCTCGCGTTAGCCAAGGGCATTTTTTGTTTACCCTGATTTTTATAAATTTTTTTGGAATGCAGTGGTTTAATTTTTCCATCATGACTGTATTAAAGTTATTATAATTTTCAATTACGGTATTATTTATTTTTAGAATTTTAGACCATTCCATATTTTTAATGTCATTTTTAAATTTTTCCATATTTCTTTTGTCAAAAAACCTTTTTTCAATTTTCCACGTGAGTAACTGTTTGGTGTTTAATGCATTTTTTATTTTTAATGATACTCCTAAGTGGTCAGAAAAACCAAAATTTTGTACTGTCACGTTTAATTTATGTTTACAGCGATTAGCAAATACTAGATCGATACATGTTGCAGTCGTGCTAGTTATACGAGTAGGTTCGTTTACCAGTGGTATAAAGCTATTTTCCCGCATTATGGTGAGAAGTTTAGTTGATACTGTGCTTTTTACCAGTGTATTTATGTTAAAATCGCCGGCAACGATAATATCTAATTTATTGTACTTTTTTGAAATTAATGTCATTAATTTATTCAACTGGTCAAAAAATAAATCGGCTCGCTTGCTATTCCAATATACAATGATTAATAATACATTTAATTTATTAATTAGTAAGGCGCAAATTTCTATACAGTATTCGATTGATAGATTTATTATATCTTTTATCTCCGTGTATTCAAAGTCGTCTCGTAATAATACTATTGTTCCGCCACCGCTGCGATGTTGTCTACAAAACGATGTGGCTTTATTGTATCCGGTGCAGTCAATCAGTTGTTGTTTGGCCTCCGATAGCCATGTCTCTGTTGCACATAGTGCGTGCACCGAGCGATAGTTATCTTGTAGAAAAGCTTTGACCGTGTTTCGTTTGCCAAATAGACTTTGCATGTTCTGTATTATAATATTAAAATCAGTTGAGTTAGGGACGAAAGTTGTGTCTTTGTGAGGTTATGTTTTGAGTATGTTGTGTATTATAAGACGATCTTTCTTTGGAATGCGGTGCATATATTTCTTCACTGGGTGTTTGTTCGGACGCGGTCGGCGCCTGCGATTGTGGGTAAGTGTCAGATATGTTACCATTTATAAAAAGTTTGCTATTTCTAATAATGGCATGGTGGCCGGCCATCCTAGCCATGCGAAGTTGCTGTTGAAGGGTTTTTCTTTGTTTTAGTGCATGTTCATCAAGATATTCGGATATTGATATGCCCGTATTTTTAAAAAATCTGCCATGTTGAAGTATATATTTAGTCATCCTTTTGCTTATCAGTTCTATTATAATAGGTCTGCGGCCTGAGTTGTTTCTACCTAATCGAGTCAGGTCTTCGACGTAACCTCTGAGGTCAACATTGAGTATTTCCTGAAAAATGTTCACTATTCTATGATGAAGATCTTGCTCTGTTTCGTGTTCATATTCTGTGAGACCGTATAGGACAATTTTTTTCGTATTATCTGTATTGTTGTAATTTTGTGTACTTTTTGTGTTTGTTAAAAGTTGTTTCATTTCTTCTTTAAGTTGTCTATTTTCTTGGTTTAGCTTCTCGATGGTCTTATTCAATGTACTTATTTGTAATTTTATAGTAGATTGCTCGTGTGATAAAGTGTCCGTAGTGTTCATTATTTCTGTTCTTAATTTATGAGTATGTTGTTCTATCTTAGAGTCTAAAGTGTTTTTTATCTCTCGAAGAATCGATTTTCTATTTTCTTCGAGCTTTTTATCTAACATCATGCTAATTTTTTCCAGCAATGTAGTATCTTCTGATTTAGTACTTTGAATATTATGGTTTGGCGGAGTTTGGTAGCTACATTGTAATTCTTTTTTACTTTCGTCTTCAATAACGGACTCGTCGACTGACATTATAGTTTCATTTAAAGTAAATTGTCGAGATCTTACTGGTGTTTCATCATTTCGGGTGCGTCTATTTGTGATATTATTACACGAAGGGCATCGCCAAGATTTTTTCAGTTCAAAACAATTGTCCAAGAAATACGCTGAAGTAATGTTTAGGCATGCATAGTGGTAGGTCGTCGCGCAACCAGTACATTTTAGTAATTCTCTTTCGTACACGATAGTCTCTGTGCAAGCTAAGCAATTCATTTTAAGTCCTTTAGATAAATTCAGTATAATTATGTTGTACTTATCATGTTCAGCTTATTTGGGTCGTGGCTCGTATCTCGTAGCAGTATGGCTCGTTTTAGCTTGTAGGGGCCGGTCAGCTGACAAACACAGATTTCAAACGTCGGTAGCAAACCGCATCATTTGTAACGGTCGAATTGAATTTAGATTAACACTGCTATAAATTTCACTAATTCGCACTATTTTTGTATGACATGTATATCACAATATTCCTTTATCTTAGTACTTCAATTTAATGTTTACTATAACAAAGAACTTTAACTTTTTCCTGTTGTTTTTATTTTTTAAACCGAGAGGCGTATACAGTGACTGTTTGTGGTTGCGCGCGCATTTTTTTTTTAATTTTCGGTCACTTCTAAGAGGTTGAAGAAATTTTGAGTTACTACTTTAGAAAGGTCTATTTTAATGCTATCTTCCTGTATAAAACACATTTTGATACTTCATCGATAACATAGCAAAATATGCAATAGTTGTTTAGCGGCCTAAGATTTTTTGATTTTCGGTCATTAAACAACTATTGCATATTTTGCTATGTTATCGATGAAGTATCGAAATGTTTTTTATACAGGAAGATAGCATTAAAATAGACCTTTCTAAAGTAGTAACTCAAAATTTCTTCGACCTCTTAGAAGTGACCGAAAATAAAAAATCTTAGGCCGCTGAACAACTAATGCATATTTCACTGTGTTATCGATGAAGTATCAAAATGTGTTTTATACAGGAAGATAGCATTAAAATAGACCTTTCTAAAGTAGTAACTCAAAATTTCTTCGACCTCTTAGAAGTGACCGAAAATTAAAAATGTCTTAGGCCGCTGAACAACTATTGCAAATTTTGCTATGTTATCGATGAAGTATCAAAATTTGTTTTATACAGGAAGATAGCATTATAATAGACGTTTCTAACGTAGTAACTCAAAAATTCTTCGACCCCTTAGAAGTGGTCGAAAATCGAAAAATTCTTAGGCCGCTGAACAACTAATGCATATTTCACGATGTTATCGACGAAGTATCAAAATGTGTTTTACACCGGAAGATAGCATATAAATAGACCTTTCCAACGTAGTAACTCAAAATTTCTTCGACCCCTTAGAAGTGGTCGAAAATCGAAAAATCCTTAGGCCGCTGAACAACTAATGCATATTTCACTTTTTTATCGACGAAGTATCAAAATGTGTTTTACTGTGGAAGAGAGCATATAAATATACCTTTCTAACGTAGTAACTCAAAACTTCTTCAACCCCTTAGAAGTGGTCGAAAATCGAAAAATTCTTAGGCCGCTGAACAACTAATGCATATTTCACTATGTTGCTGCCAAAGACTGCCATCCAAAGACAACAACCGGGACCGACGGCTCAACGTGCCCTCCGAAGCACGGAAGTGCTCAGTAGTAATGTCACCAGCGGTCACCCATCCAACTCCTGACCGTGGCGGACGTAACTTAACTTTGCTGATCGTTTCAGATTGGCCTTAGCAAACTTCGCTACGAGCGTATGCACTGTACCTACCTAGTAGTATATTATAATTTTTAGATAGTCGGTGCAACGTAGTGGGTCGCGGCAGCAATGACAGCGAGACCGCATGTTTTTGTTCAAATACCTATTATGCTGCGGCCGCATTTATCTCGTTTCTTTTATTGTAAATATAACAATGGGCACTGGCCAGGTGGTGGCTAGCAAATCTGGAGGTCTCTGTGCCTTACCTGCGATTTCTGGGCAGATTATAACATCAAAGGTTACTTAAGTGCTGGTGGAATCTGTTTAAGTTTTTGCCTTGCCACGTGCTCTTAACCCATCCATTTCTTAGTCGCCTCTTACGACACCCACGGGATGATATGGGGGGGAGGTGCAATTCTAACCCGGCACCCCACGGGGCTCGAAGACTTTGATAATATTAAATACTGTGACTATTGTAACGTAGTGTTGACAATAATTTTATTATTAACGTATGTTTGTACAGGCAACTGTGACAAATATCATCAAAAGCTATAGTTGTTCAGCGGCCTAAGATTTTTTTAATTTTCGGTCACTTCTAAGAGGTCGAAGAAATTTTGAGTTACTACTTTAGAAAGGTCTATTTTAATGCTATCTTCCTGTATAAAACACATTTTGATACTTCATCGATAACACAGTGAAATGTGCATTAGTTGTTCAGCGGCCTAAGATTTTTTTAATTTTCGGTCACTTCTAAGAGGTCGAAGAAATTTTGAGTTACTACTTTTGAAAGGTCTATTTTAATGCTATCTTCCTGTATAAAACACATTTTGATACTTCATCGATAACATAGCAAAATATGCAATAGTTGTTCAGCGGCCTAAGATTTTTTTGATTTTCGGTCATTTCTAAGAGGTCGAAGAAATTTTGAGTTACTACGTTAGAAAGGTCTATTATAATGCTATCTTTCTGTATAAAACAAATTTTGATACTTCATCGATAACATAGCAAAATTTGCAATAGTTGTTCAGCGGCCTAAGATATTTTAAATTTTCGGTCACTTCTAAGAGGTCGAAGAAATTTTGAGTTACTACTTTAGAAAGGTCTATTTTAATGCTATCTTCCTGTATAAAACACATTTTGATACTTCATCGATAACATAGCAAAATATGCAATAGTTTTTCAGCGGCCTAAGATATTTTTAATTTTCGGTCACTTCTAAGAGGTCGAAGAAATTTTGAGTTACTACTTTAGAAAGGTCTATTTTAATGCTATCTTCCTGTATAAAACACATTTTGATACTTCATCAATAACATAGCAAAATATGCAATAGTTGTCCAGCGGCCTAAGATTTTTTTAATTTTCGGTCACTTCTAAGAGGTCGAAGAAATTTTGAGTTACTACTTTAGAAAGGTCTATTATAATGCTATCTTCCTGTATAAAACAAATTTTGATACTTCATCGATAGCATAGCAAAATTTGCAATAGTTTTTCAGCGGCCTAAGATATTTTTAATTTTCGGTCACTTCTAAGAGGTCGAAGAAATTTTGAGTTACTACTTTAGAAAGGTCTATTTTAATGCTATCTTCCTGTATAAAACACATTTTGATACTTCATCGATAACATAGCAAAATATGCAATAGTTGTTCAGCGGCCTAAGATTTTTTTAATTTTCGGTCACTTCTAAGAGGTCGAGGAAATTTTGAGTTACTACTTTAGAAAGGTCTATTTTAATGCTATCTTCCTGTATAAAACACATTTTGATACTTCATCGATAACACAGTGAAATATGCATTAGTTGTTCAGCGGCCTAAGATTTTTTTAATTTTCGGTCACTTCTAAGAGGTCGAAGAAATTTTGAGTTACTACTTTAGAAAGGTCTATTATAATGCTATCTTCCTGTATAAAACAAATTTTGATACTTCATCGATAACATAGCAAAATTTGCAATAGTTGTTCAGCGGCCTAAGATTTTTTTAATTTTCGGTTACTTCTAAGAGGTCGAAGAAATTTTGAGTTACTACGTTAGAAAGGTCTATTTTAATGCTATCTTCCTGTATAAAACACATTTTGATACTTCATCGATAACAGCAAAATATGCAATAGTTGTTCAGCGGCCTAAGATTTTTTTAATTTTCGGTCACTTCTAAGAGGTCGAAGAAATTTTGAGTTACTACTTTAGAAAGGTCTATTTTAATGCTATCTTCCTGTATAAAACACATTTTGATACTTCATCGATAACATAGCAAAATATGCAATAGTTGTTTAGCGGCCTAAGATTTTTTTGATTTTCGGTCATTTCTAAGAGGTCGAAGAAATTTTGAGTTACTACTTTAGAAAGGTCTATTATAATGCTATCTTCCTGTATAAAACAAATTTTGATACTTCATCGATAACATAGCAAAATTTGCAATAGTTGTTCAGCGGCCTAAGATATTTTTAATTTTCGGTCACTTCTGAGAGGTCGAAGAAATTTTGAGTTACTACTTTAGAAAGGTCTATTTTAATGCTATCTTCCTGTATAAAACACATTTTGATACTTCATCGATAACATAGCAAAATTTGCAATAGTTGTTCAGCGGCCTAAGATATTTTTAATTTTCGGTCACTTCTGAGAGGTCGAAGAAATTTTGAGTTACTACTTTAGAAAGGTCTATTTTAATGCTATCTTCCTGTATAAAACACATTTTGATACTTCATCGATAACATAGCAAAATATGCAATAGTTGTTCAGCGGCCTAAGATTTTTTTTTTATTTTCGGCCATTTCTAGGTGGTGGAAGAAATTTAGAGTTATTTATTTAGAAAGGTCTATTCAAACGCCATTTTTGGTATAGATATAAATTTTATAGTTTGAGTTTAACGTTTTACAAATCACTATAGTTTTTCCCTTTTTACCCTCACCCCCATATATTATGATTCGTAGGATGCTGTATAGGTATTTTATGTTTACGATATAAAAAACCGCGGTTCAATAATAGGGACTCTCTTAATTGGTCGGGTTATAATAGGCCGCTAACTTTAGGCCGCCAACTTCACATCGGTTGAGTTTGCGAAGGTTTTATACCTATTGATAAAAAGAATGTATTGAAACTGTTTGCAATTTCTTTCGGATCTGAAATGACTGAATTATTTATGTGTAGTCTCAAGTTTTGTTTATAATATTTTGGAGTTTTATTTGTTATTTCGTTAATTACCATCCACATTGATTTTGCTTTATTAGTTGATTTTTTCATGACCTGTTTGTAATGCAACTTTTTTGATGTATTTACCGTTTTCTTGAGTATTTTTTCATATTTTTTGTAATAACGAGTTAATATAGGGATATTAGATCTTAATGTAAATATTTTTAATAATCTTTTATTTTTGCAAGATTTATTTATACGCAATGATAACCAATGCTTTTTAGTACCAGTAGTATTTGTATAAATACGTGAAAATATTTTTTTCATAGGCTTTTCCATCTTAACTTCCCGTTGTTCTTAAACCCGCTACCCCATTCTGATACAATACATATTATGCTGTATTTACAGCACCTATGTACTATAATAGTACCTATATACATCCAGCGGGCTCGCACCATCTAAGAAAAAATGACTTATTTGCCATGTACAAGTTTTAATCTTGGTCTAAATAATCCGCCCCAAAAGTTTTTTTATGAATGGTTACACATTAATATGTACCTAGGTTATTTATTGCTGCCGAGTACGGACATCTATTGTGCTTGCGATCTCGCGCGGTTCATAGTTTTCTTTGCTTTATGTTTGTTACTATTTATTCAGTTCTGTGAATCAGATGATTTATTTAAAGCTTTGTTTCATTTGTTGTATACTTAATATGTTTCTTTTGTTTGTGCTTTAATTGGAGTTCTACTCGTTGCAACCGAATCATTATAGTGCCAGCTTACAATGAAGGTTAATTCAATGTAATTATGTTTTATATGCACACCAATTGAATTGCTTAGATAATGTTTAGAGCAAACTTAATGGCCACGATAGAACCCCGACAAACTTACAATAATGTCTAATATCTTCGCTTATTATATCGCATCTTAAACGCTTAAAACTTTTCAAGCTTGGAACGGGAAAACAGCAGGTGGCACTTAATGTGGCTTGCTTTTATGGTATTTAGCTATAAAGGACAAGTTTCGATGACAACATCAACTTTTACAATAAATTGTCTGCTGTTACTTGTTAAGAAATGGCTCATATTGTTTTATTCCTTCGGAACATGATCTGAAAAACACAAAACTCCGAGCCCTGTGCTCCCTAACTGAATTATTTATTAAGGATTACATGATACGTTGCGTACACCGTACGCTTGAGTGAGGTAATAAAAATGCTCTAACGAGTAAATATGGACTATGAATGTACATGAGACAGTGCGTATTTATTACTATATCCGTAATTTCTGGGGCTACATTGAATTTAAAGGCCTGTAATAAATTACTTTTCTTGTAGCTGATAAAATAAGGATGTTTTGAGAAAACTACATATAATAATCAGGTATTATATAAATGGCGCGGTAATTGTGATTGGTTAGTTTGTTTTTATCTTAAAGTCATGAGACGTACTAAGTGTAGAAGACTTTTACTTCGGCCAACACAACTTTACTAAGCCAAGCTTTTTTTCTTTTAGTTATATAATTGGCAACAATTTTTAGCTAAATGTACAATGTATATGCGCATTTAAACAAATAGGTAATGTTCCTTTTGCGTAAGACACGATTTCCCATAATTTTCACGGGGTAAAAACGGGCTACTTATAAAATTGATTCATTTCTTGACTGTATCTCATACCCAGTCGAAAGTATTTTGTATTCAAATGAATACAAAATACTATTCAAATGAATACAAAATACTTTCGACCCACAGTTTTCACAAATGTTTTCATGCCAAAACATAATTTCGAGCCAAATTTTACCGGGTCACAACGTAAACAACCCAAATTTACTGGCTAGAATAAATCTATTCAACCTGTGCCCCGTTAACAGAAGTATGGATAATGATATTAATAAATAAAATTAGCAAAACTTACTTTATATATTTTCAATTACAAGTTACATTTACAGCAACGCCAAGGCAAGCAACTAGACAACAATTAGAGAACAACTAGAATTAATATTATAATATGACATAACTATCATACAGTCAGTATATCAAGTATCTAACTATTATATAAAATTAATAATGTCAAGTTTTAAATATCATAAAATTTATCCAAATTTAGGCATAGTAAAATTATTGAAATGAAATGAAATTTGTTTATCTGCACGAAACATGGTACAATAAAGTTGTTACACAATTAGTCACACAGGTTCAACATGTTACACCAATAATTGGCATACAAAAATTTATTATAACAAAAGAAATACTTATTACAGTTACAGTTGCAAACAGAAAAAATATTATCAATGAATTGAAAGCAATTGAATTGAATCAAATTAAATCATATGAATGTCAAGGAATTAGAAAATGTCAGGACCATAATGTTGCACTATCTTAGTCACTTTTAGTCAAATAACAATACAATACAATACACACATCCAAACCTAAAATTATAATTCATAACAACTGCATTAGGTATATTATAAAAAATTAAATTGTCACATTTTAAAAACAGTTTTCAGTCAGCCACAGGTGTAATTTTATTTTAAAATATCTATATGGAAGCTCCCTGATTGCCATAGGAATTTTGTTAAATATTTTAACGCACATGACATTACAATTTCGACATCATAAGGCAGTATTACATGTGGGCGTACGTAGCCTGGTACGATCTCTACTAACAAGTCGAGGATACTTAGTATTTCCTAATTGCTCAAACAAATAAGGATGCTCTTTTACAAAAAGTCCTACTTGCATGATATACAAGCCAGTTAAAGTTAGTATTATTAGTTTTTTGAATAGTGGTCTATACGAGTCAAGTGGACCGACACCGCAAACAGCTCTGATACATTTTTTCTGCACGAGGAATGCCTTCGTGACGTTGGTAGAGTTTCCCCAAAGTAGAAGACTACCTCAGAACTGAAGCCACGTAGCCATGATAGTGAGTGCAGTATTTTGATTAACTGTACGCCGTAATCGTTTTAATGCAAATACAAAATATCGATTTAGTTTGGAACAGACATTCTCAATGTGAGTCTTCCAATTACAATGTTGGTCTACATATATGCCAAGAAACTTGTATTCATCTATAATTTCTATTTGCTGGCCCTTACACATTACATTAAAATTATTCAAACATATATTCAGAAACATCCATAATCTTATATTTAAAATGTCAAGATCTGTAAGTTGAGCAACCAGGGCATTGAGCAGAGAGATGGCATGACTGGTGGGAGCAAACTGTGAGGTGCAGGTGCGCGCAAAGGGTGCAACTAGCGTTAACAGTCGCCGCCGGCACGGGCGCAGCAGGTGCTCTGGCACCACCAGCCCCACGCGGAACAGTGCTGAGGGGTTATCGATCAAATGAAAGTAGTGCACATTTGCGCCGCAACTTTAAGGTGTTCATGCCTAACATGCCCGATACGAATAAGGACGAATATAGATAAGGATAGTAGCCATAAATCCGATTGTAAAGAAATCTAGCGAACCGTTTTGGTATCTTTTCGACCACTAGTCTGCGTGAGGGTCCCATACAATCGAATTGTATTCTAGCTTACTCCTGACAAAAGCATAGTAAAGAGTGATAATGGTACTCCTATTTTGGAATTGTCTGGATTGCCTGATGACAAAACCGAGTGATTTATGAACTTTGGCAGTAATCTCAGTGATGTGATAGTTAAATGTCAACTCGGTGTCCAGGGTCAATCCTAGGTCACGTAACTGCTCCACGCGCTCGAGAGGAACACCGCCAATGCTGTAGGGGTACAGCATGGACGATTGAGTGCGAGTGTAAGTTATGGTTTTTCACTTCGACGCATTTAACTCAAGATGTTTACGTTCACTCCAAGCTAGAACATTATCGATGTCTCTCTGCAGCGCTTCACAGTCAGCGGAAGTTCTTATTCCCAAGAATAGCTTTAGGTCGTCCGCAAACATATTAAAAATTGGGTTGGAGCTAGAATGCTGCCCTGGCTCACGCTAGCACAGGTCAAATAAGGATCTGAGCGGCAGTTTCTGAGATGCACATACTGTAGCCGGTTTGCAAAATAGCTATCAAAAAGTATTAACGAATTTGGAGTGAAACCTGTACATGAAAATTTCTTTAGTAAAACGTTATTATGGACGTGGTCAAAAGCTTTTTTTAAATCGAAATAAGCAGCTACCACTTGCATTTTGCAGTCCATTTGAGCAACAGCGTAGTCCGCAAAATTTATGTGGTTAGAAGTCGTGGACCTACCAGCTCGAAACCCGTTGAGCGTCGCTCAGTTGCGCATTGACCTGCCTAACGATATCGCGGTTCAGTATTGACTCGAACACTTTACCGAGAGCCGACAAAACCTTGTGTATTTTTATGGGAATTTAACTTGTTTATACTACCGTAATGAAAAAAGCACGAGGCCCACCTGGTGTTTAACGGTAACTTATGCCTAAACCAGTTGCAGTTCGTCACAAGTCGCGAACTGCACTGCACCCATCTCACAGAGACATAAAGTTTTTAAGACTCATGTGCCTGTAATTTCACCGGAACCTATACCCTTAAAACCGGAACAGAGTAATGTAAACATACCGCTTGGTTGTACAAATAGGTCTGGTGGTAGTACTTGCCCGACCGAACTCAGAAACTAAGGTGTTAGAAAAATTGGGGAATTGATACGGCAATTTTCATTTAAAAACCTCTGCAGCAAAAATATTGTGGGATCTGATTATCATTTATACCACCAGCACAGTATTATTAAGTACTAGTAAACGTTTTGTATATGATTTCAAGTAGCACCAACCGCCTATTCCATATTTCTGATTATGTCCATCCTAAGGTTGTCTGGAAGAAATCGCTTTTAGAGTGATAAGATCGCCCATTGTAACATCATTTTGTACGGGGTTTTGTTGTTTATTATTTATTATGTGTAAAATTTGTAAATTGGTTTGCAATAATGAGCAATTTAAAAAAATGCATTTTAAACCTTGCGCTCATAAGGTTTTGGTTTATGGCCTGGCCACTTGCTTGGCCTATACTTGAAGCATGGATATTTTTGAAATTGAATATTCGATTTATTTAATTTCGATATACAGAATGCAAGAATACCACGGTATTAATGAATTAATTATATTATGATTTTGATGACTATTTGATGATACTTGACATAATTTACAATAACATAAAACAATAAAATTGATAATATGAATGAGTTCTATAATCGGAGCAAATTAATTATAATTTTATGATATGTGTTTTTTTTTTTAAACGGCGGTATGCCTTTATTATACAAAATACTATGAACTATATATAACACTACAGCTACTACAATAAAGGTTATAATATATATTATAACTTATAGTTATTATATATTATAATATAATTTATAATATATAAATCTACTACTATAATACTACAATAAATAATATGTGTCTTGTATATACATATTATATAATATTGTACGCCGTATCAGGTAAGGTATGGAACATGAAAACCTTAGCTAAGACCAAATTTTAACTAATATTTCAATAAATGTCTATGAGTATGGTCTTGGTAAAACTTCTTAGAAATTTTCGTTGGTTTCTACATTTCAGCTATTATGGGCGTGAGTATAGTGATCAGACAGACCTATTGTAAACCTAATAACCTGCAGAACCCTATTAACTTCTAAAAATTGACTGAAGTTGTGTATCTGCTTGGTCTAGGTATTATATTCCTTTTGTTGCTTTGACGATGATCCAATAAGAGCATATCCTTAATCCTTCCCCGATGTAGTATGGTACTGAGTGCTTAATAGGTTTACTTGAACCAATTTTAAGCAATATATGTTAAATTTAAATTCAGCCTTGATCATATTCTCTAAGTCTAAATTAAACAATTTTCCTTAACATTTTCCTGACAGAATAAAATTGCAAAGTAATTTTCCTTAATACGTTGGTAACATACATTATCTTAAGTTACATTTTCAATTTAATTTACTTGTATTTTTTAATAAGCTTTCTTACGGTTTACCCAAACTGTTTTTGATTTCTCAATCGCTGCCTCTCCATGACTTCTACGCAGTCCGATTGTAACACAATTTCAGAAATCATTGAAAATAATTTCTTATGTTTTGCGTAATACACATTACACAAATTAAATATTTTTTCCTTTGACAGGCGGGAGAATAGATCACGCGCATCACTACAACAATCCCTATAGAGCGCTCGATGAAACACTGGAACTTGAAACAGCGTTGTTAGCAGCACTGGAACGAGTAAATCCAGCTGAAACTCTCATTGTAGTCACCGCAGACCATGGTCATGTTATGACCTTTGGAGGGCAAGCTACGCCGAGGGGACACCCTGTTTTGGGTAAGTATAATTATACCTATAACATACCACTGGATTGCTCTAAAATGATACTCAACATATAACTAGTGAGTATTATACAAAGTTCTGGTTAGTTAAGCAAAACAAAAATAACTAGATGATAAAAGTGTCAATCAACATTGAGCTTTGACGTCGTTTCACGATTGACTTTCTCTTAAATTTATCTTCCAATTTAATAAGTCATAAGTTACCTAGAGATCGAGCTGACAACACGACATACGGTATTTTACCTCACTATATATATAGAACAATACAATGTTACTAAAAAATTCTAAAATTATGTTGTGTAGGTAGAATATTCTCATGCGTTATCTTATTTCAAATTGTTAATATTTTCAAATACTGTTCGAGGACTGTTTCAAACATAACGTTATTTATAATTTTATGAAACTCTTTGGCGGATTAAGCTTTAGGTATGAAGTTCACCGCTTCACAAAACAAAGTAAGTTTCAGCAACGCCCTTCTCACACCAATATCCCATGTGAGAAGTGGCATTTTACTTACACATTTTTTGATCATCACTTACCTATCAAATAACTCCTTTACTTACCACTTCATTACTACTATCAGTAGCTTTATCCGATGGATAGCCTAAATAAATTACTGTGTAACGCAAAGATAGTGTTTATTCAACAATTAATTTCTTAATAGTATAAATGGAACTTACATGCAAATTCTGAAACAGGTTCGAAAGGATATACAGATGTATCATTTCATGAAGAAGTATTGGCCCGAAAAATATTTTTGTAATGTCTAAATAAATAAGTTACTCATTTATCCGTTTTGGTGCCTAGGAACATAAAAATCACAATCAATATCATCATTTTAAATTTCTGACAGATTATAGAATAAAAATATACTGCTTAGGTAACACTAAGTTTAAAAGGTTAATGTATAAATCACCAGACAAATATAACTATAAAAATACTCAAATTGTATTAATAAATCTACAATGAAGGAATCCGATACAGGACTGCACGATGTAGATGCAGTAGAACAAGAAGTAATGAATGACGTGACCAAGATAAGGTTTAATTTTTTAAGATAATGATGAAGAACGTTTCAAACTATCTTGATATTTTACCACGAATTTTATAGGTATGCGATAAGGTTTATTTGTGTTGTTTTTCATTGTATTAAATTATATAGCCAAAGAGTCTTTGTTTGTTACAATTAAGAAACGAAACTTATATTATACTCTTGGTTAAATTTACTATGTATGGCCATAAAGTTCAAATTTGACGTTCTAATATTTAATTTACATGGCTTGGATGACTGTGATATAAATTTTATTACAAACAATATATGGCAAAAAACTGGCATTGGGCATTTGGATTGCCTATGAGTATGCAATGACTTAGATGTTGTCTAAATGCTTTCAATGTAGTATTTGTAGTGTTGTTTATAGTTTGCTATATTTTTTTAATTGTAGTAACGCCGCGCTACGGTTAAAAAAATAACAATGAAATATATGACAAACTATGAGGTCACCTCATGAGAAGAAATGTAAAAAACAAGATAAGTATGAATGTAGATGGATTTAAGAGTACAGAAAGGCCAAATAATAAATCGATGATAATGTACAATATGCGCGTGTGGAAGAGGCAATGGTGAAATGATGAGCAACAGAACAGAATGGAAGCAAAATACATGTTATACAAACCTCAGTTGGTGTTGGTTCTGTACAGGAAGAAGAAGTAGCAGGGAACGAATTTGTCCCTTAATTAATACATGGGAATTAATTACCACATTTCGTACAAACGTATCTCCTCTCAGTGTAACTAAGCATAAATTTGAACTTTATATGAAGGAATCTTGTATTGTTTGAATGTAGATTTTCCTAAATATTCCCAGTTATTTTGGAGAACCTTTTCTCTACCTGAAAATACTCTCTTTGAAAATTATGTTTGAGATATTTTATTAATGTTAAATTAAATTATATCAGTGGCATTTAATGCTAAGCGCTTATGTATTATAGAGACTATGTTAAGCTGTCGGTGCCGTTAAAGTTTTCTTTAGCAAATATTCGTTATGTTGAACCAGGAGGAACATGTGTTATGTATTGTTATGTAATTTTTTTTATTAATGTTAAGCGCACGTTGCGGATAAGAGTATCGAGACAAACCTAGTGGTTTTTTTTTATATGATATTAATAGATTTAAGAATAAATTGTGAAAGAACAATAAATGCAAAAAAAAAAACAAATATTAAGCCTAGATACACTCTCGCGTTTAAAGATATGCCAATACCTACAGAAATAAATCGTGAAATTAGAACGTGGAAGAAAAAATATTATGAAAGCTTTGACTACTGATAGGATAACGACATGTCGTTTTGTGAATATTTAAACGTCAAACATATTTGGACAATTCCATTTCTGCCAAGCTAACACCTGTAGCCCATGTAATTTAACAATTATTTTCAAAGTTATATACTTCTATAACGCATTATAAAGGCGTTTACACAAAAATGCCTCAAGTTTCTTACTCGTTTCTATTTGAATCATTCTATCAAATTATGATATGTGAAGAGCAGAAAATGAATTCGAAATTTATATATTAAGTATGCCTAATATTAAAGCGCTCGTAGTGAAGTTAGCTAAGCCGTTTTTAACCAATCAGCAAAGATAAGCAACGTCCGCCTAGGTCATGACTTGGATGGGTGACCGCTAGTGACTTTACTACTGAGCGCTTCAGTGCTTCCGAGGACACGTTAAGCCGTCGGTCCCAGTTGTTGTCTTAGGATGACAGTAGTGACAGCATGGTGGTAGGGTATTTTGCGGATGCCCACATGGCTAGCACCCTCAAATATAAATTCTGTCACCGAGCACTTAACGGTGTGTTTAGGCATCTGTCCTTGAGAGCCTGTAATTCTAGGTTAGCCTGAACAACACCTTCGACTACATTATCAGTTATCACCTACCGTCATCTGGTTCATGAGATCATAGATATATAAATTGTTTTCTCTTTTCTGTGGGTGAGATGGTGATGAAAAATTTACCTATCAGCCATAAAAAAAATACAGTTTTAAACAGTATTATTTACGTTTAAATTCCAATTAATCGATTGTTATTAGAATGCGTATCCAGCGTGTCGTTTTAAAACTAACTTCCGATTCGACGCGGACGAGTTATGAGAAGGAAATCATTTTCTCCTCCTGATTCCTAAAATACGTAATTAAGTTACGTAGTTACTAATTAATATTTTTTCTTTTTTAAAAAGGTGCAGACACAGTGGTCTCAGATATAGATGGTCAACGTTACACAACACTGTTGTATGGTACTGGGCCAGGACATGCTGAGCCGAGGGCGTTACCGCTGAATACTACGTCTTCTACCACAGCTTCTGCTGATGCAGTACACGCGGCGGCGGTGCCGAGGCAATGGGCGACCCACGGAGGGGAAGATGTTCCAATTTACGCATTGGGTATGGTTATTTATTTGGATGAAATAAATTATATATCACAGTTAAACAGTACTAGACTGGCACATGGAACGCCAAGTCCTTGGCTGTTAAATACTAGGTCGTCAACCGTTGCTTTCGTTGAAACGACGCGACGACAGTGCGTGCTCAGAGCACGCATTGGCGCCGCAATGTTGAGGCATCGGGAGATCCATTGCAGGAAAGATGTTTCAATTTATGCAATGGATACGTTATTTTATAAGTAGTGGGAAATTATACACTGCCATTTTTGGGGATTATGGCAACCCTGGAAATGGAATATGGCTGTTACAGTATATATTACTAAGTCGGGTCGTCCGTCAGCTGCTACTGCCGAAACAGTGCAAAAAGTGGCATTGTCGAGGCAAAAGGTTATATAGGAAGGAGATTGCGGTCTGAAGCCCGTATTTGGTATATAAATTAATAATTGGAAGAAAATTAAACGCAATCCTATTTTGAGAACATTGATTAATGCCACACAATTTGTTCAGTTTGCTAGGCAAGCTTAATATTATGCTTTGTGGCCTATTAGAAAAGTTTTAACAAGATTATATATATTTTGTCCTAGACCAAAAGTCAAACTTCGTGCGTGCCAAATCAATTTGACTAGATTTACATCACGCAAGGAGTTAAACTTTTAGGGCTACATAAATACTAGCTATATTCAAAGTAACTCAAGACAAAATTGCTCGACCGAAAATTCTTGTACAGCGAAATAAGACAATGAGCCAAATTTACGCGAAGATCCAAGATATTAAATGAAATGTACGATAATGACTCGACCCGCCATAGTAATTTGGTGCAATGTGACACAATGTGTTTCGGAAGCTATACTGCGAAACCGTTTTACGCCATTGCGTTAAGTGAGGACATTGGGTAACATCATGACAGTAAAACAGACAATTTCATATAATTAAAACTGAATTTATAGCTCATTTTTATCAACCGATAATAGATGGAATAAAGTTATTAGTAATATGCAGATGAGATTCTGCTTACCTATAATCAATAACAAATACGTTTTAGTTTATTTGAATAAACATATTAAAACAAGAATTCTACGAAAGTAACCATCAAACATAATTGTATACAATTAAGCGAACGCGTGATTCTGTTTAGCCACAAAATCTTCGCTGTGCTAGCCTGTTATCTATCTTAAATATTTTGAGAGCGATTCCTTTTATGAAAACCAGATAAACCTATATATCTCCAGTCTTTTTCATAGTATTTTTTTATAAATACCAGAAAACCAGATAAACCTATATTATATCTCCAGTCTTTTTCATAGTATTTTTTATAAATAACCAGATAACCTTTCTTACTTATCTGCAAAGAGCTGAAAATATAAAGATAGGAATTGAATAAGTAAAACCTTAGATCCATCTAAAAGCCTTTTAAGGCTAAACGTGTTCACTGGAGTAGAGACAGTGCGTAAGCCAAAAGGTAATGGAAAAATACAAAGGTATATTTGATAAAAATTACGTCACATTGTATCCTCTTACATTATTCATTATGCATCGATGTTAATGTAAAGTGAAAAATGTAGAGATTCTTTGTATGGACAAAGAATCTCCACAGTACTACTCAGACTCTTATGAGTTCTTGATATGTGATCTTTATATTCGTATTGTATTTCATAATATGATTCTACATTTTGATGCTCCTATCTTCTTGTGCCTGTTCTTATTCTACACTCGTTGTTGAAGCGCTCGTAGTGAAGTCTGCTTAGTTGTTTTGATACAATCAGCAAAGTTAAGCAACGACCGCCTCGGTCATGAGTTGGATGGCTGGCCGCTGGTGTCATTACTACTGAGCGCTTCCGCGCTTCGGAGGGCACGTTAAGCCATCAAAACCGGATTTTTTTCTTAGGATAGCAGTTATTATAGCATGGTGGTAGGGCATATTGTGAATGCGCGTCTGGCTAGCTACCACCCTCAAGTAGAAATTCTGTTCACTTACCAGCAGGTGAGATAGTGGTCAAAGGCTAAACTATAAGGCATAAAAAAACTCACTTTCGCAGCAGTCAGGCCTGGCTCGCTCCGCACCTTAGGTACAAAGCTACAAGTACATCGGCGTATCCGTCCGGATATGATTATTCTATGATGCATGCTGCATCAGAGGAGATCAGAGCTATACGTGGCTATGCGATAGAAAGAGAGACTCCTTGTAGGTGAATATAAATATTTATTGCTTGGTAGCTAGCACTTATTTATTGGAGTGGTTTTGCGAAGTGGTCCTGCTGGTCTTTTTTATTCTGTGCCGCAGTTGCAGAACAGGCGCCCAGTTTTCGTTCTGATGATAATGTAATCTGACACTTCAATTTTCCTAGTAATTTTCCAGTACTGTACTTAGATATTATTGTTATTAATTAACGGCTATTGGTCAACAAGTGGTTAAGATACCCAGCTAGCAGAACGGATGACGTGGGTTGGTTTACAGCACTAAAAATAACATTTGCGCTTTAAGTGTAAATAAAACACCAAACGTATTCCGAATTGTGTGATGTTAATCAGGTGAAACACATTTGCATAGTGCATTCAGTAGGCAGGCCATGCACTACTACTATACTACTCGTACATGTAATGGAATGATTATTTTAACAGTACACCGATATTAAACCGCCTTGATAATAGATAAGCACAAATTTGTAACAGAATGGCCTTGACATCCCTACTAGATATACTACACAGCTACATACTGACATAACTAACAGCCGGATTGTCCACTGCTAGACACAGTCTCTCCCATTTAGGGAAGGTTTGTCATAATTCCCACGCATGGCAGGCGTCTTAGAGATCGCAGCTTAAGATATCAGTTCCTCAGAAGGCGCTGCTGCCCACCTTCCGGTATTTTACCTTTTATCGCCTCTTACGACACCCATAGGTAGAAAAGGGGGGTCTGATATTCTAACCCGGCACGCCACGGGGCACTGGATATATTATCACTATCATTGTTCGATGTAATAGAGCAGGTATTGCTGAGATGACATATGTTACACTTTCAAGAAGTCATCCAATATTAAATTTAATCGTAATGTTTCATGTCTGTCCCTTAGAAACCTATCAAAGTATTTTGCATCCATCGTTTTTTTTATGACGTTCACTCTCTACTCAGTTTCACAAGTCAATAATTTCCAGGTCCTATGGCAACAACTCTATTCGCCGGAGTCGTGGAGCAAAGCTATATACCACACGCTATCGCCTACGCTGCGTGTCTAGCACACCAATCTCGACGATGTCAAGAAAAGATTAATTTTACCCAGCCAGTCGTAAGTCTATTTTGAACTAATAGTAGCGTGAAATTGAATTCTTTCAAGCTGTGAGGTAGATTACTTCGTATACATGTTTTCATGAACATAGTCTGAGGTTCACGGATTTTGTGCTAAAGAACTTGACACAATATTATTGTGTAGTTTATTACTTTAGCGTAGACATATTATGTTCACGATATACATATTTTTATATTTAGTTTGCGAAACAAAGATTTCTACTGATTCAATATAAATTCTTGGCATGGAATTTATTTACTTATTTACATTTCTAAAGAAAATGGTAAAAAAAAAATGATAATCTGTGTCTATGTACGTGGATATATTACCATCTACATTAAGGAGTGAGGGGCAGCGATGGTGAAATCTGAAAGAAAGCTTAATAACACAAAACTAGTAACGTAAATCGAAAATATAACTTTTCTTGTCCCTTTTGATAAGGATTTACTATCAGCGTCTTAATAAATTGTGCCCGACGCTTTGGCTATATCAGATATCTATTAATATCCAATTCTGTGAATGGAAATGTTAATCCAAATTTAGCAGCATGATGTGCACAAAACTTTTTGTATGGGTGGATCTTTTTAATCGAGTGAATGTTTTTACAGGAAAAAATACCAAACTGCGTCTCGCCAGAGGTAAGCAGCGTGTCAGCAGCCGATGAAACGCGAAGTGACGGCTCGAGTGGACGGCGCGTAGTTGTAGCATCAAGCGTTATGTCCGATGAGCGTGTCCCGCGATCGTCCGCTCCGCTAAACGCTACGCCTGCCACAGTGGACTACCTTATCTCGAGTTTATTTAATTTGATTGCGTATTTGGTTTTTGTTCAGAAGTATTTATTTTAAAAGTAATCTGTTTGATCATTAACGAAATAATTTGGTGTGTAAGTAAGTTAAGGTATTATTATGATTGTCGTTTCGTTACAATGTCAAGAAAATTATGTCGTTTTGTACTGACATGATAATGTATATACACAGAAACAAATTTTATGAGGAATGTAAATAAAACTAATTTATTTAATTATCGATTGTTTAATTTTTTGGTACTTTGATATTATTACGTCAGTGTACATTTGGTACACCTATAGTTTTTTTTTATAATATCTTCTCAATTTAATACTTACTTCCTTGTTTATATTGGAAGGTCAACAGCTTCATTGGTGTGTGTATGTATAAGCTACGCTAAGGAATTTGTTTGTCCTGAGTTTGGTCCTTGAATTTAAATAACTGTTGTCGATTTGCGCCCTGTACATTTCCATAGGCTCACCCCCTGTTTCAACAAAAAACTTCTGGTGAAACTTCAGTGTCACACCTTCAACCATAACAGTCGAATTAAAGGCGTGTAGACACGTTTTGACTGTCATCAAAAGCGTATATTCACTTGATCATAGAATACATGACTTTTGAGAGTGTAATCAAAGACAATTCAATTCATCGTGCAATTGAATCAATCGGTATCAATTCTTGTAAGCAATCTCGTATATCTGAGAATTGTGTTACATACTACAATCAAGTAAATGCGTCCTCTCAGTCGGGTTTAACTTGATAAAACGAGAACCCTCTTTGTAAAACGTGTTTCACCTATTTCTACTATTCGCACGTACATTCAATACAAAGGGATATTGTGCCGTGAATTAGATTTACAACGATTTTGTTAGACATGCTTACGTGTTGTAGACAAATTCAAGCAAATACACCTATGCAATAATTAAATATTTGATAAATAAACAATATATATATTGTGCTTGTATATTTATAAAATTACATGATATTGCCAATATTTTCAACTGCATTGTTTTTATTTTTGAGATAATAAGTTTCGTATGTTGTTGTCCAGCCCCATATCTTAATTCATAAAACAAAACATGTAAATATTAACCATAAAATTAAAGTGAAAATATGGTATCATATCATCATAGTTACAATATTTTGAAATAGTAAATAGTTATTATATAATTAAATAAAAACTTATTTGATAATTAAGTTTTGCGTGCCAACGAAAAATAGTAGAACTATTATTTAAACTGACAAAACTGTATAAATACCTTTGCATGGAAAATACGATATGATTCGATTTGATTTGCAAAAAGTTACGATAATGAACGTTCTGTTACGCTGCTGAAAGAACAAACTATAAAAAGGCAAGCAAACTTACGCATTTGCATGGCAGGCACAGATGACATCTATAGTGCGTTGTATAGCATAGCAACAGCCATAGATCAGACATGAATATTATTAGATAGATAATTTCCTAACGATAATTATACCAGGTAATATCTAAGAAAATAAAATCAATGAAAACAAATGTGGTGCGGATTATCCAGTAAACAATGCAAGCAGTACATAGTTATCTATATTATATTATCTGCATTTACTTATGGCTCAGAAACTCAGCTATTCAAATTATCAGTAGGTAGTTTTTTTTAACGGTATGAAAATTTATCTGGGTATGACTATAAAACCTTCTCATGCTGAAAGGATTGAGTACTAAAAATGTATTGTCCACAGATTATCATTAATAGAGTTTATCCAAAATTGTTCGAATCTACTACCAAAATGACGCAGATTACGTAAGCTACACTGCACAGTCATCAATAACAAAACTAATCTGGCTAATGCACTTTGTAAACTCAGCAGTATCTTCAGTTTTATCGATGAGCATGTAGGTACACATTTTCTGTGAAAACTAACTAGAACCAATACATTCTCTAATAGCCTCCTGTCACTCAAACATTCCACAAGAGACCATGAGGGAACTTTTCCTTATACTTAAATGGGGTGAGGCCATTAAAAGATCTTCACGCTTGTCCCTAAAGGCACCCATAGACAAATACAACGATATAGGTGTTCTTTCACTAAAACAATATTTCAAAAATATCTTTATTCTGAATGGCATAATGCGTCTGACATGATTTTTTTTGTTTTTGAATACTAGGATTGATTGTTTTTGAATATGTTGCCTAGTTTTTTTATTCTATTATGTTAGTTTCAATTGTAATGACAACTTATAAAAAGTTATATCGGACTGTGGAAAAACCAAGCATGTTAAATTTTTCGTATTTTGATGTCACGAGGACAATTAAGTGAAGTTAATACCCACATACTACGTGATTTCAATTCAAAGTCACATCGCCAAATTGATTCAAAGGCACCTCCCGTCATACACGCTTCCACCAAAGACGACGCACGCACGCTGCCTATCATAGGACTCAACCCGACATGTGACAAGTAATTGGAGTTAGGACAAAGACACGCACGTTAGCTCGAATCTATGTGGATATACGAGTAGGTCTGTGTTTAGGACCACATAATGTAAATTACTGTAATGAAATTGCTCTGCAAAGCCATTACAATAAATAAGCGACTACAGAGCAATATAAAGTGCTCGCAAAGCACGGAGAAATAAATAATTAATATAAAAATAATATTTGTATTCACCTATAAGGCGTCTCTCTTTCTATCGCATAGCCACGCATGGTTCTTATATCTTCTGACGCGGCACGTACCGTAGAATAATCCCGTCCGAATGGATACGCCAATGTACCTGTAGTTTTCTATCTAAAGTGCGGAGTGAGCTAGGCCTGGTAGGGCGAAGAGCCAAGCAAGAAGGAGTGTTCGGTAGAGGTTTTTCGTGAATTAAACTCATATTTCAAAATCATTAATGAGTCTGTGTGAATAGACCCGTTAATGATTTCAAAACATGAAGTTTATTCATATTTTGGCACAAGTATATTTTGCATATAAATAAACGTTAGCTAAAAGTTTCTGCAACACAATTTGTAGGCTTTAACGTAACATAAGCTTTCGGCATAACTTTTAACGTAATATAAACAATCCTGTTTATATTACGTTAAAAGTTATGCCTATGCGTAGATATATCACAAAATAATATTGTAATTGCGAAAGTCTGTGAGTGAATATTTTTGTTACTCCTTCACGTTGGAACTGCTCAACCAGTTTAGATGAAAATTAAAAAAGTCGCCCTTGATTAATACATGAGATTTATCATCATTGTAACTTGTAATTGTTTACGTAGGTGAAATCGTGAACCGCAGCTAGTTCAATATGAAATTCTATGATGATGTAAAGACCTAATTAAATACGCACTGTGTCATAGGTGAGTAAGTGCCGTGGTGGTTCGTTTTGAAATCTCAAAGTCCTAGGTTTGAGCCATGGATCAGACAAGTTTTCATGAGTTTTTATGACAAAAAATTATTTGGCACCAGTGCGGAGAAGAGTACTGTACCCGATAGATAACAATAAGTTTACATTGGGCCAAAATCATACCTGGGTATTTATACTATTCAGCCATACCAATATCCCTAATACTACGTATCTAAACTGCAATGTATGTACCATCCATGATGCGTTTCGATGTACCATCCTAAACCTGAACCATCCCGTTCACAAGATTATCTTAACTGTAATGACACAGCCCAGCTCATCGATAGTCATCCACCGAGGATTATGTATATATGCTGCATTATATTAGTATCTTTTGTAATTATTGTGTTAGCTGAGGATCTACGACAAATGGGGAAGGTGTCAGCAAATAAATATTACAATGGTTATGGTGTGTTTCTCCAGCTTTTTATGCAGTTTGTTGTTGATATATCTTGTACCATAAAACAATATTTAACAGCGAACCTCATCATCATCATCGTTATCATTTCAACCAGAATTACCACGATTGAACAAAGTCTTCTCATTGGGGGGATTTGCCATAATCCCTACATTTAGCAGGCGTCTTACTGGGTAGTATACGTTGTCAGTTCTTCAGAAGGCACTACTTCTCACTTTCTTGTATTGAGTCTTTTTTATTTATTTATTATGGTAATCCGACAGCGTTTACAGAAAATATAAATATACAAAATAAAAACTTAATATGGCCATAACAGGATTACACAAATTACTAAAATATAGATATACTAACAGAATAACAAAATTGGTAGGTATTTATGAACGCTGCATAAATTTAAAGTATAGACATTACGTAGAAGTATAGTAATGATAGTGCTAGAATATAGGGTATGTAAAAATACTGGAATGGAGGGGTAGGGAAGAGGTGGTGTTTGCTATTGATGCGTAAAATGTATCCAAACCATAGTTTGGATACATTTTACATGACTACCATGGTAGTATTAGGTTATACTTATATTTTATTTATTTCTTTCTTTAACACGGCTTTAGGGTTATAAAATAAGTCCAGGTTAGAATAATACTTATTATTAGTTCGGGCTGCGTGACATAACACTGAATTTTGAGCATAGTTTGTGCAGACAAGCGGGACGTCAAGTAACTGTGTATGATGAGTACGGTGGGAAGGTACTTGGAAAACTAGACAGGATAAGAATTCAGAGCAATCCATTTAACCGCTTAAGGGTATATTTTATGTCCTTAATATATCGTGCAACAGTACGATATTTTACTACGTACGTCTTTGCTCTAAGGTCTCCAAAAAAGGTCGCTTCTTTTTAATTCCCTTAGTCGCCTCACAAGACACCCACGGGAAGGAATGTAACCTAACCTTAGCCGGCACCCCAGGGGGTAAAAGGTTATATAAAAAGTAACAGCTAATATAATACTTATAATAAAATAATTTATTATAATTAGAATGTGGCATGTGCAACGTGAAAATTTTCATAGGTTGATACGAAATTAAATGTGTCGTAGCTAACATCTACGAAAATTTCAACTGTTTTAGCATATGCATATAAAACACTCGCTAGTCGTAGTATATCTTATAAAAAAGAAAAATATAAATACAGAATAAAAAAAACAGATTGTATCACACTATCGTCAGCATATAGATCCAAATGCACTTTGAGGTCCCCTTCAAAGTACATTTGGATCTATATGCTGTGGCCTGAGAGGGGACTCTCAGGCCTTGAGAGGTAACTTCAGAGTACATTTGAGCTGCTTACTTGACTAGCAACTAAACTTACTAGGCAGTTTTTTTTTTCAAATTACTGAAAAAGCTACAAAATGTATCAATATGAAAAAAAAATACAACCATAGAAATTTAACTTTTCTGTGAATACAACTTTTATGAAATACATTGTGGAAGTCGGATCAAGAAAATGTGAAGTCAGTCTTTAAAATCAGCATGGCACCAACTTCAAAAAGTTATTTAATACTTCTCAGTGTTAAAAGCTGATTCTATTCATTTCTTAGTCACCTGCAACGCACTACTAATTAAGCAACTATTAATGTAGTTGACCTGTCGCAGCATTGATAGTTCCGTCGCTACGTTTTTTATTCATAAGATCTTCAACTATATACCACTAAATTGAAATAAAAACCAAACATTTTAAAAGGGAAAGCCAAGTGTTAAAGAAGTTTAAGAAGGTATAGGTGATCGTATGATACGTGAAAACAGCACGCAAAATATTAAAAAAGTATCAATAGAAGCAGGTATTTTTAAAATACATATAAAAGATGATATAGTATACTTCAGATGTGTTTTTTCTTACTGTTTAAACATTTACGATAATATGGAATAAAAAGAACATTTACGAAACACAAAAGTTGAACACATAGCAAAAATAAAAATAAATTGTGTTGTAACAAAATATAATGAATGTAATTGATTGATAAAATTTAAATTGAACATTGTACATGCTTCCTTAAATTTTCTTACATTTTTGCTTACTCAAAATACTTAGTACAATTTAAGAGTAAGCAAAAATGTAAGAAAATTTAAGATGAATAAAAATAAAATTCGCAAGAATCAGGCTGTCAGAGACTTTTGAAGACAAGATAATTATTAGTTAATATGTCAACTGATGTAGTCTTTGATACGTTGTTGTATAATTATCGAACCAATCTTTTCGCAGGTGTATTGCGATCAAATTTAGATTTGGATATTTCTACAGGTATAAGTTGTTGCAACGCGTGGCTCTGGGAAATTTTAATGGGACAGAGATAGATAGCTCACAGAGCAAATATAACGATTCTATGATACTGTGCACTACTTTACATAAAAATATGGTATCGATGATATATATATAATATATAATTAATATCTAACTCCACTTATGAAAAAAACCTAAAGGCTCTATTCCTGTCATGCGAATATTCGCCCACGCGCAGATATGGTCCTCATGCATATATAGTTAAGATAGCATGCTCCTGGCTGCTCGCGTGCTTGTCCGCACGAAAGGAAAACAGGTGTGAAATTACAGGATGCCGTCAGCCCACATGCGGGCTAGATCCGCACGCGGGTTGCTCCACGTGACAGGAAAAGCAGCTTTAAACAATGTAACCTCATAGGGCGTAGATTTTGGAATTTGTTTTTTTTTTTATTAAATCAAGTGCAATGTTGTCGTTAAAGCTAAACGTTACTTCTTGACATTTGTAGAATCTACTAATAAAGTTTTCTGTCAAATAGGGATATCATATATCTATTGAGCTCTTTTAGGGTTTGAATAATTAAAATGTATTTCATGCTTACCCGTTCAGCTGGTTTTAGGGTGTGTGTGGTATTTAACTGGGATTTTTGAAACTATCTAAGTATATGACAAGCTGTGAAGAATTTGCATCTATCAAAAACTGGTAGTCAAATAGATGCTGTATTCGAATACGAACGAATAAAGAACCAGGTCTCAGTCAAGAGTCTAAATGAGCTGCGAAAATGCTTTAGGTTATGGATAAAAATGAGATATTATTTCACAACGGTACAGGTTCCTTAAATTATATCAGGTCCAGACCACTGGTTTATGGAATATTACAGCCTCAGAGGCCATATTATGAACTAGTACAAAGTTTTGAATTCCATTGCCATGGATCTTGGGTTTGTTTTTTGTAACCTTTTGCTTATCAAGCTAAGAAGCTCAACAGCTACGATATGTTATTGGAAGCTAGACTCCAAAGCCCCGACCATAGGCTCAAAGCTGCCAACTCGTCAGTATTTTACGGACTTTCGGAAATCATTGCAATCAATGTACTGAACCTCATTGATTGTCCACTACTGTACACAATTTCCCCCATTTAGGGAGGGTTTGCTGTTAATCCCACTCTTGGCACCCATGCAAGGTGTCTTGGGGATCTCAGTTTAAGATAGCAGTATTGCAGAAGGCGCTGCTGCCCACCTAATGATATTTTACTCTTAGTCGCCTCTTACGATACTCACAGGTAGCAATGGAGGGGTGACATTCTAGCCCGGCACCCCACAGGGAAACGTACTTGGCCAGACGTATGTTAATATGAAAAGTCTCAAAGTTATCTACAAGAAGTAAGTAAGATATACTACAAAGTACCCTTTGATCCGTATTAAAACAAAACAAAAGCCTTACTTGTAACGTAATCCTTTCTACCCACAGAAAAGGGTGAAATGGTGCGTATCCAAATAAACAATGGATAGGATTTCTCTACGTTGTCGCTACGGAAAACTATCAATTACCTATACTTTGTCAGCGAAAGAATAATGTTCTTTGCTTAACATAGATCTAATCAAATGGTAGATATTATTTGTGCTTGGAAAAATAGCCATAATTCAAGATATAAATCATGTTTATTGCGATATTGCCATAGCACGTATAGTCATAACATTTTTTTTTTCAGATAATAATCACTTTTTTGGGCATAAATAATAATATATGACATAAAATAACACTTATGCGAGTTTGAGAGCCGTGCAGTGGCCGTTTCTAAAATTTGCCATTGTCTTCAGGTACGGTCGACGTATCTTTGACAGCTCTGTTAGCTGTAACAACAATATACTTTGGTGCTTACTGACACTGAGCAAGTAATATGGTTATTGAATGAGTTACATAGTTGTGACAATGTAAGTTTTATTGTATTGTGATAAAAGTAGTGTGGGATTAATGTTTTTGAGAGTATTTTACGAAACCCAATAAAAGCAGTAGGCGCGATCGATTGAGATCTAGCTGGTAAGCCATTGGAACAATTTCAGTACATATATATCCATACCGTGAGCACAAGGTTAATCAATTTCTTCCCAGTCCCTTCAAAAAGCCAGAAACGAGCAGGCCGGGCACGCCCGCCACACCAACAGAAAAAAATGTTGATACTGGTTCGGTGAGTGACTTCTACTACTTTGTGACTTTTAGGTTACCTCTAGCCGTTAGGTATATGTTTTCACACCACGTATCGCGGCAAATTGTACGACAACGACTCAGATTTCGTACAATAGCAAAAGCCTTTTGATAACCTTCAAGCCAGTGCAGGCTCACAGACAGTCCAAATGTTACCGCTTACCAGCGTGCCTCGACGATTTTTTTTAGTTAAAGATATATTTTTTTAAGATAATGTTGTCATAACCAGTACCTTTCCTAGTCAATTTCATATCTGTACTGGAATATCTAGGATTTAATTAGAGAAAAAATCTTGAAACACAGCTAGTACCTACATCCGATTCATAAAGAACATTTTTGGGCGCATATTTGAGTCCGCCCGTCCATGCATTCCGTGGGCGAGCACAACGCAAAAATTCTATTTCGACTCATATTTTTTTCAACGTGTTTACCTCACCATCTCCACTGGTATTTTCTAGCCACTAAAATGGTACAGTTAAGGGGAAAAGTGGTTTGTTCACTTTTACAACACCTAAGTTAGTGTGTACTTTACTTTTTATTATCTGCGATATGAATAGGAGAAGTGGAGATTGTGTGAGATATATGTGCATTTGTCGATTAAACTGTATAGTTTTATTAGATGTTTGATAACATATTATTATTCGTAGTGTTAGATAAAGGACGCATTATTAAGGGAATACAGTTCAATAAAATTTTACAAGCGAAATTTTACTGTGTTATAAATTTAACATTATATTATATTCGAACTGGTTTTCTACTGCTTATGAAAACAAAGATATGAATATATTTTACATTGTGCTTTTAACCGGTCCGATGCCTTTGTTAACAATATACTACAAACTATATAAGACACTACAGCCATTTGTTTGTTTGTTTAGGGAGGACATAGATGCTGGCTACCGCCTGTGCGGTCGTCCAGCTCCACCGGGTTTTGGGCGAGGGCCTGGCCCTACAATAGCCCGGGAGGGAGAAGTGCCGAAGGCACTTCTCCCGAGACGGGCGTAGAAGGCGAAAAGCGCTTTCTACCTCCGTCTCCTGCGGACGCCGAAAACGTACCGCTATTATAGGAGGGGTTGACAGCGAGCTCAAGGGCACCACTGTGGTTCGGACCTCGGCTTGTCTCGCTGTCGAGAGACATGGGGGGGATCGGAGCAAAATGCCTCTGTGCAACTGCAGTGTTGCACAATTGGGCCCTACTGAATAATACTCTTTGACTATTTGGAGAGCAATTTATCGTGACCTTGTTTTTGCCTCGAGCTCGCCGGCGGGCTCGGTGTTTGATTGTGTGACCTCTAATTACCTCACACCTGGGGATTTTACCTCGACGACTTGCGGATAACGCTAAAGCTGCCAATGTAATGGCTGCGATGGGGTCATCCGGGTCGTCTAATACATGCCGTGGTCGGCGACGGGGGGGTTTGAAAAATGGGATAGAAGAGGCAGTCGAGTAGTTCGATGCCTGGACAACCAATGGATTCGGGTGGTGGGGCGCTCGATCAAAGTATCGGCGGGCGCAGTCCTTATTGAACTGCGCTAAAGAGGGAAGGTTTAAGTCGCAATGCAACTCGGTGTTCCGGATATACCACGGGGCGCCGGTTGCATTACGAAGAAAACGGTTTTGGATGACTTGAAGTTTATGAAGGTGGGCCTCACTAGCATGACTAAACACTACTGATGCGTAAGTCATGATGGGGCGGATGCAGGCAGTGTAAAGTGTCTTCTTATTACTAAGAGACATTTTACTCTCTTTGCGAAGTAGGGGACCAAGGCGACCCATTACGAAGGCCGCTCTGTTACGGACGGTTGTTATGTGATCGTTAAAGGTGAGATGACGATCAAGGGTGACTCCGAGGTATTTTGTTCTAGGAACCCAGGGAATGGGTTCGTCGAACAAAATAAGCGGTTTCGGGTAAGGGGAGCGTGTCTTCTCAGTAAAGCACATAGCTGTGCTTTTAGCTGGGTTGACCGCGATGCGCCATTTTCGGAACCAGTCACCGATCTCGGTGACGGCCCGTTGAATGACGAAATAGGACTGTCTGTTGATATGCCACCCAGTGGTGTAAATGGCGGTATCGTCCGCATATTGGGCTAGGAATACTTTGGGCTGAGAGCGTGGGATGTCACTGGTATACAGTGCAAAGAGAATAGGTGATAGCACGGAGCCCTGAGGGACTCCGGCTCTGACTGGGTGGGGGGAGGAGAGGGTGCCTTCCACGCGATAGCGAAAGCTTCTGGCTTTAAGGAAGTCTTGTAGGATGAGCACAAGACGTTCTGGCACGCCAAATTGGTATAGCTTGTAGATCAAGCCATTGTGCCAGACTTTGTCAAAAGCTTTCGCTACGTCGAGGAAGACTGCTAGCGTAGTCTGGGGTTTGGGGTACTTATTGAAGCCCTCAATGATGTGCTCCGTGAGGCGGTGCACCTGTTGGACGCATGAGTGTCCGGGTCTGAAGCCAAACTGCTCATCTGGGATAAGGTGGTGTTCCTTAGCATGGGACTGGAGACGGTTTGCAAGTAACCGCTCGTAAAGTTTGCCTAAGGCACTGAGGAGGCTGATGGGGCGGTAGCTGGTGGGGTCAGATGAGCTTTTGCCTGGTTTGTGAATGCCAATGACATTTGCACATTTCCAGGTGTCTGGGAATAAGCAGTGGCTCATAGCAGCATTGAAGATGCTGACTAAGAGATGGATGAGAGGAGGAGAGAGGGTTTTAAGAACCCTGTTGGAGATGCCATCGGCACCGGGGGACTTGCGCGGTCGGAGGGCCTTGATCAGTCTCTCCACCTCAGCGTAAGTCGCTAAAGTGATTGGTGGGAGTTCAGAGGTGACCACAGAGCTTTTACGTTCGACTTCAGCATCCACCAAATCGAGGTGAGCTTGGTCAACGTGATCTACGTTAGGGGAACACTGAGCCTCTAGGCTATCAGCTAGGCACTCAGCTTTGTCTTCGTCAAAGAACGCTGGGACTAGTGGGACTGGTCTGTATAAGGGAGGCATGTCGTTGTGGTTACTTCCTTTCAAACCTCGCGCCAAGTCCCAGTAAGCATGGTGGCTTGGCACGAGGTTTGAAAGTTTATCGCCCCATTGTTGATCACGCAACTCAGACATGCGACTTTGAGCCATGCGTTCAAAGTGGCGTTTCTTAGTTTTGTTCTCTTTACTGGGGTAAGAGTCGTAATGTCGGGTCACTGCTTTACTCTCCGTCACCAATCGTCTCACATCCGCTGGAATGACAAGGCGCCGGTCGTCCGGCACTATGACCTCCTTTGCGGATGCACCTACTACGGTGGAGAGGTGATTGGTGAACGAATCGATCGCAAGGGTTACGTCATCTTTTGTCAGGATGTCGTCAGGGATCTTGTCAAGGTCCGGTGAACTGATAGCCTTTAGGGCATCGCCTACTTGCTTCCAGTTCACTATCGTCTTAGTGGGGCGGGGGAGGTCAGTCGTTGGGTCGGGACCTAGTCGCAGTATAATGGGTCGGTGGTCAGAGTGAAGCTCGTGAACCACTTCTATGGAGCGTAACCGGAGTGTTACGCCTCTGAGTAGTGCCATGTCAAGCAAGTCAGATCGGTGGTCTTCCATATAAGGGTAGTGAGTGGGCTCAGTGGGCGCAATTATGTCAAAGTTAAGTTCTGCGATTAGGTTTTCAAGTGCAATACCTTTGGGATTGTTGACGTTACAATTCCATAGGATGTGCTTACTGTTGAAGTCGCCAATCAGAATGACGGCGCTTCCTAATGAGAATAAGGCTTCTAAGTCAGCTCGGACGATCGGCTTGGAGCAAGCTTGGTAACAGGACGCTATGACTATAGGTTGATGACCAGTCATAGCTAGGAGGCAACAAGATGCTTCCATATTAACAAGAGTCGGGGTAGGTAGGGGAATGCAGTGCAGGGACCTTTTGTAATAGATAAGAGTGCCTCCCCCACGGGAGTTCACTCTATCATCACGTACCGTTCTGTAATTGGCAAACCTAGGGTTCGCCTTCCCCGGTTTTAGAAAGGTTTCCTGCACGCATATGATATCGATAAGGTGGGTACAACAAAAGTCGTGGACGAGGTCACGTTGTCTGAAGAGGCCGTCAGCGTTAAATGACGCTAACGAAACTGAGTACGGTTTCGTGCGTTCGGTTGTACTACCCATAGTGGTTGTACTGGGGAGGGGCCTGGGGGACGAAGCGCTTAAGGGCGCTTAGTAAGTTTGCGTGTTCCAAAGTGTATTGGATCACGTCCGCTGGGGATTGAGCGTATTGCATCTTGTGGAATAGCTCTTGTACCTCATTGATGTCAACCGACATAGCCAGATCGCTGACTAGGTTGATTGCCTCTTGAAGAGGGGCAGCCATCAATGGCATAGGGGGAGCTTGTGGCCGGGAAGCGGCGCGGGGAGGGGCGCGAACGGTGTTGGCAGCGGGTGCCGGGAGCGCGGGGCGAGCCGGGGCCGGTGCGCGGGCAGGGGCCGCGGCGCGGGCGGGTGCGGGAGCGGGCGCGGGCGCGCGGGCCGGGGCGCGGGCGGTAGCGACGGTCTTAACCATACTGGGTGGTTAAGACCATGCGTTACGGGCTGGGAGCGGCGCGGGTATTACCTGTGAGGCAGGTACTACCGTTAGTTTAGGGCTTACCCGTTGGTAACGGTCATAAGAGGGACGGGTCGGCCTATGCCTTTCCACCCTGTGGTTCACTCGTGGTGCTTTAGGGCAACCACGGTAATTCGCGGTATGCCCTTGAGCACCGCATAGAACACAACTGGGTGGGTCCGGCGAATCCCGGGTGCGAGTGCACGCTGCTGTCGCGTGATCGCCTAGGCACTTAACGCACCTAGCGCCAGCGAAGCAGAAACGGGAGGCGTGCCCGTATAGTTGGCAGTTATGGCACTGCGAGGGACTCCCATTCTTGTATGGGGCTTGGACATCGAGTCCTGAGAGGCCACAGACCTTTTTTAAATTAAAAATGGCCTTGCCTTCAGGTGTACGATCTAGTACTACGAGTACTAGATCGTAGGGACTGCGGTCCTTCCCGCTGTACATGCGGTGAACTGCATGTACGGGGAAGTCTTGTGCTTTCAGGTCGGCACATACCGAGTCGGTATGTACCTCCTTGGGCACACCGCGGATGACAACTCGGAGGACTTTCTCCTCTTCGAGCGCATAAGTGTGAAAACTTATGCTCTCTTTACGGAGGAGCTTTGTTAGCGCTCTGTGGTCGCTAATGGTGGACACTTGGACTTTAATGCCCTGCTGCGTGGAGCGGGCATTAGTATAATGGATCCCACGATCCGAAACTAAACGGGACAGCATGTCCCATTTGGTTTTGTCCTGAATGAACAGGGGCGGAGGCGGTTTTTCGCGGCGCGCGCTCGCGTCCTGAGGGGACGTGGCAGTGGTGGCCGGAGCGGAGGGAGGAGACGCGGGGCGCGGGGCGGGGGTCGGCTTCTTGCCGGAGGCGGGGGCCTTAGCGGGTGCCTTGGCGGGAGGGGCGGAAGTTGCGCAACTAGCGGCTTTAGGAGCACGCTTGCGTTTTCTATCTACGACGGTATAGCCGTCGTTATCTGAGTCCGAGTCGGTGCGTAAGGCGCGACTCGGATCTACCTCCATCTCCGCTTCGGAGTCCGAAGTGGGCTCGACAACGGCGATGGAGGGACGGGTGCTCGCTGGCCTCCCGATCGGTGAGCGCGAGCGAGACCTCTCACGGGGAGGGGCTGCCACCGTGCGTCTGTTGTCTGGGCCCGGAGCGGGCGAAAGCGGACTGTCCTCTGAGAAGGACCGGGTCAGAGGAGGGCCGTTGGCCTCCGGGATTGAAGTCCCGGAGGGAGCAATAAGAATGTCCGTGAGGCGGGCACTCGCTTCCTCTTCGAGGAGTTGCATATGAGCAACATACAGATCGGGGTGGCGGAGGGCGAAGGTCTGAAGGACCTGCACCTCACCGTTAGAGGGACGGGACTGCATCCTGAGGGGAATACTCAGGACGCCCTATCAAGGGTTTGAATTCCCTCACACACCTTGTGAGCTCACTGTGTGAGAGGGAGTGTGTACCTAGGGTGTGCCCTAGTTGTGTACCCTCTCCGAGCTTTTTTCTCGGCGGAGAGGGGTGCTCCTAAGCGCTACTCCGGGGTTGACTAGGGGCGACCCCAAGGCCAGTTATCCCGGAGCCCAGCTTGCTTCGGCTGACCCGTGAAGCGGGAAAGGCCACGGTGCAAGGTTAAACCAAAAGTTCGACAGTGGCCGTTGTCACCGTAGGGTGTCACACTGCGACCGCAGCAAATGGCGGATTTGATCGTTCAGACGGGTTTGGCTGACGCTACCCCACGCCTGAACGACGTCGCTTAACAGCACAAAGTGTGTTGTTACGCGCACTGTTACAATGTTGTGTCGAGTAGTAAAGTTGTGAAATGCGCACCGAAAAGTGCGGTCAAAACAAGACCACCAGCCCGATATGATGTTGTTCCGAAACAAGGGACTTGGGTAGGTGGTAATGCCTGACGTCTTAGAGCGCCTCTGCGCGACGGCACGGCGAGCTCGTAGCTCACGTTGCACGGCGTTCGGCGGCTGCTCAGCTTCTGCACACAAAACAAAACTTCATCAGGACTGCGTATTCCAAGGCACTGGTCTGCAACTAGCGTCGGAACGATGACCCGAGTGAGACGGCAATAGTGCGGGGACTATTGCGGTCTCACTGGGAGATACTGGCGGAGCTGTAGACAGGTGTGCACGGCGTGGCGGCACAGGTCGGAATGTGACACAGGTCGGAATGTGACTACAGCCACTGAAGAGCAAGTTTTAAGACAACCTACAAGCATATGCAACTCACAGGCTGTCCAAATGCATAGAGCCACTACCACACACCAATACCAGTTGGTAGCATGCCCAGCATGCTGGAAGCATTGCCCCGTTCGATTACAGTACTGATTCGATGTACCAAATATGTGTCAGCATTATGATCACGCGTTGCATTGAATACATTGTTCAGACGAATGCTAGTCACCGCGATAGCAGCTTTAGTAAAGTAGTCATAGAGGAAGTTTCTACATATTGAATAGCACGTACTCATGTATCGTCTTCTGTAGAATCCCTTGATTCACAGTAGATGATAAAAGATTTTCCGTTCAAACTACAGTTAGAGGATATGATTAATAGGGGAAGTCTGATTAAAGTGGCCATAGGAAGCAAAGCAGCCACGCTTCATGTTTCCGTTATTTGAAATGATAGCGTCATGTTGCACACATTGCCCTAACACACATTACCGCTTTGGGCGGCTGCTCGGGCAAAGCGGATTTTTACTAGTAATACGGATTCGTACTACCTAGTATGTTTTAGTAACCTACTAATCATACGCTTATTTAGTCATGTGCGTAAATTTAAATTGCATATTAAAAACATTAAAAATACTCTGTAAAAACTTAAAAAATTAAAAAAGCTTTTATTACTATTTCTTTCAATCCAAAGTTAAAATAGCCGTTCTGAGTTGACCCCCTCAATATCTCAAAGCCCAGAAATATACCTACTTGCAATGCTGGTTACTTCAAACGGAAATAAAATTTTAATCAGTACATAATCTCAATATAGGCCCTTTCCCCTTCTTACTAATTAAATAAATATGTGTCTTATACAAATTCATGTAGAAAACACTTATACGTACCATCTGTTTACAACTTTCTCGTTCAATATTAAAAATAATGGTGAATTGAGAATAGCAACTTCCGCTTTAGAAATACTTTCAAAGTCTCAGTGAAGACGCAGATTGTAACGATCGGAAACGTCGATGGCGTAAAGTTCCGCTTCTTTGTTGTTTACATAATGTTTGCGAAATTCAAAGTAAACATTAAACAGAGAATATTCGCCGAATGTGCTGCAGAGAGTTCATGTTTGTGTTTAAGGTTACCGATCGAATACAAGTACTAACTTGCTAACTCAGAACCAAGTTATAATGGATTGAACGTCATTTATGTTAGTGTTACTGCGTTGTTCAGATATTGTAACTTAACTTTTTATACCAGTAATTATTCCGTCTATAAAAAGATCTGTAGCAATAAAGAAACGGAAATGTATAGGTAGCTATATATTACAGTTTTTCACTAACCTATCAAGACCATGCAGCCTGGAAAATCTCTCTAAAGGAATATACCTGAAAATTTTAAAATTACAGTATATCTTGAATAACTATTTCGAAATGTGGTCGAACTATACTTAAATCGCACTAATATCATACACGTGAAAATTTGTGTGTTTGTATATTTCTTACTTCTTTACGCTCAAATAACTGGACAAATTTTAAAGAAATTTGGTATGGAGTTAGAAGAAGCGCTAGTTTTACTCATGAGATACCTTTCATCATCAACATATCAACACGTGAGTGTAACCGCGGGGCGCAGCTAGCTAGTTCATAATTAAATGTCAGCTAGTCATTCTATTATTCATTAAAACTTATAACTACTGTATTTTTAACCGCTAATATTTAATGTTCTCAGAGTAGTTTTTAACTAAGTTATTCAATACCGTTACTTTTTATAAAATGGAAGGTCCTCAGTATAAGAATCTAAATTTAAAATATAGTGTCGTAGTCAACGTTAGTGTCTCCACTTCAAAAATTTGTTTTGTTCTAGAGTTTTTCTGCCCACCATACAACAACTTACCACGGGTAATAAAATAGCTCGGACGTGGCCACTGGGTTTGTGTGAACTTTGTTTTATACGGCTAAATGGACTTATGCAGGTTCGTAAGCAGGCTCATTGTTCCGGGGTCAGCATTATATTGTGGAACCAATTATACTGTTTTGTCATTTACTTGATGAAGCTAATTTAATTTGATGAGTAAAGTAGTATAAATTCTATTAAACTTTCCATTACTGATGTTATTAGCACCTATCTCTACGCACGCAGACTTTTTCAGATTATTTATATTTTTTTTTTGCCTGCTTGGTTATCCTTTGACCACTATCTCACCTGATGGTAAGTGATGATGTGGTCGAATATGTTGTTTAGGCTAACCTAGAATTACTGACTCTCCAGGACAGCTGCTGGAACACACCGTTAGGTGCTTGGCGACAGGTTTTCTACTTGAGGGTGGTAGCTAGCCAGGCGGACATTCGCAAAATGCCCTACCACCATGCTATAACGACTGCTATCCGAAGAAAACAACCGGGACCGACGGCTTAACGCGCCCTCCGAAGCACGGAAGCGCTCAGTAGTAATGTCACTAGCGGCCACCCATCCAAAACAAGACCGCGGCGGACGTTGCTTAACTTTGCTGATCAATTCAGAATAGCTAAGCAAACTTAGCTATGAGTGCTTCAGTTCATACCTTAATGCAAGGGTTTAATGGATTCAAACTATTGAAAAAAAACTGGGTTCGTCTTCTAATGATGATGAACATATTTAACAAAGAAAATGAAACAAGGTTTAATATTCATATATAAAATTTTGGAGGCGATGAAATATCACAACATAATAAATAAACTTATCCTGAGATTAAAATGACAGGTATCGAGTTGGTGTGACATCTTTTTCTATTTTCAATTTCTTGCAATACCATATCCTAGCATCCTACTGAACAACTGTTATCGTAAATGTGAAAGAGAATAATATTTTATCGATGTACCTGGTCTTATTTCATTGTGTTATTTGATCTTTACATTAATTCTTATATTCTATTATATCTTATATTAATATACACGATATCATTCATCATCATATATAGAATATAAGATAAGAAATATAAAAACAAATATATATACTTCATTGTACCATCAATACACCTCGTTTCATTCGACCAACAATATCAACATATATAATAAAAACGTTTATACAAGTAATTTGTCGCAAACTTAACATTACACTTAATTTAAGTCGATCAAAACTACAAACCAGTTCCCCTTGGGGTGCCGAGTTAGAATGTCAGATTTCAGATAAGTTAAAATGATATTAGGCGGAATTGTCACTAGATATATTTTTGTATTTTTTAAGTGTTTTATTAAAATAATAATTTGATGTTTTCTTAAAATATTTTAAAAATATTTGTTATTATTAAATATGGATTTCCGCAAAATAACACATTAATCTATTCATTACTACCATTTTATTAAAAAAATCCGTGTTGCTTAACCTGTTAAAACCTCAAACAGCTTCCTCTAATATTGAACCAAAACGCTCATTTTTCTACTACTTACTGAAGTAGATCCTGACTACGACCCTGGATTACCAGCTCACTCTCACCTATATTACTTTGTAATCCTTTCGCTAGAAGCGTGTAAACTAGGGTAGGTAGTACAGTAGACTAGATTTGAACGGTTTTATTTTTATACTTTATGAGGAACTCGTGACTGTGCAGGAAATTTTGAGGACGTGACAGGAATGATCGATGTAGCGTCTAAGCTCAAGACTCATTGGAGCATCATCCTTGTTTCTTATGAAGCAATTCTTAGTTTGAGATTAATTTTATTAGGAACTACAATAAAGTAACCTAGGTTATAAAATGTATGAGAATCTAATGCATAGTATAATGTAATAAATTAGTAAGTAATTGATTTATTTGCAACTTGCTGTAATTAATTTTGACGTATTAATAATATTATATTTAAGTAATAAAAAGTCTCAAGAAGAAAATCTGTCGCCAAGCGCAACGGTCTTACAAAATTACAAATTTACTAAAAGGAAAAATTATAGACATGTGCGGGATTCGAAACCGCGTCATCCATATGATCTGACCAACTGAGCTAACATGACAATGGTTCATAACTCCAATTTTTCCTCTCGTTCCTTAACCATCGTATGGGGATGGAGCAACACCTATAGTTCTACTTACATTGTACTACAAACCTAACGATGTGTTCCGGCAGCTATCCTTGAAAGCCAGTAATTCTAGGTTAGCCTGTACAACATCTTCGACCACATCATCACTTATCATCAGTTGAGGTAGTGGTCAAAGGCTTAGTCAAAGTCCATCAGCTAGAAATAAATAAATAAATATGCATAAGTATGTAATAAATATTAAAACGAAAATCTTAATTTGAGAAACAATTCGACTCATTACACAGAATTTACGCAAAGGCACATTCTTTATTAAAGATATGCAATAGTTACTTAACTATATCAACAATTTGATAAGTTTGAAACTACTGGAATAGTTCCAAACTAAACAGTTTCAAATTCAAAAGTTTTCCTTGTCAGTAAATTTAATATTCTGATACTATAAGATCTTTGGTTTTGCCCAACGACTTCATAAACGTTTATCAAGCAAGGGAAAAAAGGATCGCAGTAGCACCATAAAAAACGGGGTCACTGCGTATCGCACATGATATTTTCTGACCCAGAAGGTCCGGCCTCTTTAATAGACGAAGAGAGTGCTCATACGTAATACTTTAATTATCAGATGAATCTTATATTTTACATCATTTTGTTTGCTCGTAAAGGGTCTCTTATTTCACCAATGTCAATATCCTAATGTATCACATTACGCACTTGTGCGTTATTGTAATGTAAAACGCATTGTTTATCAAGATGCTTCGTCCAAAACGAACGGTATTTTTTAAATCTTAGCAAACAGTTTTCATGTCAGAAAAGTGGTCATTAATATGAATAAAATTAACTTTGGAAGATAAGATACAATACATAAACATTTAATTCTTTAAAGTTATTAATTTGGACCATAAATTACAACCATTTATTTCCAACATAACACAAAAATATGTTTAAGAAAGACCGAATTTAATTTATTTCCTTACAAATATGTAATAAATCGTCGTATGACATACGTGCGCTTTGACAATTACATCCTCTTAATTAGCCATTAGCAATATCACCTCGGCTGTAATTTTCAATTTACCGCACCTATATAATAATGTACTATTATATCTACATTTATATTCTCTAAATTTCTTTACACTAAAAAACAATTATTTAGCCGCAATGCAGTACACTTTTTTTATTTTATGCTGTTGGTTAAGCAGTTATAAATTGATAGCGACATACAAATCATACAATAAGAGTATCGCTGTTACAAATCTTTTTAACGGATATAAAATTCATTGTGTGTCAGAAAATAGTCAGGGTTTCGTTTGGCAATAAGACATACATTTTTAATTTAGAAACATGGTAAAGGAAGTAATTTCTTTACCATGTTTGTATATTTAGTTGCATTTTTGACCTTACCTACAGTAAAATTATATTTTTATACCATTCTGATGTCTGAAAATAGCTTTATAGCCAATAATTGCAAATTTATAACCGTCATGAAAATTAGTACTAACGCTTCACGTGGAATTACCCGCTATTGTATGCAATCATTGGTAATTTTGTATTTTGTTTATTATATAACTTCATTTTTTTATAGCTTATGGTGAACCATATCTATGCTTCTGACCACTACCTCACCTGATGGTAACTGAAGATATGTTCAGAGACGTTCTTATTGGTAGAATTATTAGCTCTCAAGGACATCATCCGAAACACTCCGCTAGGTAATTGACGACAGTTATTGTACTGTAATGTACTTGTACTGTTAGTGTAATTCTAGGCTAGCCTTAACAACATCTTCGACCACATCTTCACTTACCGTCAGGTGAGATAGTGGTCAAAGGCTAGCCTATCAGTAATAAAGACGAAAAATGCCTAACTACCATACTTAAATTTTGCGGGTATCTCTACGTTATTACCTATCTTTCTGAATGATTAACAATATAGGTACTTATAAGTTTATTTAAAAAGGCAAAAGAATTTCATTTTGTATTTCCAGCAGCTGTCTCCTCGCCTAAAACCAGCGCCTCATCTCGACCTCTGGAAAAACTAGTATATCTTTATAAGGTGACAGTTTGCCAGACGAAGATTTATGACGGACAGGGGCGGTCTACATCGACGGGTGTTCTATAAGTGATTAACTCCCAAAAGAACTCGCCTTAGATAATATTGTAACGAAAGACTGATGTTTCTGGTTCATGTGAAACATTGTGTGCCCAACATCTGGGTTTAAGGTTATAGCATAGGTCAGAATGAAGGCCGTCTTGGTTAGAAATGGAACTTGCTCCAGATAATATTGTCAAAAAGATTGATGTTTCTGGTTTATTGAAAATGTTATCATATATCACATACATAATCTGGGCATCCTACTTAGAAATGAAATAATAAAATGTTATACCAATCGAAGCAAAATAACTTATTCAGACTTTGTATGTTCTACAATTATCTAAAAATACAAGTAAAAACATTTAAAGGAACAAATCGACACATGTGAGACCATTTAGATGATACAAATGTCCGAGCGATTCTACGTTGCCCAAGTCTCCAATATTTTATGTGAATAAACACAGTTATATTTATAGTAGATTAATGAAGTCATTGAAAAAATAATATTTAATTAATAACCATACATTTTTTTATTTGCGTTCTGTATTTACGTTGATACCTGACGTTTCTCGCTAAACGCATCAGGTTTGAAGCCCGCATAGTATAGCTTGCTAAATCGTTTTGAACCAATCAACTAGATTAAGTAACGTCCACTGTAAAAAGAGGGTAAGATAATTTCGTTTTTGGAAGGCACTTGCGATGTCAACCGCTTCATCACTATCAATGCTAGCCTTAATTTTTTTTTTCATTTGTACATTTATTAAAATTTTAACTCTTAAATAATCACTTTCGTATGTGGTTGTCTGCTCGTCTAATCCAGTGGAAAAAAAATAGTCACCCACACAAAATCTGGCAAAATTATAGCTGAAAAAAGTGCATCAACACTCAAATTTTGAAATTTCATTTATCCGTTACATACCTTTGTAAGTAGAAGTTGGCAGAACGTGTTATATTCCAAACTTTGCCAACTATTGCGCAAGCGGTCCGTCATAACGGTGGCCTCGATGATCAAGCTTATGAAACTTATTTAATTTTGCACTCTACTCTCAAAGGAAAACTTCGATTGATAATAAAGCTTAGATCAAAGGCTACTTCGGTTAATTAATTTCAACCGCAAACCAAGATGTAATTAGAAAAAAAATCTAGGACTAAAACTTTTGAGTAAGGTACGAACACGAGCAACAAATTAATGTAGGGACAATTTCTCTAATATTTTCTATCTGAAGATGGATTTAATCATGGTGGATTACGGCAAAACGATTTAAATTAATGAGTAGATGATATTGTTATTGGAAGGTATAAGACACTCAGTTAAAACCGGCGGGTGACGTAGGCAAGTAACAGTTATAAGGTACAGTTTTTTCGTTAGCTGATATTCTAGCCTTTGACCACTATCTTACCTGATGGTGACTGATGATTAGTTCAATGATGTTGTTAAGGCTAACCTAGAGTTACTGGTTTTCAAAGAGTGCTGCAACACACTTAGCAATAGATTTTATACTTGAGGGTAGTAGGTAGTCAGGTGGACAATCACAAGTTCTCTTCCACCATGTCACTATAGCAATAACGACTGCCTTTCTAACTAACAACCAGTACCGACGGCTAAACGTGCCCTGCGAAGCATGGAAGTGCTCAGTAATTTAAGTCACTAGTAGATGGGTGACCAATGACCATCCAAGTCAGGACCGCGACGAACGTTGCTTAACCTAGTTCATTGTTTAAGAAAGACTAGGCCAGCTTGATTACGAGGACTTAAGAGTTAATCATTGACGTAGTATCTCATCATATAAAAATCTTTTGTTTTCACATTTTATCTATTTTTTAGCCATATGGCCGCAAATTCTAAAAAAGTTGTAAAGTCGTGAACTGAGTCTCATTGCCCGGACATATCGTTATTGTGCTTTACGAATTATTTGTTTTTTTTGGAGATGGTAGTTTACGGGCACAAAATTCCAGCGCCATAAATTGCCTACCATCATCAAAATGTTCACAGGATTAAATGTGGTTGATTATGGCTGTTAGAGGTCGACTTTAGACGCTTAACAAATTCTTGTTCTTAACGAAACAGAATGTAAGATAAGTGGGTACATATTTTTGATGACACAGTTGCTTAGAATATATATATTATTATATATAAAAACCGAAACCTGACTTCAAAAATGTAAAATAACTTGTTGAGGTCCTTAAATTATCACGGCCCGACTTTCACAAGTTTTGAGACTTAAATTTTTTTATATTTTTTTTATGCCTGATAGATAAGCCTTTGACCACTATCTCACGTGATGGTAAGTGATGATGTGGTCGAAGATGTTGTACAGGCTAACCTAGAATTACTGGCTCTCAAGGACAGCTGTCGGAACACACCGTTAGGTGCTTGGCGACAGATTTTTAACTTGAGGGTGGTAGCTAGCCAGGCGGGCATTCGCAAAGTGCCCTACCACCATGCTGTAACGACTGCCATCCTAAGACAACAACCGGGACCGACGGCTTAACGTGCCCTCCGAAGCACGGAAGCACTCAGTAGTAATGTCTCCAGCGGTCACCCATCCAACTCCCGACCGCGGCGGACGTTGCTTAACTTTGCTGATCGATTCAGAATGGCTAAGCAAACTTCGCTACGAGCGCTTCAAAAATAAATATATCCTTACTTTTTTCTTTGATAAATACATGCTTCAAAGATTATCATCACTCGCATGCAATGCTGGTCACAATCAAGAAGAGTAAGCATTCAATTATCCTGGTATGCAATGACATCTTTTCATTTAACTGCTTGTAAATTTAAAACTACTCGACCGACGCTGATGAAATTTAATGGGTAGACCCATTTAAACGTTTTTATTTGGACGTAATACCCAACAAACATATATCAAAATTATTCATAAATATATGAAAAAACACACTTATTGAAAAACTTAAAACTTTAATATTTGGCTGTAACACAAATATTCAATGTTCAAATATTCAGGATTAAAGTCTACTACAATTGAATTTTACCCTACGAATAAAAATTGATTCGTAGGTATTATCTCATAATAGAAACAATCCTTTGCTCAGATCAAATAATCATTTTATTTGTTAATGGAGCAGCACATAACCTAATATATGGAAATTGAATAATAACTACTTTATTTCTTTATATTATGATTACAAGCACTACCGCGTACTAAGCGAAAATCATAAATTTATATTGGAATACAAAATGTTTTGCCCCGGGCGGGAATTGAACCCGCGTCCTTCCGATTTCGCGCCGGATGCTTTATCTATTAAGCTACCGGGGGTACGGCTGTGTCGCCGAAATTTCGTACTCCAATCGTATTTCTTAAACCGTCATAGGGGACGGTGCGCGGCTATCAACCGTTGATAGCCGCGCACCGTCCCCTATGACAGAATAGAAGGGTAGCGACATCATTCCGAGAGTTAAGTGTTTGAAAAAAAACTGCTTTCGGTCAGATGAAGTCTAGTAGTCTGGTTGATAGCCGCGCACCGTCCCCTATGACGGTTTAAGAAATACGATTGGAGTACGAAATTTCGGCGACACAGCCGTACCCCCGGTAGCTTAATAGATAAAGCATCCGGCGCGAAATCGGAAGGACGCGGGTTCAATTCCCGCCCGGGGCAAAACATTTTGTATTCCAATATAAATTTATAATAACTACTTTTCTTGACATTACAGTTACATAATTGAGCTTTTTGCATAACCTCGCGTCTAATTGAACGTGAAATATGATTAAATCTAATGTCAAGGAAAGCTGTCATGGTTGCGGAATATACTTCTAGCGTTACCTTATTGGCCTTGAACTAAATTGTTCCAAACGCGAACTTTTTGTTTGTGATATTTGTCCGGATAAAGTTTCTATTATTGAAAAATTCAACTTACTTGCACCAAATATAAAATTAGTAGAAAAAAGTTCACTCCGTCTTTTGGGTTCACTAATTCTTGGCGAATCTTTACACCATTTGTCGATGAACAAATTTAAAAGTTTAGAAATGCTTTAGTTCACAAGTTCAAGTACATATTTAATATGATGAGTAGGATATATTGTGCTGTTTTTGGTTGCATGAATTCGTCAATAAAGCATTCAGAGAAAACTTTTTTTATATTACCTGGAAACTCTGAAATGTAAGACCATAAAATAATTTTACTAATTAGTATATAGAAACCTACATAATGTGCGTCTTTTAAATATATAAGTATTTCTTTTTATCTTCCGTAAAAAAGATGTCTGGATTAATAAAAAAAGTGAATGACACCAGTGAAATAGGTAGTTATAGGCGGTTCATGAATCATGATAAGGTAGGTACGTTTGTGTTAAAACCTCGGGGCATATGTTTTGTTAGTTTGTATAATTCAAAGTAATGAAGTGGTATTTTATTATTAATAATAGTTGTTTATTGTTCTGTATAATACTTCATAAATAAATTAGAGCGTCAGTGACAGACAGACGGTCAAACTTATTTTTCTGGTATTATTTGCTATTTTTAGTAGGTACTTAGTTGAAATTTTCTTACATAAAGTATTTCTGCTGCTGCTATAACAATATATACCAATAAAGCAAATTTATAAGACCGATTTGTTATTCAAACATAAACATGTTTTTAAATGAAATCTACCAATCATAAAACAACACATATTTATATTGAACATTTCCTATTCAATTCACAAAGTATGTTATTTTTTTTATAAAAAAAAAAATATTTCCAATCACATAACTAAATCGAAACACAAAGTAGGCAAATGTAATTAAAATGCTAGATGCGGGCAGCCCTATCGCATGTTTACGTACAGCGTGGCGGTAGGTAGTTATATAAGGACAGAGCCGAGTTAATATACTGTACAGAAAATATTACCGTGGCAATACTGCCAGCATGCTAGGCACCCTGCCGTAAGTGAGTGAACTAGAGCATTTAGACTGCCTGTGAGTCTGCTATGACTTATAGGTTGTCTAAATGCTTTTATTGTAGTACCTGTAGTGTTGTATGTAGTTCGTAGTATTTTTTATAAAATAAATAATAATAAAAAATGCAGGCTTAACCTACAATATCTCTAACTGTAATAACCTACAATCTGGCACTCAAAGAATGTATGCCGTTAGTGATATGAATTCGAATATGCCTATGTAATAAAACAATACAGCTTCAACATTTTTTTAAATAATATTTCAAGTCAATTATTTGTCCTTTCAATAACATCAAGTTGAATTATTTTTGTGTTTCCAAAAAAAATATTTAACTACTAATTTTTAATCACGTTAAAATATGTATGTGTTTTTCAAAAACATTTTTAAATCGCGTTAAATTATGTATGTGATTTCGTATTGAAGCTCTCGTAGCGTAGCTTAGTCGTTTTTAACCGATGAACTAAGTTAAGCCACGTCTCCTGTAGTCACGATTTGGTTGGGTGACCGCTAGTGGTATTTTTAAAAAGCGCTTCCGCGCTTCTGTGCCACGCCAAACCGTTGGGCCTGGTTGCTATTTAGATTGTGGCAGTCGTTAAAGATGGTGGTAGAGCATTTTGCAAATGGGTAAGGAAAAATGTGTTGTCAAGCGCCTACTGATGAGTTCTGGCAGCTGTTTTTGTTGAGAGCTAGTAATTTTAGCTTAGCCTAAACTTCGGTGGCCATATCGTCACTTTTCATCAGATAGTAGCCGAAAGCTAGCCACACCTTAAAAAAAAAAACGTAAATGTTATTGAATTCAAACAACAAATATTGTCTACAATACTATCTGTTACAATAGTAATCTAAGTATTATATTCCCATTTCAAGTTTAAAATCAAGAAGGCGGCGAAAAGGTTTACAAAATAAATTGCTTTCCGCTTGTCAGCGTATTAAACGCGGGTAAGCAGACAATCAGAAAAAATCCTTTTGCAAAATTACTTTTCAATTGAGATAAACGTCCTTCCATGAGGATTTAGGACGTTTCTTTGCTGTACGCAAATTTGTTTCGTTTCATTCAAACGTATATAAACAAAAATATTCTTTTAGAATCTTCAAATAAAAATATAACTAAAAAATAGATCAAACAATTAATTTTCATGTTAAGTATTCTGAAATCCAAACCTCATGTTCTGAAACTTAAACAGTGTCAAAGGTATTTTGAGCGCTGTTTAGTAACTACATAGAGGAATCAATTGTGTTTTATCTGTTTTTTTATAACAGATACATAATAACAGATTTCTACTTGCAACGAACTTGGCAAACCAAACTCTTTCACTCAATTCGAATTGAATAGAAGATTTGTTTATAAAACGTCGAATGTTTATTCAGGGAATTATTGAAACGCGACTATTGTATTTAAAACAACAATGACATACATTAATGCCGTAAGTGTAGTCTTATACAAGTAAATTATAATTACTCGCAAAACCGAAAGGCAATTAAATATTACTCGAAGAAAGCTGTCGAATTGGGTAATCAATTTAAGGAGAAAAAGCATTTGATTAATTTGTATGCTCATCTTGCCTCATTGATCGGTGTTTTTTCTCTGTTACTGATTTCATGAATATCTTCATGTAAATGAAGAATGGTAAATGAGGTGAGAGTGATATTATTCCCGTCGGTAAGTGACATTGACCTACCTCTGTGTATTAACTGTGACAATTGTACTCTTATTTTACTATGAAAGGTTCCGTAAGATGATTGTTATTTTATCAGATTTTTGTTAGGTTAGGTTATGGGAAATTTAAGATTCAATTTTTTTTTATATTAGTCACATTGTGCCCCCGAATATATAAATTATTTTTGCGCCTAGGTAAATACATTATATTGCGGATATAACTTTACTAATCTACTTAGTTAATTATGTTTATATTTACTATGTTATTATATATTATGTCTGAAAATTGTTATCAATTAAGATCAGAGCCCCCATTGTAAAGTGGGTATTATGCCAATGAATTCTCATTATTCTCATTATTACACTTGATTTATTCTAAGCCTGCAGGTTGTAGGGAGAGTTACATACCAGTGACCTCCGTCCACTAAACCCTCCTCTCCGAGCCATTCTGATCTTCTCCTTGTAGACTACTCTATTCACAACATATTTTTTTTTACTATTGAATCCAGATATCACTGGTACGATATCCTATCATTCTATCTTGATGATATCTTACTAACACTGAATCACGTAGCATGGTTTTGTTGTGGACCTAAATAAGGTCTTACATTGTGGATTCCATATTCCATTATAGTAGCACGGATACAATCCTGTATACTACATACTAATAAAAAAATTGAACAATTGGTGAGCGCAGAAAGATTTGTAAACGGTTCTCACTTTCGATTTTAGCTGTTACAACACTCAAACCGCACGCCATGTCGCCCAAACATATGTATTTGATATGTACAAGTACCAACCTTACAAATCTGTTTTGCCAGTTTTGCGTAACAAACTCTATCCAGCTAGATGAACCAATTGAACTTACTTAATGTTCTTTTTTTTTCCTTAACGTAACTTGCTGACTTGATGAATGAAATTCTGGAAGAATCCGTAAGTGGTGCATTGTGCAACACTGACATATATATTTCAAATCATAGAATTAAAAAACAAAGTTATCGTTTTGACATAAATTAAATTCCTTATTACAACTTATTTTGAACATTGTTAAAAAATCAAAGGGCCAGGCAGTAATTTAAAAATAATGTTAATGTGTCGTAAGTTTATTCAGAACGCAAATATTAGTCAGAAAACGCTTACACTCACCTCGTTTGCTTGATTTATCAATTCTTTCGTTCACCTTTTGTATATGCCCAGAAAACATCAGAATCGTAGGAAGCTCGAATAACATCCTGAAATCCATATTTGTAACAATTGTGAACATTTGTAATCGACAGCTTATACAAACTATCTCTTCCTTTACTTAAAGAAAATTATATAGCTCTCGATTTCAACTGGATATTTTATTTTGCGTATAGTTTCAATTACTTTGTATCTAGCTGGAAACTGTACCAAGTTATCCGTGCTTGAAGGCTAAACTAAATGGGTGTTGGAAGAGAGGTAACAAAAACAGTGATATCGGCAAGTTTGTAGATTTGGGACGTAAACTTCTGAGCGTTAGTTAAAGTTTAATATCGGTCTCATATAAGCAACATATATGACTGCGTAGCAAAATACCATGATAATAATAACCAACTTTGAGATGTATTTGTTATTAACAGTCTAAAACAGTAACAGTTGAGGCCAGGTACAGTCTTTCTAATTATGAACTTAACCCGTGCCCCCGATTTTACGCACCGGACGCCTTAACCGCTTTGCCGCACCATTGAGGCCATTGAACAGACTGATTTTTACTTATTTTTGACCACTATCTCACCTGATGGTAAGTGATGTTGTGGTCGTAGATGTTTTTCAGGCTAGTCTAAAATGACTGGCTCTCGAGTACAGCTGCCAGAATCCTCCGTTAGGTGCTTGACTAATTATCTTGAACTGAATGAAAGAAAAGCTTAACACGTGACTTTTGTAATGATATCACTACACTACCCTTCTATTCCTTTAAATATGATTTAATCCATGCGCAGCAAAGATAATGACAATAATTTGAATTAAATTAAAAAATGGACGATATCGGTTGCGCGTCATATGAAAGGGAGTATAGTTCTTCCTATGGTGACTTTCACATTTACAAACTTTTGGTGCACAATATTTTCATCTTAGTTGATAGTCGAACCAGTAAATCCAGTTTAATGCACCGTTTACTTGAACTGCTCAGCCATCGAGACATGCTGGATGAAATGCTTATTTTGTGCCCTGGAATTAATATTCTAACTGTTATAGGGGATGGTGTGGCCATTAACGAAGCTAACGGACATAATTTGAACGAAAAAAAATGTTATTTCAAACACGTAACTTTTATGATGATTCCTTCTCCAAGTGCAATATCACCAAACTTTCCAAAGAACCTCAGATATTTCATAACTAATCAAGCACTGTATTCAATTATCATATATCTTATTATGGACGGAGAAGTGATATTGGAAGGAATCTGCTAAGCACTAAAAAGACGCATTTTGGTCTTTAAGGCATAGAATTTGACCAAATTGGCAATACCTCTTTTGGAGACTGCCTAGAAAACTGCTTGTAGGGCCTAATTCATCTCGTTTACTCATTGTTTTTCTCATTTGAACAGCTCTGGCCTGCGCATTATATTTACAATTGTGCTGTCGTCTGCATATCCAACGGTTTGAACTGATTGTTTATATGCAGGAATAAGAAAGTAGCAGAGAGAACTGAACTTTGAGCTACCCCAGCGTAGATAGCCTACTGATTGATTGGCACTCATTAAAGCATAAGCTTTTTAGCAATGCTGTCATGCAATATACTATCCAACAACTTTGAAATATCAAAAGAGACGGTGAACTGATTCCCATACTTGTCAACGACCTCACATCGAATGTTATAAACTAGAGAATGGCTATGCTAGACTAAGACACATCACAATCTAAAAAAAAACTTTCATGATTGACACAGCAATTCGGTCACGGAATCCACGCTGCTAGAAGTATCTTGAACAAAGCAACTGTGAAGGTCATAATGCAGAGTCAGTTGCATCCCATCCTAATCTTCTATCTTGTATTTTTATAGTCCTTATCAACCAGGGGCAAACTATGGAATGACTTTAACTGGCCGTGCAGTGAATACAGAGATATAGATTTTACTTGATAGTGGTCAGAGATACCCAAAAGTGAAAGTTTCCAGCGGTCAAGTATGATTTTATTATTATATACGTTTTAGTTTTAAGGCAAACCTTTCTTTGGGGTGGATTTTTTTGTAAAAATCCATGACATAAAAAAAGAACAGTATATGAGAGAGATGAATTAAGGCACACAAAGGGGTGAATATGTAATTGTGAAGTCTTATGATTACGCTGTTTATGTCAATTAAAATATTTTTTATGGTGTAAAAAATTACTTATTCTCTACAGGGTAGGATGTGTTCCCAAGTTTACAACGGAATAAGGATGGAAAACAATTTTCGAAACTAATCGTACTCTACTAGAATTTTTACCATTGGGACAAATAAAGTAACTCAAATAGGGTTAAAAATATATTTAGCCTTTGACCACAATATCACTTAATAGTGAGATAAAGTCAAAGAAATAGGCTTAAATTAGAATGACTCTTGAGAGTCAAGAGTACCTCTGCCGATACACACGTTTAAGGTCTCGTTGGCAGCTTTTGTGCATATGGGTGGTAGCCAGACGTGCGTTCACAAAATGTCTTACAATCACGTAAGTATGAAAATCCTATGCTGAAGCTGTAACTTGCCTATATTTCTCAAAATGTGTTGACAATCGGCTACAAAACAACTTTTTGAAGGGTGGGTTTAAGGAAGTATGCATGGAAAGGGGTATAGGATTGTGAAATATGTACGTAGGAAGAAGTTAGAGTCACAGTGAGGGTTTGAGTAACGATAAATATATCTTTAAGTCAAAATTTTAGTCGATGTAGAAGTTAAGATCGATTTTATGACCAAGAATTTGTAACTTTGTTAATAAAATAAATATAAAATATTGTAATATTGATTGCGGATAAACTAGAATATTTTTAATATATCTTTTTTTATTTTTTTATATAAATTTTATAAAAATATTCTTATCAAATTGTTTTCAATACTTTTTATATATTTTTATAACTTACATTCTTGATCATGCAATCAATCTCGACGTTTCCATCGACTACAATTTTGAATTAAAAATATCTTCATAAGATGTAAACAAGTGTACCCGCTAGCTAAACCTAGTTATCCATAAACAAACATAGACCGCTTATATTTACTTAATTTGGGGTTGGAAGACATAAATACGCCTAAGATATTTCGATTCCCTGAAATCGTATTTTCATTTTGCTTACTCAAAACGTTTATTCAATGCTCGTCGGCATTTTGATGATCGATTACACAAAGAGGATTATGTAGGCTTGCGAAGTGGTCTATTTTTGATGAAGGTTATTTTAGACTACCTTGTTGGTAAAGAGGTGAAAACGTTGATCGTGGTTCTGGATTTTATCCCGGGATTACTCAGGTTTCTCACTCTCATTTTTGTAACTAAAAAATCTCCATAGCTCTTCGGAGTCTAAGAGTGCTCAATTACTACAACAAAAAGGTCAATAAAGTGTTGTCTCTCTATATATCTACTAACTCTGAGGTCCTTGTTATGTAATTTGTTATTATTGTTTTTTAGGTTTAGAACTTATAAAGTCACACCGGAAACCTAAAATGTATACGGCTCAGTGTAAGGCTATAAAGTCGACCCAGTAAAAGGAAGATCCATCCTCCGTCAAAATCTATTCTTCAAAGCTCGCCCCATATTACAAATAACTAAATTACGTCTAGAGAAATCTATAAAATATAAACATTTGCTTACTGTTTATCTTCACATATATTACATGCGTACTACGTAAAAGTTACCTTTTCGTTTATTTTCTGTTTATGATATTTTTATTTTATGTTTATTTATCTATCTGACATCTATGTCTTCTATATATGAATGATTTTCTTTTAATAATTTAAAATTTTCATAATTTTCTCGCCTACTGCTTGATGGTTTTGTCAAGCACGTTTCAGCAAATATTATATATAAGTATTGAAAACATAATACACCACAATCATGCGCGTATGATACGAAAGCTTCTACCTTTTTCTGATATCCATACTTTTATTATAATAGTATAAGCCCAAGAGTCTGTACATTAAATTTAATCAAAAAAATATTTTGGCACTTTAAATAACCTACTCTAAGTTTTTTCCAACAAGTTCTGACTGTGTGTATGTCTGTTTATATTTGCATCACATGTAAATTAAAATATTTGGCTTTAATTTTCATGTGAAAATATTTGCTTAGTATGCGTCTATGTTAAAAGAAAATCCATCCTCCACGATTTCATATGATCAGTCTGGTCTGTTATTGAAGCCGCGGGTAACAGCTAGCCTGTATATCGTGTTATTTAAAATTGTAATGTGAACTCCCCAAACAACAATTCACAAATTTGTAATTTCTTAATAAAATTAGCTCTATATCTATGAAAAATATATTATTTATATATCCATGCTTCAACACGTAGACGAGGTAATGACATGGTAATCACTTCTTGTTGCAGTTTCTTTATTCGCTTAGGTATGTTAGCTATCTGGCTCGCTCGCTTAGCAGTCATAGTAACTCGCTTCTGAACATCTGCGCTCGCGTTAAGGCGGACACGGTGGCATATTATATTGAAATATTGTCCCACTTACGCTAACGTACAAAGTACAACAGACAAAGGTGTTATAATGACATGAAAGATGCAATGGTTATGGATTGAGTTTATTTAATTTTAATACAGGAAAGGAAGGTAATTTGGAATACCATTTGGTTATACGCTTGTATTATATTTTTCTATTGAGTTTAAATAAATAAAACCTGTATTAAATTGAAGCAATATTCATTAAGTATCAATCTGCAAACTATGAGTACTAACCAAACTACACAACTAGGTAACATTTTAGTTTGAACGCAAAATGACAGTATTCCGTTTTCGACATGTGGTGCAGGTATTTTGGAATAGAAGTATTCCAAATTATATTCACTATGCTTAACTTAGTTATGCAAGATATTATTACGCCATTATTTTATAAGAAAGTAAATATAATCCTGAAGCAACTCTTTAAAATCGGTGCGTAACAGGACTGAAGGTAATTTGAAATACCATTTAGGTAGTCAGAACTGAGTTTGAGGTAAAGCTATTTCTGTATAAAAGGATATTTATTATATAAATAATAAGCTTTAATTAGTTTAAATCAGTTATAAATACTTCACATCAGTATTAATCAGTTAGTTAATTAAATTTATAAATATGCATACTGCTGACATCAAAGTCAATATGCAAAATTTATAGTTCACTTTACAATATACATAAAGCTAAACTATCTGAACATTACAAATTGTGGCGATGGGAATTGGTTGTATACGTACCTCAAAAGTTTTTAATCACACTCCTTCACTCTTTGATCTCTGATAGCCATCTCGAGAATTTCGAGAACCAGCCGTGTAAACATGTCTACGGATGGCGTCTATTTTTTTATATTTTAAGGCCATTAAAACAAGATAGCATTACTAGTTTCCGTGAAAACCTCCTATTCCAAATTATCTGCAGTATTCCAAGTTACCCTCCTTTCCTCTACTCGTACTGTCACGGTGCATCGTTTGCAATTAGGAAATTGTTGTATTTTTATTTTAACAAGTGATGCTGGGAAATATGCTAACTGGTAGTTGGTTGGGGCATTTGGAGAGCCTACGGGCATAGAACATATAATAATACTACGGGCCTACAACGGCCTCTACCGTTTCATAAATGTATTTGTTATTTTATTGTATATAGTATGTAGCGTTTTGTTATTAAAGGCATATCACCGGTAAAAAGATATACTTATTTACTATGTAAATGTACAGTAGGTATACACATGCATGTGCTCATAATTATTGATGTACACGTACCTCTTCTGTCTGAGTGAAGTCGTGGGACAAAAAGCTATTTTCAAAGTAAGGGAATTTACGTTTAGTAGATCTAGTGATAGAAAAGTATTTTGAGAAGAACTTTACTTTCTACATGTCCAACGATATATTTCTGTTCAAATATTGCAAAGAACAAAGAAGTATTTTCAGGTTATCGTTATTGAATAGCATCAAACATGCGCTATGTATGCGCTATAAGCAAAATAATCACATTTTTTTTATAAATACATAAACAAATTGTTTAATTTCATTTAAATTTAGCCAAAATTATCGATCTCTATGACATCAGGCCAAGATATTTTTATGTGTGAAGTGTAATTTGATTCAATTCAATTCAGTTCAGTTCAGTTCAGTTCAGTCCAGTCCAGTCCAGTCCAGTCCAGTCCAGTCCAGTCCAGTCCAGTCCAGTCCAGTCCAGTCCAGTCCAGTCCAGTCCAGTCCAGTCCAGTCCAGTCCAGTCCAGTCCAGTCCAGTCCATTCCAGTCCAGTCCAGTCCAGTCCAGTCCAGTCCAGTCCAGTCCAGTCCAGTCCAGTCCAGTCCAGTCCAGTCCAGTCCAGTCCAGTCCAGTCCAGTCCAGTCCAGTCCAGTCCAGTCCAGTCCAGTCCAGTCCAGTCCAGTCCAGTCCAGTCCAGTCCAGTCCAGTCCAGTCCAGTCCAGTCCAGTCCAGTCCAGTCCAGTCCAGTCCAGTCCAGTCCAGTCCAGTCCAGTCCAGTCCAGTCCAGTCCAGTCCAGTCCAGTCCAGTCCAGTCCAGTCCAGTCCAGTCCAGTCCAGTCCAGTCCAGTCCAGTCCAGTCCAGTCCAGTCCAGTCCAGTCCAGTCCAGTCCAGTCCAGTCCAGTCCAGTCCAGTCCAGTCCAGTCCAGTCCAGTCCAGTCCAGTCCAGTCCAGTCCAGTCCAGTCCAGTCCAGTCCAGTCCAGTCCAGTCCAGTCCAGTCCAGTCCAGTCCAGTCCAGTCCAGTCCAGTCCAGTCCAGTCCAGTCCAGTCCAGTCCAGTCCAGTCCAGTCCAGTCCAGTCCAGTCCAGTCCAGTCCAGTCCAGTCCAGTCCAGTCCAGTCCAGTCCAGTCCAATCCAATCCAATCCAATCCAATCCAATCCAATCCAATCCAATCCAATCCAATCCAATCCAATCCAATCCAATCCAATCCAATCCAATCCAATCCAATCCAATCCAATCCAATCCAATCCAATCCAATCCAATCCAATCCAATCCAATCCAATCCAATTCAATTCAATTCAATTTATAATCTTTATTAATAATATGTTATTTTGATATTTTACATTTTATTATTTTATTGAATTTATGCTGAACACAAGTATTGACAAGTAACTTTGGTGTTAAGAATACATTATTTGTATTTGTTATTCCTGGCTTCTTCTGCAGACTTACTTCATTCTACACTTGGACTTTTAGGTTGACCACTCTCCATCATACTCTAATAAAATTATTTAATTGTTATAGATTGATAAATGACTTCAATTTATAGGCTCAATGAGTCAATGTTGGGGCAATGACGATAGAATGATGAATGACATTTTGACAGATAAGATTATTAGAACTAGAAACATTCTTACACAGTCGTATTTAATAATTTTTTATTTTATTTTCATTTTATTTTATTTTATTTTATTTTATTTTATTTTATTTTATTTAGGAAACAAACAGTCATACAAAGTTATAAAATATACATAAAATTGAACTAAAGCTAGACTTAAAGTTCCATAATTTGCAAAAGGTAAAGTTACACCCAAAAAGTTCTAGAAAGTAAATACAGATAATTTGACTATAAACCCACTCCTTAAACTAATAAATGCAAAAGTTACTTAAACATGGAAATACACTTATTCCTTAGACTACTAAAAGATAAATGAAAGATGTCTAAATCACAGAGCTTGCAATTATAAAAAGCACAGGCACGTCTTACATAACTATTTCTGACATAACAATTTTTACATCTTGCAATTACAAATACATGTTTACAACGGCAAGTTCGTTCACGGCTACCTGGAACCCTAAATGAAATGTTTTGCAGAAGCGCGGGGACATCGACTTTATAATTAATCACTTTGTGTAAATAAAATACATCAGCACAGTTTCGACGGTGTTGCAACGTTAACATTTTATGTCTGCTTAATGATATTTCATAAGAATATGGATTACCTATCCTGAACTCTAAAGCTTTCATAAATTTCTTTTGGACATTTTCCATTCGGTTTATATGTACTTTGTAGAATGGATTCCAAACTACGGAGGCAAACTCCAATATACTACGAACATAACTGCGATAGAGAACTTTATAGGTAAAGGAATTTTTAAACGGTTTCGAAATACGTAAAATAAAACCAAGCTGTTTAAAAGCCTTATTAATAATTTTATCTAAATGCGGCACAAAAGTTAACTTTGAATCTATTACAACTCCCAGATCACGAACTTCTGAAACTCTAGCCAAGGTTTTGTTGCTTAATGTGTAAGAAAAATGAATGGGAGATTTCTGTCTAGTAAAACTTATTACAAAACATTTATCGGGGTTTAAAACTAGGCTATTACTTTTACAAAATTCCTCGAAATCAGTCAAGTCGTTTTGTAATAAGATAGAATCGTTTACATCACGTATAATCCGAAATATTTTAGTGTCATCTGCATATAGTAATGTATTTGAGTTACATAGTGAACTCGACAAATCATTAACGTAAAGAACAAATAGCAAGGGTCCTAAGTGGGATCCTTGCGGTACACCAGATGTGATGTCTTTCCAGTCTGATGTGTACCCACCCACTACGACAGCCTGGCTTCTGTTTTCAACGTATGATTTAATCCACTGGAAGAGATCCCCATGAATTCCTAGTTGTAAAAGCTTCATGAGCAAGGTATTGTGACAAATTTTGTCAAAAGCTTTAGTGAAATCAGTATAGATCGCATCAACTTGATAATTTTTGTCCATGCTGTTGAGAATAAACTCTGTATAAACTAATAGATTGCTTTCCACACTACGGCCTTTACAAAAGCCATGTTGAGAGGGACAAATGTGTTGGCGAACTGCTGACGACAATTGGGTAGTTACTATTTTCTCCAATATTTTACTAAATTGACACAATTTTGAGATTGGACGATATTTCTCAATTTCTGAACTAACATTTCCCTTTGGTATAGGAGTGACCCATGCTTGCTTCCATATAGTTGGCATATGACCTTCCCTTATAGATTTTTGATAAATAAGTGTAATAGGATTAGACAAAGCATGAGCGCATTCGCGAATGAATTTTGGATGAACATTATCTGGGCCAGACCCTTTGTTTATATCAACAGATTCAAGACATTTTAAGACCAACTCTGTTGTGATTTGGATTGTGTTAATGTCTATAATTGCATTTTGAGAAACATTTATATCGTTAAGAACAAAAGACTGAGAGCCAGAATTTTCAAAAACTGAGTGAAAATGATAATTAAATAGGTCACATATATTTTTACCGTCTGAACTAGCAACTCCCTTATAATACATTGTCTGTGGTAATCCTCTATTAGAAGTAATTGATTTTACGTAAGTCCAGAAATACTTAGGGTTTGTTTTAATTTTAATTTCTGAGTATTCTAAATACTTTTGATAACATTCTTTCTCTAATTTCTGAGCTCTCAATCTTAAAATTTTAAAACTATCATGGTCTAATGGGTTTTTGTAAAGTTTCCAAAGTTTATGGAATTTTTGTTTCTCTTTGAGCATTTTCTTAAGAGGACGACTGTACCATATGGGGCAAGAATTAGAGTGTAATGCTCGTTTAGGTATATATTTCGAGATAAGGCTATGAAGTATTTTATAAAAGTTATTAACCATCTCTTCAACAGAAGTCGAATCGAAAAGAACCATCCAATCAATTTTAAATAACTCCTTATTAATGGCTTCATAATTACCGGACTGAAAGTTATATACGAAAGTGGTAGCGGGCTTAAGGGATGGCACGTAGTTCAGCGGGACGTCGATAATTTGCGATTTATGATGTACGTCTTCAGGCACGAGCGGTGTATCGCAACCACGAACAACACAATCGATATTACTTAGAACTAAGTCTAAAATACGGCTATTAACGTTAACACAGCTATTAAATTGTTGTAGATTCGAAACTAGTAAAAAATCACTTATAGATTGAACTATGAGGTTTCCACTCGGCTCAAGCCGCATAGAAGTTAAACCTTCCCCGTCCCATATGGCGTCGGTAATGTTAAAATCTCCGACTATTAGGAATTTATCTTCCGGGTGGTCATTTATAACACTCGCAGCCATATCGAAGAACGTTATCACTGCGTCCTTGTGTCTGGGACCATGTGGAATATAAATACAAGCGATATTAAGAAATTGGTTATTAGAACGTGACAGCGGCAGCGATAGCCAGCAGCACTCAGCAGCAGCGGACGGCGGGGACAGCCAGCCGGCACGCCCCTCCGGGAGCAGCCCACGCATCACTCCAACTGCCACTCCGCCGCCCCGCTCACATCGGCTTGTGGAGGCGTCTCTGTCAGAGCGGTATACCACATACCTACTGTCGAAGAACTCTCCATCGTAGAAATCTGAGTTTAACCAGGTTTCAGTTATAAAAATGACGTCATAATTATTAAGTAATATTTCTGACATGAATCTATGGGACTTAGTACGAAGACCTCGCGCATTCTGATAATAACATGAAAGTGTTTTATTAATCATTATGAAAGACATATATTATTGCATATCTTTTAAATAAAATCAATATATATATTAATTTCTTAGCGTAGTCGTCAACTCTTTCCATAAACTTAAAATAATGTAAATGTAATTGTACCATATTAATTAATTCAAATAGAAGATACATTTTACCTAAAACTAGCATTTTAATACTAAACGTGCCAATGCCTGTAAAAGTGAAAAAGTAGTTACTCGTATGCCTACAAGTTCTTAATCTTATAAGACTTGAAAAGATACCATGTAAACAAAACGAAATTTTGCCAACGGGAGATACACACTGCATCATAACAAATAAGAGTCATTTCAGCTTGTCAAGATCAGCTGTCTTAGTAATCGATATAACCTTTGATGTATCGTTTTTTCTCATATAAATTTTACAATCTCGCACCCACACGTACGCATATTGCATTTCAACTTTAAGTTGTCGGGCACTTTTAAGCAATAACTTGTTCGATGGCGTGAGATGATCACTAACATAAACATTGGAGGCGGGCCCAGGAAGGCCGAGGTCGCGGGTGGTAACACCTCGGCGGGCGCGGACCGCCGATAATAGCTCGTCCTTGCAGCGTCGCCTGGTGAACTTCACTATAATGGCGGGAGGACGAACATTGTTACCGTGGGATCCGATGTTAGTGTTAAAACGCCGCACCCTCTGCACTGAATCGACATCTTTTTCTTCTAAATGTAAGCCTACTTTTTGATATATGGAGTGAACAATAGTGAGAAGGTTTTCACTGGCTGTAATCGGCACTCCGGAGATCTCGATGTTGTTCACTCTTGAGTACTGATCCTGAGCGTCGTTAGCATCCTGGAGTTTAGTAATAGTTTCCTTAGCAAGGCGAAGCTCCGTGTGTACTTTAGTCACCGAGGACATCCTGTTCTCCAAACAAATAACTCGCTCTTCTAACACAGAGAAACGGGATTCCATTTCACCCCATTTAGTAGTTAACGTTTGAATGGACACTAGAGCGTTCTGTATGTCATTTTTTACAGAGGAAAAGTCAGCTCTGAAATCTTTGACTTCTTGCAAAACCTTCATAAGATCCGAAGGTCCCGTTGATATTGAAGCTCCCACAGGACAGCCCCTACACTGAAAACACCGCCAAGCATTCTTCTTTTCAATGCCCATCTTACGATATGTGGTTTCCGCGATACCGGCACAAGCAAAGTGCAAATAATTATGACAAGCTCCGCATTCCACTGCGTCGGTAACCTCAACATTACACTTTGAACATTCCATTTTTCAAAACAATTGGGTTCAATTGCGTAAATTTAACACACAAACAAATCGGGTAAACAATACGTAGTTAGGAAAGAGTATCTGCGTCGCGTCGCGGCGCGGCGGTACGATCGAACAAAAGGTGTGAATAGAATAACGAAGTGCACCAGTGAGTGAAGGTAGGATTCGGCCGATCGCAGCAACGACGCGCACGCAACTGTGAATAATAAGCATATGATAATCTTCTTCTTCTTTCGAGTCGGCGCGACCTTTATATTATATTTTACTTGACCAGAAAACAGCCACTTCGATTGCGTTGTGGTTGGCTTCGAGCAAATCATCGCGTGAGCAGATAGTCGAGCACGCGGTACATGTCATAAGGTGTGACATGGTCTGCAGAGGTTCCCCACATTCACAGCTGGTGTCTGAGTTATGTATAAAACCCCACCTGCTTAAGTTATCTCTGCTTCGACCAACCTGAGACCTGAGCCTATTAAGGCTTTTCCAGGTGGGCCACGGCTCTTTATAACCCGGAGGTAGGTTTTCACTAGGAGGGACGTACAAGTTTTGCGGGTATTTTGCAGACCATAGTTCACACCTAATATCGGAGGGCCTGCGGTCGGTAGGCTGCACCTTCCTCATGAAACTGTTTCGGCTCTTTAACCTGCGTCTGGCAGGAGAATGCCCGTAAAGAGGGTGTCTCGAGTCGTGCTCCTGTTTTTGCTTTTCTATGGAGCAGGCAACCTCTCTGCGTACACTCGGTGGGGGGATTCCTGCCAGGGGATACAGCATACCAACCGGAGTAGGTTTGAGACAACCCGATACAATGCGGCAGGTTTCATTGAGCTCCACATCCACCTCCTTAGCGTGGGCAGACCTTGCCCACACCGGACACGCGTACTCACCTGCTGAATAACACAAAGCTAAACCTGTAGTACGTAGCACTGTAGGGTTTGCTCCCCACTTGGTTGAGGTGAGGCGACGAACTAGGTTGTTGCGGGAACTAACTTTTTGCTTTGTGTTTCTGCAGTGGGTTTTATACGTTAGTGAGCGGTCCAGTGTCACCCCGAGATATTTTGGGAACCTGCAGTGCTGAATAGGAGCCTTATCCCAGTTAATTTTAAGTACCTTATTGGCCTGATGGTTTCGTAAGTGGAAAACACTTGACTGTGTTTTGCTAGGATTAGGCCTGAGGGCATTTTGCTCGTAGTAAACTTTCAAGTCCATCAGGGCTAGATTCAGTGTTCTTTCCACGACATCAAAGCTCTTATGTTGGCAGGTAACCGCAAGATCGTCGGCATAGATGTATCGCTGCGTGTGAGGGGAATGGGGCTGGTCATTAGTGTAGATGTTAAAAAGAAGTGGCGCAAGTACACTACCTTGGGGCAATCCATTTTTTTGAGGTCGCCACCTGCTCTTTTGGGCGTGAAGATGGACCTGGAATCGTCGGTTATGGAGTAACTCGCTCAGCAACGACACAAAAGTAGGATCGTTAGTCATCCTTCTAACCTTGAACAACAGTTTTCTTATGTTAACTGTGTCATAAGCTGCTGACAAATCGACAAAAACCGCACCAGTGACCAAACCTCGCTCAAATCCATCCTCAATGTGCTGGGTGAGATTAAGCACTTGGCTGGTACATGACTTTCCTGGACGGAAACCAGCTTGTTCAGGAATGAGTTTGGGATCGATGGCGTCTGTAAGGCGATTAAGTAGCAATCGTTCAAAGAGTTTAAATGTATGACAGAGGAGAGAAATTGGTCTATAGCTGTTTGGGTCACTGGGAGGCTTGCCAGGCTTGAGCAAAGCCACAACCTTCGATTTCCTCCATAACCGGGGAATTTTTGCGTCAGACAAACATAAATTAAAAAGAGAAAGCAGCCAAGAGACAGCCACAGGGCCCAAATGCTTTAGCTGATCGACTGTTAAGTCATCAAGGCCAGCAGCTTTACCATTTTTGAGTGCTTTTATGCCATCGATGATATCAGTGAGAGTAAAGGGTCTGCTGATATTATTGCATGCTTGTGACTGAATCTCAGGTGCCTTTCGTGTTTTTTCAAGTCTCCGTGGAGGTCGCCCGTTCAGAATGAGCTGATGAGCTACCTGGTTAGCTGTAACTTGGCTTGGTTGTGTTGGAGCAGGTGGGTCATTAGTGAGCTTTTGAATTGTAGACCAAGCTTTTTTACTGTTGTGCGTCAAATCGATGTTCGTGATAGTGTTTATCCATTTTTCCTTGCGGCTTTCGCACAACACCTTCAACAACTCTTCTCCAATTAGGATGGTCTGTTCGGAAAAAGGGTCTTCCGAGAAATGAGTCTCATATTCCCTGTAAAGACAAGAGGCCTCTGATGTTAGTCCTGGAACGTATGAAGTGCGGCAACCTCTAGGTATACACAAGCGGGACACCGACCACACTACTTCTACAAACCTGTCGTAATTCACGGGTTCCGGTGGGATACGGAGCAGCTCTTGATCAACTTTCTCAGAGAAGTCAGTCCAGTTCGCTTTAGCAAAATTAAACCTTCTCTTGAATGGGACCTCCGTAGGAACCACAGCCGCTACCACCTGAATCATCACAGGCCTGTGCTGTGTTTTGGGTATTGGAGAACACAGACGCTTGGTACATTGCGGTCTAATGTTAGCGGTGCAGAAGGCAAGGTCCGGGTTGTATCCTCTATGCCAACGGCGACTGTAAAATGATGCAGGTAATTTGGCGCTGTGTACTAGTTCTAGATCATGCAAGTCTGCCCATTGTTCCACAGCTTTTCCGTTAGCATCGCTAGTGGCGTAGCCCCAGCTAGTACTATGGCTGTTGAAGTCACCTATGACTATTTTGGTTGGGTGATTATCAAAGTTGATAGTTTTTTTGAATTTGAAGTCAATGTTAGGAGGTTTATAGACGGAGGTCACGGTACAATTGCCAAGGTCGACAGTGTTAAATTCAATCGATCCTTCGCAGCTGCAATCTGCTGAAAGAACCTTGATGGTTGGTTTTGCGAACACTGCGCTCCCATATTTATTATGCTCAATTTCAGCAATAAGGACCACACCGACTATTAGTGGTCTAGGTTGTTCAGAACCACGGTGCGTTTCTTGAACACACATAACGTCGCACGAATGCCTCTGACACAGCTTTGATAGAAGTGCTGATTTGTCATCCGAGAATCCTTCGATGTTGATCGTAATGACAGTCAGGGCTGGTTCTGAAAAGAACCTTTTAGGTGGTCCTGAGAAGGACCGTTTTGGGAGCCCTGATGAGGGCAGTTTTTGATAGTCGCTCATGTGCCGTGGAGAAAAGATTGGCCAGCCAGAAAGATGGCGCGAGTCTGGCTGCCCAGGGTACGCCGGACGTTGATAGTGAAAAACGTCACACGGGGAGGCTCTTTTCGTGCACCCCATATGATAATAATGTTAAAAACAATTGAAACATGTGTTGTTGATACATTATGGCAAGCATTTGAGGTGTAGATAGATGATGGCAAGTCTCTGAGTATCTCACAACACGTATCAAATTCATTTCAATCAAAATCCCACCAGAACCAAAAATTCGAATCGAAGAGATTATATTTCGTGTTAAGCGCAATATTGAGCATAATTTTGTTGTATTTACGGCCAGCTTAAGCTCCATTGTGGGCGTCCATTGTTCGCGGATGATACGAGCAAATTGGATGTGCCAAGAGGCGAAATTACTTATAGGGCTGTGTGGAAGTGAATTTATTTTATGCTAATACGGAAAAGAGAAATGTGACTTAGTTTTAGTTTAACATTACGTACGAGTTCATACAGGTTTATAAGATATTCAGCACTTATTATGTCTCATCACCTTTTACCACCGAAAGGTTTATCGGATAAAATTTACAAACCAAATAAAATGGCTGCAAAACACAGATTATGAAAATATAGAAAACACGCCAGTTAAAATCCATTGACACTATTAACTTATCACACAAACTCCTAAAACAATTTAACACGTACTCGTGTATTTATTTCCATGTACGCAAATGTAAACATGCTTATGCACTCATACTCACATGCACGCACTCAGTAGCACTCATGCACACACACTATTATATATTAGCCCTACCCCCACACATACACTCACATAAACTCACTCATACATATCTCTCTAAATGCATACACACTCTAAATATTATAAAAAAACAGTTTTGTTTATACCTTGAAATATTATATTATTATACTATTTAATGTAAACAGTAAAAAAAACATATATTAGGTATGTAATTTGTACTTATTATTTGGGAAAGACACTGCTTTCTGCAACACAGTAATAATACTAAAGCAGAAGGCATGGCTTCAAGTATAGAAATAAGAGCACCTATATGTTGAATAATTAATAAATATTTATATTTTCGTATTTGTATTTGAATTAAATCAAATAAATTTGGATAATCGTAAAACATACACATTACATTTATTTATTTACTAGGTATTCAATGGAGAACAATTAGCCTAACTCATAAACTTGCAAAATTTTAGTCCATTTCATACATCATCAGCATCCCGCGATATATTTTCTAGGGTTTGTCGGGTTCCATACTGGAAAATGGGGCTCCATTACTAGGCTAACTGTATGTACAACCGTCCAGCCGTCTGAACTTCAAAGGACTGTGTCATTGCAAAGGAGGCCGGTCGAATTTTTCATAGATTATGTGTTTACATGTAGGATTGCATGACAAATAATAATGACAACAAAAAGTGATTGGGAATGCCCATACCATACAAGAAATAAAAAAAATATATTGCTCATTTGTATGATCGGCGAAACATACAAGTGTCACGTTTGACACTTGATATAGTATAGTACACGATTATAATTCAATGCAAACATAGAAAAAAAAACATAAAACGGACCAAATGCAGGTTGGACGTAAGGATTGATCTACAAGAAAAAAAAACTAATTTGATACATTCTGTGTTGGTTCATTTTTGATATACTTATTGTTTTTATTTTCTGTTACATCCTTTTTATTGGGGGTTTCCCGAAAATTTTATTTCATCCTTTTTCAATTACAATCCGTCGATAGTTTTAAAATATTTTTTTCATTTGCTTTTTATTTAAAATTGTTTTCTTTTAATTCCTACCCATGGTTTACTTTTAATTATTTTAGGATTAAAACGATAGTTCTGTGAACCGTCCAAGAAATACGCGGCATACGCCTTCACACACATTTCAAAAACATCAACTCACTGCATATCTATTGTCCGGTGGCCTCAGAGCCATATGGAAAAATCGGATAGATTGGTTGTACTTACAATGTAAATTTTTGTCTATTTGAATATGTTCCGATCTTTCTTTACCTTGTCTAGTTGGCTCATTGCCGATTTTTCTATGCTGATAAGCCGTCTTATTTTCAAATTTGTTCCTCTTTTGTTGGATATAAGTGAGCCAAGATAGGTGAAATTCTCTACTATATCATACTGACTCAGTTAAGAACTTCCATCTAAGGTGCCAAATTGGTCCGCAATCACGATCTTCGTCTTGACTTTGTTAAGCTTGAGTCCAATTCCAGCTAGGCTAAAAGTATTTAGTTGTTATCTATAACTTTTGTAAAGTAGTTCTAATCAATCACAGGTTCCAAAATGTACGAGGTTTTATACTAAATCACGAGAATTTCATAAAAAAGAAATGTAAGCCTTTAATTTTGACAGCTGTCATTTCAAATGAAGATTTATCAATTTTTAAAATATATCAGTAGTCTAGAACCAATAGTTTCTCAAATAGAGGCCATTTATGTTTCACAGCTGTTATGCAAAATGAAGATCTAAATAAAAGCTATAACTTCTGTGGAGGAAAAGCATATCATGTAAGTAAAGCCGAAATGTTTAATCTTTTTTGAGATGTCAACGTTGCGATTTAAATAGTTTGATCTGTGATTTTGTTAATATTAGCACATCTATCTCCAGATGAGGTGTTTGATTTAAGTCCATTTTTCTTTAATGTAAAATAAAAATTGAAAGTACAATCTGAATGTCGGTAACATGTGCCTGAATTATCAGGTTTAAAGCTGTCATAACAATCCCCCATTCACATATGATTTTATTCACATTGACGATCACTGATTTAGGATAACATCGACTCATAGCATGAGTCGTTTTATCATAAATCAGTCCAACCATTTTGGAGATAAATGGGAATCCGTAAAACACATTAAAAAAGCTGCTCTGAAATATTAGCTGGTCAATGCAAAAGCTGCATCGAAGTCGGTCCAGTATTACAATAATTGATATTGACACTCAAGCCACAAACGTCTATACCGCCTCTGTTCTGTTCCGTGCGTCGTCGTGGTTAATACTTTAGTATTCTGACAGTTCATTCTAGGTTTATAATTACAATATAAATTTTATACATTAATGTGTTTGTAATATTTTCCTACTATTTACTGTTATTCTTATTCTACCTGTTCCATATGCTACTTGGGGTCGGCATAACAGCTTTTATTATTCGACTCCGCATTAATAGCTGTCATCTTAGTACTGCAGCAATATATACAATCTTTGTCTTTATTCTTCCCCAATGTCTGACTTTATTCAAACTCAACACTAGTTTTGTCATGTTTGAATTCCTTCTCATCACAGTGTCGTATTGTATCTACAGTAAATACAATATGACACTTATTAACGAATGTGAAGCCGATAAGCTTACATATACTATGATAGCAAGTAACTTCATTTTAATGATTTATGGCATGAAAGTATCCATGTATTCTTTTCACCCTAGATTGGTAAAGTTATAATTGTAAAAAAATATAATTTATCAATGATAAAAAATAATTAGCCTAAGTTGACGTTAAGTTATATTTTTTCAAATAAATATTTCAAAAGAGATAATTAGATAGATATTAGTAGATCAAATCACAACATTTTATATGCACATAAAGCGCAACATGCGAGATTGAGTACGGCGCGAGTTTAATGTAATTACATTAAACTCGCGCCGTACTCAATCTCACACCAATCCGCGAATTAACCCATCGTCCCCACACACTACACGAGCCCTCAGTCACTGTGAACCTGGGTGAGCCTTCCACATTGTGATGAAGCCATAACTTTATATAATTTTATTATATTATATATTCATAGCTACGTCTATACTTTACGGTGTCAATAATATGGAGAAATTATTCTAGTTTGTTTAATCACTGAAAAGAAATACATTGATTGGTACGGCGCGGTGAAGGTGCTGCGCGGTGTTAGTGCGACTCACAGATTTGTCTACTAGCAGCTAACCATAACATGCACATGCAGATACGTAGGCGGATTTGTTGCCAGCTACAAATCCAGCAGATGAGTTGCGGGCTTAACGCTCTTTGCATTATTTTCTTTCCGTTTTGCTCTTGCAAGAACAAAGTATTGCAATATATGTAATAGTTAATACTAACTTGACATTGCATAGCATCTTGCAGCTCTATTTGGTTGCTAATTGGAACAGGCACATACCGAAAGGTTTGAATCCTGCTTTGTGACCATCAGGACAAAGAAATAGAAAAATAGAAGTAGTTTTAATATGATGCGTAATTCAATCATCTGCCTCTCAGCAATTTGAGTGATTTTGCGATCTCGTAGTCGAATTGTAACATGGGTTTGGTGTGCAGGTCTTGAATGTCATAGAGCTGTACTATTAGTGAGAGTCTTGAGGATAAAAACATATGGAAACATGTTAGTTAATCTCCAATAACTGGCTACTAACCTGACATTATCTTTCTTGCCTTATCACTGTATTCCTACAGAGTCCTCTCTTAAGGGTATTCATAGCCTCGGGATTGTCGAAAATATTTCTAATTTGGTAAAAAATTAAGTTTGCTGGGATCTTTTTCCTCCTAAATGTGCTACCTACATTAATTTCGTTTACATGCGTTGTGAATGTTCCTCGTCCATCCAAGCTAACATATCCTAACCATTATAGCATAGACAAACGTCACTATAATATCCTTATTCATATATCATTGTTATCTTATCGCTGCTTCTTACTGTGTGGGGAAAATCACATTTTACCTATACCTACTATACAAAGCTTTTACTTCATTCTTATTCACCGTCTTTCATTAAATTATTTTGAGTTGCAAAATTTTCCACCGTATCAACCCTGAATTGGCTGTATGTATGTTTACCGCCTATCTCAACTCCCATACTCAAGATGATTAACGAGATCTCACTTAAGCACTTATGTTGTATTCATGGGCTACCTGGATTGAAGGCCTTGAACTGTCACTCCCTCATCATTTATTAACTAGATAAAGCTTCATTCCCACGAGGTATCCGATCAATGACCAAACAAATCGAGATCTGGAGTTGGAGGTCTGACTATTTGTGTGTTTGACGGAACAAAACATTTTAAAATTAATATTATTGAATTACACGGCCCTCCAACTTTAATTTAGTCTTAGATTTATATATACAATACAAATTTTGAGAGCACACAATTTTTGTCTGTAGCTAGATTTGAATCTGGTTGCCCTAACCACTCCGCAATCGAACCTAGCTGAACAGACGAGAATTTTGGGCACTAATTTTATTATATTAACCATCATAGTGTTAATATGATGTTCGCTTATCATTTTATTGTTTAGTATATTACTTAAAATCATATTTGTTTTGAAATTCTAGACCAATAGCTACAACTTACTTAACCTTTGACATACTCCACACATACTTCTTTACACCAAACCATATTAAGTCGATTCGGTGTGCAATTTTTTAGTGAGTGTTATTTTTTCTCATATTTAATGCCTTCGCTATTTTTGTTCCTTTTATAAATAAACCAAGTAATCTAGTAAAAATATTTTTTTGTTTTGCTGCAGAACTATTTATTTTATATCTTATTTTATACGACACAAGTTGTTTAAGACTCAATGAGTTGTACATTTAGACGAACTGAAATTAAATAAAAAGAACACAAAAAGAAATTGTAAGTGTCTTACATTTCGAAAATCATATAAAAACTTTTACTTTGAAACGTACATGGGAAAGTCAACTTACACCTTTGACATACTCCACACATACTTCTTTACACCTAACCATATTAAGTCGATTCGGCGTGCAATTTTTTAGCGAGTGTTATTTTTTCTCATATTTAATGCCTTCGCTATTTTTGTTCCTTTTATAAATAAACCAAGTAATCTAGTTAAAATATTTTTTTGTTTTGCTGCAGAACTATTTATTTTATATCTTATTTTATACGACACAAGTTGTTTAAGACTCAATGAGTTGTACATTTAGACGAACTGAAATTAAATAAAAAGAACACAAAAAGAAATTGTAAGTGTCTTACATTTCGAAAATCATATAAAAACTTTTACTTTGAAACGTACATGGGAAAGTCAACTGTGTTCACCACAAATGCTGTACCTATTGCATTTTGAGCAATATGCAATATGGCTTCAATGTAAACGGCTGGCTTATTACTGAGCACTTGCGTTCTTCGGAGGGCACGTTAAGCCGTAGGTCCCCGTAGTTGTTTTACGATGGCAGTCGTTACAGCATGGAGGTAGGGCATTTTACGAATGCCCGCCTGGCTAGCTACCACCCTCAAGTAGAAAATCTGTCGCCAAGCACCTAACGGTGTGTTCCAAGAGCTGTCTTTGAGACCCAGTAATTCAAGGCTAGCCTGAATAACATCTTCGACAACAGCATCACTTACCATCAGGTGAGATAGTGGTCAAAGGCTAACCTATAAGCTACAAAAAACAGAATACACAGAACTAACACCTACATTTAAGACCTTTTATGACTGTTCTTGCAAATAAACCATTGATTTGGTTTGATTTATATATTGTAATGAATAATTCAAGCATTACCTTATGAAATCTTCAAACCTATGATAAAAGCAATCATTAAAAAAAACCATGAAAAATAATATAAAAAAAACGCAAGATATATACAAATATCAAGTGATATTTTTTTCAAAGTCTAGGCAGTCAGCTATAAATCAAAAAAGAAACAATCACACCTAATTTTCTCGAAGTGTCAAGACCTCCTGAGTAGGTTTCGCGTAGAAAAAAAAATGCGTCGAAACTACTTCCGTTTGGAGTTAATAACGTCGCATCGGCTTAGCAGGAAAATTAGGCGGAATTGTCACAAGATATATAAAGCAGTAGTTTGGTGAGTTCGCTAGGATGATATCATTCTAGCGTACTCACCTCTCGTCCGTAAAAACGGCTCAAGCTACAATTAAGGTTTATATCTCAAAAAATAGTGCCAAAATAGTGACCACGGTATACGAGTACCAAGTCTCAAAAATAGTGCTTCACACAGTCAAAAGTTATTCAGGTCTCTTGGTGAGTAAGCTGGGGTGAGGCTCATCCTAGCATACTCACCTCGATATCTCAGGAATGGCTGCGAATTTTAATTTGTTCTTGGTCTCAAAAAATAGTGCTGAAATAGTGACTAACAATGGCAGAAAATTCAACTTGGTTCAAAGTATAGAACATTGGAAGTCCCACATACATTTTGTTTGGTCTAGTTCTTCGAGAATGAAAACCTTCGAGAAAATAACCCATAGAGAAGCCATTCTAGTTGCTTTGTACAAAATAAATTCAGTCAATTTTTCTCTTACAAAACTCTTTCTAACTGGCTAAGCCATCACCACGGTTTATAGTGATGGGACGTAATTAATGTGCTAATTTTATCGAACTCTTCAAAATTTAAAATATTATTTTTCCTAGTGAGATGCTTACAGTATCGTAATGTATTTTTTTTTAATAACCGATAAGTTTTATTATATATCATATTGGATATTATAGGTTATTTAGGGAGTCATTGTACCATATTCACTTAATTTTAGTTATGTGAGACATAGTCCATACTTTAAGTATTTCTTTCCTATATTAAAATTAAAACTTATAAAACGATATTTGTTAAGCACTCATTCTTACTTATGTAAGAATTTTGTTTTATAATCGTTTTTACTGATGATCCCCAAAAAGGCCGCCGAAGCGCTAGAATTATCTATATCATATTAATAACAGCTTGCAATGAGATTTCTTACCTACTGGTTCCGTTTTCTTAACTGCCCACAAATAAATATCATTTATGCTATTTTATTGGACAATATTTATTAAAATTATTATTTCATTGATTTTAAGGGAAAATACGGGATAACTCGTTATAGCCTTTAGTCATATTTTCTTCAAAAATGAATAAAATCCACGCTAGTTTTTATAACAAAACATTTAATTACCATAATGACTCACTATTGTTTACTTTATTGCTAAGTCCTTTATGCAGGTCTTGTTAATAAACATGCAGTTTTTATTTAATGACTTACCAAAAATTTCAATATGCAACTGCCGCTTTTGATAAGTGCCTACATGGAGGCGAATTCACGCTTCAACATATAATACATAAAAACACTATTAAATTTAAAATTAATATGTGAACCAATCAATGCTATCTATACAATTACCTTTAAAAGTGTATACTTACAATATAATTCAAGATAATCTGATCAAGCTGAATCAAGAATGGACACTGGCTGTCAAAAACATATACCGTAACACATTAAGGTGCTAGGTACTGTTTTAAGCATTTGTAAAATACCCTACCACCACACACATTTTAGTAAGTTTTACCATATTTAAACATACTGGTATGTTAACAATAAAATAACTGCTATATTCTCGGAAAAGATCCACTAATTCGGTACAAGATTCCACTCTAGGAATCTTGTACCGAATTTCTAGTTCGTTAGATTTAATTATCGTTGAAAATATATAAAACCTATTAAGCGTAATAACGCTAACAATACCGAATTATTTTACTGTGTAGGATTATAATATAAAAATTTTAATATTGAGATATTACAAACATATTTTTTTTTTCATTTTAACAATGAAAATTCCTCATATTTTTTTTTTTTTTTGAATGCGCTATAGGCAAGCATTTGGCCGCTATCTCACCTGATGGAAAGTGATGATGTGGCCGAAGATGTAGCATGCTTGCCTGGAAGATACCTATTCACCCTAGACTTGAAGGCTCCCAAATTATACTGTTCAGGATCAGGTGTTTTTATTATATCATATCATTATTAACATTCAATATCTAATATGCCGCACTTATAAATCGAAATCTCATTAAATAAGCTATAAGATGTCGTGGATCATTACGTTTCAAATCGTCAACCTATACTCAGGAAACTATTTATCTGCCATAATTTGAACCCATGGAAGGGATAACAATCTGATTAGAGGCACTCAATATTGGAACCCTAGAAAATTTCTCCTTCTCGTAAAATTAAAGTATCACTAAATCTGAACGACCTCCGATTTGCCAGAGGGCTGTCATAATCTAAGAAGAATAAGTAGGATAGCTTACCTTCCGTGCCTTCTCCAAGACTCTTCAAAACGTCTATGGTAACAATCGTATTTTATCTTTCCACAAAAATGTCTTATTCAGGGTTGTCTCTAGGTTCCCGTAAAAGTGTCTCATTCAATACGGTCGTGTTACTGTCCTGGAAACAATAATCGGTTCGGCTCCCTAAAGGCCACTTGGTTTTTTTTTCAGCGGGCAAGGGAAGTACTTCGACACGTTCGTGGCGTCAGCGATTGAACGGAGTCAAGTAGCGTTTTAGTGAACATTTGAACAATGTTCTATTAAGCACTTTGCGGTTTGCAAAATGCAAAGTTACAGCATATTGTTGAAGACAACTTTTAACGTATGGCATATTTACAAAATGGGAAAAGAGTTAGTTAAAGTTTGCTCAATTGAGAAGTTGAGACACTTCACTAATGGAGAATGAGTCCTTTTGGCTTCTCGTTTTGTCCCAGGGTTTGAAAGATATAATGGATTTTTTAACCGACTTCCAAAAAAGGAGGAGGTTCTCAGTACGTCTGTATTTTTTTTTTTTTTTTTTATTGTTGTTACCTCAGATCTCTTGACTGGGTGAACCGATTTTGAAAATTATGTTTTTGTTTGAAAGCTGATGCTTGTCGTTTGGTTCCATTTTAAATTTCATCAAAATCGGTCAAGCCGTTTTTGAGTTACACTAAAAAGATTGAAAAAATTTTTTTTACAAAAAATAGAACCGACTTCAACACCCAAAAGTGTGAAATAACTTGTCGAAGTCGGTACCATGCTCACAATATTGTGATAATAGGTACTTTTGAACCATCATGGTACCGACTTCAACAAGTTATTTCACACTTTTGGGTGTTGAAGTCGGTTCCATTTTTTGTTAAAAAAAAATCTGGTTAAGAATTTCAAAGTAACGGTCTGATAAATGGCAATAGATTCTTTTACCCTATTACATGATAACGTCATACATTATAACGTCTCCGGAGTAGCGTGGTTGTTTTAACAGTATTTTTGTCAAATTCAAATAACAAGTGAGAAATGTCATATGAATCACACATGACGCCTTCATAAAATTATATATATATTTGATCTCACTCTAGTAGAAAAAGATCACTGGATTATAATATGCTGTATTAAATCGTCTCTCAGATCAATAATATGTAATGTTATAAATAAATTACTGGTAAGAGGAAGTAAGGTCTACAAAGTTTTATATTCAAAGATCTAAATAATAATACGTTGGTTTCTATATAAACTAACGTATTATTATTCTATTAAGAAATATTACAATATTTACAAATACTACTATTAATATTCAACCAGCTGCGGATTGAAATCTTTGAATAAATTTCAAAGCACAAACCTATCAATTTGAATGTATCAAATGTCAAAAGTTGCCATTGTCCAATATTCAAACCAGATTGTTTTAGTGCTCTCTGCCACCGAACAATCATCCCGAGTACACAGGGCTCTCCTGTACGCAATTCATAAGGCTGCAAAATAGGGAGGTAAGATAACATTCGTAACGCTCGCTTGAGATACGAGACCCCAACCAGGTATTTGGATAACCTCATGCCTATCAGGAAATAAGGTAACAATGCGACCCCAAGGCCAACGCAGTAGTGAAAAGTTAGCATTTTTATTCAGAACAAGGTATCTTTGATCAGCAATGCCTGCTGTTGTCACTGTCGCATTTACAATGAGCACTTGCGCGCTTCGGAGGTCAGAATGACCGCCGTTAGGCTATGTGGAAATCTACGGACAGTCTGAAAACTCATCGACACTGGTAGTGTAATTTGCGAACCTGGCTAGCTACTATCGAGTGGAAAATCTATCACGAAACAACTAAGAGTGTGTTTAATTGATAGCCTGCGGCAGGAATTAATCCATGTACCTTCTGCGCGGCAATCCATAGCATTTTGAAAATGCATTATTATTTCTCCACTTAAAGGCCACCCAAGTAGCAAGCGCTTTTCTTGAGTGGCCGAGCAAAATGTCACGTGTCTAAATTACCGAAAAACCGCTTAACGCGTAGTAACAATTAGCTCAGTTCGGGGTATTCGCAAAATGCCCTACCCCCATGTTAAAGAGACTGCCATCCTAAGACAACCGGGTCTGTTGACGTGCCCTCCGAAGGAAATAAGCGCTCAGTAGTAATGCTACTATAGCGTTCACCCATTCAAATCAAGACCGTGGCGGACGTTGCTCAATCAACTTAGCAGAACGGCTAAGCAAATTTCGCTACTATATGTATAGAATTCTAAATATGGGCCACTGCGGGAAGAGCCCGTTATTCTCGTAGTGGCCAAGAAAAGTAAAATGCATTATTTTTTAACGTATTTTATATATATGTTGTAATTGAATTACATTCTACATAATTAATTAATCTTATTTGGTGACAAGCAGACAAAGTTTTAATTTTCAAGCATCTTTGTACTCTAAAAGTGAGTTTAACTTTGGGAGTAAAGCTCCTTTAAGTCCCAGACCTAATTAAGAGCACGCTAATAAATTGCTCATAGGAACGAAACTAGTACCCAAGTCATAAGGTGTAAACTGTAGACAAGGGATAGGTTTTGCGTAACAAGGTTAACAAGGTGCTGAAGTTAATGAAGTTGTACACTTCAGAGAGAAAATATTAATGTTACAAAATTTACACCAATGATCATAGTAACTTAATCTATGCTGAAATAAGGCCTGGCATAAAATTAAAATTTAATTATCTATAATATACTCGTACTATTCTTTTGATTTTTTCTTGAGATATGATGCCAGATATATTACAATCATAAAGCCTCAATAACATCGGCAGTATCATAAGCATTTGAATTAGTGATGGCTTCGTAGCTTTGGCTATGGACTGCCGCGCAGCATGTGCATGGTTTGAATCCTGCCGGGGGCTTGAGCTTCACTGCATGGTGGAAGAGCAAAGGGAATGCCCGCCTGGCTAGCGTTCGCCCTGAAGCAGAGAATCTGTCACCAAGCACCTAACGTAAGATTGTGGTCAAAAGTCTTACCTATCAGCAAAAAAAAAACATAATGAAACCACTAAAAACCTAGGTACGTCAGTCATAAACCTTATCATATTATCAAAATCTATATTATTTCAAAATAAAATGTTCAGTATAAGGTTTAAATAAGGTAAGTTCACCCGCTAAGATACCAAGACCAGTAAAAAAAAATGTTTCGTGCCTTTTTTCCGATTGTGGTGTTACCCACATTCTATAATGACATCAGCTACATCGTACAGTCAGGCAAAATAAGGTTGCAAATGCCACAATTGACATTATTCATTACGAAATATTAAAAAAAAACGGAACCAATTTTTAACACTCTAAGGTATGAAATAACTTGTGAAAGTCCATGCTGATTTAAAACACCGATCTCATTTGCATGGTCCAACTTCCACAAGTTGCTAAATACTTTTCAGTGGTGGAAGTCGGTTCCGTTTTTGTGCTATTTTTTAACCTATTGCATAGTTTCTATCGCGGGCCTTGAGCGTGGAGACCGAATCCAGAAATTCCGTAACGAAATACTCCGACTCCGACCGGCACAGCGGTGATACTATATTTGATCAGCGCCTCTAAGTGCGTAAAAGGAACTAAATTTAGGCAGAGAAAAAGGTTTTGACAACTAACGTGTCGAGATTTATAATTGCATAAGTTGATAAAAAATGCTATGTAATAGCTTTACCACGGCAGTCTCCGAGTGCCACACGTCTTTTTTTTTCTCTTTTTAGTGTTACGCTTAGAAGATCATTCACTCGCCTAAATTAGTGTTCATTGTCGACAAGAGCAAATACCATTAACTCATACAGATAAGCACATAATTTTTTAAGTAAATTAACTACAACTTATAATTGAGTAGTATACTCAACCGATTTAAATGAAATTTATATGGAAGCACCTCGAAAGTATACCCAAATGAAAGAAGAGTTCTCAAAATTGGACTAATCCGTAAAAAAATATGCGAATGCATGCATAAAAATGTAACAAGCATAGTCTCATATTCTTGAGAACCTCCTCCTTTTTTGGAAGGTGGTTAAATAATAATAATAACAAAATTATTAAACTAATAGCGTCTGTGTACACATTTCTGAACGGATGTAACGTAGGCTACTAACTCGTACATATGAATAATATATATAATACTGAATAACAAATTAAATATCAACATAATATAATTTTCACCACACTCGCTAATAACGGGCCTTTAAATGCACCGATTTTAGTGTCATAATAACGTCTATTACGCACTTGTGGTTTTCGGTTACTTTACCGCACTAGTGTTTAAAATGAAAAAAAAACAACGTTTCCACACCTCTCACCAAGGAGATTGTAGTTTGTTTCGTTCGTTTCTCATATAAAAACAAACCAAAGAGTTTTTTACCTACTGAAGTAGAACTTAGAAGATATAATTATAAAGCTTCTTAATCAGATTATTATTGCTATCAAAAAGATCAAGAAAATATTTTCGTATCGAAATTTTCGTATTCGTTCCTCTTGTAATAAACAACTCCGCGCACTTGTTGCATAATCAGTACTATATAATATTATATATGCGAAAGTAACTCTGTCTGTCTGTCTGTTACGCTTTCACGCCAAAATACTGGACCGATTTGAATGAAATTTGGTATGGAAATAGTTTGAGACCCGGGAAAAAACATAGGATAGTTTTTATCCAACTGCGCAAAAAGAGGTTAATGTTTTTGCGCGATAACCAACATACGCGCGGGCGGAGCCGCGCCCGGAAAGCTAGTGTACTATATTCGGTCAACATTGTCGTATTAATAATTTTTTTTCCGAATGCTGATAATAAATATTATTCGGTAGCATCAAGAGTTTCAAAACCATTAAAAATAAATATTTTAATAAGAATTGGGCTGATAAGGTCAGCGGTCACTAACCTAACTTTTAACAAAATTAAATTTTTAAAGTAAAGGATTTAAATCCCACGTATTGCGAGCACTTTAATCACTTCTATTTACAAAGTCAGCTTGCACAGTGACTTACTGAAGATGTAATGAGTACCTAAGGTACAGCTGTTTCAATGTGCAATCAAATAGTTTCTCGGAGGTGCTTTCTGTGTAATTTTTTAACCATCTGTAAATAACCAATGCAATCGCATGCAAATATACGATCCGTATGCGTGCTCTGTGAATAAGTGTTCAATCTGTTAAGTCAATAAATTAAATAATTGGTATAAAATTTACTGTTGGATTATTGCTATTGACCTTAATCTTTTGGCCATCGAAAGTGTGGATGGAGGAGCAAACACAATAATGTATTTCTTTACTGTATCAGCCGGATCGTCCACTGCTGAACACGGCTATTACGGGGTATTTGCTCCCCTATTAAGGGGGTATTAGCCATAATCCCCACGCTTGGCAGGCGGCTTGGGTATCGCAGTTAAGATAGTAGTTCTTTAGAAGGCGTTGCTGCCCACCTTCTAGTATAATTATTCCTTTAGTCGCCTTTTACGACACCCACGAGATGATATGGGGAGGTGCAATTCAAACCCGGCACTCGACGGGGGATTTCTTAAGCGTAGGAGTAACATCAAAGGATGTTACTCCTCAGGGATCTACTCACTTCAAATTAAAATAATACATTTTTTATTCAATTGAGACGGAACTAGCACGAGGCCCACCTGATATTAGGTGGACTAACCTCTGCCTATAACAGATGCATTTCATCCGAACTAATTGCACTGCGCTCGTCACACTGCGATATACAGTTGTTACGTCTCATGTGCCTGTAATTTTCTCTCAAGCACTGCTGCCGGAACACGCTGTTCGGTGCTTGGCGGCAGATTTTCTACTTGAGGGTGGTACCTAGCCAGGCGAGCATTCGCAAAATGCCCTTTCATAATGTGTTGAAGTTCAAGCCAGCGGTGGGACCGAACCATGGACCCGCTGCCCTGCAGTACAAAACATACCGCTCCGCCATCATTTAATCTTCTTACTATCACAATAATAACCTATGTATCTTAGTCTCTGTTTCATTTTATTCGCCTTTCATTGTACCGGTTAATCCACACGCCCTGGTTCCTTCGCACACAAAAGCGGTTAATGCCATTGTTTTCCAGAACATTGCGATCTTACTTATAAATGAGCGCAATAAAACATTCTTTTCACAATTTTAAGCCACGAAAATTGCGAGGTGGCAATTGTGACCCATAAAACGATGCGATTTATGGCTTAAAAAACACATGATCCAAAGCATTTGTTTTGTAAGGAAAATCACAGTTAAATATACAGAAACAGTCAGATGTTTGAGATAATATACCTCCTTTATTCAACAATCTATTATTATAACGATACTAATATATGGTAGAAAGTCTATGTAATTTTTATTTACCGTACCATCTGCTGCGATTATTTCCGTTTCCTGAATACAAATATAATAGTATAAATCAGTACTTAACTAATTTTATTTATTAACCGGCTAGGACTCGTGTAATATTAACCGGATATTGCTCCGACCAGTTCCGAACTTATTTGAAGTTCTTCGTCTGGGAGTCACGTTTGTGCACAGCGTCGAGCGCGGGCCTCAGCACGTACCTGACATTGAGACGGTTGCGCCGTAGCTGTCAAAGTCAGAATTCCTCCATCCGAACTGTCACTTCTGTCACTATCACTGAGATTGTCACTGTCATTTTGATAAGTATGGGACTGTTGACACACTACACTATAATAGTACTGTCCTCTTCGTGGTTCCACAGGTTAGGTTCTCGGTGAGAGATTTTCAACTTGAGGGTTGTAGCTTGAATGATATTCTACCACCTTGCAAACTATCAGAGTTTTCAGGCTCCAACATCATCCCACAATAACTATGACCAGCGAGCCCTCCAAAACTTCATTAATAAATAATACTAGAGGTAAACTTAAACGTAACCATGTGTTAAGTTAGTAGTAGGAGTTCTAAAGGCTTAGCTATCATCGCGTTGGAATAATCTCTGTAATACTATTAACAAATTCATCATAATTTGCCTACCCTTATCCCACTCATGCAGGTCGGTAAATTATGTCTTCTCTAACAGCACTAAGGAAAACTTATGGAACTAATTGTAAGAAGCTTTGTCTCCGGTTTCATGGCCGATTGCGCACCTGAAACTACCTGACACTCCTTGGAAATGATTTCGTTGGCTGTTTTCTCGTTATCATACAGGTAATTGTGATTTTGAAACAAAGGCAGCAACACCCAACTCATTAGGCGTATTATTTCACTTTAAACCAGAGTGAAAGTGACAGACTGTATAAAAATATTTACCCGGGTATTTTGCAAACAAATCAACCCTTACATCTACACTTCTTTTACTTGACAAGGAAAGTAGAGAAGAGCGTTGAATGAACGAACTAGTTAATTCGACCGTCGACGTATAATAGACGAACGGACAGTTCATCGACGATGAACGGACTAGTAGAATCTGTAGACGGCAGGACGGCTAAATTGTAGTCTATACAAAATTCATAGCGACTGTCAACGCGACGACGACTCGTGAACACAGTCGGTTAATATATTCATTCATTGGTCCGTTACACAACACGCTCAATGTTATTATCAACTCAGATCTCCTACATTTAAAGTTCAATTTTGTCTGCATGGACGGTCATTTTAACGCGTTGAAATCGTTGAACCGTCCATGCAGACAAAATTGAACTTTAAATGTAGGAGTTCTGAGTTGATAATAACATTGAGCGTGTTTTGGACGGTCATTTCAACGCGTTGAAATTACCGTCCATGCAGACAAAATTGAACTTTAAATCTAGGAGCTCTGAGTTGATAATAACATTGAGCGTGTTGTGTTGATCCTCCGTCATAGACGTAGACCGGCCGCGCGGCGCCTTGACTACAGTCGAAAGGCGAACGATGCACTTATTAGAAACTTTCTTAATTCGTGTTTAACCAAATTACGTACTATAGTTTCAAAATGTAATTAAATGTTTGTTACATACGAGTATTTTATTATTGTGAATAGTGTAAATTATATGTAAATAGTAAAACTTTCAAAACTTTATGGTTGATTTTAATAAGTAGATACGTGATATACCTAAGTGAACTTTTTAGTTTAGGAAACAGTAAAATGGCAGGACGAAATTTAAGTGAATTATGGCATCACTTTGAAAAGGACATATCTAGTGGAAAGGCGATTTGCAATCTATGTTAAATATATTTATGAATAATTGGCGTATAAATCTACTGCGGCAAATTTGAAAAGCCATCTAAAACGGAAGCATATATCTATTTTTACGTCATTGCCGTCGTAAATATTGTACATAAAACACATTAAAAAAAACAATGATTGTAAATAGAATCAGTTGATCTTCTAAATACGCCTAAATAAGGAAAATAATCGACTATTATAAATTCTATTTAGCCAGTCCTTAGCCTGGAAAAAGTATGTAGGCAAGGTCAAACTTTTCAATAATATGCTTGTGATACGTAACATATAAAACTACGATACAAATTTCATTTAACTAGAATACTCATTCATTACTACTACTAATGCGTCTAGTCTAGTTGAATAGTCGTACGTAACGGATCGAGTCGACTAATCGTCCATAAAGAAAACGCCCTCGGTATAAATCAACTAGTCGATGAATTTAACTAGTCGATCGACTAGTCCACGAAAGAAAATGGACGGTCTAGTTTCGTCTACGTTAAATGCGTCGACGACCCATCTCTAAAGGAAAGAATTTATGCGAAGAATCGTCCGATAAAATAATCTCAATTTTAATTGGAATTTTTATTAAGCCAGTTGCGACAAACAGTATCGTTATCGACATTCGCGCGGTCATGTTCTGCGCCACGTGTTCACAACAGCTTTGTTCGGGGTAACGAGACAAACATTGTATTGCTGTAAGCCACCCAGAGATTAAAAATAATCGTGCACGTTGCAGAATTGAATATAATTTATGATTTTTGATTTGAAAGTTCCAATGGGTTGAAACAATGCAGATCTCGTTTAGTTCACTTTTTTATGGCATTAAGTCGAGATTTTCGACCTTGGTTTCGATTAGGTATGAGATGAGTATACCCATAGACTCATGATTTTTTTAGCCACTAAGTCTACAATCACCTATCATTCTCAGACGAATTTATGTAGGTATATGAAAAATGTTTTGTTTATTGACGGAACACTTTATTTCAGAAGGTTTTCAAATTATTTAGTCAGTAATACTTCATTATCTAAAAATATTTAAGATGACCCATCGTAAATGGTTTATACTTACATAATATAATTTCACTAAATAAAAATTTTTGGTTAACATGTAGGCAACGGTTTTTTACCAGTTTCAATTGCTGACTTCGATTCTGGCCTTTATTATGCCACTGATGAGGAATTCTTGCTAGCTCACGCGTTGAGATCACCAACAACGTAACTGCTTCTACTCAATTCGGTCCACGTCACATCTAGGTTTTTTTTTTTATTGCTGATAGGTAAGCCTTTGACCATAATCACACGTGATGGTAAGTGATGATGTGGTCGAAGGTGTTAACAGGCTTAACCTAGAATTACTCTGGCTCTCAAGGACAGCTGCCGGAACACACCGTTAGGTGCTTGGCGACAGATTTTCTACTTGAGGGTGGTCGCTAGCCAGGCGGGCATTCACAAAAAGCCCTTCCACCATGCGGTGAAGCTCAAGCCCGCGGCGGGATTCGAACCATGGACCTGCTGCGCGGCAGTCCATAACCAAAGCCACTGAGCTATCACTGCTTCAAAACAAAAAGGTACAAGGCCTTGTTACATTTACCAGCGTAAAAAATATACCGGAGTTGGTAAAAAAAAACTACCAATTATAAGAGCCATACATAATTCATTAAATGATCAATCGATGCTTAGAAATTTACTTTGTATTCCATAACGTAAACAGTTACGTAAATAGAATATTTATGTTTGCATCGAGCTGATGGCGTTTAATTAAACGAGCCTCTATTAAGATTTAATTAAATTTAATATACCTTAGCATGGCGAATAAACGCTCCTCAGAATTCGCACCTGACTAAATAATTTTATAATAAGGTTCATTTCATGAAGCGTGACTTTGTTTAACTACAAATTAAAAAATAATTGAAATGTCAGAAATAATTGGTTTCTTCGTTAAAAAAAGGAGCTGTAGATGTGAATTTGATACAAAACAAAACCATCAACTTTTGTCAGTAAGGGAATGTCGTTTAAAAACAACTTATTCTTTTTAGATGTTGAAATTGTCAATATATTGAAATTTTTTGAGCCTAAGTCTAAGTAATTATATTTTAATAAATGATGATTAGATTCAAATATACAGGTGAGTAATATTGATTTAATGTTCGAAACACATTTCCATTTTCAGATGTGTCTATTATATTACATTAGTCAGGTTGTATTTATACTTATTTGAACTTATATATGTTTCAATATTCTATAAGATTTTCTTTTGTTACTTATAGCTGAACAAAAGATTGAGCAAATACTGCAGAAAAAGTGTAAAAGTTGAACATTCTCAGGGAATTTATACTGTATACCGACACGTGACGTGATAAGATTAATCTCTACGAAAAAGCTTGGTAACAACGTTTGCATACACAAAATTTAACCAAACCTTTTACGTTGTATGCTTAACTGTATTATTAGGTAAATGGCCTTTTTGTATTGTTTGATAGTGTTTTGTTGTTCTATGGTTTCTTCCTAACTAGTGTTGAAGAAATAATTAATTTAGTTTTTTAGAAATAGGGTTCCGAAATATTTCTAAAACTGGTTTGAAAACTGAGATTCTAAAGCACAAAAAGGAATTTATTTCGTAATTGTATGCGTATTGTAAATAAAATAAACAGATTATAAGTCCATTACTTATTACGTTCTTTAGTAAAACGCGTAGTACATATTTTATTTTATAGAAAACTAAGTAAATAATTTACAGCACAAACGCTGCTCACATGTAGAACCAGGCTGAACAAGATGATGGCCAAATTCCTTTGGGAAAACTGTAAGTGCCTTAAAAATGTACACTCTCCACCGAGACGTAACATGATAAGATTTGAAACTCAAAAATAACTTGTAAAATTGCTTATTCCTTACAACAACAGGTATAACAAACAGTTACTTAGAGATAAATTACCTTTCATATTTATCGATATTAAAAAATAAAGTCATAGTCATCAGTTTTGTTATTTCAAATTGCACATATAACTTTTGCTGGAGCCTGGCTTTTTAAATTTTACTCTCAGCATGCAGTTTATTCCAGCCGTTTGAAAATAGATAAAACCTGTTAGGTGTGTTATGTATATTCTAAAGATGAAAAGCAAACGTGCTTTATTTAGGTACTTGAATGGTTCACACATCGCAAAAACCCTTGAAAGAAAACGTGTTTACTTATTACAGCTTATAACTACATTACATCACAAATGACCACTCGTGTTATTAAGTTCTTTATATGCGCATATTTCAGGTTCCTTTATTGTTTTGTTTTTGAAATATACCCTTTAAAAGGATTATCTGAAACTGAATATTCTCACAGTTCCGCATTTCTTTAGTTTTATAGCAAAAATAATCATAAAAAAATCTACACTTTAGTACCTTACGCGAAATGCTACAAATAGAGAATAAGAGCCCCCTGTCTAATTCAATATATAGTTGTGGGGTCAACAACTTTACACAAAATGTTCAATTTCATATTGAGGGTGAGTGCCGGTACCGGGTAAAAAAATAAGCTTTATCGAGCTAGAGATTCGCTTCATACAAACGGACATTCGCTTTATACAGACAGTAGGTAACCCGAAATTAAAATTTCTTTTGCCCTTTGGATACCCAATTATGGACTAATGCAAGTTTTCTTTGTATACATGTAGGTATAAAATATAGAATGTTAACTTATCTGCCCATCTATTGTGTAAAATGCCTAACAACATTGATGAACTATATTTTAAAGTGAAATTTACTAAGTTTATTGGTCAAAAGGCAAAAAGAAGGTTGGTGTTGAGTTTATTTTTCATATGGCTTTGTTTTTAAAACCAACAGTTTCCCGCCAATTATGAGCAATATGTTCAACCTATTTATGGTTGAGAGAAGTTTACCGCACGCCACCGTTATACCGGGGTGGGGCTACTGTCTTCGACACCTTGAGAACCCTGTATGCGCGCTTCATGCAAAAATTAAATATATACCTTCTGTTAATTACGTATTTAAAGATGAAAACTATACTAATTCGCTAAAAAAGTGCTTGTGAGCCTCAGGAACTTATATATTTCATCCAGGACATGCTCCAAGTGAGGCTCTGGATTTTTGGTGAGTTTCGTTCATTATAAAGCCATTTTTGTGCTATAATTTTCATTGACTTCTTTAGCTATCGAATCAATCAGTTGGTATAAAAAAAAACGAAATGAAATGTTAAAATTTGACACGTAAAACATCAAAATTTTTGTCTTATGCATACTATAGATTCCTACGCTCAAATCCATACCACGTTTTCAACAGATAGTCCAGACATTTCAATACAAACGTCAATAACTTGTGATCTGTAAAGTGGCCTCAGCAAACACTATCCAAATAACAAAATGCTTAAATCTCTTAGTCCAGGACCCCGTTAATTTTATTAGTCTTAGAGCTCCACATGAGCACTTACATTTAACTAATAGTTACTTTACTCCAGGCTCCAGACATACCTAAACCAATAGCTAAACTTTTAAACAAACGCCATAACAGCTTTTGTTTGAGGCACCTAAGTTAATCACTTTAGTGGTTAAATGAATACTATTATGAATGTATTTATTTTTCAATGGTTAATGCGTACAGAAATGTCTCACTACAAATAATTTTCCAAAGTTATATCATACACTATTTCTCAATCTCGCAACAGCACTAATGCTTTTAAATCAAAAGCACTTTTAAGTCCGGTCGCTCAGTTCCCGGCTTATGAATATATGAACTATTCTATGACGCCCTGTAAGGACCTAATCGCAAAACACTTTTTGAAACCGTTTTTTTTATCCAGTATAGACCTTGACCAAAATCTCACCTGATGTGGCCAAAGGTGATATAGACTTAAACCAGAACGGTAACCGGCTCTCAAGAACAACTACCGAAACGTAAGCTTAAGTGCTAGGCGACGGGTTTTTTACATAGGATGTAGCCTGTAGAGCATTCGCAAAATGCCACCACCATGCAAAAATTAGCCCACAACGCATCGATCACATCCGCTTTGGTGTATCTTTTTGATTATTCACAACCATAGAGATATAAAATACTATTTAGAGTGACAGCCATGGCAGTTTCCTTAGAAAACGAGCGTAGCCAGTTCAACACATGTAAATGATACGTGACATTACATCTTTATTGTTCACTACAAACAATCCGATTCCCTGATTAGTCCCATTATTACCCAATTGAAACGTTTAATATGCCAATTTATAACAGTTGAACATACACCTTATCTAAAGAGTGGTAAGTTTGAATTTCTTGTGAACTTTGTCAAGCTATCCCTTTCAGTGAGAGAGACAGATATATGGTACTGAAAGTTGCCAGTTGACAATATATGTACAGTAATTGTGCAGTCTCAGCTCAGTCAAGTATAATTTCAATTTTAAAATCGTTCCTTGGTAAAATCTGAGAAAAGACAATTGAAAAATAGTTCACAAACAACTGCACAAAAAATGGTTACGAGAAAATAATTATTGGGATAGCTAGTAAAATTCGATCTTATTTTATTTATTTATTCGGTACAAAAAGTGGTATCCTAGCCAGTGATGTAGTACATTTTATCGATAAACTTTTCCTTCGACCTAAACGTGCCGTGCTGACTAACAACCTGATGTGCTGTGCGTTTGTGCTATAATAAGTTTTTATGCGGTTTTATATAATCATTTGAATATGTAGTAATGTCAGGCAAGTAATCGTCTTGACTGAACCATATAGCTCACTAGTATGCCAATAGCTATACCAAAAGCTTAAAAGACTGCTGAAAACAGAAGCATGTGGAAGAGCCATAGTACATCGAGCGATTAACACTACTTCAGACCTAAACTCGAACTTCAGCAGTGAAGATGCTGAATAAGAAGAAGACGATTAAAATAAAATAAAACTGTTACTGCGAAGTACAGCTTAATTTCGATATAATATGTTACAGGCTTGCTTATTTGTAGTTAAATTATTACAAGCACATGAAATTCGCGTAAAGGGTGGTATTAGAGATAGGCACAGATAGGGGTTCATAAAAATAAGGGGCGAGGTCAAGGTCGAAGTCGTGGTATATATATATATATATATATATATAACAAGAGATAAATTGCAGATGATTTTTTGAGATTTGCCAAGATAGAGAGCAGTTATTATTGCAAAAATATATAGGCTCTATAACTTATAAGATGTTTTGCAGGATGCGATTCCATGTAATACTTTTAGTTGACTTAGTAATTAACTACCCATCTTACTAAATTTTCTACGAAAAGGGAATCATAAGGTAAACTCAAAAGATACAACATTTATATGAACACATTGAGCACTTTAATGAACATAATACATTAGGTTCACATGGATTAATTCTGTATAAGTTTATAGTTACCATCCGCAATGATATAATCAAATGAGCAAACTATTTAGAAAGAACAAAGCCAACAAACTTAAACCCATACACAACACGTGAACAGCAGTTATGTTACACGAAGGGCCCGTTTCAGAATGTCCTAATAAAGTTTCGGGTTGCTATGCAACACATAAAATAACTGAATCATAAAAATGACAGTTAATATGCAGCGTGTTTCAAGCTTTAACCGATGGATAGGCTAAACCGATGACTGTGAAACGCAAAGATAGTGTTTTGTTTATTAAACATGATCTGGGTAGTAAAACTGGAACTTACACGAACATTCTGAAACAGGCCCTAAATAAATCAATAATAGAACACTTAACTTAATCAGCAATAGGTATCGATGTGAAAGTCACTTGTGAAGAATCAAGACAAAGAGAGGCTCAGTAAGGTGAGACATTGGTTTTATAGCAATGACTGGCGCCAAGTGTCTGTCGCCTCTTCATGAAACTTCCCGCCATTTTTACCACAACCAATCAGGAGTTGCTGCCACAACTGACTGACTCCTGTGCTACAAATGCCATTCATACAGACTCTCAAGGACATTTTCCCAACTTTTCTCGCTAGATATCTGTTCGACCTTAAAACCATCTTTAAAAAAACCTTGGAACTAGAAATGGCAAATTTATAGAATATTAAAAAGTAAATTCTATGGTAACATTCAACCTGAGATTCCCAATAAACTCTGGTTCTCAAAATTCCAAAACGCTGCTAAAGTGACAACCTCTACAATATGCCGTCTGCGTCTAAACCATTCTTATAACCCAGTCTTTCTGGACAAACTTAAGATTAGGGATAACTCCCTCCATGAATGTGGTTTGGATGAAGGAAATGTGAACCACATATTCTTCTGTTGTCTCAAAATTAACTCTTCTCTCTACATACTATATAACTTATCCAAAAGTTGTTCCCAGGTGTTCTATATTTCCCCTATATATAATAAATTTGTGTGTGTGTGTGTGTGTGTGTGTGTGTGTGTGTGAGGGTGTGTGTATATTTGTGTTCGTCCAGTACACAGATGAACTAACATCTTATGTTTCAGCATGAATTTTGCCTTGGCCAGTTCTCACCGGACATAACTCGTTAAAACTAAACAATCTCCTTCGTTTGATGGTCTACCTAACTACGTGACATTAGCGGAATTGTGGTGGTGCCCAAAAGAGCCACAAAACAACAGTTTAAGTTGAAATTCTAACCTTGAAAAATTGCCTGTTCTTGAAAATATTTGAATAATTTGTTAATTTAATTAATGTTACTCGTAACTTTCTGATCTACACGTGTATTTTTACGTCCTGATAAAAGTTCTACATGCACTAAAAGCAGAGGAACAGATGGTTATTGTTTTTGTAGGTCTAACAAGAAAGCTCCAAATTAGATATTGGAATGAGGTGACATTTAGTGACTAACAATTTATCGACAATATTTTGTCGATAAAAAAAATCATCAATCACTATATGTCAGATTGCACCGACTTTGTTCATCAGCGAAATGTAAAACATTTAGCGACAATTAATTATGTTTTCCGGTGAAAGGATATTTCTACTTTCATCACATTTGTGACATTGCTATTGAATCTGCAACTTATAACAGCACAACGCGGCATTTTCATATACATTTACGGAGATGCATGCGGCGCGTTAGCCGCGGGTGGACTGTCAGTAGCATTATAGTCCGTTGACGTAAATACTCCTGTTTAGGAGCATGTTAGGCTCGCGAGCCACGCCCCCTTCACCTTTCTATTGCTTTCTCTTTTCTGTGTTCACAACCTACCCTATTAGCGATGAGTGGAGACTCCGGGTTAAATAGATTTACCTCACCCTAATATTGTCGGTATAAATTATGATCTCGTACATATTTAGTGGCTGGAAATCTTGGGTTTGATGTCACCATTGAGCGTTATGTTTGCTTGTGGTAACGACTTGACGCGTTGGAGTTACGGTGAGGGTTGAATAAGGTACCCTCTTGGCTCATGTTGATTCATTTACACACGTTGATGTTACCAAGCATAGTAATTACTTCTTAATATTATTTAAGCACTTAACTAGGCTGTATATACAATTTTTAGAGTACAATATATTCATCTTGGTGGCAATCGAGAAAGCGACTGTGGATGCCTTGTGTTCGAACATGGAGACTGGCAAATGAGAATTTTGTGTCTAATTTTGAATCGTCATCATAAAGGACGGTGCGCCTATCAGCCATACTAGCCTGACCAAACGTAAGTTTTATTATTAAAGAGTTTTTTTACGCCACTTTCAGCCTTTATTTTTCTTGCTATTAACACACTTATCATCACAGATATACATGTATCTCCAAAGGATCGTTGAAGGTATCTTAAGGGCCTCGATACCCAAATTATACTCAATATCAACTAGTACGAAATTCAGACCAATTAACTTTTCTAAAGGGTTCATAATTACAGTGCAAGGTACAAAGGGACGGTTAGGAAATGTACTTCGTCTAAAATGCAAGAAATTTTAAGAAAATATAAAAATTTTCATAAATCCCGTTATTGTGTTTTTGCATTATGTATGTGTATGTGCCGATTACTATTTTTATATTTTAGCGTTTATTAAAGATTGTGATTTAAAAAGTCAAACCTTTACAAAATGGCGATAATTGTGTTCTGTTTTGGCGTCTATGATGCTCCTATTAAAGTCATTATAAAAAACATTTCATCGCGTCTATATATACAGAAGGGTGGTCTCGTATAATGATAGGCAATCCTATTGCCGTCTACCTGGTAGGCCCATGTGACGTCATAAGTGCCACGTAGCAAATCTGGAAGAGTTTTTGACGCGCTAGGATTATAAACGAAACATACATATATTATCTTCATAGGAGCTCTTGACTCTTCAAGCGCAAGTGTGCGGTATTGCACTAAATAATATTATATTTATGAATGTATTTTTCTCTGAAATATGTATATCATAATGTCAATGAATATACCTATATTAATATCAATGAAATATTTGTGGAGTTTGTATGTAACATTATTTATGGATAATTGAATTTAAAAAAAAATATTACACAATAAAAAATAACTCTTGTTTTGGCCGTGCACATTAAATGTAACGTTTTAGTCAATAATTTCACAATTTTAGTGTTTATTTATGATTACATATTATTTTAGTATATATTTCTTGTTATGTATTCAGAATATTATATTTCTTTCTGTTCAAGAAGATAACTTTTAAAAAACAAAGATATCGTTTTGGCAATAAATAGATAATAGCAGCGGCGATTTTCGTACAGCAGATGATACCTTACATTTATTTTGTATGTATTTAGTACAGACAGATTAATAAGAGAATAATAGGTCTATCCATGTCTAACGGTTGCAAAAGTCTACAGCTCAATTCTCACTTCTTCCATCAGGTTTCACAAGTTGACATCTGTAAGTAGTTCCATTCTCCTAGAAATTTGTTTGTATAACTTCATTGTACGATATTGATTTAAGAGCCATTTCACATTTTGATGCGTGTATCGAAGATTTTAAGCACTTAATTTACTATCATAGGAAAGATCTACAAATTGTTAAAAAATTAATAAAAATAGAATAATCCGTCCCCTTTTCAGTAGATGTACCACATTTACAAACATTACTTCAAGTATTTTGTAGTGACCAATCTCCCGCACCTTGTTTTACGAATTAACGTACACATAGCCATCTTCTGAGCTCTATTTCTCGTATAAAAATTCATCAAATTAACTTTTAAAAAAATCTATACATCAGGCATATAATCTTGTTGACACATAGTGTACTAGAATATCGATAATTTATCATAATTATGGAATAAAAATTTAAGACCTTGCGCCAATTTCCACGAATTATATAGGCATTTTAACACGATTTATTGCGTTAAATAAACTGTAATTCCAAAAAGATATTATATCAGAAGAAAATGCATTCTTCAATTAATCTAATCTCAATTAACTGTGATATTAACTCTGTTTTGTTGGTCAGGAAAAAATATTTAACATAACTCTAAATTATCATTGTTTACTCATGCCAATTACACATTCTTTTATATCACCACTTATATTTATTTATTAATTAGTGCATATATCAAAATAAGTTACTCACAGTCACGCTATTCCGTGGTCGCTTCTTTCGCTTGTGTAAGCGATTCACAAAGCCATTTCACAAAGTCAGTAGCGTGATTTTGTGAAATGGCTCTTAAGCTTTGATTAACAGTTTTTACTGATCGTTTTCCTTCGTTAAAATATTTCTTACAAAGGTTTCGGATCGTATTGTATGTTTTTTTACGTGATATTACCCCGCAAGTCTTAACTCTTTTAGTTTGTACCCCGTGGGGTACCGGGTTAGGATTGCATCTCCCCATATCATCCCGTGGGTGTCGTAAGAGGCGATTAAGAGAAAAATACTAGAAGGTGGGCAGCAGCGCCTTCAAAAGAACTGCCAACTTACACTGCGATCCCCAAGACGCCTGCCAAGCGTGGGGATTATGGCAAATGCCCCTTCAATAGTGGTATCGTATCCTAACCTGTGTTCAGCAATGGACGATCCGGCTGTTACAGTCACTTTTTTATTTCATCTTTATGTTTAGATACCTCAAAAACAAAGGCGAATTTTGTGTCCTCGCAAAATGATATTTGGAATAGAATTAGTAAAATGAGCTCCTAAATATGTTAAAAAAGCAGAAAATTTGGAGTGGCAGCAATGACTCTCCACGTTTACTAAAAAAGGACTCTGAATGTGACCTCTGTATAGATAATGGGTTCATGCACTGTGCAGCGACAAAAACATACCAGATGGTTATGTTTGAGGATTTTTATAAATTAAACAGATGTAACATGTTACTAACACTGTACCCGCGTGAAGGATTATTCCCGAAGAATTCCGTTTTTCTTTTATAAGCTTATTAAATACTTGTAATTGTGTGGTTATGCCCTGAAATAACTTTTGATGTACATTATTCTTCATTATGAATATAAACTATTATATATATCTATAGATCAGCTGCAATTTTAACACACATGTGATTGTTTGATTTGAGATTGCTAATAGTTTATTGGTATAATTGATGACCTATGCAAGTTGAAAACTCTACCTGTTCAATAATCATGCTAGTGCCAAATAAGCATTAAAAGAAATAAATAAATTAGATTAGACGACGAGGCAAAAGGATTAACAACTAATTGTAGGAAGAATTCGGTATTTTACCCGTAGCATTTCAATCTCAGTTGCTCGATGGTACTTTTAGTTTTCCCATATAGCATTTATTCTCATATAGCTTTACCAATATAAAGTTCCGATTTTCGGTACTTTGGTTTTAGAGTTCAGTTAGCAAAATTGGGTTGACCAGGGTGTGAGGAAAAGGTTAAATTTAAGTAAGGTGAAATGGTATCCTCTGGAACATAGAACACTGTATAAACTATCATAAAACGTGTAACACAATATATGGATATAAAATGGATGTCAGATAAGGTCTATGTCGGTCGGACAAAGACGTGGATGGAGGAATGGTGAATGTGGAGATGCAAATGGGAAAAAATAGTTAACCGTAAAAGTATTGAGTGTGAATGTACATTAATTTTAAAATAAAAACATGAGTAAGAAAGAATCGATGGACAGTATAAATGATTATTAAAAAATATATAAATTTGCGTGATTATTAAGATGAAAATAACAAAACGTACCAAAGCCAGCTAAAGCATGTTGAGCCGAAGTAGTAAAAACGTAAAGAATAGGAACATAAAACAGAAGAATACCTCTACAATGCTTATTTTCTCACAATAGCTTTTATATTGAACTTATCTATGTGCTTGGAACTATGAATAAATGGTTGGAACATATACAAGCGACGAATATACAAGTCTTTATGTAAAATTACATAAAGACAAATATCTTGGGATGAAAGAACTTTTGTCTTGCATTCAGACAGTTTGATAACTTTCAGAGCTCTGATTGCTCCGTAAAATTTTGCCATTCAACGTCATCTCGGAGAATTGAGGCGGTATCTCAACTTAGTTTAAAGTTTAAGCGTGGAAATGACATCGTTGGAACGTTTTAGTTTTGAGATCAAGGTACGAGTATATGAAATTGTATATAAAACAATATATGAATACTTTGTCTGGATTGTAAAATAGTATGATCATATAGAGGTATTTATTTATCCATACTAATATTATCAATGCGAAAGTAACTCTGTCTGTCTAGCTTTCACGCCAAAACTACTGTACCGAGTTGGATGAAATTTGGTATGGAAATAGTTTTAGATACGGGGAAGGACATAGAATAGTTTTATCCAACTACGCAAAAAGAGGTTGTATTTGCGCAATAACCGTCATAAGCGTAGGCGGAGCCGCGGCCGGAAAGCTAGTACTTTATAAAGAAATGAACGTTCAATATCGTTCACATAAAGTCAATATAAAAGTATTAGTATTAGTTAAGTTACCCACATTGAGAACTATTTTTTATAATATATTATTTACTTAAAAACATATCATGTCTCATCTCATACGATTATTTTTTTACTGTTATTACTAAAGATTTTGGATTTTGTTTTTTATTCCTCAAATTCTCTGTTAGTGGATATACTTAGTTTTTTTCCGGTAATAATAATTACACCACGCCCTCCTACGTGTATTTGAGGCTTTTGTGGTCGAGATTTTTGAATCATGTGGTGCTCATGGCCGCCGTAAAGTTATTTCCAAAGATTTCATCCAATTAACGTGTGACCAAAATACTATTATATATTTTGTAAAACGAATAAGCATTTTGGGAACAGCACCAACAGAGGCAAACGGTTTATTTAATTAATATTTCATGCTTATATCATAACTTAGGTTGTTGTAGTATATTTTCATAGTTTTGGTAGTTTTTATGAAGCAGTATTGGCTCAGTGGCATTGGCTATGAACTGTCGTGCATCAGGTCCATGGTTCGAATCCCGCCACGGGCTTGAGCTTCACCGCATGGTGGAAGGGCATTTTGCGCATGCCCGCCTGGCTAGCGACCAGCCTCAAGTAGAAAATCTGTCGCCAAGCACCTAACGGTATGTTCCGGCAGCTGTCCTTGAGAGCCAGTGAAATTACAGGCACATGAGACTTAACAGCTATGTCTCAAGGTGACGGGCGCAGTGTAAGTCGTAACTTGTGACGAAATGCATCTGTTATAGTCAGAGGTTAGTCCGCCGAACATCAGGTGGGCCTCGAGCTTGTTCCGTCACAATATCATCAAAACAAGGTAATGTAAGTGATGTATTTAGTGTAAACTTGCATATATACATTTCACTAGTATTAAAAATGGTCGTTATCTATCGACCATAATGTTGTGCTGGTTGAGCGGCTTAAGCATTGCTTTGGAGTCCTAAAATCCTGGATTTGATCGCCGTGCCTGGTGCTTGCCTAGTATACATATTTTTCAGACAAAAGTCTGGTGTCTGGAAATATACTCGCCTCCTATAATATGCAAACTAATTTTATTTAATTTCTAGTTCAAAATTCATCTTTGTCTCAACATTTAACACAAATCGCAAAATTTCTGTTGTATACCTTGTGATGTATGGACAGAAAGACAGACAGACAGTAGAGTTTTGCTTTATACATTGCGTACGGAATAGTAAATAAAAACCTGACAGAGACAAACAACAGAGTTTTAAACAGTCATTAAGTTAGCTGCTCGTTAATAGCGAGAACAAAAATTAAACTAATTTCCGTTGAATTAGCCATCACAAAGGTAACTCTAAACAATGCAAGACTGTATTAGCAGCTGTCATATTTTATTTACTAAAAAAACATATATATACACAAAGCCAACCACTACATTCGGTTCGACAAGCACAAATCCTCGCCAGAGAGATCCGGTTTATGCCAAGAATGTTACGCGAGGCTATTGAAATCACAAAGTACCAAAATTTCAATACAGATGATGGTTGACAAGTACCACCTGCTTGTGATCCTGTTATCAAATTAATTAAATCCCTTGGCCGACACAAATCTGCAAAACCTCTGGACACTGTGAGTAAATACTGCGTGAATAGGGAACGTTATGATTAATATAAAAATTTCTGACGGTAGACCAAATAATTTCTTAATAACTCATGTGACAAATAAAACCAATTAGTCACCCCGTGATCACGATCACTGCAAAGTGTTTGAAACGTCGCGTTGGGACAAAATAATGATAAATGTTCGCGATTTAAACCGTAAGTTGTTTAATCACTATGTGTTACAACCGCGATAACCTAAGACAACATTATATTTACACCTAATTTTTATACAGGATTTTTTCTACATACATTTTAATTGTGGAAGAATTAGAATCAGAATCATTTATTTGTCGTATAAGGAGTACTCGTATATCCAGATTCACTTAAAATAACTTAAGTGAAAGTACTAAATATAAAAGAGCACAAAGAAAACTGTCGTCCCATTGTGTTATTGCCTATTATTGCTAAACTTATACGAAACAATAATAAATAACAGACTTCACAAATACCCGATAAATATAATATTTTATTAAATGTTCAGTACTGGTTTCAGAAAAATAGATGTCACACGAGCAGTCTTCATGATAATGAAATATGTTTGTAATTGTCTTAATAGTGGTGTTCCATATCGGATATTTTACAAGCGTTTGCCATGAAAAAAGTACTTAAAAGGTCAATTCTGTTGAATTATTCTGTTCGTCATTCTAGGTTAAGCCTGTTAACACCTTCGACCACATCATCACTTACCATCAGGTAAGATTGTGGTCAAAAGCTTACCTATCAGCAATATAAAAAAGGATTTGTGCACGACCTAATTAAATCGTATCTCAAAAGTCGTCTACGTCTTGTTTAATTTTTTCTATTAACCTATAACTTATAGGCAAGTCATTGATCACTATCTCTTCTGATGGTAGGTGTTTTTATGTTTATAAGCGATTTATCTGGTAATATCAATATATTTCTAACATGTGATGTCATACAATATATAATTATAACATGCATGTGGTCTTAAACTAGTTCAGTGACAACATGTTTTGCCTGTTTAGGCGTATAAATGTGGTGAGATGGCCGTCATTTGCAATTATAATAATAATCACATTAGTAATAGCAATTACATTGATTGTTGTTACAAAAATGTCGAACAAACGAATATCAAGGTCAAAAAGAGGGATAATTGTAAATAAAACTACAAAATAACCCAATCTTTATCATATTTTTTGTGTAGTAGATAATCATGCTTTCAAGTTAGTTCAATTTCAATTTCATCACCGAGAACTTTTTTAAGTTACACTAAATAAACATTTTTTTTATACCGGCGGTATAAAAAAAAGATTATTATTAAACAAAATACTATGAACTGTATACAACACTACAGCTACTACAATAAAAGCATTTAGACAACCTATAAGTCATAGCAGACTCATAGGCAGTCCAAATGCTCCAGCCCACTAAATAAACTAAAAAAGTAATTGCTATTATGATAATGCCTAGTAATCTTAGTGATTGTAAATCTTGCCAATAGTGACCAGCATATGACTGAAGAAATAAAAAAAATACGGAACTGACTTCCCACATTGAAAGTATGATATAACCTGATGAAATCTGACCATGAAAATGTGAGCCCAGAATGTTAAAATCAACAAACGACTAACTTCCATAGGTAATTTCATATATTTCGGTATTGGATGTCAGTTTTGTCTTTTTAGTGTTTTATACAAAAAGAGCAAAACGCGAAAGAAAAATTAAAGAGACTCCGCAGTCTGTCTATCTATCCACCCGTCTGTCATGAACCTCTTGCTCTTAACTAGAAATGTTTATATTTGGTACAAAATGTTGACCCGAAGATGAATGTAAATATTAATTAAGAAAATGAAAAGTATGTTAAATTGTTTAAAGAATTAAGTCAATAAAACTTCTAAGCATCCTATAATGTTAGGTAAATGAACTTATGGAGAAGAATCTAAGTGGAATAGACTTTTTTTGTTACTGGATCTATATCAGAAACTAAACTAGTAAGGTATCTGAAGTTTAGTTATACTATTTAAAATATCCTTCAGAAAACCAAAAACTACACTTTTTTATATACAGTTGATAGGCTAGCCTTTGACCACTATCTCACCTGATGGTAAGTGATGATGTGGTCGAAGATGTTGTTAAGGCTGACCTAGAATTACAGACTATCAAGGACAGCTACCGGAACACGCTGTCAGGGGCTTGGCGACAGATTTTATACTCCAGAGTCGTAGCTAGCCAGGCGGGCATTCGCCAAATGCCCTTACTACCATGTAAATATTATAAATACACAAAAACGCTCATTAATAATGTAATTTTGAAGATTTTGTAATAGATTTTTTTATTATATTTAGGCAATTCAATTTGATATAGTCTGATCAGCATATTTTGAAACTACATACGTCTTAGCGAATCTTACATCGCGTCGATAGCTACTAGTAACTATTTTAGGATTCAGTTCAAAAACTTCTCTGAGAATTAACACGCTGAAATAAAGATACTGTCTTTTAAAGGAGAATACAAATAACAAATCAAAAATCTGTCCAAAGTTGTTAACAGCATTAAAACAAACCTTTAAACGTAAAGGGACTTTATCATTAAACAATTCCTTATTTACATCACAAATTAAGTCTGTTAAATACCTTTCTCACTGTAGGACGCGGTCGAAGCGGAATTTCTACTTAGTAAACGTTTTAAGGATGACTCACGCTAGACCGTGTCGGGTCCGAGCCGAGTGTCGGCCGTAGCACGGTCACCGAGCTGGTCCCGTACCTGTAATTATAAAGGCGGGCCTTGACCGAGCAATTACCGATGCGCCGTGATGCAGTATACTCGCCCGAGCAAAAATAGTGATGTAACTAGACTACAATCATGTTGAATTTTGACGATATGGAATTATCGGCTATTTCGATCGCACTGGACGTTGAAGAATCTGAAAAAATTTCAACTCCAAGGAAATGGAGTGTGCATCCACTTTGGTAAAAAAATAATAATATTAGCTCTTAAGAATAGCTAAGCGAACGCACGTTAGCTTGGCATAAGATTAGCTAGCCAGGCAGGTATTTGCAAAATGCCTTATTATAATGACTGCCATTCTAAGATATATATCAGGACCGACGACTTAACGTGCCCTCCAAGGCACGGAAACACTCAGTAATAATGCCACTAGCTGTCACTTATCCCATTCATGAACGCAGTGGAGGTTGTTTTACTTATTTGATCCATTAAGATCGACTTTGTCAGCGATGACAGCGCTTTGTCATCTACATTCCATTAACAAGCTGAAGACCTGTAACATACAGCTGGACAGTCGACAGACCAGGGCCCAAGTCCTCACCTCTTGTAGTAATAATAACTTGATCTTACTGCTAAACTTTATACCTCCACGTCAATCAAGCAGTCTTACAAGCAGTAAAGGAATCGCTCGGCGCTCTGATGACGTCACAACAAATAGTTCACTCTTTTCGCGAACCCTGACATGACATTTAATACGAAGTATAAAATATACTTTGCTTATTATTACATATACTTTGCTTATTTTGACCCATAATGAAGACTTATAATTGGAGTCCATACATTTCCCATCGCTCATATCATATAATGCTGGATATTTCCTCACAGCTTCAATCAAACGTTCGTTGTTCATTTTCCAATGTCGAAAAAAAAACGACAGTGTACTTGCATAGCACCACTACGACTGCTCGGGCGCAGCTCGGCGGCACTGTATTCATGCAACGGGCCGTGGCCGAGCCGAGGCGGGACCGAGTTGTTTCCGAGCGTTGTCCGTTGCTCGGCCGTCACTCGGTTGCCGCTCGGTATAGCGTGAGTGTGTCCATACGTAATATAGGTAATATTAGTTGACCGTGCTCCGGCCGACACTCGGCTCGGACCCGACACGGTCTAGCGTGAGTCATCCTTTATACGGTTCCTTTTGTCCAATATTGAGTTTGTAATTTGTAGATTTATTATATAATGCTTGTGTACACATACTGCTTGGTATTAGCGCTTGGCTATAGTAATTAAAAAAAATACTAACCAGTGATTTTCAATAAAACACTTAATTTAATCGAAATATGATCCAATAAAAAATCGCAGATATACATCCCATTAACTAAGTATTCTATCATGATTGAGAAGATACAGCGCAAATTTGCTAGATACATCTATAAAAAAATGTACGGATACTACCCGTACATGTTTCCATCTCATTTTGTAACTGGTATGGTCGGGCTATACACCCTAGAACTCAGACGTAAGATGCTTCTCGTCATGGACTATTATCAATTGGCTCGCAGCAAAGTTGATAATCTGGTAGCCCTAGAGCAGCTGGGGCTGTTTTTTCCACCGCACTTTGGTCGCGGTGCTAACACTGAGCATGGTCCGCGGCGCCTTCGACGATTGTTTGCCACGCCAACTGATCTGCACACTGTTCGTGGTAAGAATGCACCCACAGCTAGAGTAGTCAAGTTGCTCAACGATATGTTAGCTCAACATTCAGAAATCGACATATTTTATGATAATTATAATATATTTCGTCAAAATGTAATTAATTACCTCAGTGATTTGTCTATGTAATGTGTTGGACTTCGTGTCTGTGAATTACATGTGAGAATGAATATATAAATAAATAAACTAACCTCAATTGGTTTTGTATGAAACTATGAGCATCGTTTTAAAATATAAATTTATGATGCAAAGCAATTATTTCTGAGTCTGTCACATGTCTTTTATGTAAATATTTTGTTGTAAATTGTTAACGTCATAAATAAATTAATTTCATTTCATTTCAAATAATAATAAAAAAATGGATGAGCTGCACAGCACTTCTCATACTTTTTTTTAGCTTAGCCTTTGTCTCTCTATCTTGCTAACTTGTTGGAAAGTGAGAATGTGTCAGCAATAAAAAGAAAGAATCAATGAAAGTATCGGAAATTATAAAAATATTATCATATTTTTAGAGACTGCTTACAAGATCATTCACTCGCTCATTATACTGTCACGAACAAGAGGTGCAATTACCATTAAATTATCTAGATATGAAAATAAATTTTGTAGTTTAGTTGACAACAACATTAAAACTACTGTACCAATTGAGATAAAATTTAGATGAAAAGAATTTGAAGATATATTCTCAACAAAAAAAACCTCTAAATCAGGTAGGTTCATAATTGGCGGCCTATACGCGAAACAAACATACACAACATGAAGTAGAATTAAAACTACACCCTTTTTTGGAAATCGGTTAAAACAGTAACTAACATTAACTAAATATTCGGTGCTTAATACACTTTTACTTGATGCATATATAAGGTGAATATTAAAACCGCCGCTAGTTAACATATATTTACGTGCGTCATTCATATCGGTTCCACATATTATATTGAATTTAAATAAGTTAAAATACATTATCTTATATCAAAACATATTCATATCGTGCAATAAACTCTGCGGTACTGAGAAAAGTGATAGAAAAGTGAAATAGTGTGTAAAAAATGCAAAATATTTGGAAATTTCACTGATAATGGTTCTTTCTTCATTGATCTTACAAGAAGTTAAAAATGCTGAAGGAAACATAAAACTATCATAAACGAAGGTTAGTCAGTGCTTATATCCAAATACACAATAAGATACGACAAAAAGATATTTGAAAAGTCTACGAAAACATTACCTCAAAGTTTGGATCATAATCGATTGCTAATTTTGTTTTTGCATTGTATTGTTTCTCTAATCTGAACTAACCATGGCAGTAAAATGTGCAGGCTGTAAACACACGATCGAAGATAAACGACATCTAACTTGTTTTCAATGTAAAAACTCGTACGACCTAGAATGCGCAAATGTATCAGCTACGCGATTTTATGGCACGATGACACTTGAGCACAAGAAAACATGGAAAAATCCGGCCTGTTATTGCAATTCACCTAAAACCGGAAATAAAGACATGCCTGTGCGATCAATAAGAGATCCCGAACAGATCCAACAGGATATAAGCTTATCTGAAAAGCAAAATATCACCTATAGAAACAACAAAAATACAGCAGTACACAGTGACACTTTAGACTCAGAAGATCTGAGTATTTTAGGAGATACACAAGTCACGGGTAAAAAAAATGCTGCAATAAACATGGAAGATAAACTGACATTACAAAATTTAAATGAATTAATAATTTTACGCCTTAGAGATAATAATAAATCTATTATAAGAGATCTACAAAACACAATAGAAACTGAAATAAATAAAGCTATAACAAAGTTTATAAAAGATATAACGCAGGATACAAATGCCCTTTATCAGCAAAATGACCTACGAAAACTAGATATAGAAAAGCTTAATACCCAAATTGAAATAATGACGCAGGAGACAGAACAATTAAAAAAAGAAATACAAGAACTTAAAACCCACAACATTACAAACAAGACAATCACAAGAAATAAGCAATACTACCCTGAAAGTAACAGTAAAAAAATTGTATTATATGGCCTACAGGAATATTATTCCGAATCAAATCACGCTCTTCATCGTAGAATAACAGATATTTTCAAAGACTTTTTGCATGTAAACTTAGAAGGATATATCGAAGATACTTATAGAATCGGAAAATATACAAATAATGGAATACGACCGCTAGTCGTTGAATTGATAAGCAAACGTATGACGAAATATTTAGTAGAAAACGGCTCCTATTTTCATGGAACCTCACTTAATATATCATCTTTCCTTGACGAGCAAGCAAGAGAAGAAAGGAGAAATATGCGTGAAAAGATGTTGACTGCGCGAAAACAAGGATTATATGCGGTGATAAGAGAAAACCAATTATTTATAGAAGGTAGAAGAAGCAATATTAAGATGGACGAAAAAAATATAAACACATCAGAGCTGAATTCAACTACATACTACTGTATAAATAGAACTGTACAAGATTGTAGAAATGAGGATAACATTTATCCCAAAAGGGATAAAAAATCCTTTCGTAACAGTAATTCCTTTCGAGAATACAGACCAAGAAGAGTTTAAAATACTATTTGAAAATTTCCAAAGCCTTGCTAATAAACAACATCTATTAGAAGCATTTATAAACCAAAATACAACCTATAACGCCATCTGCATATCTGAAACCTGGTTGAAAAGAGAACAGTTAGAAATAGTCCAACTACATGGCTATAAGACGGCTGCATCTTTTTGCAGAAAGACTCGGAGAAGCGGTGGGGTATTGATTACACTACAAGAACATATAAATTACATAGAAAGAACTGATATCGCTAATATGTCTATTGAGTATGTGCTAGAAATATGCGCTGTTGAGTTAATAAATGTAAATATATTAATAGTTATCATATACTGGAATAGGAGAGAGGAAGATGTATTTCATAAGCAACTAAAACTGATTCTTAAATACATAAATAAAAAATTTAAAAAATATAAAATAATTATAGGGGGCGATTTCAATATAAATATTTTTAAAATTTGTTCAAAATCAAATGAATAACTAGAAATAATGTCAAATGATAAGTTCACACAACGCATAAAAAATGTACTCCTACAACACACAGGTCATCAACATGCATTGATCTAATTTTTACATTTTTTTCTGACATGAGCTTACGGACAACAGTAGAAGATTTAGGTTTTTCGGATCATTTAAGAACAAGCATATGTATTTCGCTGCCCAGACAAAGAAAACATACTACGTGGTACATCGAAAAAAGGCTATTTCACAAACAGAATATAGATAATTTTAGAGAAAAATTAGGTAAAATAAATTGGTGCGACGTATTAGTTAAAAGAAATAACATAAATGATAATTACCAAATATTTATAGTAACACTGACTGATATACTGAACAGGTACTTACCTAAACTTCGAATAAAATTAAAACCAATTCATAAAAAAACATTGGCTAACAGTAGGGCTTAAAAAATCATGTAGAAATAAAAGACTTTTGAGAATATTTACAATAAGATCTAAAATACCCATTTTAATTAAATATTATAAAACATATGAAAAAATATTGAAAAAAACCGTAAACTCTGCTAAAAAACTACAATATATAAAGGAATTAAAGAAATCTACAAATAAAGCAAAAACAATGTGGAGAATAATCAATGAACGAACCAATATAAACCCTAATAAACTAAAAAATGACATAAAATTACAAATTAATAATACAGTTGTATCAGATCCTAAAAAAGTTGCCAATTGTTTTAATAAATACTTTTCATCGATAGGCCAACGAAATGCAGACAAGAAAATCTCAACGCCATTCCCACAGAGCAAACAATATTGTCTCCAAGCTCCTCCGATACATACAAACACTATGTTTTTATCTCCAGTAACTCCGCATGAAACTCACAAACTCTTAAAAAATCTTAAAAACAAAAACAGCTACGGAATTGACGAATTTCCATCAAGTTTGCTCAAGCAATGTGCCGACGAGCTAACTATGCCATTCTATCTTCTAATTAACCAATCATTTAATGAAGGAGTTTTCCCGGATCAACTGAAAAAGGCCATTATTAAACCAATCCACAAAAAAAACTTACAAACCGATGTTAACAATTATAGACCTATAGCTTTGTTGCCTTCTGCATCAAAAATATTCGAAAAAGCAATGAGCGATCGTGTCTACTCATTTTTCGAAAAGTATAAATTATTTGACGATCGCCAAAACGCTTTTCGTAAAAAAAGGTCCACAACCCTAGCGATTTTTAAATATATGCAGGAAGTACTTAATATAATAGATGCGAAAAAATACGCGGTAGGTATTTTACTCGATATGACTAAGGCATATGACAAAGTCCAGTTTAAAATTTTGCTAAACAAATTATATGATTTAGGTATCCGAGGTGCGGCACATGAGTGGTTCAAATCATATCTAAAAAATCGAAAACAGCTGGTTGAAGTAGCTTATTATAATGTAAAAGACAAAACTATACAAAACATCCGCTCAGATATAATAATTACAAATGCTTCCATAATGCAGGGCAGCGTTTTAGGATGTCTCCTGTTTCTAACCTACATAAACGAACTCCCTAAAATCATGATGGAACCATGCATTTGCTTCGCAGATGATATTTCTCTTTTAACATCAACTAAAAGTAGTATGAATTTGAAATTAAAGCTCACCACATTGCTCGATCAAACAACAAACTGGTTACATGATCACAATCTTGAACTTAATTTAGCGAAAACTAAAATTATTACATTTTACCCATATCAGAAACCACTTCATTTTACTTTTACATTCCAAGGCACAAATATAGAAGTTGTAAATGAATTTACACTTTTAGGTATTGTAATAGATACTAATGTAAATTGGCAATCACACGTTAAAAAAACAAAAACCAAACTACTATCACTTACGTATGCACTCCGCGAAGTAAAAAAGACGACTGATTTAAAAACTGCAATCATAAGTTATTATGCGAATTGCCACTCCAGATTAACCTATGGAATTATTTTATGGGGGAATAGCAGCTCAGCTTATGAAATTTTCGTAGTTCAAAAAAAACTAGTCCGTATACTAGCAAATATTGATCAAATTGAAAGCTGTAAACCATATTTTATTAAATATAAAATCTTAACCCTGTCATGCGTATACATCCTAGAAATCTGTAAGTTTGTACGAAGTAATCCTCAGCTGTTTGAAACAGAAATACTGGTATCTACAAGTTCAGATTACTCAATGCAGGCCGAAAACCGGTTGTTGATACCTAAAACTCGACTCAAGATGCTTTCGCAAAGCACGTTAATTATGGCTGTAAAAATTTATACTAAGGTAATGAAAGATATTAAAAATATTAAAAGTGACATTCGATTTATACAAAAATTGAAACGGTATCTTACTGACAAAGCCTATTATTCCATTGACGAATATCTAAATGATAAATAATACCCACTAATTTAAAAATCGTAATAATTATTAATTTCAATTTTATGACACTTAAGTAGACATTTTACACAGAAAACATACAATTTTATTAAATTAATGACCATTCTATTTATAAATTCTTCTTATTAAGTAATGTTATCTACCTATCCTCCTCTCTTCTAATTTGCTGTGCCCGACGGAGTCCATACCAAGCTATGTACCTATTATACTTACAAAGTATAATTTTATGAAACCTTGTACTGTATGGCTGCAATAAATATCTGAATCTGAATCTAATATATCAACAATACTGCGGGGGGTGTTAAATCGGTAACTGAATGAGTTTCACTCATGTTAATTTTCACACTCACAAAATCAGTATTAACTATATTAACAATTGCCTAAAGCTGTGGCACGTCTACAAACCTGCCGACCAGAGCAGAATAGGTAAGTACACGAAACAGCTGTTTTGTTGTGACTGTTTTAGCCGGTCATTGTCTTCCCGTGGCGTTCTTACGTGTGTGAATGGAGTAAACCGCGCTTAGATAATAGTAAGTACTGATTTTGTGAATGTGAAAATTAAACATGAGTGGAAAATATTCAGTTATCGATTCCACACCACCCCCCGCAGTATTGTTGATATATTAATGTCCACGGTATATACAAAAAAGTTTCAATTATTTCTTTATTAATCCTCAAACAGAAATAGTTATGTCTACTTAAGGTCATGTGTTTCATGTGTTTTTGAAGCGCTCGTATCGAAGTTTGCTTAGCTGTTCTTAACCGATCAGCAAAGTAAAGCAACTTCCGCCGCGGTCATGAGTTGGATGAGTGACCGCTAGTGACATTACTACTGAGCGCTTCCGTGCTTCGGAGGGCACGGTGCCGGTTGTTGTCTTAGGATGTCAGTCGTTAAAGCATGGTGGTAGGGCATTTTGCAAATGGCCGCTCGGCTAGCTACCACCCTCAAGTAGAAAATCTGTCGCCAAGAGCTCCGCAGCTGTCCTTGAGAGCCAGTAATTCTAGGTCAGTGTGAACAGCTGAGATATTGGTCAATGGCTGACCCATAACGAATAAACAAACATGTGTGATTAGGTTCTAATTTCCATTACAATTTGCCGTGAAAATTTTGAACACATAATTGCCCTACATTATGAATTCCATGTGCCCTAAGGCATATCGTTACTGGCGTTCAAACGGCCAAACACATTGCATTTGCAAACTTTTGAATTGCAAATCAGCAGAATGAATGTACAAAATATTTAACGGGAAACCTTATTTACATTTTGTAACGGTACTTTAATGTGAGCTATTTGAGTTGGAAAAGTTAGAAAAATGAGTATATTTGTGCCGTTTTAAAACTTTAGCTGTGTTTTTATTTAGATGTAAGTTGATCGAATATAAAAAACTTTAAATGGTTTTGTGGAAATGTTTAAGAAAGTATTTTGAATGAAAATACGATTATAAAACTATTATCATATTTTTACTAGCCGCTTTTCAATATTTCACCGGTATAGAAAATATTTTACTTTATGAAGAAACACAAAAATATTTCTCATAATAATATTTAGTTTTTCGCGGCGACGAGTACAGGATAAGGACGCGACAACATTCTTGAAATTCATTAGGCATAAGTTGATAATTCGACTAATATAAATGAGTACAGCTGGTTCTTCTTACATTAATTTTCTTATATTAGTATACAATTGTACTAAGGTATATCTTTATGTTTCGGAAGTTTGTGAATATAAACTTTAATTTTATTTTAAGAGTAAAAGAAACATTCAGACGATAACATAAAATCAACATGCAAATTTCTATTTTTTGCAAACATATCTCACGCGTTAGTATGTGATGATGTGGTTGAGGGTAGTTATCAGGCTTAAGGTAAAAAGTGCACTGGATCATAAACACAGCTGCCGGATTACACAATTAGATTCTTGGTGGGCAGATTTTCTTCTTAAGGCGAATGCTGATGTCTATGGCGGGAAATTTTTATGGTTTTGTTGCTAGATCGTCTCATAATGTATTTGATCACGTATCATGCAAGATTATGAGACTATTTGTTACAATATCTAATTTATATTAAATTGTATTTTTTTCGGCGGTACGCCTTTATTTACAATTTTATTTTTTAGCAGTGATGGCTCAGTGGCATTGGCTACGGACTGCCGCGCAGCAGGTCCATGGTTCTAGGCGGGCCTTCGCGCAAAATGCCCTTCCACCGTGCGGTGAAGATCAAGCCCACGGCGGGATTCGAACCATGGACCTGCTGCGCGGCAGTCCATAGCCAATGCCACTGAGACATCACTGCTTTTAGCTCATGACAAACTAATATGTAAACTTTTTTCGTTAAAACTACATTCTTGCAGATTCGAAGGAATTCGGATCAGCGCAATCCTAATCCTCAGCAACGTCAGGTTACATCCGAAAACACATTCACCATTTTCTCATAAGGATATGTGTACTCTCTTATCCCGTACGTTCTCAAGAAATATAAGAGACGTGTTTACAAAAGACAAGACTCATGTTTCCAACGGAAAAGCTTGCTTTTGAAAAATAATAACTGCCTCTTCACAAACGGCGTCGTAAGAATTGTGACTTGGAAATGCATTTGCATGGCCCATTTTTCGAGATATATGTTTTTGTTTCGGAAGTGTGAACCTGACGCCGCAACAGCAAAAAGTTATTGATAGGCACATTTCTGTACGATATACATTTTATAGCGAGTAGAACTTTTAATCGATACACTCAATTATTGGATATCGATCCATTCAATACTAGTATTCAAAAGGCAAGGAGGTGCATCACCTTTAGCTTCTTTAATATTTAGGTAGGTTTTGTACTTGTATTTCTCTAAGGGCCTGTTTCAGAATGTTCGAGTAAGTTCCGGTTTTACTATCCAGAACATATTTACTAAACAAAACACTATCTTTGCGTTACACAGTCATCGATTTAGCCTATCCATCGGTTAAAGCTTAAAACGCTTTGCATGTCAACTGTCATTTTTATCATTCAGTTATTTTGTGTGTTGCATAGCAACCCGAAACTTTATCAGGACATTCTGAAACGGGCCCTTAGATTAGTGTTTACTCGTTTTTTTTGTAATATTGTTAATGTGCAGGTTTTAGGTTAACATGGTGACTTCAGTGTTCGCATATACCAATTCCATTAAGTTTCTATCAGTGAAAACCTATAATTGGCTTTCTGTTGTATTCACTCATTGTTATGGATAGTAGTATAGCTGTTGATTTTCCAAATATAAATAAATAAATACCTATATTTGAGTTTGTATCATTACATCATATTATCACGATTCAGTGGATGTACGTGTTGATTTAAAATCAGTCATCTTGGAAAATCATATAATTCGCACTTAAAACATTTGTTATTATTTTTAGAGCAGTGATACATTTTCCGAAGTTGTTAATACCTGGCATCGTGGGATATTATTAGTGATAGTATATTAAAGGAGGAAATACACGATATGAATCAGTATCGAAGAAAACAAATATCGAAGTGAGTTTATATTATCTAATATTAATGTCACTCTATAGTTTCATTTTTGTATCTCTATGCGACACCACCAAGAAATTAAAATTATTTAACGATTCATTGGCAAGATTTTAATCACTAACTAAGCCTACCAGTATCGTTTATTTTTATCTTCTTCAGATTTTAAAGCCGAAATACCGCTTAGTTTTTATTACCTATCTGCCATGTTTTTTAATCGTGAACGAATCTTGATTTCAAATGCATTAAACTGTTTAAGAGAATATACAACAATTATAAGTATTTTACAGGATTTATTCGCTATAAAACATGTATATATATATATTTATTTATTGGTTTGATGCTTTGAAATGATCACATTCGATGAGTTGCATCAAGATAAGTTAATGTTGTCACCACGGTCATTGCCTTAAGTATTATTATATGTTCTATGCTTAAGGTCAAACCACACTATTGCGGCAGAGTGCGGCGCGGCAGCGGAGCGGTGCGACTCGACAAATATAATTTGTGTGAAGTTAACCGCACTATACAGATGCGGCTTCGGAGAGTCACGGCGCTGGGCGACAGAGTTGTCTCTGAAGGTAACTCTGCTGCGAGCAGAAAACATAACTGCGAATAAGTTTTATCTTGCGGCTGCGGAGAGGCGCAGCGTTGTAAATTTTCCAGTGAGCTCACGTTCCACCCACATTTCAAAAATGCATAAAACTTCTCTTTTTACATTCTCAAATATGTATGAAATCGAATATCATCCCTGAAGAGTGGTGGGAATGAGTTTTTTTAAAACGAGAATTTGGCATTTTCTTCTTCAGATAGAACACTTATTTTTTTTCGGCCCTATCTGCCTCTTCGCAAGACACCAATATATTTCTTCTTCGACGATTTTGTCAATTTCGAATTTTTGCAATGAGTTGTAATAACGGTTCTGCTACGCCGCAATGCTATAATATTGTGAACGAAAGTGTTTGCTCCGCTTCGCTGCAGCGCCGCTCTGAATCTAACCTAATAACCCGAGATTTCAATACGGCGTTTTTGCCACTTCACCAACGAGGTAATCTAAAATAACCTTCAATATTATAAATAGACCACTGCGCAAGCCCACATAATCCTCTTTGTGTAATTGATCATCAAAATGCCGACAAACATTGAATAAACGTTTCGAGTAAGCGAAATGATAATACGATTTCTTGGATGCGAAACATCTAAGGCGTATTTATGTTTGCCAACCCAAAGTTAAGTGAATATAAGCGGTCTATATAAGTAATTATAGTCAGTAAAAGATTTGGTATAACTTCTTTTTTATTTGTAGGTTATAAAAATAAAGATTACTTACAAAAAATTACCTACTTGTGTAAATTTTGTCAAAAATACTTACGTAGTTTTGGCAATATTAGTTACATGCAAAAGTTTTTTTTACTTCCGTTACATGCCTACATTAACTAAACACTACAAGCTCTATATACAACACGCCTGCTAAGCGTGGAGATTATGGCTAACCCCCCCTACCCCTTCCTAATGGTGGAGGCTGTATTCTGCAATACACAATCTAGCTGATAGAGCAGCAATAGTAGGTAATTTTTTACCAATCACCTAATATTTTAGAGAAATTTTACAAAAGTAATATTTACCTTCCATAATGTTAGAGCAAAACAGCGGAAAGCAATAAGATTGTAAAAAGTACGAGTAAATACCTACTCAAACACATCAGCATATCTACTGGCGTATGTACACTCTTTTGCAAATAAAACGGGCACCTAAGGAAATTTACGTTCTAAGGTCAATAATTAAATGAAATTTATTTCTTTGACTTAGTCTGTATATTTATAATCGTGTAAATTAATGCGCGTGAAGTGAATTCGAGCAATTAAAAGAAAAAAAAAAACGATGGATTCTTTAAGTCAATGTACACGCCCAAACAATAAGAAGTGGTCGGCAATAAGGACAAGCTTTTTTAAATTTTTAATTAAATAAAGGTAAAAACCTAATAACGAGTGTGACTTCCTCTTGCCAAAATCACAGTTTGAATCCTTCTGGGCATGCTTTCCACGATGTTTTTAATAACGTTTTGAGGAATACGTTCCCACTCTTCTGCAATGACTCTTTTTAGCTCCCTGATGTTTTGTGGAGCAGGTTGCACTGATCTTACCCGTCTTTCTAGAACATCCCACACATGCTCAATTGGATTGAGGTCAGGACTTCGAGCTGGCCAATCTAAACGACGGATCCCAACTTCTTGCATGTACGCTTCCACGTCGCCAGAACGGTGCGGGCGAGCATTATCGTCCATAAAAATGGAATCTTCCCCAAGTACAGTCAATGTGGGTTGTGCATATAGAATTAGGAGTTCCATTATGTACCGGTGTGCATTTAATGTTCCATTTTCTATGAAAACTAACTCCGTACGCTCCGTCGAATTAATTGCTGCCCAAAACATAACGGAGCCTCCGCCATAAGGAGTGATTTTTCGAAACACACTTCCGCATAGCGTTCCTGTGGTCTTCGCAGCACTCGCCGGCGTCGGTCCTCTCCACACAAAGAGATTTTAGCTTCATCAGAAAACAATACTTTATTCCAGTCCTCCAGAGTCCATGAAGCACAGTTCCGAGCAAACTGAAGTTGAGCAACACGGTGCTCACGGAGTAATTTAGGCCCCCGAGCTGGGCGGTAACTCTTGATATTGGCAGCCAAAAGCCTCCTCCTGACCGTCCACAAGCTAACTTCTACTCCTCTTACTTCTTCAAGGCTCTTCTTCAGGTCCACACTTGACGCCTTACGATTACGCAACGCCTAACTCACCAAAAAGCGGTCATCTCTTGGTTCTGTGCATCGTTTTCTTCCCGAACCGGGTCTTCTTTTGACCGAACCAGTCTCTTGATACCGTTGCCAAGTCCTCTGGACAGTTGAACGTCTCACATTTAGCCGCTGAGACACGTAAGTTTGCGAACAACCTTCTTCAAGTAGGGCTATAATTTTACCGGCCCTTATCGCTTTATCACTCATATCAAAAAGTGGTATTTAATGTAAAAAGAAAGATTGAATTGTTCAATTTGCAGAAAATATCCAAAAAAAATTAAAATATCGTAATCAGTAAAAAATCATTTCAGCAATTCGCGCCATTAGTAAAGCAATTTTAGAATAATCAACAATAATCACTATTTTTCTTTTAATAATTTAAAATTTAAAATTTGGAACGTAAAGAATCATGCCAGGATGCTTCAAAAAACATGCCAATACATCGTCAAATTAACAAAACCTATTTCTTGTTCTTCTTCATTGAAGTAGAGAAAAAAATCTAAAATGCCCGTTTTTTTGCAAAAAAGTTTATGTGTTGGTAGAAAAAATATTTAGTATACTTTTCTGTTAATTCGTACCGTGTTTAGATTCGAGTTGAATGATTCATTGTTGTTCTTTATTGAGCAACACAACTTCGACAGCATTCTGGGATCAGAATAACGTTCAAAATAACCACCACCACCGTCACTAACATCTAATAATTGTACATTTCCCACATTTGAGAGTCTGTTCATATAAAGTAGATACACTATTATCATCAGAAAATTATCTTTAAGTTAGACAAAATTCTGTAGGTACAACGTACTAATGCTTCAGACTATAGGAAAATGGTTTGTACTATTCTCTTCAGTGTCAGTGTAATAGTCTATGGTTAGGTGTTGTATGACCAAAATAATATTTTTTAAAATACAACGGAATTGATTTCCAACGCTGAAAAGTATGAAATAATTTGTGGTAGTCGGTACTATGCTGGTTTAAAACACCTCACAATAGTATATTCCGACTTCCACAAGAACATATTCCGACACACGATCACAATAGCATATTCGGACTTTCATTCTTTAGAGTACTGGAAGTCAGTTACATTTTTTTTAAATATTATTCTACTCTTTTGAGTGATAAAGTCTGCTTACATAAGCGTTCACTCGCGTAAAATAGTGTTCATTGTTGTCAACAGCAAATACATCTAAATCATCTAGATATGCAAATACATTTTTCAGTCAATTGATTGTAACTTATTAACTACCCAACCGATGTTTCGAATAATTGAGAATCGGTCCACAAATGAGAAAAAATTCGCTGAATATACATTAAAAAAAAACGGCTCAGTGCAAGTCGGGCTCGCGCACCGAGGGTTCCGTACAAACCTTTAGGTTTATAATTAAAAGTTATGGTATTTTTATTGCTAAATAAAATCCATTATAAATAATGTTAAAATTTTAGTTACATTATATAAAAAATACTTTTTTATATGATGTAACTAAAATTTATGCTTTTCGCAATTTTTCCTTTATCTGTGCTATAAGACGTTACTTTGTACCAAATTTCAAGATTCTGAGTTCACGTGAAGTACCCTGTATGTTTTGATTCCCATGCGAGTGTTAAAAAATTGTGGCAAAAACGGCTGTATCTTTTAATTGCGTAAGCTTAGATGTCTGATTTTTTCACAGCTCTAAGGCACAGTAGACCTAAGTATTTGTTATGAAGTTCAGCTTGATACCTCCACGCATTCTTGAGAAAAAGGGGCTTGACAGACAGACGGACAACAAATTGATCCTATTATGGTTCCGTTTTTTTTTCCTTTTGAGGTACGTTGCCCAAAACATCGCTTTTACACACATTTGATGCAGATATTAAAACTACAGTGGACGTATAGTGAGCTCACTGGACTTTGTGTACCGATAGGCGGATATTGGTCACTAAATTTCTGTTGAAAAATTATGTTGCATTCGCAAGTACATTTACTGAAACGCACCGTTATGTGCTTAGCAAAAGATTTTTCTTATAAAAAAGCTATAGGACTAAAGCAAATTGTATAGAAGTCCGGTTTGATTGTGTGAGTATAACGCGACGGCTTTTTAAGCACTCATAACGTAGTTTGCTTAGCCGTTCTCAACCGATCTGCTAGGTTAAGCAACGTCCGCCGCGGTCATGACATGGATGGGTGACCGCTAGGGACATTACTACTAAGCGCTTTCCCGGTTGTTGTCTTAGGATGGCAGTCGTTACAGCATGGTGGCACGGCATTTTGTGAATGCCCGCTTGGCTAGCTCCTACTCTCAAGTAGAACATCTGTCGCCAAGCACCTAACGGTGTGTTTCTGTGGCTGTCCTTGAGAGCCAGTAATTCTAGGTTAGCCTACAACCTCTTTGACCACATCGTCACTTACCATGAGGTGAAATAGAAAGGTTAGTCTATCAAATATAAACACAAAAAAATAATAAGGAAAAGTATGTTTCTAAATGAGGAACATGGGAATTCAGAAAATAATTATTGAGATAATCGTAGAAAATAATGAGAACGTAACGAGCATGCGAAGGTCTTAAAGGTCGTAACGGTATTGCTTTCACCAAATTTATATTCCCAACAAAAAGTCGTATTTACACGCCATCGTTAACAATCCGCCCCTACAAGTTTTATTGGCGTAGAATAAACATCCCTTCCCGTTAAAATATTTTGTTGAGTAATCAATACGATACAAATGCTGAAGCTTTTATAGGCTCCTAATAATTTTTGCCTATCGCAAAATAAAATGAATCTGATTTGTTGAAGTGTTTATGCCCACAATATATTTTACTGTTTGATGTTATGAAAGCGGCAAATCATATAATATTCAGTATTAAGACAGATCTAGGTTACAGATACAGACGTCTTTATTTCAATATTATGTACTATACTACAGTATATACATTTGAAACCTCGATGACGATGCCATATAGTTCAGTACGCAGTATTATTAAATGTTCTATGGTTCAAGTTCTAAAATGCTTTAGATGGCAACTCACCCTACAAAAAGCTCACCTATGGGTGAGATTCGACTTTCATAAATTGTTAACTTCGAAAATTAGAGGGGTTTACTCACCCAAAGGATATTTTGATTATTAATTTACTTTATGGTGCCCATATTTTCCCCTTGTTTCTACATGATTTAAAAATGAAATTAGAATACGGACTAGTCCATATATTTAAAGTTTAGAGTTGTGCTACTCTATGTACAAGATAGGTATAATAGGGTGTGATAAAAACTACAACGACCATCTTTTTACACCGTAAATTATAAATATTATGAATGCAACATTCGTGATACCATTATTAAATACAAAATCTTTTAAACATTTTTTTTTAATCCATGGCCCCTTTGTGTTCAATATTAGATAGAACAAATACCTCCGCTTAACCTTTTACACCAGAGCAGCGCTTACCGAGGCTAAGTAAACGAAGTGATCTTTGGTAGATTTTTCCTCGCACACCAAAACAGAAAATAGTTTCACCGATCAATCAATTAAGTAATGGTACTGTATCAGCCGGATTGTCCCCTGCTCACACAGCCTCCCCCATTTAGGGGGGGTTTGCCATAATCCTCACGCTTGGTAAGGGTCTTGGGGATCGCAGTTTAAGATATCAGTTCCTCAGAATGCGCTGCTGCCCACCTTCCAGTATTTTACCTCTAGTCGCCTATTACGACACCCGCAGGTAGCTATGGAGGGTTGACATTCTAACCCGGCATCCCACGGGGAAATTAATGCACATAAAAGGGTTGTAGAAACAATTTAATCTACTGAAGGAAGAAATTGAGCTTTATGTATTATTTTCAACGTCGCGAAACCGGTTAAGATCGAGCTACACGACTGTTTTTAACGTAAGTGACATCGGTGACAATATTATTTAAATATGTTAACTACTTACGAAAGTTTTAATAAAATGTTAGGTAATGAATAGTCTAAGTAATATGAATCTTTCTCGATCGTGCGCTTGTAAAGTCAAAATCGCCTTAAGATGCTCCGTGCAGAAGCAAAACGCGTTGAATTCTTCTGGTTTGGCTGCGTGGTGTTCGTGACGTTATGTCGGCTTAGCAGGAAAATTAAGCGGAATTGTCACTCGATATATTTTTATATTTTTTAAATGTTTTACTAAAATAATAATTTAACGTTTTTTTTAAATACTTTTAAAGTACATATTTGTATTATTATCCAGAAAGGTGTATTGTTACAATATTTCAAAGAAAGTATAAAGGTAGTAAGAAGATGATAATATGGTGAATAACTTATAACTTATCAGACCATCAGCCACACGTCTAACAAAATTGGATGTCGCATTTTGCAAATTTAGTATACTTTGTCATAAAAATGAAGGTTGTCAATATCAATATTCTTTGTATTGTCAATCTTTGCTGTGATTACATTACAGGAACCACGCCACGCTATTTTGATTTTCCAATTTCCCTTTTCGAGGAGCGAATGTGGCCTCGTTGAATTACCCTTATTTTTTATCTCTTCAATATTCGAAATTCTCGAACAAAGGCCTTTTATTTCCTGGATGATTTCTTTGAGCCATTATGTATTTTGTATTGGAATTTGTAGGTGTAAACAAACATCATATTTATATACAAATTTACAGCTACAGCGTTGTTTTTGTACCTTTTTAACTTTACAGTTAAACTTAGCTTTGAAGGACAAAACTAGAATATACTCGTATATCCAAACATAAGTTGACATCCATGTGCATTAAATGAAAAGATAGTTGATAGTCATATTTTACTATGATGAAGAGAGTATTATGTAGTCGAAGGAGTTCGCACTGTCTAAAACTGGCTCTCAAATAAAGCTGCTGCAACATACTATTACGTGCTTGCCGACATACTTTCTACGTGAAATATTTTCACGGACATGGATTATTTTCTTCTTGTACCCCACTATCTGAAGGTACATGAGCTCTATAAGAGACTTAGTGGATAGATAAAAGTATACGAGTAAGATTTTTTTTTGTTGGTAGGTTAGCCTATGTCCTGAATCTCACTTGGTAGTCATTTTAAGAGAGCATGATGTGGGCGAGTGTAATAACAGGCTAAGCCTGGAATAACGGGTTCTCAAGGATAGCAGCTGCAACAAAACATTAGGTGCTTGGCAACAGGTCATCAATATTATAATAGCTAGCCAGACGAGCATTTGAAAACACCCTACTGCCAAAATAACCTACTTCCTATAACGACTTTACTTCCTAAGACAACAACCGGGACTGATGGTTTCCTGCGAAGCGCTCAGTAGTAAACGTCAATATCGATTACCCATCCAAGTGATAACTGCGGCGTACGTTTCTTAACCTAGTGGATTGATTAAATCAATCAGGAAAGCCCCACTACAGGCATAGCCTCAAATCAAAATTGTACAGCTCTCAGTAATGTTGTTTGAGTTTTTGAGATAGACCAAAACAAAAACAGAAGAAAAAATCTTCTCATCTTCATTTGTGTACTTAGTAAAAATTAATTAAGAAATAATGTATCTTAATTATTATTCAATATTTGGCTTTGAGTTTGCAACATTCAAATATCTTTATTTCAGGTATGTCATTAGTTACATTTACGATATAATAGACAGTCATTTAAACTACGAATAGACAAGGAAGACAGGAGAGTACTGAATGCTTTGTATACAGATCCTCGTACACCAATAGATACTTCACTATGCTTGCCGAGTTTCGATTTAACATTTATTTTATCCCTCTATATATAAATAAGTATATAACATTCCGGAAAACTGGCAAACCACAATCAAAGATATTAGGCTCAAGAACCTGGATGCAAAATTGCACCGAGTTTAAATACTTGATAATTAAAGAATTAATAGATGTAAAGAGAAACAACTGCAAATTTTATCAATATGTGCTTTGTGATTAATTGTGTTGTCTATTGTGTATCCTAAAAATATATTTTCTTCAGAAGTCTCATTACCATTCATGCCTAGCCGCAATTGAAAATGCATTATAATGCTTTTATCGGAGTTCAGACCATTGGCATCAAACCATTCATTTAATAAGGTCGTAACACTATTTATTTTGTCATCTAATTTTGATTTACTTTTGTCTTTCAGACTAATATGTGTATCGTCAGCAAATGAACATAAATCCGCCTCCACTTTACAAAGATCGTTAATATATATTAAAAACAATATAGGGCCCAGGATAGATCCTTGCGGCACCCCTATCGATACATTTCCCGCCTCAGAAGTTTGATAATTTACGGACACAATTTGAGTACGATTATTAAAATAACTTTTCATCATACTAAGTTCAACCCCATGAAAGCCATATAACTGTAATATTAATATGTCATGACGCAAACAATCAAAAACCTTTGAAAGGTCACAAAATACGCTGGCACATTTATTTGAACTATCTAGGGAATTAAAAATGTATTAGACTACCTTTCTTATTGCCATTTCGGTCGATCGACCATTTCTAATCCAGATAAGACTCCCTCACGTACAGATAGGCCTGAAGTAATATTTTCCTATCATAAAATCACCACCTGGTTAAAGTATATTATACTAATGTACAAAGATTAGCTTTTGCACTTAATAAAGATTTTCCAATATTCATTGTCACTAATTTTACCACTTACATAAAAATTGACGAATCAACTGCAGTGTCCCATAATGTATGCACCACAAAATTACCATGACTATAGACTAGGTGTTATCACAGACTAGAAATAACGTTGATAAATCAAAGTGTTACAATTCTCGTAGCCAACTTAGTCCAGGTACTCGCTTGAATTTCCTGAAGGTTAGTTGCTTGAGGGCTTTACGAAAAAAACTTAATGTGGTGTAATTTGCCCTCACGCTCCGAGATATGTTAATAATGTTGCCTACAGGACTCATTAGGTCAATCGCTCATAATAATTGTAACCATGTCTATTAATATAATAATATATAATCCGCAATATGAAAATAAGGAATTCATGCAGGCATTTTGGAAAATACTCGTACTCTTCTTAGTTGTGAAAGTAACATAAAATCCACTTGATTAGAGTAGTTCTATTTAAAGAACTAATACCCAATATAAAAAGTATTGTCAGTATCGGAAGATCCAATACAAAAATAAGCGTGATATATACAAAAAAAAAATTTTACTTTTCGACTTGACTGTCTACTTTAGAACCTTCTCCCATTGTTTTTAAAGACGATGAAAAAGTAAAAGCAAATAATTTTGTTTCCTTTTCAATATAAAAAAATTAAAAATATGTAAAATAAGCAAGCATATTTTGTAACTGCAACATTTTTGCAGGTAGTGAAAATGGATCAACGCAATATCAAGACTGAAAAACGTCAAATTGCATCCGCGAGTACATTCACTATTTTTTCTTAAGGATATGCGCGCTCTTTTTCTCTTTTATACTGTACGAAACACAAATAACAGACATGTTTGCTAACGGCGAGAATCTTGTTACCAACGGGTAAGCTTGCTTTTGAAAAATAATAACTGCCGCTCCACGTTCACCGTATTCCCAAGACTGATAAATCAATGTAAGAATGTGACTTTCACAGTCTAGACTTTCAAGCATTTGCACGTTTTGTGAAGTAAATGTTTTTATAACAAAATTACAAGTTTACGGGAGGAAAAATTATAGTCACGATTTGAACCCGCGTCATCCACGCTAATATCCACTCATGATATTAGTGGACGTATGTGCTGGTAGCCCGTGGGGTGCTGGACTAGAAATGGAACCCCTAATAGTCGGTCAGAGCATACGACTAAGCTAACATAACAATGACTCATAACTCTAATTTTCCTATCCGTTCTTTAACCATCTATGAATTAAGAATTTTGTAATGTAATCCGCAGAGGCGTTATTGCAAACATATTAAAAATATATGTTTTTAATCGTGAGGTGTAAATTTTCGTAGGGTGTGAACATAATGAAGCGACAATAAAAAGAAATAAACAGACACTTCATTACTTAACTTTTAAAATTGCAACTCATGATATTAGTGGACGTATGTGCTGGTAGCCCGTGGGGTGCTGGACTAGAAATGGAACCCCTTATATCTTCCTTTTTTTTCATGTTATTTTGAAGGATTAAGCTCAAGACCCACCTGACCTGAAGTGCGGACTAACCTCTGCCGATAACAGGTGCATTTCGTCACAAGTCACGAATTGTACTGCGCCCCTGAGACATAGTTGTTAAGTCTCAGGTGCCTGTTATTTCACTGCCCCCTAAGGACTGTTGCCGGAACACACCGTTAGGGGTTGTCGCTTGCCAGGCATTCGCAAAATGCCCTTCCTCCATGCGGTGAAGCTCAAGCCCGCGGCGGGATTCGAACCATGGACCTGCTGCGTGGCAGCCCATAGCCAATGCCACTGAGAAATCATTGCTTCCTGTAGGATTCGTAAAATGCTACGAAGGGAAAATAACGAGAAAGGATAGCGGGTAGTACACAACTGCACTCTTACTGCCCAAGACACCGAGGGTGAATATTATGGCCAAACCTAAAAAGTGGAGAAGGCCTTTGTTTAAGACACTGTCAATAGCTAAAATTTTCACATTATTGGACTGCGTAGGAGTGAAAGAGAGGCAGCCATGGTGAAATTGTGATTAGTTTGAGTAAAATCCGAAAGAAAGCTTAATTACACAAAACTAATGTCGTAAATCGAAAACCTAACGTGTCTTGTCCCTCTTGATTGTTTTGCTATTTATTGTTATATTTATACATTCATACATAAATAAGATTAACGTAATTTAGAGTCAACTTTGTAAAATCTTATCTTATCAATTAAACTTTAAGGAAACGTGTTTCGAACTTTTCTTGATCTCTATAATATGATCAAGACAAACGTTTGATTTTCTTACTGCTACAAACTAAATATATTGTGCTAAAAATCTGTTCCAGAAAAGCTATTTAGCTGTTGTCAACGTCTTAGCAGTGGATAGTTCTTGCTGTTTTTGTGATATTACTGCTTTATGGAAGAATATTTGGCACTGCGGCAGTACCAACCAAGTCGGACTTCTGCTAAAGAGAGCTACCATCTGGTACATTACACTATTTATCAACACATATACCACCAGTTATCGCAATTGCTGTTCTAAGTTCAAATGTGTGTATGTAGTTTAGGTATGTACGCTAACAGGATCACGATATTTACAAATTCTTAAAGAGGGTACCTAAGAAGAATGCTAATTTCGTTTAGCAAATGTCGCTTAGCATCCAATGGTGCATTTCTGCAGCTGTCATCAAAAACCAGCTCAGGTTCTTGGTTAGGCTTTTTAATATCACTACTCACCTACAGCTAAGATACTGCCATACGCTATCCTGTTTAAAAATCCGTTTAATTTTATTGTTAATTAGTTCGAACGCACGAAAATGAACTTGCCAAATCGTTCTTAACCGAGCAACGTTTGACCGCTGTGGCATTTACACCTTATCCGTAGAAGCATTTCCTTTCTTAGGAGGGCTCGTTAAGCCATCGTCGATCCCGGTTGGTGTCATAGAACAGCAGATTCAGCAGTCGTTATAGGCATGGAGGTAGGGCACTTTGCGAATACCCGCCTGAATAGCTACCTTCTGCAACCCTCATTTTTATCAATTTATTTGTTGGTATTACGTCCGCTACATTTTGGTCAAGAATGAGTTATTTTATTAAAATGCAATTTGTGCGCCTAATGAGCCAATACAAAAACATATTTATATATATATATATATATATATATTGCATAAAAATCACACAATACATTTACAACTATACGTACACTCTGACAAAATAGAAAAAAAGACGGAGGCTCGTAAAACATCAAACTGAAGCCACACATCTATACATGTGTGCGAAAGAAGTGTTGCCATATGAAAGCAAAAATAACTAAATTGTAGGATTTATGGGAGAAAAATTGTTGAAAATATAAATATACGGCAAAATCTGTTTGTTCGTAAGAATACTTCGCATTATCATAATATGATATATATTGTACAATATTATTATAATATTGCACTATCTTCACGATTATGTTTCGCAATATTTTTTTTAATATATTCTAGACGTTTTCTAGGACAATAAATAATTGACCAAAGGCATGTTAGGCTACGTATATGGTATGGTTTCGTCACAGATCCCATGCCATGTTAAAATGATCGGAACAAATCCGCTACTCTTCGATGGTATCCACCCTTGATCATTGCGATTATTCCTAACCACGGCTAGCCAATTATCTATATAAGCACTCCTTATTGGAAATCTGAATTGATTAACAACATTAACACTACAAGTATCACGAGAGTGCTTTAAAAAATTCTGCTAAGTAATTAATCATTTTTGTGAGAAAATGTTTTGGTAGTCTAGTCGATATTTCTAACTTTTAGACCTAGAATTTCATTATTTACCACAGAAATAGATTATACTAAAAACATCGAACGAAAATTGGTTTGAACATTCTTGATAATAAAATATCCGTTCCTTCATTAAAAGGACATTTTCCCAATATATTTTTGGTTATAAACCAAAAATTGTTAAATTTAGAAAAATTGTAAATAAAATAAAAAATCAACAATACTCGTTAAATGGTTTTCTATTTCTCTACAGCATCTGCCACGGGAGCATATCATATGCGTGTCCTGACACGCTCTTGGTCAATTATTATCTTCGAAAGTCATCAAAATGTAGGTTTTTGCCCAACAGTGGGACAATTATATACCTATCCTATGTAATAACTTTTATTAACCTGCAAACTTTTATAAGAAGTATCAAATTTCTTGGTCGAACTATATAACTACTATAATTGCAGTGATAACAAAGATATTGCACCATAACTCTAATAAATTAAATTAACTAAACATAAACATACATTAACTTAAACATAAGATAAGATCCGTAGATATTTCTAATAAATATACGCTTGTTAAGGTAAAAAGTTTACAATGTTACTGCTACACGAACCGACTATTAAAAACTGCACAGTTTTGGAAACTACCTAGAATGTATGGCTGGCAACACTTTACGATTTACGATTACTTACGTGTGTTTACATTATGGTTCGAAGTTATAACCTCAATTGCGTAGTATAACATTAAAGAAAGTACATTAAATTCAATACTTACGTGTGAAAAGTAATTCCAGATAACATTTTCTTCACTGAATATGTTCTTTTTTTGCAGTGTTTTAAAACGGGGTTTTTTAGTTTAAATATTCCGTTGTGTGACGTGTGTAAAATGGGAATGAGGATAAAATTGGCCGAATTAGATGCTTCATTTTTGATTTTAATTAGACTCCGTCTTTCTTATTCATTTCTCTGAGTACGTACATAAGAATATAATTATTTAAATAGTATACAGTTTAATATTATAGTACAGTTATTTACATTGACAAACTGAGCTAGGCCGTACCTGTGTTACAGTTGTCAATGTCTTCTTCGAATGTAGTAACAGTCGTAGAAGATTTTAAATAGGTAAATTCAAAGATGATTTTGAATCAACACAACATCCATCACGTCATACATCTTATTATACTCAAAGTATCAATCAAAATAATTAATCAAACATGTAGGCAAGCCAACAATAGCAGTAAACAGCGTAAGCTTAAAAAAAGCTTACCATGCGGTGAAGTCATCATACGTCGTCACGTCATATATAGTGGCATGGTCCTTATTTTTTTATGTGTAAATGTCACCTTCTATAACAACCAGCAGTAAGATGTGGAACAAAAAGTTGTTTTTTTCTCGATACGTTAGCCTTTGACCACTATCTCACCTGGTGAGTGATGATGTCTTCAAAAATGTTGTTCAGGCTAACCTAGAATTATTGGCTCTCAAGAACAGCTGCCAGAACACACCGTTAGATACTTGGCGACAGAATTTTTATTTGAGGTAGCTAGCCAGGCGGACATTCACAAAATGCCCTTCCACCATGTTTTAACAACTACCATCCATAACTTTTTTAAATTTAATTAAATCCTTAACTTAGCTGAGTTCCCCCATTAAATATGTAAGAATGCTCCCCATAGTAATGTAATTACTTAATCAATTTCTCGGTTAACTTCAAAAATGGCACGGACCGCGGAGTCTGTGGAAAATGAACAAAACCATATAAAAAACTTAGCTGATTGGTTAAGAACGGCTAAGCAAACTTCGCTTTATGTCGCTAAGCTTAAAATATTAATAAATATGTATAACATATATGTATAAATAAATATGTTCGGTCTAAGTTAATGAGAGCCAGTAATTCTAGGTAAGCCTAAACAACACCTTCGACCACATCATCACTTACCACGGTGAGAAAGCGGTCAAAGGCTAACCTATCAGGAATAAAAAAAATATCAATGCTCGTGAAAACTTTATTTAACGCCGAGGTTTGCAATGGACTTCTTTTGTAATATTAAGCTTTGAAATAACACTTTAGTATAAAATAACGTTACAATCGTACATTTACCCGCCTCTCGTTATTTTCAAAGGATATTCTCAACCTAATTGTTATTATCACCTATTATCATTATATTCGACTCAATTACGGGGCCTTTTGTCCCTTCTGTGACCTTATTAGAGACAAGCGTAATTAGGATCATATTAATAGTTAATATTCTTTTTATTGCGTACGGAATGATTACAAGATTTTTGAAATGAGTATTAGACATGTTATACTCACAAAGACAGATGTTTTTTTTATGTTATTGTGGCGGAAAAAGCTCGAGGCCCACCTGATGTTAAATGGAATAACCCCCGCCTACAGCAGAGCATTTCGTCACAAGTCACATATTGCACTGCGCCCGTCAACTTGAGACATAGTTGTTAAGTCTCATGTGCCTGTAATTTCACTAGCTCTGAAGGACTGCAACCGGAACACAACGTTGGGTGCTTAGCGAGATATGTTCTGCTTGAGGGCTGTAGCTAGCCAGGCTTCCACCATGCGTTGAAGTTCAAGCCCGCGGCGAGATTCAAACCATGGACATACTGCGCGGCTGCCCATAGCCAATGCCACTAAACCATTACTGCATCAAATCTACGTAAATTAAGGTTCACGGGCAAGTATCCCGCCTGTTGCTGGTAAGTCATGCCTATTGCTGGTAAGTCATGCTTGTTGCTGGTAAGTCATGGTTGTTGCAGTGTTATAGTTTCCCCCCGACGGTTCCCGCCTTGTCGTGGCGGTGGGGCTTAGTAGCCGTGGCTTGGTCACCCACGGTGAAGCGAAGAGGAACCAGGGGCCGTACCGACTTGGGACATCGGCCGGCCGGAGGGGCCGCTCCACTGGGCTTTGCCTCTAAGTCCAGTATGGAGCGGCAAGGGTGGGTAGGCTGCGGTGCTGTCTGGACAGCACCGCATCTGACGGGGAGGGGACACGGCGGGAGAGGAGTGCCGGTATTACGGTGCGCCGCTCTCCCTACCTTCCGTGGCCACGGCGGGGCCGCCACCGTTCGATGGCGGACGCGGAGGGGCCGCAGGGGAAGAGGAGTGTCGGTATAGCGAGGCGCCGCTCTCCCTATCCTCTGCGGTCGAAGTAGCAGGCGACGGGGCTACTTATCTGACCCGTCGCAGGGGGACTTCGGGCGTCAGAAGCAGGGGCAGGCAGTCAGGCAAATGTCTGACGCCCATTTGCGGGCTTGGTCCCCGGGTGGTAGCGACGGTGCCATGTGTTCTGGTGCGTCGTGAGGGGTAGCACCCCAGGAGGGGTCCGGCAACGGACAACCGTGGCGGGTTCGTGGTCGAGAGCTAAAGCGTCCCTGCGGCCCGCCGAGAAGCGGTAGAGTTGGAACACCGTGTGTTATTTAGTCGGTAGTGGCACTTGCTGCTGTGGGAGTGGTTGGCGTCGAGCCCGACATATCCCGGCCACTTTCCCCGAGGTGGACGGGAATGCGTAAATGCATTTTTCACACGTAAATAAAAAAAAAAAAAAAAGTGTTATAGTTTTCGTTCTGCTCGAAAGTGAACTTCTTTCGTCACTTCACTACGTTAGTTCAACTAGTAGATAGAGATATAAAAATAATTCTTTATTGTTACACCACTAGTACATATACAATAATGACATAAAAGTTAAAATGCTTACAATGAATTGTCACAATAGGCAGCTTTATCGCTAATAGTGATCTCTTCCAGGCAACCTTTTGATGGAGTGACTTTGTGTAATGAAAAGATATAGGTTGAATGAAATCAAAACAATTATATTTGACTGTAATAAAACTATTACAAAAATGCAAATTTCCGAAAGAAAAAAATATAGTTATGTGCGGGATTAGAACCCGCGTCCTCCACCTCTATAGCCGGGGTATGCTCTGACCGACTGACCTAATATCACATATGACACATTTCTCTAATTTTTCCTCTCATTACTTAAAGTGTATTAATGAAACTATATATTATAATTATCATACAAAAAACTGCTCATACCTAAAATACACTAATACATATTTATAATTATATATTATGTAATTATACTTACATAATAATATATACATTAATATTTTATTCATTGTAATCTAAACCCAAGTGTAGCAGTACCTCGTGTTTGCACTTAACTACTTCGAAGGCAGAATAGTTCACACTGCGATGGTAGAATATCAAGATGTACTCTTGCTAAAGAGATCTGCCATATAGTAATACTCGTAGAACACCTACTGCAGGAATGATTATACTACCATTCTAAGGTATTACAAAATTGCCCTTAGTCATATTTCTAACTAAGTACAAACAACAACTCAAGCTCTTTCATCGATCCTTAAATCATTTTCAGATAAACAATCTATCTATTTAGTGTGTAATGAGAGTGAACGACCAAACCTGAGGTCACTTTCAATTACGACGATGGGAAAAATATTCATTAAAATAAAACTTACTTATTTTATAACGTGTAATATTGTTTTTTTATTGGTATTTCTTAAATAACTTTACAACTAAAACAAAATAATGGAATAAAATGGGCGTTGAATAACTTGTGCACTTTTAGCTGGTCTTATCCCATAGCATATTAAGTAGGGAGGTAAGTCTCTCCCTATTAAACAGATCCCATCGAATAGTTATTGCAAACCCACAAAATATTAACTACAGTTCCAATTGGATTCCAAACGAAATCAAGTAACATAACATCCAATTAATGACGTTGGAACCTATTTCTTGAATGTTATAGGTCTCATCGTCAACAAACAGTCAAATAATTTCCTAGAAGTTCCTGATCACAGTAGGCCTAAGTAGCACCTAATGTACTGTATATAAATCAGTGATTTATACATAGCATAATAATATGCCCAATCAATCTTCACCACATAAACCACAAGGCACTGTTGCATAAGGTCCAAGGATTGGGGGGATTTGCCATAATTTCCACGCTGGGTAGGCGTCTTGGGGATCGCAGCAGAAGGCGCTGCTTCCCACCTTCCGGTTTTTTTTCCTTAGCCGCCTCTTACGACACCCATGGGAAGAAATGGGGAGGTAACATTCTAACCCGGCACCTCACGGGTAATCAATCTTAATCAAAGTAAAATTCTTTATTTTACTTTGATATTTTATTAGAATTTGTAATTTATAAGCAAAAATTAACTAAGAAATAACTATTCTATGGTGAAAAATATGATTTTGTTGATACCGTCTCATAATAAGTCCAAATAGAAATAGGTAAGCACAGAAAATCTCCATGATATAAATAGCGCTTTCTCCGATTGTAAATACATGCTTCCATATTTTGCTTTTACACGTGTTCTGAAGTCGGTTGGTACTCTTAATAAATCCAAATAAATATCAGCGCCAAAAATATCTGTTATATACCTCTTCACAATTATGTTCGCCTAGTACCTAATTTGTTTAAATTGACAATACGCGACTAGCAGTTTCATCGACGATGATAAACCAATGAATCCTTTGGTGAGATCTGATGTGCGAGAGACTGATTTTCAGGATTGGATGAGAGATTTTTGAAAAATGGGTTGCGATTTGTGGGTTTGGTTGGGAACTACCGAAATTGGGTCCTGTTGTCTGCCAGTTTAGTATGTAGAGTAACGGAATGACAGGACTTATATGTTCCAAGGAATTCAAAGAAAAGAAAGAGTGCTATACATATTTGACACAGAAACCCCTAAGCTAAGAAGCTAAAATTAAATTAAAACTAAAAAGATAAGATAAGTACTAAGAGTAGCAAATATTGATACGTTTTCTTCATAGCGACTCAGCTGGTAAAAGTACCGCAAGTAGAGCGCCAAGTAGCTGCCTCGGCTGGTCTCAAGAACCACAAGTGAAATCCAGGACCTCAGCAGAGTGATAACTCCAGTCCTGCAAAAAGACAGAACGCCCTTGATTTCTTGATGAAATAGCGCAATATAAACACATTATAGCTAGGTATAGATTTAAGCAAAAGTAAAGTTTTCTATGTTCCTCGATCTTCAATGGCAACTCATGTGTCTACCAATAAATATAAACGTTTTTTTTTTTTTTTTTTATTTATTGAAAGGACTTTGTCGCTGAGCGAACACATCGTCCTGTAAGACGTTAGCAAAAACGAGTACCACTAACTTAAAATTAAGTCTTAATAATAATATCCAATTAGAGAACTGATGTACTTACATTTTGGCTGAATTAGGTCTTATTCATTTCAGCCAAATTATACAATACTTGGGCTCGATATAGTGATCGGTGATGCACCAAATCTTTAATGAAGTAAACATGCAAACATATTAACAGCCATATCGTTGACTGTTAAACAAATGCGTTTCCTATTAGGGAGGGTTCACGCTCGGTGGGCCTCTTGGCGAATGCAGTATAAGATTACAAGTTCTTCAGTAGGTGCTGCTGTTCAAATTTGGTATTTTCACCTTCGTCGCCATTTTAATCTTTATATAATCTCCCAAGGGAAGATTATGTACAGTGCACAACATTTATTAATACATTTGATAATACTTTACGTTCATATATCTTAGATGGTAATGATAAAAATTTAAGACAGGCAGACACACAAAATTTTCTAAAGAGTGTGATGTAAATGAATTACACTTGGAAAAAATGCAGTAACAATCCTGTTTAATATTGTGTCCCATACAATGACTTAATCTTTAAGGCACTATGTTCTTTACCATTTCAAATTATGATAATTGCTACACGTTTTATTCATGTAAATTATCTGAATACATATATTAAAAGATAAATCTTGGACGGAATGGAAGGGAAACAAAGTATTTAACGAGGGAAAAAGATAAGTAAAAAAACGTCTATAAAGTAACTTGCAAAGAAATTTACGTTGAAGCAAAAGTATGCAGATGTGAATAATATCCGAACTGACTTAAATATGTACCTGATTTTTTATTGAGTTGCAGTCTCTGGATTACACAGGTGTTTGGTTTAAATTTTTGGTAGCATAATATGGTGTGTATAATTGCGCGGTATAAGGCTCCATCCTCTATAACAAAACACTAAATTATATTTGGTGAACACGAGAGCCAAGCTACTCCTGTCCAAGGGGACATTTCAAAACCAACTTTCCACCAGACATGTTTATATCCTACGCACAAAGGGGCGAGCCATTTTTACTGCTAAACGGCTAGTCACTAAAAATGTAAATGACATCATTTTCCCTGATAATGTGATTGATGGTGATACACAGGCGTAAACTAGAATGGGAAATTACTCTCAAAGATAGCTGCCGGAATATTTTGTTACGTGTTTGGAGATAAATTTTGTACTTGAAAGTAGAAGCTTGTCAGATGGGTATTTTCAATTTGCCATACTACAACGAGCCTTTATTGCAATTCACCGGGCACAATATCAGACTCCAGACAGAGTAAACAGAGTATATGTCTGATTTGATATCCCTCGCTTGTCGATCATTTGGTATAGCCACCAATTACTTAAACAGCAATTACCTTAACTAAAAGCATTGAGAAGGTTGTTAGTAAATCAATAGATGACCTAAGAATAATTAATATAACGCGTATTATATACAACCCTTGTCCCAAACAAGTACCAAAATATCCTTGTAACTTCCATTTGAGTGACATTGAAACCAATGCGAAACAGACTACTTCTTTTGTAGTGGCCTAGACTTGTTATAGACTGGAGTAACCGAACCATCAAACCTAATTTGTATTTTTGGTTTATTTTATTGAGATTTATTAGAAGTGTCTAAATTCAGGGCTTAAATCTAATTATACTTTCACTAACTACACCACGAAAGATTTTTATTTTTAATCTTTTTAAGTTTGACGTAGTATTATAATGTGATATAATATGGTTTGACTACGATTTTAAAGTTTATTTGTACGGTATAAAATATTTAAAATCTTTTCGAACAACATTTAATATTCCGGTTTAGCTGAAACTTGGCATGCACCCGTATTACCGATCTCATAGGCTTCCAATCGTATTTAAGGACTGATTTGATGATGAACAATGAAGAGATGACTTCAACTTAATAGCTAGTCATTTGCTTATCCTTATGAGGTCTGATTTACGGTTCGAGATAGTACGATAACAGCTTCATTGTCTACTGCGTGAATTAGAGCTTAAATATATTTAAAACGGGTGTCACATAATTTTTATTAATGCTGTGGTGGTGGCGCATTAAATTTATTCTATTTTCTTTACTGTATATTTATCTTGCAATGTTTTACAGTCTTAAAGATTTAACGGTTAGTTTTTTCAAATTACTTTTCCAAAATTCCAAAACAAAGCAAGAAAATATTCATACCAAGTTCAAAGATATAATAAGTCACCATCAACCATATCTCGACTCTGTTTTTTTTCTTTGGGCTTAGGACGGAACATGTACGCTCTAACCCCTCGGCCCATAACATATTGAGACAAATGGCGAACTGCACAACGCCCATCACACTAACACATACAGTTGCTAAGGCTCATCTACCTGTAATTTTACTGGCTCTCAAGCATTACTGCCGGAACACACTGTTGCGTGGCAACAGATTTTCTACTTGAGAGTGGGAGCTAGCAAGGTAAGCATTCATTAAACCCCCTACCATTATGCGGTGAAGCTCATGTCGCCGGTGGTGGGGATTGGACCTAAGGAACGACAGACCCAGATAGCAGCAGGCTGACTTCAAAAACATTCATTCAACTCAACTACCTACTTCAAATTCTCTAAAGATTCAAAGTCCAAACTAAACGTAGAGGACAATATAGTTTTATCTGTTCGTATCAGGGAGGAACTAAGAAAATAAGGGGGCAAAGTTGAGTCTTAACATGATCATCGCGAGAGCTGATTTTGGAGTATTTTTGCTTCATAATGTTGAAAGGCTTTTTAATGCCTAAAATATGGGACATATTTTATAGTATGGTTAAGCTTGTGAACACCTTTGACCACATCATCAAGTACCATCGGGTGAGATTGTGGTCAAAGACTTACCTATCATAAATATAAAAAATAGGAATCTATTATATATATTCTATAGGAATATCTTATAATATTATATGGTCTAATATATTATGAGATATCTAATAATTAATATTGGTACGATTAACTAGGTACCTTTGCCCTGACTTTTAGTAATACGTTTGTTATAAAATATAGAATATATATACAAGAAACTCCAGCTGATGTGGTATTGAAACCTATGTAGATGAATTTACCAAAAATCGGCCAAGTGCGAGTCGGATTCGCGCACGAAGGGTTTCGTACCATTATACCATAATAGCTATTATGGTACAGAACCCTTTGTTCGCGAGTCACAACATTAGACTTCATATTTTAACCTTATTTTGTTTTTATTTTGTAAAAAATAATATTTTTTGTGCTAATATGGTTGAATTGTGTATAATTTGGGTGGTATACCCCAAATTCCAAACATTTTCAAAGCCACTGGACGCTGAATTATTTTTAGTACTGATATCTAAGTCGATACTGCACTTGAATTGACAACCGGTACTCATGGACCTGACTGCAGTCCTGTGGAATGTTCACGTATAGGTTTTTTTTTCAGATATAATGATAAAATAAGGATAAAGAACTTAATTGAGCGTATATTTTAGAATAAATTATTTGTTCGTTTCCTGCCAGGAAAAACCCAAACTTGGCATGCTTAGAAAATATTTGTTTTGTATTTATTACAAAACGATGATTATTACGATTACGGTGGTGTCTGAAGAAATTCATTTATATTTCGTTCTTATAAAAGAAATATGATAACATAATTGGAAAATGTATCAGGTGCGGACGTCCATCCTGGGAAAAAAATCCATACGCGAACTTTTCCACTGGACTGCAGTCAAGTCCCAGATTATGGAGCATGCACATGTGTATGATAAACCAATTACAACCTGCTCCACACCACACATATATAGTACAGGCTCATTGCGGGGTTTTAAGTGGAATACCGGTGCAAATTTCCTGGGCTGCCCCATATAACCAAGCGGCTCCTTGTCCTAAATCCACACCTTAAAAAGTTTAGGTTTTAAACTTAGGCAAACTGAGTCCACAAGTCTCACTTCACGAGTTTTCGAGTTCGATGGTCCTCATGATTAGAGGTCTTGTTATTTCTTCAGATGTCCATTTGTATGAGGAAAACCGTAACTAAACTGCCTTAATTGTCGATTATTTATTTGACGTATTTTTCGCGTTGCTCGTTAAGATGTTGAATTATACCTTTGATAATAATAATACATTAATATATTTATTTTACAAAAGGGCACAAATAAAACAATTGAAATTTAAAATAACTTATTGAAAGTGGCCTAATTCATTGCAAATAATACTTGCAGAATATGCACTAAGATTATACTCTTGTGTTGTAAATTCTGCATTCCCTTCGTATGTACAAAATTAGTGAATAATACATAGTATATTTTGATGCTACCACATTCAAAATATACGATATAATATATACTATTGAATTTATATAATGTATATGCATGTATATATATATATTATATAGGCATATGTATATGATCGGTGTGTGAGTGCGTGTGAATGAGTGTCTGTGTTGTGTGTAAATTTGAGTGTAGTGATATTAGATTGTACAACAAGTTGTTTTAGGCAAGATGTTTAACATCCCCAGCCAAAGACGAGGGCTGATAATCAAGACAATGCTGACAAGGATTTTATGCAAGAGTTAAGTACTCGGATTATCATTTTATTTGCGAGGGAATGAAGTATAGGGGTTTAAAAGAATCATCTCTGAAGTTTTTTCAGTTTGGCCTGATATTTGAAATATGTTCTATTTTTAACCAACTTCAAAAAAAGCATGCGCTTATTCGTCTCTGTTTATTTTTGTGTATCATCTCATAACTCTTTGCAGGGTGTACAGAATTTGATGTTTTTTTTTTAATTCGAAAGTTGCTGCTTGTCTGTGGTCCCATTTAAATTTGTAAGTAAGTAGTACCTGTCTAAGTCACTACTCGTCAGATCTCATAGATTATATATAAAGAACTATTTAATAAACTTTACGCACTGATGATTACTTATGACTCCAATAACTTAATTATTAAATACTTAAGTTTTATGTAATTACTGAGTTGTTATCACTCACATAGAAAGCCTACTGACCAACTTCTTGTATTTATTTCTATAATAAACTATTAGTAATTTATTTGCAAAAAAATATCATATTCACTAACTCGTTGTTCGTTATATTCTATTCTTAGGGCGTTTTCCAATTAATATGTTTATTTTTGGGTTCCGTACCCAAAGGGTAAAAACAGGACCCTATTACTGAGGCTTCGCTGTCCGTCCGTCCGTCTGTCACCAAGCTGTATCTCAACAACGGTGATATCCAGATAGTTGAAATTTTCACAGATGATGTATTTCGGTTGCTGCTATAACCAAAATACAAAAAGTTGGCCAAGTACGAGTCGGACACGTTAAAACAAAAAAAAAGGTTAAAATATGAAGTCTAATGTTGTATAAATAATGGTAGGGAACCCTTCGTGTGCGAGTCCGATTCGAACTTGGCCGAATTTTCGTTTATTTACGTTCACATTAGTGTTTGTGTGTGTGTGTCACATTAGTGTCTATGTGCCCTGGAAGGTTACTCCACCGAGCTGTTTGCCTGTATCAGGTTCGTTAAATTTCAGTATGATAGAGTAACAACACTTAAGTTCTATTGATTTAATTTGAAACAAATATTAACTAAGAACGAAGCGTGCTATTATTTAATAGATAAAATAATAATAATAAAAAATATGAACATCTCTTTTTTGCACCTTTGTAATGTTCTCACATGAGCTTGTGAGCATAATCAGTACTAATATTATAAATGCGAAAGTAACTCTGTCTGTCTGTCTGTCTGTTACGCTTTCACGCCAAAACTACTGGACCGATTTGAATGAAATTTGGTATGGAAATAGTTTGAGACCCGGAAAAAAACATAGGATAGTTTTTATCCAACTGCGCAAAAAGAGGTTCATTTTTTTGCGCGATAACCGACGTACGCGGGCGGAGCCGCGCCCGGAAAGCTAGTTATATATAAAAAATAGTGTTTTAGTTTTTATCATATTTTATGATATAATTTTTTTCCTACATAAAACATTGTACTTATCCACCTAGACTTCATACCCTTACACAAACCTATTATTACATTCGTTTTTCAAACGTATAATTTTATTACAGATTTCATAACTTTTATAAACTGACACAGTCTAATGAGCACCCGTACGTGAGCTTTGTAATAATTGTGAAGCACATGGCTCATGTATACGATACGATGACGTTTGCTTTAAGCAGCAGTCTCGTAATTTAACTAAACAGCTTCCCCCAACTGGGTCTTCTTGATAAAGTTCATAACCGCATGACACGACGATAATACGTTGTCATAAGCTAATCGATATGGGAGCACTAATAAATGGTCTGTACAGTAGTTGAAATCTTCACAAAATAATGTATGATATAAATATTCCAAAGAGAACCTATAAGATAATTGGTAAAGTTCAGCTTGTTTTAGGGAAGTGACTATCACGATATGAAGTAGTGCGCAGTGATATAAAGGTGATAACTATGGACTGCCGTACCGCGGGGCCCTGGTTCTATCCCCACCGCCGGCTCGAGCTTCACTGCATGTGGAAGAGCATTTTGTGAATTCCCGCTTAGCTACAATCTGTCGCCAAGCATCTAACATTGAGTTTCGGCGAGTTGAGTTAGAACCAGAAAAGTTACAGGCACATGAGACTTAACTTAATGTCTCAGCGTGACATGCTCAGTACAATTCGTCATATGACAAAATGCATCTGTTATAGTCAGAGGTTAATCCGTTTAACATCAGGTGGTTAATCGTACTTGTCCCGTGAATATCACATAAAAAAACGACAGTGTAACGCGTGGATTCACCGGACCCATAGCATATATATATATATCAGAGATCTGCGTTCATTGTGAAGTAGGCAGTGCTTTTATGAATGCACAAAAACAGCAGTGAGACCACAGCGGTATAACAGAATGCAAGTTCTGTCTATTTAAGCTAAAAACCTAATCGTAATCATTGCCCACATTGTCCGACAACCCACACGTCCCACAGACTCTTCTTTTCACAATATTTAAAGTAGTTATTCTTTCAATCGTACGACGAAGGTTTGACTTACTAAAATTAAGAAAGTCAGATCTGATTCGTATTCGGCTCTGTGTTTACATTAGTAGTTTGAACATGAGTACTGATAAAAAGTGTGCTGTCGATAATGCGTAGGTAATTTTGGAGATTTTGAGATAGCTGCTCGTCATAAGATCGAATTTTCATAAGATTCTCGTAACTATTGATGATAACGCCGTAAACTGTTCTCGAGTGTAATGTTGCTCACTCGAGAACCTCGCCAGAAGAGTTTAGCGTTTTTAGGTATTGAAGTGCATGCTATTTTGCCAATATGTAAAGAACATGGAAAGCTAATATTATGTTTTTTACTCTTATTTTAATGCTATCTGTAGGATCAAAATTTCGATGACATAGTCTTAAGTAGCTTGGTTTAAATCAATATAATTTTATGACGATATCAACATAATATTAATGTAACTAGCTGAATTAAATGATGTTGTGGTCAAAGACGTCGCTCGTTTAGGTTTACCTAGAATTACTGGCTCTCAAGGACAGCTGCCGAAACTCAACGTTACACTTACTATGTGTACTGTTACCGTTAACCCACCGTGCTTGGCGACAGATTTTCTTTGGGGTGAGTCACTTGGGGTGGTAACTAGCCAGGCGGGACATTCACAAAATGCCCTACCACCATGTGACACGTGATTGTAAAATATAAATGGACGTAATCTTACAAGAGTTTTTGTTCTTCACAAGTTAGTCTTTGGCCTCTAATTTACTGTAGATAAATGGTATTGTGATGGCTGTCGGCAATGTTAGATAATTATTCAACTGTAAAAACCTACATATTTTCTAGATTTTTTATTATTTTAGTTTTAAAGAAATCCGGTTTGTTTCTACAATTAGGGAATCTATATCTTTGAATGATATACTTGGAATATGATAAAATCATAATTCAGAATAGTAATAGTTAATAGTAACAAACGAACTGAAGGTAGAGATTGTGCGAAGTTTTAAAGTACGTTCCATTATTGGTTTTACCGAATTTGTATTTCAAACAAAAGGTCGTTAATACACAGTATCGTTAACAACCCACCCCTACAAGTTTTATTGGCGCTAAACAAACATCCCTACGTTAAAATATTTTGTTGAGTGATCAATAAGATACAGATGCTTAAGCTTTTATTGGCTCCTAATAAATTTCACTGACCTGAAACATAAAATGAATCGCATTTGTTGAAAATTTCTATGCTTTCAATTAAATTTTACTGCTTGATGTTATAAAAGCGACAAACACAAAAAATATTTGATACTAAGAGATCTAGGTTACCGATACAGACCTCATTATTTCAATATTATGGACTACGGAGCTATTCGGTATTTTGCTGGGTATGGTCTCAGTTGTTGTTTTAGGGTGGCAGTCGGACTATATCAGAGAGCTCGGGTATCCTGAAAACTTCATCACTTTGTATATTGGTAGGGCATTTTGTGAATGCCCATTCACAAAATAGTAGTAAGGCCACGAGCAGTCACCCATCCACAAAGTGATCGCAGGTGGATCGGTTAAAAACGAATGGGGAGGCTACGAGCAATTCAAAGTCTCATCAATATACCTCGTAATAATTACTAAGGATAAGTTGATTATATTTTGATTGAGATGTATTGCTGATCCCACTGAACGAGGCGAACTAGATAGATAACTCTTTTAAATAACTGATAATGCGAGTTTTAAATCATTCGTGGTAAAGATCTTTACAAGTGAACTCTCTTTTTCTTTTATTAACAAAATACTCCGAACTATGTACAAAACTACAGCTAGTACGTATAATAAAAGCATTTAGACAACCTACAAGTCATTGCAGATTCACAGGCACGCTAAATGCTCCAGCCCACTACCAGTCGGCAGTGTGCCCAACATGCAGTTACTTCTTGTATATTAGTAGGAATGTTAGTTATTAAGATTTTTTTTATGAATATGTGTTATAATACGAAGTTACCGAAAATAAATGGATTATCATTCTAATATTGTATAAGCTAAAATGTCTTAAATAAATTTTATACCATGATAGAGCCGTATTTGCAGCTCATAACCATAAGATAAACAGTACATTACTCGGTATAATTTTATACAAAACGGAAGCATTTTTTATCATGGCAGTGTGGTGTATGTCGATTACGACAAAACATAAACGTATTAACGTTTTCAATGGCAGCTGTATAGCAATGGACAAAATGACGGTTTTGCACTGAAGTTCTTCACACCAAGGTACGAAAATCTCTTCCATTATTTACTAAATATGTCTTCCGGCAGCTATCCTTCAGAGCCAGTAATTTTAGATTAGCCTGAGGAACATTTTCGACCACACCATTACTAACCATCAGGTGAGAGAATATTTTAAAGATAGTTTCTAGAAACTATCTCTTTCAGGCCACATTCATTTACACAGGTAAGAAATAAAACTACAATACATCACTTAAGCTTTACCAACCCGACATGGTAACTTCAGGTTCTTCCAATGATTTTAACAATACAGTACGTCTTGTTCTCAAGGTGTGATTACGTTAGAAATGCAGCTAACATTTTTTAAATAGGTATTTATATGAATTATTTTGGTTTATTGAAAGTTATATTTTGTAACGACCTTTAAGATGCCTCAAAAGTGAGATAAAATAAGTACGACTATGATATACAATGAATACCTAACACGTATGTTGAGTTCGAAAACCATCTGGCTCACGGCTTTAACAAAATTGACTATTAACCGCATTTTGCAAATTTACTACCACGTTGTCATAAAAATAAAGATTGTCAATGTCAATATTCTTTGTATTGTCAATCTTTGCTGTGATTATATTACCGGAACCATGCCACGCCATTTTGATTTTCCAATTTCCCTTTTTGAGGAGAGAATGTGGCCTCGTCGAATTACCCTTATTTTTTATCTCTTCAATATTCGAAATTCTCGAACAAAGGACTTTTATTTCCTGGATGATTTCTTTGATCCGTTGTATATTTTGTATGGGAATTTGTGAATGTAAACAAACATCATAAAATAAACACAAATAACAGCGACAGCTTTTTATTACGTACCTTTTTAAATTTATTATTTTTTATGTGATTATTATTGAACAAGCACAATACCCCATAGGATGTTAAGCGGAATAACCTCTGCCTATAACAGATAGATTTCGTTACAAATGACGAATTTAACTGCGCCTGTCACCCTGAGACATCAAATTGTTAAGTCTCATGTGCCTGTAATTGTAGTGGCTCTTCAGAACTGCTGCCCGAACTATTGACCTATATATACTATACGCGACATCTCAAACAAGGATAGTCGACCGGTGCAAATATGCTGGCCGGCATACTCTCCCCCACACGTAACTGGGCAATCGTAAAAATTACACGCGCTTTACGTTCGAATATTGTGTATTATCAATTGTGTATTTTGAATACATAATTTTACATCCACCCAAGAGAAGTATTCCTAATCAGTTTTATTTCGCAACTAAGTAAACGGACCCACCACTGATGTAAAAAGACGAAGAATGCCCCCAACAGATGGGCACCAAACAAAATTCGGAAGGATCGCGTAAGCGGGATTAGTGTGGGGGCAACAGCGGTAGAATGCACAGGCGACCCCGCTCCGTCCCACATAGACGCAGAGGCGCATCGCTGAGTTTCAGTGGGTATACCGGGCAGTTCACCTAGCTAGAGTATCCCTCATAACTACGCGGCTTCCCTCCGAGGATCTGTGTGGTACAAGTAAAACGTTTTCTCAATGAAATAAAAATATGATGATGAGTAGTCAGCCTACCGCTGCCTGGTACTTCAGCCGGAGAGAATACGATGAGCAACACCAAATTAGTCACTCCTCTTTACGATACCGTCACAAATCACAATATTTGGAATCATTAGTGAACAGAGAGAGATCGTTAAGAGATTGTTCTGCAGGGCGAGCATTGGAATAACATTGGAGGGAGGCAATTTTGGGGATCACCCCCCATAAACTGAATCAATAATAAACCATAAGTGTTCTAGTGATTAGTGTCTTCTGATTTGCACGATACCCACATGTACGCTCACGTTATGAAAGATATAAGAAACCCCGCCCAATATTTTGACCAAATCTATTGTTGATAGTTTGTCTGAAAGAGATCGCTCTGAGCGGTAAGACCACCCATTGATATACTCGGTTTTAATTTATATTTTAGTAATAAGTTTATTTTTGTTATTATGGTGTTTTCAATAAAGAGCTATTTATCTCGCTATCTATCATACCCAATTTCATCAAAATCTGTCCAGTCGTTTAAAGGTGAAAAAGTAATGAACACTAAACACACTTACAAACGTTTGCCTTTATAATATTAGTTTGAAAAGGATCAATTTGTTACTACCGAATATGCATAAGAAATAAATTATATTTTTTATAGTATATATGGTTCACTATATTGGTGATAATGACTTACACATAAAAGATAGATATATGCTGTCGCTGACTTTTTTGTAGGAGAAATTAAAACTTTTTGTAAGATAAACATTTCCGTTATACATTATGTGAGTGTGACACTTAAGGTTTTTGCAGTGCACGCCAGAATTTCTCGCATATGGCTGATTTTTTACTTACTTACTTTGACTCTCGCATAAGACGCTTATCGTTATATTTCCGACTATTCACTCAATATCTTTACAAATTGTAGCCTATGTGTTATTCTGATGTCTTAACTATATTACTGAAAAGTTTCATTAAAATCTATTCAGCAGTTTTTGCATGAAAGAGTGAAAACATCCATACATCCATAACCACTCACAAACTTTCGCATTTATAATATTAAGTAGGATACTCTGACAAAATAGAAGAAAAGACAGAGGCTCGTAGAACATCAAACTGAAGCCACACTTTTATACATGTGTGCGATAGAAGTGTTGCCATATGAAAGCAAAAATAACTAAATTGTAGGATTTATGGGAGAAAAATTTTAGAAGATATAAATATACAGCAAAATCTGATCGTTAGAATACTTCGCAATAACATAATATTATTTATATTGTGCAATATTATTATAATTCTGCACAATCTTCACAATTATTGTTTAATATGTTTTGCAATATTTTTAAGATATTCTAGACTTTACGTTTTCTAGGACAATAAATAATTGACCAAAGGCGTGTTAGGTTACGTATATGGTATGGTTTCGCTGCAGGTGCCGTTTTTTGTGTGTTTTTTGATAATTTTTGACGGAATAAGCAGAAAGTACATTAAATTCAATACTTAAGTGTGAAAAGTAATTCCAGATAACTTTTTCTTCACTGAACATGTTCTGTTTTTGCAGAGTTTTAACACGCAAGTGGGCATTTTTAGTTTATTTATTTCGTTGTGTGACGTGTGTAATGTGCGACGGTCTATCGTGAACTCAGAGTAGGAGTGCACGATATATATCGATATTACAAAAAATATCGATATACGAACATGATATATCGCTTCCGATATGTACATCGATACATCAATTGATATTATTCAACCGATACAACACCATAGCTCACTTGACATGTTTGACCAAAACCCTTACATTTTCAAAAGGCATGTTGGCAAAGTTGTTTTTTATGGCAAATTGATCGTAAAAGTTTCTAACACCACTTAAATTTTATCATTTTCTATTAACTTTAAACAGTATAATATCAGTGCATACTGCTGATCATAAAGTGTACACATATTTAGAAATATAGTCCGGCTCGTAAATGTTAACCTATATCATATGTCTTCTTTTATTGACTGTATTCCGTTTTGTGTATCAATATAAATAAATAAATAATTAGATACTGATTTATGGCTGACAACGTATTTAAAAAGTAAAACCACGTATCATGAATAATTAGCCTTCACAGTTACACGCAAGCCTATATTTTGAATCCAAGGTGTAGAGAAAAAAATATTGCGAATTAAAAAATAAAGTTAATTTGTTTCTTTACCTTAGCTGTTTTTGCTTATATCAACCTGTCAAATATTTAATATTATAGACTAGCTAAATTAATTAAACAAGAAAAACATTTTCTACGATATATCGAAAATATCGATATGTTTCTCCGATATATCGCAAAGTATCGATACAACACTACGATATATTATATTATATCGAAAAAAATATCGATACTTTTTTGTTTGAACATCCCTAACTCAGAGCAATAAGTAAAAAATAGGGAGTCTTAAGAAAATCAAAAGTTACAATAGCCTCTAAGATTTCACTAATAAACAATAGCTTGTTTATATAATGTAACTTGCCTTAGTAAGTAGTGATACGTACACCGACTTCTGAAAACTGCACACTTTTGGAAACAATCTTAAATGTATGTCTGGCAACACTTTTGTTTACATTTTTATTAGAAATTATAACCTAAATTGCGTTGTTTAATATTAAAGAAAGTACATTATATTCAAAACTTACGTGTGTTTTAATACTCAAGATGGTTTTTATTTTGTTTATTCTGTTATGTGTGACGTGCATAGCATGTGATGGTCTATCGTGGAGGAGGATAAAATTGGCCGAATTTGATGCTTCATTTTTTATTTTCATTAGACTCCCTCTTTCTTATTCATTTCTCTGAGGTAGGATATGAAAATATGACCTGCTTCTTAAATGATACATAATAACAAACCATGCAAACAATTTTCATTTTTGTACAGAGAATGTGGATTAACGCAATCTCAAGCCTCGGCATTGTCAGGTTGCATACGCGAATACATTCACTATTTTCTCATAAGGATATGCGCGCTCTTTTTTCTATCTTATCCCATACGTTCTCACGAATAAGAGACATGTTTACTAAAGGCGAGACTCTTGTTTTCTACGGGGAAGCCTGCTTTTGAAAAGTAATAACTGCCGCTCCACATACTATGTAATCCCAAGACTCTGGTAACTGAACGTAAGAATCTTGTCTAGGAAATAGGTATATTTGCACGTATTTCGAGTTATAGGTATGATTTTATTTCTGAGGTGTGAATGTAGCTTTTGAAATAACGTTAGTTCCTATATCTCGTTCCGCGTTCTCCCAGTTATTTCACTTGCTCTTCAAGCCTAAACACAGTAGTGTATGCAAACTTTGAGGCAGAATAATCGTATCAATTGCTGATATAAAATGAAATGTTTGTGTGTAGTAAAACTATGCGCCATAATGTACTTGTTACCATAACTTAAAGTCAATGAAATCATTAATCTTAAACATTAGGTTGACTAGGAAACTGTTTAGTCTTAACGTCAGATGTCGAAGAAACGATACCTGAAATGTTAAATTGACGAAGAAGTGTTTTGCCTACAATGGATGCCTACCTGTTTGCCTTTGTATGCTTGTGCGATCACGATATACCCAAATTCTATGAGGACCTAAGAATAATTTGATTTCGACTAGTGAGTATTATTTGAAACAGCATTGAGGCATTCTAAGTGAAAACATAGAATTATTTCGAATGAAGAAAGATAACTTCCAGTGGGACTTGAAACCTCAACCCCGCAGAATACCGTCCTAGTGCATTTCCAATTATGCTATGGAACAGGGTGCTGGATAGTCGAATTGTCTCCATTCATTTGAATGCACGTATTTTTTACATTGGCAATATCTACATAAAAAGCAGAAAACTATTTACTTAGGCTGGCAGGTTGATATACAATCAACACTGAACACCAAACGAATTAGAAGAGAATTAACATGCGTCAATTCTCTTCTAATAGAAAATATAGATATTATTTCGGATGGAAAGAGATAACTTCCAACGGATAATTTTATTTCGTTGATCAAATATCAATATATATATATATATGTATATATATAAAACAATATACATGGTATATAAGTATATATCATAATATATAAAATTCGAACATTATAATATATTATTGCATCTGCGTGGACGATATTGTCCATTTATAAATGAAGTTATATTGTTTTCCTTATCTCGGAAGCCAAAGGAAGCAGGGAAAGCTACAAGCGTTTAATCTAAAAACATTTATAGTAAACTATATTATAAAAAGGTAGGTTTTAGTTTATATAAAACAAATGTCTCGGTCGTGAAAAATTTACGAAGCGTTGAGGTTGAAACAAATGAACTGCTTTGTAACTACATTTTTTTACCTGTAGATGAGTTGTGTGTCCTCCATATTTACTAGACGAATCCAGGGTAGTTACCAGAGTCACTACCAGTGTTGCACTTCCGAGCGTCTGGTGAATACATCGCCGCTAATCATGTTTTTTAGGAATAATCTGTGGACAATATGCCTTCTTTGTGTCCTTAGACTCTGCACCAATATACAAGCACTGTGAGAGATAAGAAAACTGTTTAATTTCACGCGTAATTATTGCTTTTATTGATGAAATAGGAAAATATCGTCATTTTGTTTTATCTTAGGAACTAATCCCAAAGAAATGGCTGAGCGAGATATGTGTAACGTTTGGTGTGAGAGAGTGAAAGAGATCGAAGTGTAATGGTGATCGGAACGTCTCGTGGCGGTTCGGTGGCTACACGAATTGCTTATTTATCTCTTTCTTACAACAGATATGATGCATAATATTTGAACGTTATTTCCTTGTCATTACAAACTGCATATACATGTGCGTAGGTATGTAGATAGGTTAATTTTAGTAAGCTTTTAGAGCAGTGGTGTTCGGATATAACTACTCTAATATTTCAACTCTCTGTTATGTAATGTCTAGGCTTAAAATAGCACTTTTGTATAAATTGATATTATATTCGACCATTTACCCCATCTTGTTATTTTCAAAGGATATTTTCCATCCTAATTGTTATTACCACCTATTATTAATATTTTTGACTCAATTACGGGGCCTTTTGTCCTTTCTGTGACCTTATTAGAGATAAGCGTAATTAGGATGATATTAATATTTAATACTCATTGTATTGCGTACGAAATGATTATAAGATTTCGTATATACGTCATCTAGCGTATTAGACGTTTTATAGTCACAAACCTAGATTTTATGTTACATCTAGTAAAGGTCAACTTGGGAAAATATGACTAAAAATATATTTTTTACAAATATTTGAATAGTAGAGGAGACGTAGAAGGTCGACCTTTAACCAATCTGATAACCTAATAAGTCATATTTTTTATCAAATATAATTTATAAACCTATATGCTTATGATTACTTGACTATTGAAAAGTTTTCATAGCTATATTTAATAGAATTAATTTTAATCAAGTTTCTTTCATCACCACTCACTCTCTTCATAACCCATGAATTTCATCTCAAGTGATAATTTTTATCATTCAGAATATGCCTAGGTAGGCTTGCCTACTTATTTCTGTGCGTGGCTACCTGGCAAACAGATGTGTATTACAGGTACCTAAGTCAATTTATGTAACTACACAAAAAAATGTTATAATAAGTAAGATATTTTATTTACAAAACCAATCGTATAGGCTCGCCGAAAAAATAATGAAAATTAATCCAATTAAAAATAGCTATGAAAACTTTTCTATAAGCAAGTTATAATTTTTTTTATTTATTTATTTCATTTAATACGGATTAACCATTTACTTTAATGACACAATAAGTAATAACAATAAGTAATGCAGGAATTGATGAAATTATTTACAATATATTGGAACAAAAATAAATCAAATACATATTAAACGCTAGAAGAACAAATACATATTAAACGGTAGAAAAAAATAAGAACAGTAGAATTTGAAATAAGTTTAGTCAATATGAAGGAAAATAAAATAAGACAAAAGATTCCACAAAGAACTTTGAAACAAAAGTTAGATGTCACAATAACTGAGCATTGACATATTTATGTCAAATGAATATACATAAATACAATTATCATAAGGTCAATTAAATTTATATGTCACAGTGAAATAATAATAATATTGATGCATTATAATATATAAATAATAATAAATTAGGTCCAATGCATTATCATGCGTTCGTCTCGCAGAACTGCAGGCATTCCGACAGGATCATCTTTCATTCATCAGCAAACACATCCAATTCAGGCGCGAGAGTGCATTGAGCGCAGCAAGTGTTCGCGGAATGGGAGATTGAGCATGAGCGACCGTGTTGTACGTCGACATATAAAACAATTTGTGTGTTCTAGCGCGACAATAATTGATGATCATGGACATGTTTTCATTACATAAAATCGGCCAAGTGCGAGTCGGACTCGCACACGAAGGGTTCCGTACCATTAGCTTTACAACATTAGACTTCATATTTTAACCTTTTTTGTTTTAACGTGCGCGAGTCCAACTCGCACTTGGCCAATTTTTTGTATTTGTTGTTATAGCGGCAACAGAAATACATCATCTGTGAAAATTTCAACTGTCGAGCTATCACCGTTCTTGAGATACAGCCTGGTAACAGACGGACGGACTGATGGACAACAAAGTCTAAGTAATAGGGTCCCGTTTTTACCCTTTGGGTACGGAACCCTAAAAAGTATCTGATGGGTAAAGGTCGATCTTCACCGGCTCTAAAGTGATTTAACGGGCAAGGTTCCGACTCGTGGAAAGCGTCATGCATTTTGCAGTGTTACAGTTTTCATACTACTCGAAACTGAACCGCTCTCGTCACTTCATAACGTTAGTTCGCCCACTAATTTTACATCCTACAGAGCTTAATAATGGTACCTAGTATTTTCACACTACTGTTTTGAAGCAGGATATTGAAAGTGTTCAATCATGTGCATCGGTATGTACTAACATGGACTCTTGCTAAAGAGAGCTGGCACTTCTACATGGTTATGGAGCATCTAGGTTTGTCATGAGTGAACTAGATTGTCATTCTAGGGATGTAAAAATAATTAATCTATTTAATAAAGTAAAAATAAATAACTCAAGCGCCATAGTTGATCGTTAAATAATTATAAGATATACCATCTATCAAGTTATTACAAAAAGTAATGGGATTCTCGAAGGACGATGCCTCAAGGCACTTTTAATGATAACAGTAGGGAAAAATTCTAATAAAATGTTCAATAAAATTATTGGTACTTGATAACGTCTAATATTCGGGTCTTTATTAAATAAATTACAAAAAAAATCCAATTTCTAGAATAATATTATAAACCCTTCATATATGTATTTTATGGTTCCTGGCATTCTCCCTTGCTAAGAGGGTTCCTATTTTCTGCTTTGGGAATGTAGTGTAACGGAACGACAGGATTTTTAGTCTGTTTTAAATGTTATATAAGAAAAGAAAGAGTAACTTACAATTTTAAGAGTTACCCCAGTAAGTAGTTCTACGTTAAAGTCGTGCCTAAAGACGAAAGTCTTCAACCAGTGAGTACGGAACTGAAACGTGGCCTCTAACTGTGGGCCTTATATATAAGCTCAAAGTCGCACAGCGAGCTACGGAGAGGGCTATTCTCGGTGTTTCTCTACGAGATCGAATCAGAAATGAGGAGATCCGTAGACGAACGAAAGTTACTGATATAGCCTGGCGGATTAGCGAGTTGAAGTGGCAATGGTCAGGGCACATAGCACGCAGAACTAATGGTCGGTGGGGCCGAAATTTCTTGAATGGAGGCCACAAACAAGCAAGCACAGCATCGGAAGACCACCTACAAGGTGGGCGGACGACGCTATTAAGGCCGCAGGAAGACGCTGGATGCAGGCCGCTTCCAACCGTTCTATTTGGAAATCTATGGGGGAGGCCTATATCCAGCAGTGGACTTCTTGCGGCTGAAATGATGATGAATGATGAATATAGTATACTAGAATATACATTTATCCCTGACAGTGAATACATTTGACATTATGTCAAGCACACAGAATACAAGTGTAGTTAAGTTTTCTTTTTTTAATCTTTAATCACCATTACATTTCATAATTTTACTAAGAAAATAGAATTTTTTTACAAGTATTAGGTCTATTTCTATATTTTTTTAAGCATAGTATACACGGATATACTCGAAGATATTCACTGTCAGGGATAAATGTAGGTTTTTTATTTCTTTTTTATTTATGAATCTACACTCCACAGACTCCAGGGTCCGTGATTTTTTTCAATAATGATATTTTTTATTTAAAACAAGAAATAAAAAATTATTTAATGACATTTTTATTTAAAACAAGAAAGTCACTTAGACATTATCGGTACAATAGTGAATAAAAATGTCTGTCAAAACAGTATAGAAGTTTTTTTGTGAATGGAACAAGGTCGAGGCCCATCTGATGTTATGCGGACTAACCTCTGCCTATAACAGATGCAGTTCGTCACAAGTCACAAATTGCACTGCACCCGTTACCTCGAGACACAGTTGTTAAGTCTCATATGCCTGTATTTTTTTTTTCAAAACTGGGTAGCACTTGACCACTATCTCATCTGATGTTAAGTGATGATGCAATCGACGATGGAGCGTGCTTACCCAGAAGATACCTATTCACTCGCTTCTTGAGGACCCCCATATTGTACTTAACTGGAAACACAGCCTCAGGCAGAGTATTCCATACCCTGGCAGTTCGCATGATGAAAGAAGATGCAAATCGCTTAGTTCGGGTAAATGGAATATCGACAATATAGCGATTGCGCTTCTGATTATCCCTGGATGTCCGGTTATAGAATGGGACTGGCGGAATCAATTTCACTGACTCTCAAGGACAGCTGCTCAACTCCAACAATTAATCGAAATGTTACATTACCAAGATAAAAGTTTAAAACAGAAAGAAATATCCCATTTTTACGCGTACAGTCCTTGTTATAAATATATTTTATCACACACAAGTAGTTAAGCATGAAAACACAGGATTCTATACCATTTCAAATTATGATAATTGCAACACGTTTTATTCATGTAAATTTTCTGAATACATAACCTAAAAGAAAAATCTCGGACGGAATTGAAGGTAGACAAAGTATTTAACGAGGGAAAAAGGTAAGTTGAAAAGACGTCTATAAAGTAACTTGCAAAGAAAGTTACGTTCAGGCAAAAGTATGCAAAGTAAGTGTGAATAATAACTGCTGTTTTATCTGGACTTATTTTAATACTTGTTTTAGTTTTCTTGTTGCAATCTCTGGATTGGAACATTGTTTGATTTAAATTTTTACTAGCAGAATATGGTGTCTATAACACAACACTCCTAGAGGATATTTCTACACCCATATTCCGCTAGACACGTTTTAGTCCTACGTAAAAGGGGGCGAGCCTTTTTTACTGCTACAAAGCTAGGCTTTTATAAATGATATGATTTCACCTGTACATGATGATGTGATTGTTGGAGACACAGGCACAACCAATAATGGGAAATTACTCTTAAGGATAGCCGCCGGAATACTCTGTCCGTACGTGCCCAAGCACCTACGCACTGGGTCGACACAAGAGAGACAGACTTTGTATGTAAAGATGGCAGCTAGCCAGCCTGGTATTCACAATATACTCACCAACATGAGGTTACAATATCATCGACCCGGCACTATATCAGATTCCAGACGGCGTATTACCTATTGGGCAATAAAAAAATCTTGTTAGATATTCCTAGATTTTCCACCATTGGATTACTGCTTACAGCTTACAGCAAAATAGTGTTACAAAACAGCAATGATTTTAATTGAGAGAATAATAATGAATACGTTGATTAAATACATCCCCTGTTCCAAACCAATACCAACGTGACCTCCCAACTTCCACTTGAGTGACATTGAATCCGAGCGCGACCAAACCACTTCTTTTGTTGTGGCCTAGACTTATTATAGTCTGAAGCAAAGCCACCTACAAAACTAATAATTGTTTTTGGTTCATTTTATTGAGGTTTCATAGAAGTGAAGAAATTGAGTGCTAATATATGTTTATGCTTACATTTACTACACAACATAAATATTTCTTTGTTCTGAGAAAAAATACTTACGTTTTAATGAAAAGTATTTTTTCTCATTTTTATAAGCGTATATTAATTACCTCATACAAGTTTTATAAACAAACAAGATTTAAAATCTACTATTTCAAATAACTTTTCCAAAATTACGAAACAAAATCAAGAATATATAAGTATGGCTAGTAGCAACAATATGTCAATTGTACAGTAACGAGCATAAATATCGTGCCATAAACCTATTGGCTTTAATTCCTGCAGCACTACATGAATTCTTAGTTACAAAATGACTTTTATTGATTCAAAAATCAGTAATAAATAATGTCAAGGTAGGATTAAAATCAGAATTTATTAGTCAATTTTAATTTCTCGAATTCAAAAGAATTATAATAAGTTATTGTTGTAAAAATATGTGCGAAAATTTGTGGCAAATCTTAAAAAATACAAATTATGTGAAAGTCAATATAAAATATCTGATAAGATTTGTTCTTATACTTGAAATATGTGAGAAGATTTAAATAGCAACAATAACTGCCTGTCTATATTAAATTTTAACAAAAGGTTAGACTTTTGTTTAATGCTTATATTTAATTGATGTTCCTATCGGTATATATATGTATTTATAAATGCCACCACTTTCATTCAATTAATTAAAACCAAAAATTATTGTCAAGACGATGACAATAATGATGTTGGCACACGTATTTCATCGTAAGAATGATTTCGGCACATCAAAGGCTTTGTAATGTACCGTTTGACGGATTAGATTAGTTTGTAGCGCTCGTAGCGAAGTTTGCTTAGCCATTCTGAACCGATCAGCAAAGTTAAGCAACGTCCGCCTCGGTCATGACTTGGATGGGTGACCGCTGGTGACATACTACTGAGCGCTTCCGTGCTTCGGAGGGCACGTTAAGCCGTCGGTGCCGGTTGTTGTCTTAGGATAGCAGTCGTTATAGCATGGTGGTAGGGCATTTTGCGAATGCCTGGCTGGCTAACTACAACTGTAGGCTCACAGCTTGTATTCACCTAACTATAACTTCTAAGTTACCTAACCGGGGAACCTTAATGCTAAGTGTAATAAAAACTGTATGATTACCTTAATATTAATTTAATTTATTGTCCAGTATCCAGTAATTACAATCCTTTAATCCTCTCTGTCAATTTTCTCATAACCATCCGTAGTCAGAACAACTCTTCCTTAACTTGTTTTTCAGTTCATTCGATACCGTCTGTCCTTTAAAAATTCTTTCTCGGTTACACTGCATTGTATGCTTGCTGTCAACAGAATGCCCGAATTGACGTATTCCCCTACCCACCTAACCCATTTGTGTTGCCAGTCGAGTTGAATTAATTCCTTCAACAAATTCATTTAAAAAAAGTAAACGAATAATAAGAAATCTAACACAACAATCAAGTAGAAAATCTGTCGCCAAGCACCGAATGGAGTGTTCTGGCAGCTGTCCTTGAGAGCCAGTCATTCTAAGTTAGCCTGAACAACGTCTTCGACCACATCATCACTTACCATCAGGTGATATAGTGGTTAAAGGCTAACATATCAAGAAAAAAAAGTTCCCTTTGTTCGACCATTGAACACCATAGATAACGATTAGATATAGATAAGAGCATCTGTGGAATTTAAATCTAGAGTCTTCGGTAGGAACTCGTTTACTTAACCCATGGAAGTAATAAGTACTACGTACAACTAGTACTTATTACTTCCATGACTTAACCACTGACCTGGGGTCTCTGATCTGTGCCACCAACACGTTGTAGGTGAGTTATGGAATGACTACGTGAATCTGAGCTAAATAATGAAAAGCTATGCAAATTATTAGTACGAGTAGCAAAACATGAGATACTTTTTCTATATACTTCATTCTGTTAAATGGCTTCTATATTTCACGCGATTTCACCTAGTAATGATAATGACATTAGATGAAACTTCAATGCCTTTTTTAATGTAATAATTTTCTCATATATAATATTCCTATATCTTATATTTGTAAATTGATGAACCCTCCGGCCAATATGCTGCAGAGCCCATCGTATCAGCTGTTTTATGTGTTTTCATCTGAACAGATCCCAGAGATGGCGTTAGCAGTTTCGTTTCGGTAGATATTTGGTATTATAATCTACCTGCAAAAACCATACAAGATGCTCGCAACATATATTTTTGTATAGGGGGTAAAATGTGGACTATTCTTTCGATGCTACTCTAAAAACGCTCATCACGGCTCCTTGTTAATTTTATTAATTTATTTGAACAATTGAAGACAGCAGATATAACATTTGATATAATATATACTCAGTGTTGTATGGAAGTCACAGTGCAGTGAGTGAAACATATGTTGGGCAAGACTTTCTCCCGATTATTTTGGATTTGTGTGTCGCCGGCCGGTCGCCATATAAGAACACCAAGAACGATGTCTGCTGCAAATCACAACTTGAAGGATTTGTAGACATAACGAGGATTGTTTAAGGTACGTGGGCTATTTACTACTGCATTGTGTATGTATTGGTGTTTTTAGGTAGGCTCATCAATTTGCTCTATAGGTTAGGCATAATTTAAGGCGTCATTGATCCTAACTAATTAACGGTACGCAAGTACGCCAAGGTGTAGGCTATTTACACGCTCCACTAACTTCCATCTCTAACATGTGACTCTTTTCGATCGTTGGGAAACCTCTTAGTATATAATTTTGATTGCCAGAGATTATTGCTATTAAAGTCATGACACATACTTATTTTACTTTCAACAATGAAGCGCTCGTAGCGAAGTTTGCTTAGCCATTCTGAATCAATCAGCAAAGTTAAGCAACGTCCGCCTAGGTCATGACTTGTATGTGTGACCGCTGGCGACATTACTACTGAGAGCTTCCGCGCTTCGGAGGGCCGTGGGTCCCGGTTGTTGTCCTAGGATGGCAGTCGTTACAGCATGGTGATAGGGCACTTTGCGAATGCCCGCCTGGCTAGCTACCACCCTCAAGTTGAAAATCTGTCGCCAAGCACCTAACGGTGTGTTCCGGCAGCTGTCCTTGAGAGCCAGTAATTCTAGGTTAGCCTGAACAACATCTTCGACCACATCATCACTTACCATCAGGTGAGATAGTGGTCAAAAGCTAACTTATCAGGCATAAAAAAAAACAAAAAACTCAAACGACTCAGTAAATTTTAGTAATCACCGTCAAGTATTTTCTTCCGGTTAGGCTGCGTGATGTTTGTGACGTCACGTAGATGACAGGAAAATTAGGCGGAATTGTCACTAGATATATAATTTTATGCTTTTTTAAGTGTTTTATTTAAATATTATTTAATGTTTTTTAGGATACTTATAAAAGTATTTATTATAAAATTCTGTGAAGAAAATAACTTTGTATAAAACATTAAAATGTTTTCCACTACCTAACACCATTGAAATCTTTACTTTAAGGTTCTATTAAGGTATTTTGATAGAACACCAATTGATTTACTTTAAATACATTCATTTTACTCAAGTAGGTACTCAATTCTCTAAAGATTCTAAGTACGACAGAAACCTAGAGGGTAAGATAGTCTTATCTGTTCTTACCAGGGAGGAACGAAGGAAATAAGGGGGCAAAGTTAAGTACTGACACGATCACTAGGGGAATTAATTTGGACATTTTTTACTATCTGTTTCATAAGGTCGAAGAGTAACTTGTCTAATTTTTCGCATATATAAAGTGTGTCATAGGGTTGATAAGCCGTTTAATTTGGTTGCCTAAAATTATTTTATTTGTGAGAAAATTAGACCCATCAAAGTTTTTATCGCCATATTCTAATAGATGAATTCGTTTACAATTAACTAGTTCCGCCCTGTGTTTCAGTTATTATTTTGTTAGGAAGTCAAGAAATTTTTAAGGTATTGTCACCTGATACCGCATTGAAATCAATGTAGATAGATATCCCAAAATAGTAATGAGACACTTGCTATCTCCACATTAAACATTTTCTTATTATTAAAGTTATAAGATGTACATATATCTGTTAATACACACGCAAAGTTTCAATATATGGAGATGCGTAGTTTTTGAGGAAAAAAATGACAATAAATTAGTATTGCAATAATAATTCCAAACGTCGAACGTTTCGTTTTCCCTACGGTTGTCATAAATTCCCCCTCCCAGCACCACCCCTCTCTCAATTAGACGGACCTCAATAGAAAATCGTACCCCGTACCTTTTTAACAATCCATATGACAATTAATTGGCTATGAGTATATTAGCTTCCACCGCATATTTTACTTTTACTTCCTCACACGATGTAAGAACATTGTAACACTATGGCGTTACAACGTTATAATGCATTAACACCACATGCATTTGGTGTGGTGTGATTGACAATCATTTGCCAATTATTATAAGTACGTGTTTTGTCTCTCAAAGAGATCTAGTTAAAAGTGGTTTACATCTTTGGCCCCATCATCGCTTAGGTAGTTTTAGATTGATTGTGGTCAACGGATTAAATATCAAGAATAACAATGTATACTTATATGGGAATAATATGTATATATGGGGATGGCGATGGGCTTCAAAATTAAATTGGAGTGAGTTGGAGAGTGGTCTGTACTTTGGAGGGCACGTTAAACCGTCGGTCCCGGTTGTTGTCTTAGGATGGCAGTCGTTATAGCATGGTGGTAAGGCATTTTGCGAATGCCCGCCTGGCTAGGTACCACCCTCAAGTTGAAAATCTGTCGCCAAGCACCTAACGGTGTGTTCCGGCAGCTATCCTTGAGAGCCAGTCATTCTAGGCTAGCCAGTGAGATAGTGGTCAAAGGTTAGCCTATCGGCAATAAAAAAAAATGAGTTTTGATTACTCTCGTTCAGAAGAAAACGAAAAAGAAACTAACGGGGTCAACCTTTTAATATGCACTTTGATTACAGTATCACTTACTTACCTACACGTTCGCCTATTAGCATCGAACATAGAGATAATCAATTGTTTTCTCTTTTCTGTGCTATCAAACTATAGTGGCACCAAATTGTGGTGGCACACAATTATTTTGGTAACTTTAATAACGTACATGGTCCCGTTCAGCTAAGAACTGCCGCTGGAAGGTGCCACAGGCGCAAATTCTACTATGGATATATTGACTTATTAAATTAAACTATTATCCTTTAAATAACTACATAGATTAATAATAATATGTCATGCTGGCTTAGCGGTTATAGCATAACCCGGCTACAGTGGTGGACGGCGCGGGTTTAAACCCCGCACTCGACTATAACTTTATTCTCGTTCTAATTTTTTAATCTTAAAACGTGTTATCAATGATCAGCAATTGATTCTTAAAAACTAGGCTATTTTGTACATCAATATTGATGATGGTTATTTAAAATGGATTTCCGGAAAATAACGTCAAAATCTACGAAATAATACAAAAATGATTATAAAAAACTGCCCCAACGTTTTCCTAAATCCACACCTTTAAAAGTTTAGATGTCAAACTTAGGCAAGCTGAGTCCACAAGTCTCAATTCAGAAGTTTTCGAGTTCGATGGTCCCCATGATTAGGAGTCTTGTTATTTCTTCAGATGTTCATTTGTGCGAGGCGAACCGTAAATAAATTGTACGCTTATAAAACATTTTATTTGCTCAGAAAATAAATACTTACGTTCGACGTCCAATAGACACATCATCAACCTTTTCTTTTCGGAAATTAATTTCTATAGTTTTGCTTTCATTTGGTACCACAATCGAACTATGTCAATTTCTTAAAGGTTTCAATACCAAGAAGACATTTTAAACTCTTTTTGTGAAATTTTAACAAAGAAATGAAGACAGAAGCTGTTAACTTTATTTTGTGTCATTTTTTGCGAAAAACACTATCGTTAAATTTACCCCAAAAGAGGTAAATTGTTTTAAATTTTCAAATAAATCAAATAATATATCTACTTTTATTACACCTTACATAATTTCTTGTGTTTTTTGGGTAGATTATTGGCTGTAGGTTTCACATAAATAATGGAAATATAAAATGTATGTAAAAATCTGTAAGTCATAGGTAGTATTATGTTTTTATTTTTATCAAGTGTGTCTTTGATTGAAGTTGAACTATTTATTATACTTGCGTAAGTATTGGTGGACTAGTGATTCAAGGCACTTTATTTTTAAATACTTTATAAGTAGATGCTGAATTGATATCATTAACAAAGGGCGTCTTCTAAAGGACATTTTGTACGTTTTTTTTTTTTTTTTTTTATTTCTGAAAGGTAAGCCTTTGACCACAATCACACGTGATGGTAAGTGATGATGTGGTCGAAGGTGTTAACAGGCTTAACCTAGAATGACTGGCTCTCAAGGACAGCTGCCGGAACACACCGTTAGGTGCTTGGCGACAGATTTTCAACTTGAGGGTGGTCGCTAGCCAGGCGGGCATTCGCAAAAATGCCCTTCCACCATGCGGTGAAGCTCAAGCCCGCGGCGGTTTTATGATGTGCTATTATTAGTCCTTTATCTGCAAACAATTTCATTTTCTCAACATATTTTTTTATTCTTGCCTTTTCAAATGTAAAATTGACAAAACAAAATATTTTCTCTCATATCTACTACAAACAGACATGGTATGTTTATGTAGCTTTTACAATTACGCAATTTAATCGTGTCGCAGATGTGTGAATGTTTCAATATGATGACGTTTGCAGTAAGCAATAGCCTCGTACATACATACAGATAACCACGCCTGTATTCCCCGAAGGGGTAGACAGAGGTGTGTAAAAACCTACGTTTCGCCAATTGGTTTTGCTCCCATGTAATAGGGGGTGGGCCTATTGGCATTCACTGGGCACAGTTTCAGAATCATACAAAATGTTTTATCTGACACACTGGATGAAACGCAAGAACATATTACGATTTATGTGTTAATGCTAACAACATAAAAAACAGGAACACAAGAGTATATTGTATGAAACCCTGGCAGGGCACTAAGATGGTGTACAGCCCTGTTGTGCGTCTATGGTGGTAGGGCATTTCGCGAATTCTCGACTGGCTTGCTACCATTCTCAAATAGAAATTTTTTCCCAAGCACCTAACGGTGTGTTCCGGCAGCTGTCCTTGAGAGCCAGTAATTCTAGGTCAGCCTGAACAACATCTTCGACCACATCATCACTTGCCATCAGGTGAAATAGTGGTCAAAGGCTAACCTATCAGACATAAAAAAAACACAACACCCTACTCACATCCACGTTAAAAGTGGCATGCTGCGCATTTGGCGAACTTTTCTCTTAGTCGCCTCTTACGACACCCACGGGAAGAAATGGGGAAGTGACATTCTAACTTGGCACCCCACGGGTGCAATTAAATAGCTTTCTCCTTCTGGGTCTAAGCTAGCAAAATCTCATCACTCCCTTAAAGTAGTAGGTAACGTAAACTAATCGATATGGGAGCACATAGGAATGGCATTTTCATTGGTCTTCACAAGATAATAGCATTTGGTATTGTTCAGCTTGTATAAGGAAAGTGACTCTTTTGCTATAACGTAACAAAAGCACCGAGCCCACAGCAAGAAATCTAGAGTTATTACGTGCAGGTCAGAGTTCTGCTACTTCCGTCTACGATCACTGAGAAGTATACAATCAATGTTTTGATAAATGCAAACAAAACATTTATATGACCTCAACGGTTAAAGAACACGTTATGTCAGAGTTTTAATTGAAACCATTTCTTCGAAGCAATCATTGGTCGGAAAACACATGCACGTCCCACAGTCTGTTCTTCAAACTACTCGTATATTTAAGTAATCATCCTTTAGACCAAAGAGTAAAGGTATAACTCGCATTAGCTCTGCTTGAAGCGCTCGTAGCGAAGTTTGCTTAGCCATTCTGAATCGATCAGCATAGTTAAGCAACGTCCGCTACGGTCAGGAGTTGGATGGGTGACCGCTGGTGACATTACTACTGATCGCTTCCGTGCTTCGGAGGCCACGTTAAGCCGTCGGTCCCGGTTGTTTTCTTAGGATGGCTGTCGTTACAGCATGGTGGTAGGGCACTTTGCGAATGCCCGCCTGGCTAGCTACCACCCTCAAGTTGAAAATCTGTCGCCAAGCACCTAACGGTGGGTTCCGGCAGCTGTCCTTGAGAGCCAGTAATTCTAGGTTAGCCTGTACAACATCTTCGACCACATCATCACTTACCATCAGGTGAGGTAGTGGTCAAAGGCTAACCTATTAGGCATTAAAAAACAAAAAGCTTGATTTTTTTTCATCAAAGTCAAAATTCAAAATAATTTATTCAATTTTGCCGAACAAGACGTTTGAAGCGCTCGTAGCGAAGTTTGCTTAGATATTCTGAATTGATCAGCAAAGTTAAGCAACGTCCACCACGGTCATGAGTTGGATGGGTGACCGCTGGTGACATTAATACTGAGCGCTTCCGTGCTTCGTAGGGCACGTTAAGCCGTCGGTCCCGGTTGTTGTCTTCGGGTGGCAGTCGTTATAGCATGGTGGTAGGGCATTTTGCAATTGCCCGCCTCGCTAGCTACCATCCTCAAATGAAAAATCTATCGCCAAGCACCTGACGGTGTGTACCGGCAGCTGTCCTTGAGAACCAGTAATTCTAGGTAAGCCTGAACAACATCTTCGACCACATCATCACTTATACTTGAGATAGTGGTCCCTTTGACCACTATCTCAAGTACCTATCAGGCATAAAAAAAGACAATTTTTTCTTTTAGCGTTAACCTTGTTAATGATGACCCCACCCTATAATTTTAACAGTTTTTAGTATAACTAAGTTGAACAGTAGTTGTCACTGATGAATGAGAAGAAATATTAGAGTTATGAGTCATTATGTCATGTTAGCTTTAAGCGGTCAGAGTATATTCTGGTTATAGGGGTAGATGGCGCAAGTTTGAATCCCGCACAACTTTCCTCTCGTAAATTAGTAAAATTTCTTTGTTTTACATTCGTTTACATTGGGAGTTTTAACATGAGTAACTGATATACAGTGTACTGTCGATAATGCGTAGGAAATTGTGGACGAGATAGCTGCTCGTCATTCTCATAAGATTCTCGTAACTATTGATGATAACGCCGTTTTTATATTAAAATTTTCTCGCGTGTGATGTAGGCACGCATTTTCGTAAGTTTTTAGCGGTTTTCGGTTCAAAAAAGGAATAATCATACAACCATTGCTCAACAATGGCACGGCACTGCAAAGTATTTGGGGTAGCTCATAAAATCATAATATATTTAATTATGATATACTCTTAGTACTAAATTTCGTTATCATATGTAGCTTCGCTTGAACTGAAATCCTTCTATGACGATAGATCAACAATATTTTTGTGCTGATTGCTGGGAGTACGAAATAATAATCCAAAATTTTATCTTACAAACTTAAAAGCAATCTGTTAATTTCTTATTTACTGTAATTGCTGCTGCGTGGAGTTTGGTGATATTTAATACATAAAGCTAAAAACATTTTTGTACCACAAGATCTTTATACTTAACATACACGTACACTCCTTTGCATAAATTGTATACAAAAAAACATCGTATGCGAGTTATATTTTAATTGCATTAAAATAAAAATAAAACATTTAGAGAATGGTGCGAGTAAATGGAAACCGATTGAACGAGACGGTGCGGCGGCGCCTTTGAATCGATTTCATGCGAATAGGCATCTCCCATCACTAAAACGTTCTTGTGACGTCAGAAGTGTAGAAAAAAGTGGCACGCTTGGTTTTCATACATATGGCCATGTATGTATGTATTTCGATTTACGAGTATGTACTTTACACACAGTATAAGGTTTTTTCAACGACTTTTAGCTGCTGAAAATACTGAGCCAAGGAAACATTTTATCCCAGAAAGCAAGAAAACGAATACGACCTTCTATACACATTGCAAAGTCGATGGTCCGAAACGATTGCAATGGCCCAGGACTCGCACTAAGTGCATTTGCATCTAAAAGCTTCTTTAAATCGGATGAATTTAAAATATTGAACTCTGGAGGAAACGATTTCACGGTTATCACCACTGGCTTTTAGTATAATACAAATATAAATATCATTTTCGAATTCGTGTATTAGGTACCTACCCTACTGTTTCAGATAAAATTAAAATGGTATTATGTTAAGTCACATATCTTTGTAATCCAAGAAAAGAGGAAACGTAAAATAGTCATTATTTTTCGTTCGTAGACTTGTTCTCATTAATCTGGCAAAAAGCAGATGTAATTGCAAATTAGGCGACAGATTTGATTAACGCTATCAGTTTTAAGTTCTTATTATATACAAATTGGAGACGATGCTCTCGGAGAGAGTATGTTTATTGTAGTTTTCCTTTGAGAATACGGATCTTTCTGTCATTCAAGCACATGCGCCTACACTAAGAGCCCCTGATAATGAGCTAGATTAATTTTATAACTTATACATTTTATTTTTATCTTCTCCTGCTTATTTAATCTGCTCATGTCACGATTAATGCTGAGTGCAAGCCTAGCTGTAATAGCTATGGACTGTCGTGCCGTAGATCCGTGGTTCGATCCCCACCGCCAGCTTGATCTTTTCTAAAAGTAGAAAACCTGTAGCCAAGCACCCAACAGCATGTTCCAACAGAAACTGTAACCTTGGGAGCATGTAAAATTACTGTATGTCTCAGGGTGACAGCCGCAGTTTGTCACTTGTAACGAAATGCATCTGTTATAGGCAGAGGCTATCGCTTATCATCAGGTCAGTATAGTGCATGTTCCGTCACAATCTCGTACAAAATAAATGCTCCAACTGTAGTTTTCGGTCAATGTCGAAGCTCTCAAACTTATTCACATGAGAAATCCCGTATTATTTACTAATATGAGTTTGACCTTTCTTCGTTTATGTGAATCCAGCTTAATGTCTTGGAAACCGGCCAAATAGATAAAATTATAAATTATGCCAAAAACTAGCCCTTATGACTAGATTAGGTTTCCTTGTTTGAAGAGTTTCTCTCATTTCTTCTTGTTTTTCGACTCTTCAATTAGTTGGGCGATATATTATACATTATACATTATTAGTAAAGTTTGTAAGGTTCTTTGAATATTATTTGCTATTGTGGCGCACGTCACCTATCAATTTGAAGCGCGGTAGCGAAGTTTGCTTAGCCATTCTGAACCGATCAGAAAAGTTAAGCAACGTCCGCCTCGGTCATGATTTGGATGGGTGACCGATGGTGACATTACTACTGAGCACTTCCTTGCTTCGGAGGGCACGTTAAGCCGTCGGTCCCGGTTGTTGTCTTAGGATGGCAGTCGTTATAGCATGGTGGTAGCTAGTTAGCTACCACCATGCTATAACGACTGCCATCCTTATATATAGTTATATAGCCAGTTGGCTAACTACCACCCTCAAGTAGAAAATCTGTCGCCAAGCACATAACGGTGTGTTCCGCCTGCTGTCCTTGAGAGCCAGTAATTCTAGGTTAGCCTGAACAACATCTTCAAACACATCGTCACTTACCATTAGGTGAGATAGCGGTCAAAGGCCTATCAAGCATAAAAAAAATCAAGGTGCGCCCTTATTTCTTCCATATGCGTGTTCTTGACTATATACTGGGAAGGGTAAATCAAAGTTCTACATTTCAGTGATCACCATTAATTATTGTCCGTCACAATTACACAAATTTTGGCACATAAAAGGTTAGTACTACTGAGGTGGCCTGAAGTACGGACGCTCAGTAGACAGATACAAACGCTGTGGGGCAACTGAGCGCATGAGACTACTTTTGCAATATCATCAAATTGCGCTCACGTTGCAAGAGTCCCTACAAGATTTTATAGTATATTACCGGAAAATGTAAAAAATGACTTAAACCAAAGTGCTAGTGAAACACTTAAAATCAAGATCAGTTTTGAAAGACCTAAAGAAAAAAAGCAAGCACACTAAGTAATTTTTGTTTTATTTAAGCAATACTCCCGATTTATATAAAATATAATTATGGAACGTGGTCCACAAAGAGAGTTTTGTGTACCTAACTGTTAAAGAATATTATGCTTTCTCCTTTATAATTTAAAAAAACATTCCTTTCAAATGTAATTTAAAAACAGTACACCAGCGACAGTTGGTGAAAGTACTTCGGAAAGAGAGGAAGTCGGGATATTGCCTCAGAAACACTTGTATTTAGACAGGCAGTATAGAGTAATATAGCAGCATAGGGTATTATAACAGTAAATAAATAATAATAATATAATAGAGTAGTATAGCAGTGTCAGTATAGGCAATCGACTGCCGCGCAGCAGGTCCATGGTTCGAATTCCGCCGCGGGCTTGAGCTTCACCGCATGGTGGAAGGGCATTTTCCGAATTCCCGCCTGGCCAGCGACCACCCTCAAGTAGAAAAGCAAGCAACTAACGGTGTGTTCCGGCAGTTGTCCTTGTTAGCCAGTTATTCTGGTTTAAGTCTTTTAACACCTTCAACCACATATCATCACTTACTATCAGGTGAGATTGTGGTCAAAGGCAGTAAAAAAAGTAAGAAAAAAGGTTAAACTGACACTTTTGAATAATTGCTAGTTTCTTTTTCCGTAACTTTCGCATTCCGTGTTAACAAATTCTATCACAGTGAAAGAAAAAGGGTTGAGAGTCTTCTCATAAGCTTAGAAGAATATTTTATTTATAACTCTGTAAGTTCTCGTTCGACACTATCTACTAGTGTCGAAGGAGACCTTCGCAAAACTTATATATCTACTGAGGAGTATTGATCTATTCTGTATTACACGCATTCTTAGATTCTTAGATTAATAAGGAGACATAAAATGAAACATATATAGATAATACTTTAGTATCACACCACATAAATAAAAGAGATAAAAATTACAATTCAAATTGATAGTGATACAATAGGCGGCCTTATTGCTGAAAGCAATCTCTTACAGGCAACCATTGGATGGAGAGGATCTGTACAACCGATTATAAAGGGGCTTAGTAATGTACATAGCTATAAAAGAAATATATATATAAAAAAAAACTAATAAATTAAGTATAGTTTCTGAATTGAAAACATATCGTTTATTTTATATATACATATAGCATGTGCTATCAATATAATATATATATATAATCATTATAATTAAATATATAATTTTACTACAAGAATAATAACAATATAGCAAAGATATTCATAAACAATTTAAAGCAAAATGGCAAGAACAAGTACTTACAATGTGACATTTGACAGACCTCAAAGAGTATGCAGAAAATTGAAGGAAGCTGAACCGTTCCTTGAGATAGCGCGGGGAAAATAGAAGTACCTATAACTATATATAAATAATATAGATTAAAAATATATCACCAAGCACCTAGTAGCGTGGTTCCGACAGCTGTCCTTAAAAGCTGGTTCCAAATCTAGGTTTACCCAATACTTGAAACAATCTTTGAAAATTTCAGCTTTAAGATTGGCAACTTCTTTCAGTTTGGACTACTATAATGACTTCATATAAAATTAGCAATCACAATAACACAATAATGAAAATAAGCGTATTATCCATTTTATTTCCTTTTAAGATTTCTCTGAAAATAGATTAAGGTCAAGCATACTGTTACAGTACTTATACACATAGGCTTTGGCATATAATTCTCCATCAGTTTCGATTAACACGGCCTGACGAAAGTGGGGATTATTCCCGTACCACGTCCGCTTCTAAGTGATAGATGCCTTCAATTATCTTACATTATCATACTACAATAACCTCTCCTTATGAGCACTCTATTATTAATAAAGGTAGGTTGCACCCACATAATCCTATAAGTCTGCTGTCTAATAACTGCCGCTGTTGGAGGGCGTTGGCATTCTCTTTTGAATATTAATTACATACTCAGCATCTACGGAGAACAGGTTTCGTACGTACGTGGTAAATTTCTTACTTTATGAATTTTCAATTGTTTCAGGCGAAAGATGTGCTTCATTAAAACCAAAGTGGTATGAAATTGAACATTAGAATGCAATTTATACTAATATTATAAAGAGGAAATTGTATTTTTGTATGCAACGAATAAACTTAAAAACCACTCGACCGATTTGGATGCAATTTGGTATGGAAATAGTCTGAAGCCCAGGAAAGAACATAGGATACTTTTTATCCAACTGCGCAAAAAGAGATTATAACATAGATAGAGAAATAACTTTAATGTTACACTAGCATAACCTGCACGGAATTTGATTTGATTGCTTTTCCTCGCATACTTTGTTAAACTCAGGTGAATAAATAAATACATACCTATTATTGTATGAATTTATGTAAGTACCTACCATGTTTAATCAAACTCTTTGTAGTCGTCACAGAGGCAAGTAGTAACAAACACACACAAATGCAACCTTTTGGATTCTTTATATTATGTAGGATAGCATAAGAAATAAGTTTTACCTTAAAACAAACGCTTATAACAACTAATTTAAATATTTTAAACACGTATTTAATGTTATATTTTACTTGCAGATCCGACAAAAGTTGTTTTGCCATAATTATAGGCAAATAAAAATATAATAAGTTAAATATACATATTTAAAAAATTGTTTACGTCCTATTCTCAGACTTACTGAATATACACCCAAAATTTCATAGGAATCGGTCAAGCCGTTTCGGAAGAGTTTTGTTGCAAACACCGTGACACGAGAAATTTATATATTAGAATATTACTATTATATGTTTTAAAATATAAACCTAGTAGGTATAACCTTATATACCAACTCTGCAAAGATAAAGATTATGTTTTATCTTATGATAAGGAAAATTAGTAAAACTGTGAAATTTTATACTCAATATTATCGTCACTTCCCTTATACTTTCTTTTATGATTTTCAGCGATCGATTAAATTTGCTATGCTCCGTATCATTCCAAACTCCGTTACATATCTCGAAGCAATGATGGCTCAGTAGCATTGGCTATGGACTGCCACGCAGCAGGTCCATGATTCGAATCCCGCCGCGGGCTTGAGCTTCACCGCATGGTGGAAGGGCATTTTGCAAATGCCCGCCTGGCTAGCGACCACCCTCAAGTTGAAAATCTGTCGCCAAGCACCTAGCGGTGTGTTCGGGAAGGCAGTCAGAGCCAGAGAAATTACAGGCACATGAGACTTAACAGCTATGTCTCAATGTGACGGACGCAGTGCAATTCGTGACTTGACGTGACGAAATGCATCTGTTATAGGCAGAGGTTAGTCCGCTTAATATCAGGTTGGCCTCAAGCTTGTTCCGTCACAATAACATAAAAAAAAACATATAAATGAACATAGATTTACATACAATAAATAAAAAATCAGTAACAGTTCAATATTAAATCTGTATAGAACGTTTTTTTGTATTTATTCAATAGATTAATAAGTATATAGATTCATTATGCACGACTACATAAGCCAAAACTAGATGTGATGTGCTGTGAAATTTGTGAATATTTCAATTCATTAACAAAATAAAATATATAGGAGAATGACAAAAATATGTATATTAAAGCAAAGAGGTGAAGAGAGAAATAATTTTGAATTGGTTACATGAACACTAGTGACATAGCGCATATTTTAGATTGACTTTCAACTTGTGGAAGTCGGACCATGAAGATGGAAGTTACGAGTGTTTTATATCAACATGTTACCGTTTTACAAGTTATTTTATACTGTTAAAGGCCTATTTCGGAATGTTTAACCCAGAGTTTGTTTGTTCATTAAACACTATTTTTGCATCTTACCGTCATTTGTTAAGCTCGGTTAAAGCTGCTATTGATTTAAAAGTTCTATGAAATGTCATGTAAAAGAGTAATTTGATGGGTAAGTGTCAAAGATTTAAAAAGGTGTGTGGATTTTTGAGTGGGATTTTGAGTGACTTTGTTTTGGATTGGCTATCAATTGTGTGAGCATATAGATATATAGCATATAGATTAAGGTATAAAAGGGTTCAGCAAATTTTTTCACTAAATTTCATTTAGGGGGAGGAAAGCCAACGAAAATTTTACATCACCTTTGAATAATCAAACAAAAATCTTATTTTGTCAATATTGGTAGCAACGTAACAAACATTCCGAGATGCATTTTTGTTTGGAAAAAACATTGTTTATTTTTTTCATTTTATTTGTTTTTGACAGAACAAGTACGAGGACCACCTCATGTTAAAATAATCTTGTCCCTGTGATGTATTATTTCATATTTTTTATTACCCTGCTCGATTTAAATATTCAAAACTATTCAAAAGGAGCGAGGTGCGGTCCAGTTTTGCCGCGGCGGGTGCTCTTGGCTTGGGGTAGGCATTAGACTACAAAAAACAAATTATTAAAAATATTTATTAAAAAAACTTTCCAATCTAAAAAAAAACCTCTCAAAATGTTTGTTAGGACTAGCAGAAGTCAACCCTAAGATGTTCGCATTGCATTTTACCAATAACTCTTTAGTATATATTGTGACTATGTGTATCATGCAGAGATAAATTTGTTTAAGATCATGAAACGCGCTGCATGTTAAACGACTCTTTTATCATTCAATTACCTTTGTACTGGTTAACAACCTGTAACTGTTAGACGTTGATTCCGTTTTATTTTTCAGTGACATATTTATATTTCAAACTCATAATATTACCAATATCCAGACGGTTTTATTGCAGATAAAACGGGCCTTGTGCATATGTTTAATACTCAGATGCAGATGCAGTTGTCATCATGCTCTCGATTGAAAAAGTGGATCTTCTCCTGATCCCGATTCTTGAACATATTTCGTAATAGCTGATTTCTACACCATTCAATATCTAAAAACTGCCATATGGTTATATAATTTGCTCAATATTTTTGTATTTCTGTAAACATATGCTGACTTCATATTTAAAAAAGAAACATAAGTAAACAATTTTTTATTGGCTATTAATTAACAGCCAATTTTTTTTATTTTGATAATGATTCTTATGTAACCAACAAGATATAATTCAATTTGATAACAATGTCTGAAATACGCAATCGTCTTAAAATAAATCAACACCATCAAAACTACCATCGGATAAATAATATTAAGGTACAGTAAAACAGGGAAGTGACCCTCTTCGACTGTGTCACTTCGCTGTTTCACTGTACCTGGCGCGAGTACTTTTATTGAAAGTGAAGTAGTTTTCTAGCGAACGTTTCAAATATATAAGACGTAAAATCACTTTGCGGCCAAACGAAACACACAGTTTCCCGAGCAAAATGCATGGTGCTAGGAAAAAGCTTACGATGTAAGTAAACATTTTTTAAATATTTTTCTACAAAACTTTTTCCACACTAGTGGTTAAAAAACATCATTATAATATGCAGAAGTCAAGTCATAAACAACGCCATTCAATGATAATCAAATGTGAAAACATTATATATATCCCAACACGATGTTTCAAAGAATTTGCAGTAATTTAAGACTAAAATCAAATTAATCACTAAAATCAATATTTTAAGACTTATTGAAAAAATATTTCTTGCTACCGTCCTCCCGTTCATACCGTAGTTTTTTCATCAAATTATTTTTAGTCATCCAAAAACTTCAGAAATCACTAAGCATTTTGTTTTCATTGTTTGGATTAAATAGAAATAGGTAATAATTGCACAATAAGTCTATATCTAAAATTAGACACAATTCTGTGTGTAACGTTTGATATACGTACGCGTTTTGCTTTGGCAGCCCATTTCAACAATGTTCACAAATTTCTATTGAGTAGTGATCCCATTGTTCATCTATATTGCGCAGACAAAGAGATGCTCATGGGAAAACATGATGTATGAATTTGCGAATATTTCATGGCAACGTTCTATATTATGTACTTAATGAATAATGAAGCTGAATTGAATGCATAATATACTAGTATTAAGCGAGCACTTTTTTTGTAGTAGTCAGTTTGACTGACAATTTGATTTGATCTTGCCAGTAATTTGTAGCTGGAGGTTTTAGACAGGCTAAGAAACTGTAAAGGACATGTTTTTTCATCCCTACATTTTAGCCTAGAGTCTTACTGAGCCGTGAGTTTGTTTTCTGGGTTCTACAATAATCACTCAAGCGATCGAAATTATAAACTAGTCACGGACACTTCCTTAGAATGAAAAAAAATAAAAAACATATCGGATTTTGAGGTTATAATTTATTGAATGTTTGACAGTGGGATTTGCCTGCATTAGGTATACCGTAAAATGGGGTGTATAATGCAATACGTAATGCATGTAGAATGCATGAAATACGCAAAAAAGGCGGCAACGATGGTAAGCAAAGAGAATACAAATAGATCGACCATAGCCATACAAGAATACAAACAGCAGAAAACAATGTCACACACAACCATCTAGATTGTAACCAAGCTATATATGTTATATATCTTTAAAGCTATTAGAGGAGTATTTCATGCTATGCAGAAAGATACCAGTGGTTGTAGGACTGAACTTCCATAGCCCACATATTATTGCCAAGTGTAGTTTGATTCGTGTAGAAGGGACCTGCTGGCTTTAAAAACGAAAAAAAATCATATCACATGGCAATAATGTGGGCTGTGGAAGCCATCAAAACTCAGCCTCACAACTTGCCACATTTTACAGCGCGTTTGTCATAAAATTAGTATTTTAGTGTCAAAAAACAATTATTTCTATGACACGTCGCGTCATCGATGAACATCGATTGGTGGCGAAACATCGATTGTGCACCCATGAGTGTAGTTTCAACTCGAGTTTACCACAACACTACAGCTTACTACTTGGCCAGCGGACTATTATGGCGATCGGCAATCTGTGATTGAATCAATGAAAAAACTTGTTTATATGTTATTATTATTAGGAAGTGTCCGTCACATTATAATAATAAATTTAAAAATGAAAAGTAATGGTAATAATTATGAATTAAGAATCGAGCGTGTAAGATCATAGGCCGGGTTCTGCTATATCCTTTAATTTCAAAAACATTTGCCAGAATAAGCTGTTTCTCTTAGCAACAGTTTTATAGTCAACACGAACTCTCCGAGCAGAAAGGAGAATGTTGAAAGGCAGGTCCCTTATATGGCCGAGTGTCCCATTAAAATATTATGATAAAATCGTTACATATCTTTTTAAAATAAAATAAAAGCGTTTGTCTTTTCCTCTAGCATTAAAAGTTTTCTTAAAGAGTACTATTTTTATAAATTATTTATTTCCTGTAATTTTACCACTACCAACCAAAGATAATATGCACTACAATATTGCCAACTTCGAATTGCCAGTTATTTATAGTTCCCATTTTTTCACAATCTAAAATCGATTAAAAATACATAGCTTTAACTTAATTAATTTCTATTTATTGAGTTTTTTTTGACTCGTTAGTTTTGCATTTAATTGATAATCTATCGACAGCGCAGATACAATCCATACCGTTAGTATACTTACTTATTTCATTTACTGTTATTATTTTATTTTTTGATAGTTCTGAAGACCATCCTATTGATAGTTTATGTATGCATATTTATAGGTGCCTAGTATAAATATGCATATATGCTATAGTATTGTTTAGTAAGTGATTGGTTACCTATTACAGTGGCTTACTGTCAGGTCACCGGGCTAGTAGAGTATAAATAATAATAAAATAACAATTTATAGCAGCCACAGATATAAGGCATCGGCGATGGTATACCATGGAAGCACGGCTATCTGAACAGTGACACACACTTAAGTTAGGGAAATAATCGATATGGTTGGACTCGATTTAAAAATGTCAACTGGTAACACTACTGATCTACGTACGTCTGTGTTATGCTGTCATATCGTGTTACTGTCAAGAGTGTCAAGTCACATAGTCGCATTTGGTTATTGTAAAATAGCCTGTAGCCTGATAAATGCATTCCATCCAACGATAGAAGATAGGCCGGTTGCTTCCGAGTATCTGGATATCCCTCAGATGAGATTAATACGGTAAACTACTTATCAGAAGTTATTCAGATGAGAAATATAAATAGAAGACGTGTGATTTTTCAAAACATTGATAGCACTGCTCCCAATCTGGATAATTTCATAGATTAAATCTAAGTTATTTAAGAAGATTCGCATTAGGATGTTATCAATACAGACAGGCAAAATCTTACAACTGGGAGCATGAGCGAACAAATAGACCCTATTTATTGTTATATTGTGTAGAATTAAGCAATGAAGTAGAAGATTTGCCATTAATATTAGGTCTAAGTAATTCAGTCAACAGACCAGAATAAAGTTGTTGAGACCTACCTCCTGTACCATGAGGTTGCGGAGTTTGATACTTATGATTATGGTATCATTCGATTTGTCTTATAAGTATTATGGTCTTAGACAGTACCATAATATCTGGTTGATTGGTAATTTTCGTAACTTTAATAACCAAAATATTAAAATTAAATTACTCTTAAACCGGGGTAAAAATATCAAAAATGGGTACTGATTCTAAAATAAGATAGTTTTATTAACAAATTTAATATAATAATAATAATATAATTTATTTTTCCTTCACCAATAGTTCTTACTTGCTAAACTAATAATAGTACATAACGCAGCTTCTTATCTTAAGAACAGTGATGGGAAGGAACAGGATTCCAAACTAGGTAGATCCTGTGCTATGGAAATCCTGGCCCTCACCTCGAACCTAAGAAATAGAATTATTTAATCTACGAAATAGCTTCTAAAAATAACAAATAATACAGTCCCTATATAATATACTATAACAGTCCTTACATGTAACACGCCGTAAAATGATAACATTTATTTCTTACCACACGTCTTTGAAAGAAACAATTTATATGTGTGCTAATATGTCTCTAAAAAGTTCATGAAATATCACAATAATTTTGCTATTGTCCATTTGTTTAATAATATCATTCTGCCTATTTCTATTCAAACACTGCCAGTAAGTTTTCTGTCTCGTCGTATGTGAAAGAATGCAGCCACTTGGAAACTATGTTTTTAACATCATTTTTAGTCCGAGAATAAATAGCTTTTTCTTTATTTGCAAAGTTATACAATCTGCTTGCTTGAAAACAGAAAAACCTGCGAGGAAGTGTGGTCCTAAAAGATTTGCTTTGACAAACTATGTGTGATCTTCTTTTAACAATATTAGTTTTAACATACGGAATGTTTGTATGTTGTCTCAAGATCATAGCAAGAATGTATAGTTGCCTAACAGTTAAGACTCCAGTCTCTTTGTATAGCTGAAAAGATGGGAAAAGTCTTGGTTTACCTATACTAATTTTAAGGATCATTCTTTGAGCTATTTCTACCATTAACATGTATGTTTTAGGCATTCCTCCCCATGATGAGATGCAATATGAAATAACGGATTGGCACAAGGTCTGGTACAGAGTTTTCATTAGTTGTGCGTCAGCAACATGTCTTAATTTTTTGAAAACATATGATACTTTGCGCACTCTATGAGCCAGATATTTCGCATGTTCTGCAAAGGATAGGTGTTGGTCAATGATAACTCCCAGATATTTAATATTAGAAACTCGTTCAATATCAGGACAGGTGCAATCCGCAGGAGTATTTAAAAACAAGAATGTGCTTTAAGTTGTTCTGTTTCACTCATTGGAGTATTTCGGGTAGTGAATGTAATAAATTTTGTTTTGCTACTATTCAGCGTCAAAGAATTAGCTGCTAGCCAATGGCATACCCTACTGAAACCATTTTGTGCTACTTTGAACACTTCCTCCCAAGTACTTCCGTAAAAAGTTAGAGTGGTGTCATCTGCGTACGTAATAATTTTACAGTTTTTGAGATTCAATTTGCAGAGCTCATTAATATAACACAGGAATAGCGTGGGGCCTAATATGCTACCTTGGGGTACTCCATTTATTATTGGTGATTCTGAACTAACCGTATCGCAAATTTTAACACGTTGTGTACGATTTGTAAGGTAATTCTTAATCAAATTTAGTTGAGTTCCTCGTACTCCTAATTTGTCTAGTTTATTTAAAAGGTTGGTGAAAGAGACTGTATCGAACGCTTTTGCGAGATCTATAAAAATTGAGATACACTTACATTTTTGATCAAGTTTGTTAACTATAAAATCAGTGAGATCAAGAACGGCATCTTCCGTACTTCTTCCTTTCCTAAAACCATACTGAGCATCTGATATCAGCTTTTTTGATTCAAGGTATTTAATTTACCTATTATTAATAATTTTTTCCAAAATTTTTGAAAAGACTGGTAATAATGATATTGGTCTATAATTATCAATACAGTCTTTTTTCCCTCCCTTATGAATTGGTATCACTACCGATTTTTTAAACGCATCAGGAAAAACTCCTTGTTCTAAACATTGGTTAAATAGTGTTGTTAATAGTGGTGCAATAGATTGTTTAATTGTTTTTAAAACCCCTGTAGGTATGCCATCCCATCCCGTTGAGCATTTTGATTTTTGATTTGTTATGATTCTTTCCACTTCTTCGCAAGTAACGTCCAACATAACAAATGAATCTTTTACATTGTCCTGAAGAGTTGGAAGAAATGGTACATTTGAAGGGATTCTATTTGCAAGTTCTGTTCCTATATTTGCAAAATATCTATTTACTGCTTCTACAGACGTTTTTTCCGTCGCAGTTATTTTAAGCAAGGCAAAAGGGAGACTTTTTGGTGCATTCGAATTAGTTATGTTTTTAATCGTTTTCCATAACTTTTTACTATCCCTTTTAGCTTCAGATAATTGATTTTTATCGTAATTTTGTTAACATTTTTTGATTATATTATTACAGTAGTTTCTGTAACGTTTGTATGTTATTTTTAAAATTTCATTGTTACTGTCTTTTTTCAATTTAATGTGCATTCTATCTCTGTTTCGGATACATCTAAGAAGGCCTACTGTTATCCATGGTTTTAAAGTGACTTTATTTCTAGGTATTTTTGTTTTTATCGAATTTTTTAATATCAGTGTTTGCATGTAATCCAATAGAATATTCGCAAATAAATTAACATTTCCGTTTACTAATAGCTGTGAAAAATCAGTGGCAATAAATGTGTTTCTTAATTTATCAAAATCTATTTTAGTGTAATGCCGAGGATTTTGTAGGGAATGTTTATTAGTGTTTAAGCAAAACAGTACAGCTTCATGATCTGTTACTATAGTTTGAAGAATGCAAGCTAAGGATCTAAATTTTGATTTTACCATTACATGATCCAAACAATTTTTGCCTCTTGTAGGACAGTCGTAGGCAGCAATAAGCCCATGGTAACTAAGTAAATCAAGATATTTAGAGCTGTTTTTATTGTTTTCTAGGATGTTAATATTTATGTCCCCAATTAATGTGATATTTGTAAATGAACTGAGTCTTAACAGAATATTTTCAAGTGAGGAGAGGAAAGGCTCAATATTGCTAAAACAATGGGGGCGATAAATAGCAATAATTGCCGCATCGCAGCCAAAAATTAAAAAAGAAATAATCAGGACACAACACTTTTTTCAAGGGATCTAAGTCTCCTAGTGAATTTGGCATTCTAACAAGTAGTAGTTTGTATTACAACTTACAACCGCCACATTAGCTTTAAAAAAATTAAGTATATGCAAAAACTCAAAAACAAAAAAAATATAATATACATGAAAATCAAATAAAAAAATGAATAAAACCCTTTATGTCGGTTTGGGCTTGTAATGGCTAATTTGAAGCATTTTCTGACATTTCAACGATTTTCTCGTAAATAAGGTTTTTATAAGTAAATATAACGAAAGTACTACATCATTTAAATAAGATGGAATATAAAAAAATATTTTTCGCCACACCACTTTTATTATAATGGTTATAGGTACTAACTAATTTCTAATAAGTATTGACATACCAATATTAATAAAACATAGCACTGTCTGGGTGCAACTAATTTGACATTCGAAGCGCTCGTAGCGATGCTTAGCTGATCAGCAAACTTAAGCAACGTCCGCCATGGTCATGAGTTGGATGGGTGACCGCTAGTGACCTTACCGCTGAGCGTTACCGTGCTTCGGAGGGCACGTTAAGCCGTCGGTCCCAGTTGCTGTCTTAGGATGGCTGTCGTAATAGTATGGTGATAGGCATTTTGCGAGTGCCCGCCTGGCTTGCTACCAGATTCAAGTAAAAAATCTGTCACCAAGCACATAACGGTGTGTTCCAGCAGCTGTCCTTGAGAGCCAGTAATTCTAGGTAAACCTTGTTAACACCTTCGACCAATATCATCACTTACCATCAGGTGAGATTGTGGTCAAAGACTTACCTATTAGCAATAAAAAAACATAGAATCGGTATTTTTACCATTAAATGTTCGAGGCCTCAGGTGCATTGCGTCAGGTGAAAACAACATTAGTGGGGCAATTAATATCTATGCTATTCTCTACCGAAAGAGGAGCGATGTCATGAGTTACCCCTAGAAATTTTACTACGTAAAACCCTTTTTATTTTGTTGTAAAGATCAATGTTGGAACTACATTTAAAGTTTCGGACTTTATTGTAATATTAGAATTTCTAATTGATTTTTAACCTTGGTAATTATATCGTGTTATATTTTTACAATAAAACAATCTCAGTTATTGTCCTGATTGTACAGCTGTATGCAGTAGGTAATCTTTTGACTATGTAACCTGGCCTAAGCCAGGTACAATAAATTATACATATTATTAAAATAAAATTACTTTTGATCAGACAATTTGAAGAGCAGCGCCATCTGCTCAAACTGCTGCAAACTAAATGATATGAATGTCTGTTACCTATCACACATGCTGCACACCTTACTGTAGTGCTTGTCTGGTCATTAAATTGATAGAAGTCACAATAATGTACGTACTGACACTACATGACCGACAATGCTAATACGACGGTCAGCCAACTTCCGATACGCCGGACGTTTTTTTGGACAAAATATTGAAAATAAAAGCCTCTAATTGGCTCTGACCCTTACCTCCGATTCAGCAGCGAAGCATTGCCTTATATGGTAACGTTTCGTGTGTAAAGCTTCCGGTGGCTCTCGGGGTGCTACAAATCGAAAGTGCGTCCTCACTTGTGACGAGTCAACCGAAGAGAACACATCTAAAATTTACTTGAATATAACTTAAACTAACTAAATAGTTACTATCTCGTGTTTGCCTTCAACCCCGTTCTAGGGGTACCAGTAAGCGGCAGATCTCCCAGCTTCACCTCGAACACCGCTAGCTTCCTGCAAGCAGCAAGGCCCAGCATCCCCTGCACCGACCGCTGCCACTTTACGGTCCCATGGACCCGTCTCTACACCACCTAGCTGGGACCACCTACCGGCGCGGCCCATAGGCTGACCTTGAGCGGAGTGCATCACAGCTCCTGTTGCTGAGCACCTACTATTCTACAAAAAACGGAGATAAGTCCTTGAACAAGGAAGCCTACCACACGCCACCTGCCTGAAATCCACGACCCGTCTCAATACTTACTATATCTACCCTTTTAAATATATATCTAAACCTGTTCTTCTTTTTTATTTATGCCCCCTACTACCCTGCTAGGTAGGAAGGTGACAACTACAATCTCACTTTACGTCACTTGAGGCTCAACTACTTAATTACTACCATAGGAGCTGGCTCTCAAGGAAAAGATACCGTTGCCATGCACCTGCATGGCAAAATATTTTTGATGATTCCTAGTCAGGCTGGTATTCGCAAATTGTCCTACCATCACCATACAAAATGTCGGCATTCCAGGATGCCCAAGACCTTTGACAGCTTCACGACTGTTATACTAAGACAATAACCTTGGCCGACGACAGCTGAATGAGCCTTCCCAAGCACGGAAAGCGCTCTTTTGTAAATGCCACCATCTAAGTATTGACCGCAAAGACCATTGCTTAAAATTGTTGAGCAGGGCAAGCTTATCGCTAGCGCTTTTAATCTCGGCTCTCTGCTCTGTTTTCTTGACCCCAAAAATATTCGTTAAAAAAAACAAGGTCGATTTTTATAATGCTTAATGTACTTTTTATGTATTAGTACTTACTGTTTCTTTAACGCCACTTGAAACTATTATTTTTACTTTTTGAAACTGTATTTTAATATCATACAAAAAATATTCAAACCAAATCGACCGTCTTGTTTTGTTCCCAAAAAGACTTAGGGACCTGAGTGCTTTTAAGATCAGAATCAACCTTGAATTGGGCTAAGTGAACTTTACTGAACAAATATGAATTTTGGTTGGATACCTACTCCGGGCCTAATGTTTCTTTTTCAACCAAGCAGCTTTGGTGTTTCTGTATCACATAAACACCAAAGCTGCATTACATACATACATTATTTGTATATTTTTTACGGATATTACACATGGAACTCGAGCAACTATGTAAGTATTTTCCAACCATGCTTGAAATGCCACAATATTCACAGTTGTTTTACAGTCTATGGTAATGGCTCGTCAAATAACATACTTAAATTGCACGGGCTTTCGCCACAGTTTTAACATCGATCTTAACTTTGAGATGGAACTACATCAAGATGTAAATCGATATGTTATGCGATCCTTATATATTAGTATAGTAGTAACGATTTTTAACGGGTATAAGTTTCATAAAACTCCATTATTACTTCTAAAATTAGATTTTATTACTGGTATGGATTTTGTTTTCATAGGTGTGCAAAAGTGTTTCGTTATTTTTAGTTTTTCCTTATATTCCTTGATGTTTATCATCCTTTGCAACTAACAAACATCTATAGCAAACAAACAATCTAATTCAAAATTATATTCCACGTACCGTACATTTGGTTACAAAATATGGCTGCTTTACTGAAAATATATTATCATGGTTTAACGTTATTTACACCAAATGTTAACTCGTCATAATAAAATTAAACTTAATTGTAATAATATGCTTCAACGTAATTTTAATACTCCATGAAAACAACGACATTTCAAAAACAAAATAATCTGCCAATAGTGTTGTCCTTGGTGTTATCTATATGTGAAAAACTTTTTCTATTACAGAAGGACTAACTACGATACGCTTTCAATATAAAGTGAGATATCGGAACTTTTGCTAAATACTTTTGTGGTTTTCGTTAAAATCGCTTTAGCATTTCACCCTTGGAATGTCTTTTTTCAAGGCTTAAAATATTTCTGTTTCTTTCTGAGAATCTAAAAACTACTGTACTGCAGCGACAACTGCTTCATCATTCTTCAAGGTTGGGTGTATATGGAAAATGCTCAAGTATTTCGAAACTAGCATATCAGATTACCGCTATAGCAACGGCGGACCTGTAAGCTGGGTAATCTTTGCTAGAACAAAACAATATTTTCTAGTTTTCCTCCCCGTTTCTCGCAAACTTGATCATTATTTTTTTTTTATTTTAGAGAAGAACCAGTATTTACCTGCTTGAGGTGTTGTATCATGATTGCGGGGGTTGAAAAATAGATTTGCATGATTAAATTCAAAAAAGAAAAATGTCCAAAGCCAAAATAATGTCCAACTGTATAAACGTCCAATTATAGGAACATCCAAGTATATAAACACCCAATCTGAAAAAGGTCCAAGTATAAGAACGCCCAACTATAAAAATAACCAAATATAGAAAAGACCATTTAGAGAAATGTACACCAATACGAATGCTCTACCAGAAAAATGTCCAAGTATAGTGATGCCCAAAATCATAATGATACAAACTGCTTTTGTGATAGCACTTGGAGGTCAAAATATTTTATATAGGGTAAACCTCTAAATAGAAAAGATACAACCTAACTAATTGGTGTACCTTCTAGCAGAAGCGTTGTCGAGCTCCTAGCCCGCTCGAAAGGAAGCGTAGACCGTCCATAATATATAAACCATATCTATATTTTTTAGAGCTGTGGTAAGCACCTGTCTGATGAGAGTGCGGGGAACATCAGAAGGGGCTCCAGGGATCCTTTTCTGGCTGTAGTCAGGCACGGGGAAAATCCATAACTTATGCCGTTTGAACTTTGTAAACCTATGTCGTTCACAAAGTTCAAATATCCAACGACACGCGCGAAGGCCCACGGACACTGGTCTTTCGGTGAGCTCGATTCCCAAGGTGGAAGAGCTGATGATGCGAAGAATCCGAAGGTAGATGGACGGCACGACGGTTTCACAAAAACGCGTGCGCAAAAACGGGTTCGCATGTCGGGTCGCACTATTGCCAACCGAAGTGGTCGGCAATGACAAGGTAGCTGGTGCCAAAGTGCATTACCAACCTCACAAAAACAATGCGATTCGATATGTGGTCACGTGAAGATCACTACGGAAGATTGCGCGCGATATTTAAATTTAGAACTAGTACAATAAAGAGAAAAGTCTGTTTCGGTACGAAACAAGCTGTAAGGTCACACATTCACTAGTATCTCATATAGTCGGAGTTAGAGCGTTCAGCGGTCAGCGTGGCATTAGTTCGACCGCGAACAGCTTGGGGCCGGCCCAAGTCACATATTGGCCTCTCAGCGCTAATGGTCAATGAATAACTAAGACCAACCTAAGAATTACTGGCTCTCAAGGACAGCCGCCGTAACGCTTCGCGGCATATTTCATACTTGAGGAAAGTATGCGGATTCAGAAAATGCCGTACCGCGCAGTGAAGCTGAAGCCATATCAGCGGAGCTCAGGCGGTATTCGAATCATGGAACTGCTGATTTGCAGTTCAGAGCTATATAACCCGCTCGGCTTGACGCTGAATGTAAAAGCAAACCTGACTGAGATGCGTTATTTGTACATTTTTATTTGTTGGATATTTTTATTATAGGGCAATTTAATTTTTTGGATGTTTTTTACTATAATGCAATTTAATTTTTGGATATTTTTATTATTGGGCATTTTTCTTGTTGGACATTTTTATTATTGGACATTTTTCTTGCTGGGTATTTTTATTATCGGACTTTTTTATTAATGGGCGTTTTTATTTTTGGACATTAGCTTTGGACATTTTTTTTACATTAGTCGTGCAAATCGTTGGACAACTTTACAGTTTATGACTTGACTTCAAACATGACACTTTTTGAAGTCTAGTCATAGACTGTAATTTTGTTTTTGAACGGTAAACCACGATACATGTCCCTCACATAATGTTGTATTTTAATACGTACAAGCGTCAAACTTGGTATAATATCTTATTTATTTAATTTATAGCATTTGACCACTATGTCACCCATAGAGATATAAAATACTATTCTCTTTTCTGTAATGTCACCTGATGTAAAGTGATGATATGGTCGAAAATGTTGTTCCGGCTCACCTAGAATTACTGGCCTTCTAGGACAGTTGCCGGGACACACCGTTAGTTATTTGGCAACAAACTTTCTACTTGAGGGTGGTAGCTATCCAGGTGGGTAATTGCAAAATGCCCTACCACCATGCTGTAAGGCCTGCTATCCTCAGACTACAACTGGGACTGACAGCTCAACGTGGTCTCCAAGCACGGAATACCCAGTAGTAATTTCACTAGTGGTCACCCATCCAAGTCATGACCACGGTGAAAGCTGTATAAAAGCGAAATGTCTACACCAAAACTTTCATATATCTTGTGTTTAACGGTTGAGTACGAGTTGGACTCGCACATTAAGGGTTTTGTATCAATATACAGAGTGCACAAAACAATCGTTACTTTTCATAGAGTTCAAAAAACCCAGTGGGAATCCGACCAGCACTTCGTTGTTTTTTATTATTTGTTAGATTTGACGTTCGTACCGAAGTTTGCTTACCTCTCTTAACCGATCAGCTAAGTTCAGCAACGTCCACCGCGGTCATGACTTGGATCAGTGACTACTATAGAAATTACTACTGAGCGCTTCCGTATTATAACGCATGACTATAACTTATCCTTTCATTGTTAACCATTGTATGGGGATGGAGCTATATCTATAGTGTAACTAACGTTGTATGTACTACAAACAAGACTATTTTTGCAATTAGCTTTAAACCTGTAAATTATCTTTTAGTACAATCTTATAAAATTCATTCATCCTTAGCACTGTAGTTTGCTTGTTTGTGGTTGTGATGTATGGGATGACACCTATATATTTGTTAGTCTAAAGCGTAGCGCTACCAAGACAAACTTTAGTAAATTATATAATTAAGTTATATAGTATCTAGATTGAGAAAGTCTTCGCCTGCTAGCTTATTAGAATCAAATCTAACAATTCACATCAGTTTGCTATTACGGAATTATTCAATTAAAGGTTCTAGTTTATATACTGCAGATATATTACTTTTTGGTTTCACCGTATACACCCGTTTTGCATCTGTATTTATTAACATAAAACATACTCGAGAGCAATGAATCCGGGTCACTTAAAGAATGTTAAAAATCTCGGAAACTAAAAATGATAGGTTAATGCAATAAATTGTATTTAATAGACAATGTAATACTCCTTAAATGAAAGTAAAAAAAATATGAGTCACCATACATTTTATTAACACAAAATTACATAAAGAAAAAAACTGCTGATCTCTCCTTAAAACAAAAATAGGAAACATGAAATTTTTGAACTTTATTACGATTTTCTTGAATTTTAATACTTCGTATTGCCTCCTCGTGCTTCCATTACTGCGTTTACGCGGTTTGGCATGCTGTACACCAAGTTCCTTATACGATTTTGGGGAATATTCTCCCATTCCTCTGTGAGAGCAATTTTGAGCTCACGAAGCGTGATTGGGGGAGGGTTTCGTTGTTTTACGCATCTGCCTAGCTCGTCCCAAGCATGCTCGATCGGGTTGATATCCGGGCTGCGCGCTGGCCGCTCCATACGAGTAATGTTCATCTCTTGAAGGTAGTCATTCACAATCCTACCTGTATGAGGTCGGGCATTGTCATGCATAAATATAGCATCCTCACCTAAATTGACCATAAATGGACCAACGTGATCATTGAGGATTTCTTCCACATATCTTACGCTAGTTAAAGAGCCGTTTTCTATGATCACCAGCTCTGTGCGACTTTCAGAAGAAATTCCGGCCCACACAAGTACAGACCCACCACCGTAGGCTACTTTTTCTTCGATGCATGCTTGCTTGAATCTTTCCCCTGGTCTTCGATACACTCTGTGTCTTCCATCGTGCTTGTAGAGCATAAATTTTGATTCGTCGGAGAACATAACTTTTGACCAATCTTCAATACTCCAATTTACGTGGCTCTGGGCATATCTTAGTCTCGAAATACGATGCCCACGCTCCAGTTTAGGGCCGTTTGCAGGTCTAAGGGGTTTTAAGTTAGATTCAGCAAGCCGACGTCTTACTGTCCATGCACTTGGGTTACTTCCTCCGAGGCGTCGAAACTGATTGGTGAGTTCAGTTCCTGTGAGAAAGCGATTTCGAAGCATGGTGTTCACCAAGTATCGGTCTTCTCGTGCTGTGGTACACCTGGTTCTGCCCGTTCCTGGTCTGCGTAGGTTAGAACCAGTTTCTTCGTAACGTCGGAGAACTCTTTGTACTGTTGACAGCGACACACCGACAGTCCTGGCTGTATCGCGCTGACTCCGGCCGGTTTCCAGCATTGTAAGTATTCTGGTGCATTCTTCAGGCGTAAGCGACATAATTTCAGCTTCAATAATGAATATAGAGCACTATCAACATGGTTTATGTACCCACATAAATGACAGATTACAAACAAAAGCAAAACCAAATGCTGTAATTTCGTAGTTCCATCTTCGAAAGTGGCCCTTTTTCAAATTTGTTTTTTTTATGATATAACTTTACAATAACTAAGAAGTTTTAATACCTTCATTTAAGGAGTATTACATTGTCTATTAAATACAATTTATTGCATTAACCTAGCATTTTTAGTTTCCGAGATTTTTAGGATTCTTTAAGTGACCCGGATTCATTGCTCTCGAGTGTATTAGAATTTTCAAATATACAAGGTTTACAATTCATGTTATCGCGTGTGCAAGATGCGCAGGCTGAGTACTATCACTCCACGCCATACTACGCCCACGTGCTCATCTGTGTCTGATCCGCAATCCCTTACTTGTTCATTTTACTGTACTTATGCAGCCATTTTTCGGTAGAGGTTGTCCGTGTTAAAGGCCCATATGCGACCTAAATTAACAGCTTATTGCCGGCCACTACCAAAATCAAACAAACCAACGTTAAAATAAGGCTCTTATCTGCACAACAAACACTATTCAAGTAGACGCTGTACTTTTTAGAATTGTTATTACAAATAAAAGATATAGCTGTAGAAAATCGTCAATTTTTTTTAGGAGGAGATACGAACATTTTTCCGTAATTATTGTAGCTATAATTTATTCACAAATAAAGTTTTAATGAGAAGTTTATACGCTTCTAAGTAACTACCTGTTCGAAAATTAGTTCAGGGTCTGTATTTTTTGCATTAAATACCAACAGTACAGTAAAAGTAAATCGCTAAAGTCAGGTATGATTCGATATTATATACGCTTTAATTTATAGCTTCAATACGATACGACGGACATGACCGGACATCTGCCACAGATTGTATTTGAAGGTATAAGTAGATATATAAAGAAGAATCGGTCTGTTGAGTTTGCAATACGGGCTCGTCCTTACGTAAATAATAAGGAAGATTTCACATACAGAATTTGTATGACCACTGAGTTTACCATTGGCAAAATACGTCATTTTCTAGATAAAGGTATTCTTATTTTATAAGATGTAATAGTATATGTACACGTGCGGCAAGATATTGCGGAAATAGAAATAAGCGTGCAGTGGCGCGCCGCGCGACAACATAATTTGAGCGATTATATCTATTGTGTTTGGTCGAAAAACGGCCGCTATCTACACGAATGCAAACAAGAATGGACCGCAAATATTCTCGTGTTAAATTAGAATTGAGGTTCTATAAAAGCTGCGTTCGGAAACGTGATTTCTGAACAGTGTAACACTTGTCAGTAAATCAAGGTAAAACGTCATACTTACGTCTTACTCGTATATTATGTTAACTTTGTCGTTTCCGAACGAGCATTAATTGATTTTATTATTATTTCCCAACCCTTTTCATATATTTTTGAATGAAATGTTTGTCATTATTCCTTAATAAACTTAGAAAATATTATTGAAAAGCAAAGATTATTCACGTTTTTAAGATAAAGAAATATAGAGTTAATAGTAATTTACACTTAATAGTATTTTTTTTAAAATATTATGCAATTTGGTTTCAAATGACAACTACAATTTTTCTGACAAGTTAAAATCCTCAATGTTACTCGATACAAATCCTCTGTTTTGCATCAGGTAACATATTTCACTGTCAAGTGAATTTTTACTTATTTTTCGAATGGCCTTGAGTAAATGTCAAAATTTACCGAGGTGATTTCCGGACAGAACTCGGGTAACTTTTACATTCACCCAGTAGTTTCCGAATGCACCCTAAAAGGACTTTTCAAAATGCCGCTAAATTAAATAAAAACAAATGACAAATGGATTCAATATAGGAGCCATCACCAGGGGCTTTACTGTTTAATTTGAACGGTAATAAAACTTATCTTCATTTTAATATTCGAAATCCATAATGGACATCCTTATGAAAGGAAAACGTCAATTATGTCAAATTAACTCCATCTCTATTACAATTCCAATAACTCAATAAGGCCACAGGTTATCAAAGAGTTCTATGTTTAAACTTCAAAGGAGTCCTTAATTGCAATGTTTCTAACAGGTAAACGTACACACTTCTAGTAAAATAACAATTAATAATAAAAACCAGCCAAGTGGGAGTAAGACTCGTACTATGAATCCCTAATCGAAAAACAAAATGTAATTGCTTTTTTGAGTACTTTGAACAAAGTATATAAGTCTGTTGCTACGAAACCCCCAGTGTTCAATACTTTTAACCCAAACTTTGTCTGTATTTTTTTATTACCTATTAATAGGCTTGTCTTTGCTGACACTTTCGCCATTATGCAGTTTTGAAAGCAAGAATAAAAGTATACATATACATAAGGTGTTGCAGTTATAAGTATATGGCAGTTAATATACAATATCCTTATTATATTGCTATTAAGGATATTGCTTCTTTTGTTACTGGAGGATTGAGTGTGACAAATGAATAGCGATTAAAAATAATGACACTTTAACGTTATATCGAAGTTGGATAATAATAAAATAATAAAACTGTCAGAAGGGACATTTTGAAGCAATGCTGTATTACTTTGTGATTAAATAAAATAATGTACGTAATCTCACTAGCTAAAATACGTAGTAAAGTTTCCTTTTTTAAACAAGCGATGTTAAATCGTTTTGCTCGAATCCAAAGCGGTATGTGCTCTTGCAAAACATTTTAATTAAGAACAATTTTGCGCTGAGAATAAACTGAAATAATAATTTAAAAACTGCTTAGCTAATGAATATTGTACGCCGAAGGCAAAAGGTTTAAAATGTAGAGAACATTATACAGTTTCATAACAAGATCTTTTTAGCTATTTTCAGCGTCGTGAATATGGCTTTTGTCCTTTGAAAAATACCGTACTATATTGTTATATAGAATGTAATATTGTTTCCACCTACATACTTTGTGATCAAAGCAGTAAATGTACTTATTGTTTGAAAATCAGGTATTCGTATGTTATGAACATTCGTGTACAGGTTGTTTTATGTGTCAATAACAATACTTCATTACTGTATATTTACTACAAAACCTGTTGATTTGTCTACAAATGATTTATTTCTCAAAACCACTGCTTCATAAAGCAGTAGATGGCAAACCTATTATGGTCAAATGTCGTATAAAGCCTATCTTGAAATTTTATCATAGCTAACTATGATAAAATTTCAAGATAGGCTTTATATATTATATATAATATATATTCCGTAGCAGTCTGGAGTCTAGAACTATACTCGGTAAAAATGTAAATAGGCTCGCCTCAAATGCAATAGCACTATAGATAAAATGTTTCATTTCATAATACGACTGATTAATAAAATGACCGTGACTTCTATGTTTTGGCCGTAAGTCTTATTAAACATCCCTTGATTTTTTCAGATAGTTATGTTCTAGAGCAGTCTGGAGTATAGTACTGTGTCCAGTAAATGGAAATAAGCTTGCTCTAATCAAATATCCCACAAAATAAATGGTTTAAATAATTCGGCATATCACTTCGATGATGTAAAAGCATGATGACATATAAAGTTAAGAATCTAAGTGAATTATTAATTATAAGGACTTTTCAAAGTGAAATTTTTCTGACTAACCACGAATTGGACAATTTATTTGTAATACAATGTACCAACACTCAATATAATTATATTGTTGTATGTATTTACAAAAATTGTTACTTAATCATTCAGTTTGGAACTTTTAGTTCGAGCTTACTTCGTTTTGGCCGGTTATTTTATTAATAATATAATTTATTTTTTAGTTACTAAGTTTGATGCTTTTATGAATATAACAAAAAATAAATAAAAGAAAAGTTGTTTTTTGTATGAGTGTGGCAAGAAAAGCGACATACATAGTAAAAACAGGTTTCAAATTTAAATCGATTTTAACCAAGATGTTACACATTATTAAGCAGAAAAAAAATACTTTAAACTTGTTCCTATTTCTCGTTGGACTAATTTAAATCGCGTCGTCGTGAAATTTTCGCCTTGATAAAACAACACCTTTAATAAACGCAATAATCTTTAATTCTGATCTCCAGATGAGCAAAACCAGAACCAATTTATTTGTATTAGAACGAAGCAATGACGGCTGAGCAGTTATAGCTATGGACTGCCGTGCTGCATTCCTGGTTCGATCCCCATCTCCACGAAAATCTGAAGCATTTAACAGTGTGTTCCGGCAGCAGCCCTTGATAGCCAGAAAAAATACAGACACATGAGACTTATCAACTGTATGTCTCAATGTGACAGGCGCAGTGCAATTCGTCACATGATGAAATGCATCTGTTATAGGCAGAGGTTAATCCGCTTAACATCAGGTGGGCCTCGTTCTTGTTCCGTCACAATCACTAAAAAAACTAATCTTGATAAAATTACTAACTGCGATGTAAGATATTTTAACAAGGGGAACATTGTTTTTATTTATCGACCAATATTATAAATATATATTTATTTATTTTATTGTATTTATAAATTTATTTTATGATATTAACTGGAATGAAACGGAATCACGCCACAGCGGCGCCATCACCCATGAGTATTTGTGCTCTGTTAGATCGTGTCCCGCACGCTCTACTTCATATTTTTCTTTCACAATTAAATAAGGTAAAATTGTATATATCAGTATTATTTCGATATTTTCACTATTGTTATTACTGGTACAGCGTAGTAATTAGTGGTTACATATTTACAGTAAATATGACAAATAATAATAAGTTTATTAAAGGTTGTAAATCTGTACTATTAAGCTAGGCCACAGCGTAACCAAATCTAACCAGCTAAGTTGTAAGAAAACATTGTTTAGATAAAATTTTGATTGATTAACCATGATTACTTTTTTGAGATTGACAAGCCCGTTTATTTGGCTACGGTTATTCAAATCTATGGATAATCCAACATACTTGTAATGTTATTAGAAGTTTCGAGTCTAAATAATACCTAAAAGTGGTGATAAAAGATCAATCTAAAAATTGTTTGAACTGCACCATATAAAATATCTGTCGTTTTTGACAGCTATTCTTTACAGCTAGCATAGAACATATAATAATACAACGTAAGTGACTATTTCCGGATAGATTGGGGTATAAGCTATTCAGCAGTTCTAAAATGTGAGTGAACATTCCAGATATGAGATGGGAGTAGGGAATTTAGTTATGAACGTTTAGTAAGTAAAAATTTAGTCACCAAGCACCACACAGTGTTCGAGAATACTGTGTGAGACTTGGTGACTTTGGTTGTGGTTTAAGTGCTAGTGAGCCTTTTGGCAATTGCATGGTACTAAATATTTATAAGCGCCTGGAAAGCTATCACCATTAAGTAACAAATTTGTCGCCTAGCGTATAGTGTTCTGACAAATGTTTTAAGTACAAATGAACATTATAGATATTGCATGGTGATAGAAATTTATTTTTTGAACCTCAGAAATGCTATCCCGATCAAGTAACAAATCCGTAGACAAGCACAATATAGTTTTTTGGAAGCTGAACCTAAAAGCTTGTGAACATTTAAGGTATAACATATATAGAATAGGTAATTTTCAATTTTGTTAAATAGAGTTTTTGGATCATTTAACAGGAAACATTAATGTGATACATTGTCTTAGTCCTATTTGTGTTTCAATAAAGTCAACCAACTACTACTAAGTTATACTATGTCGTCAATACCATGTGGCTGAAAGCGCGCTCGTATACTATCTCTACAGAACCGCTAAACGTTGATTTTTTCGTACCTACATATCGCACTTGTAAAAGGCTAATTTCACTAAATTTCACTTGAAAGTGAAAATTACACTTCTTCAACTATAAATATATTGGCACTGTGTTATTGGTAGAGGTATAGGTACAGGCATAGGTTTTAGAGCGCACCGAGCTTTTTATGTGCGCCGCGTATGTGCGTGTGAGCAAGGCACGCCACCACTTTAGTTTTTTAGATATAACTTTGGATCTTTTCTATAGAAGAAATTTTAAGTGTCGTAAGACCCACGTGTCCCCTGTTATGTTATAATGCTATTTGAGTATAAACAACAAAATGAATTAATATCAGTTTGTGTAATGAATTTCAAGTATAATCGCAATTAATTTTAATAATTCATCCTATAAATTACATATTACACTCTTATTTATTCTTTTGTAATCTTAGCTTTTACAGCCGACCAAATTAATATATGGAAATTCACATACCAACTATCTATGGTGCACATCTACACTATTATTACAAAGAGGAAAGATTTATATTTTTGTATGTAACGAATAAACTTCAAAAGAACTGGACCGATTTGAAAAATTTCTTTACCAATAGAATCCTACATAATTTCTGATGAACATAGGATATGAATATTAAAAAAAAAATAACTACGCGTGCTAAGCCAGAGCGGACCGCTAGTATTTAATTAAACTCATCTCACCAAAGTGAAGCAGTAAATTATCACTTATAATAATAAGGTATTTTAATTTTGATTTTATTCTGTGGATAAGGTAAATTTGAAGCAAGTAAAGTTCTAAAACGGTTCGTGACAGGTTCTGTGGAGATCTGTAAATCTGCGTTTTGGTCCTAAATAATCAATAACCGGAGATTGGCCGGTAAGAGGGCGGATCAATTTTATCATCAGAAGTTAGCGTAGCCGACTACAGAAAAGTTATTTGTGCCAGGGATAATGATACCTATTTTCATAGATAGGTTCTAGAAAGTATTACTTTTCTAGAATTAGGAGTCTATCACTAACCACTGTTCAATGATGAGGACTAACAACTCAATTCAGTCAGCTTTGGACTGGATATTTTCAATTATTATTATACAAAGCGAAGGTACATAGGCTCATTAAAACACAAACTTGTTTATTAGTTGTTGTGGAATTTTGAAAATTCGCACAGTGTTTTTCTGGGATGAGGGTTCAAATCTCGCTGCTATCCAAAATAATCTCAATATATCGGTATATAAGGGATCCCTGAAAACATTATTCGTATGTAAAACCCTGAAAAACTGGAGGCATAACCGGAAAAGTGATGCATCCGTCACGTGAACCCCGGTGAGAAAATATCCGGGGCAATATGTTCCGGGCAAGTTCCCGGAATATCCGGCATAATCCCGGTGCAATTTGTCGGTGAACCCTCAATCGTTGACGCAGAGTCAGTACGTGAATCTAACAGCATCTTGCTAAAAAAGTTTTTTTGTTATACGCTGTAACTGAAGCTTCTTGGCGGGATTATATTCTGAGCGAATTTCGGTGCCTATAGACGTTTTAACAAGACGGGTACTAAAGTTATTGGCTACTGGCTTCTACCTAGCTGAACAAGAATTTATTTAACCAAGCACTTTATTAAATACTCAAAAAAAATTCGGAACATTAAACGTTTATTAAAATTTAAAGGTACATCGCAGAGCAATATCATGTTTTACGGGTATGGGTTCTAGTCTAAGGTTGACATAAAATTCTGAAACTTTTAATATACTTTAGATCATTTTGGAACTGTAATATCTAGCGTTCTTATAAAAAGCTTTGAGTAGTCATGGACTTTTCGAGATTGTCTACTGTTAATTACATTTATTAAAGTAACGCGATTAAAAGGAATTCTAAAAACTTCGTCTACTTACATCCTAGAAACGCCATAGTTGAGTTTAACTACTCATTATGAACTGCTTGACGAGATGAAGCAATATTTGCTGTTGTCACTACTTGAATAGGTGATCTTTAGTGACATTTATTCAGCGCTTCCATGATTTAACGGGCACGAAGACGTCTCTGTCAGTCGTTACATCATGGTGTTGAGACATGTTGCGAATATAAATTCAACTAGATACCAGTATCGAGTAAAAAATCTGTCGCCAAGTAGATAACTAATGGTGTAAACGGGCAAATCTTTGAGAGAATTTCTAGGTTCAAAGACACAGTACATCTTCTACTACATTGACACTTACCATCAAGTGATATAGTGGTCAAGGGCTAAACATTCAACTATAAAAGATCTTAATTTAATAGATATACTGAAGATCAGTTCAAAGAAATAAAATCTGTCTAAAAGTTTACTTTATCCTAATATTACTTCACATTAAATTATACTTGGATAACAACTGGTAATATCAAATGTACAAAACATCTGATACTGCAGTCTGATAATTACAAATTGAGCCCGACGCGTGTCCGCACATTGGAGTGGGTTGTCGTTATAGGCCTAGACGTGACCATGGTTCGGTCATACGTTATAACACGTTACGCTTATAGCCGTACGGAATTCTACGGTTATTGGTGTGTTCGAGAAATCTAGCGCGACCACCATGCCCATTTGTGTGAGCTTGAAGTAATGAAAGAAGTTATATACGGCGTCCGATTACAGCAGGGTTCAGGAAGAAATAATGCTCTGAAGAAAAATAGTAAGTTCTAAATGAAAAGGGACCGATCGCAGGCAGCCATAATGGTTCTAAGAGGGTCGGTTTCAATATTAGGAGGGGTTCGATGCAAATACTTGGATTACTTAAGCTGCGAGGCAGTAGATAATGAGAATTTGATACTGTTAGATTTTTACTTTCATTGTGCTATTAACCTACCACTTTCTAAAACATACTATTTCGTGCCTTTTCAGGGAATACGAAAGCATAGGTATAAAAGTAGATAGGTACATGTTTTTTCCACACATAGTTACACACATTTCACTACACTCAGTTATTTGCACCTATACCAGTGATCAGGTATTTACTTATATATATCGTTATCCAATGACGGAAAACATTGTCATATGATTGATGTTGTAAGGTATGATGAAATGGTTATCTGGTGTCGTGGCGCACGTCACCTATGAAGGTTTATGTGTGCGCCCTAGTTTCTTCTATATGCGTGTTCTTGTCTGTCTACTGGGATGGGTAAATCAAAGTACTACATTTCGGTGATCACCATTAATTATTGTCCGTCGGAATTACACAAAGTTAGTTAAAAAGGTTATACTAATAAGGTGGGATGAAGTACGGACGCTCGGTACAAACGTGAGGGGGCAACTGAGCGCATGAGGCTACTTTTGCAATATCATCAAATTGCGCTCACGTTGCATGTGTCCCTACAATGTCTTTGGGTTGCTTGTATGAGCTGTTTCTGTTTAATTGATTGTTTCAATTGCATATAAATCTAATTTTTCGACACAATATGTTGGTTAGAACACTAACAGAGATAAGTACAGTTAATATTCAATACTCAATACTCAATTATACTCAATTATTTATTGCAACATATGTAGTTACAAGCAGGTCTTATATAACATGTTTGTGTATACATTTATTTTACATGTTTGTTTACATATGACCCTATATATGGCATACCCTATAGTATGGCAATGGTGGGAACGGAACGATCTATTTCAAAGTCATTAAATATATCGTTGAAAAATTTGTCTATAATAGCATTTAGATTCAAGTAAGGATTTAAGGTTTTTAATAAAACATTATACCTTTTCTATGTCTTTAAGCCTATTAAGCAGCTTATTATATATATCTATAGCCATTGAGTTAGGGCCGGATCTGTGCATCTCTAGATTGGACTTTTTTTTTATGAGTTTATGACTATTTTGTGATCTAATATCACGTGGTTGATCAGCGTATTTTTGAAATAATGATGGGTATTTTTTTACAAATTTGCAAATTTCTAGTATATATATAGATACTATGGGTAAAATTTTAAATATTATGAAACATTGTTTATGAAAGTTGGGTATATTTATGTTAGGTGCTTTTATATTGGCAAGTATCTGAATGCATTTTTTTTGAGCGACAAAGAGGTCACTGGCATCTTGCACACTGCTGCCCCACATTATGATGCCATAACTAAGCCACGAAAACGCGAATCCATAATAAGCAGATAAAGCTGTTTTTAGATCAGTAGCTCGCCTTAGTTCCTTCAATGCATATGAGAAACTAGACATTTTGTTTTTAATTTTATTTACATGTTTTTTCCAGTTAAGGGCGTATCTAGTTCTAGGCCTAGCAGTGTGGCTGCATCAACACAAGCTAATTTATTATTGTTGTATATAAAATTTATGTCAAGGGGGGTTTTCGATATGGTCTAAATTGTATTATTTTTGTTTTTGTTAAATTTAAGTCGAGATAATGATTAGTCATCCAATTTATTACGTTATTTAAAATGTCAGTCAAATGATTATTTAAATCAAGGTTATTTTTAAATGCTGTCAGTATTGAAATATCATCCGCAGAAAGTATACAGGAATCGTCAATAACTTTTGGAAGGTCATTTATATAAATTAAAAAAATTGTACACCCAATGACACTACCTTGGGGTATCGCGTGGTTCATTTCCGTAATCGTCGATTTTATTGATTTATCGTTTTTTCGTCATGGTCAAAATGTTATATTTCAATATACTGGTTTCGATTACTTAAATTTGATTTAAACCACTCGTGAGATTTTTCGCGTATTCCAATGTCGTATAATTTCTGTAGTAATATCTTATATTGAACTTTATCGTAGGCTTTTTTCATATCCAGTAAAATACCTACTGCGTATTTTTTTTTATCACATATATCTAAAGCTTTTTGAACATATATATAGACAGCCAAGACAGTTGAACGATTTTTACGAAATCCATATTGAGTGTCATCAAATAATTGGAAATTTTCACAATATGAGTTTAATCGCCTTTGCATGACTACCTTAAATATTTTTGAGGAAGTAGGGAGGAGTGCTATCGGTCTATAATTGTCTGGGTCAAGCTTGGACGACTTTTTGAGAATTGGTTTTATTACCGATGTTTTTAACAAGTCTGGAAATGTGCCTTTAATAAAAGATTGATTAACAAGTAGGTAGTAAGGCAAAGTTAATTCTTCTGCACACTATTTCACTAATATTGGGGGTATTTCGTCAACGCCGTAGCTATATTTACTTTTCATATTTTTTAATATTAGATTAATTTCTTGCAGGCTAGCTGAGCTTAGGAATAGTGTATTACTATTACGGTTGAGTGATGGTGGCGGCGGACTGCAACGCTCTGGTATGGTACGCCCTCTTCGTCTCCGTCGTATGCCCCGACTGATGTGAAGTATGTATTAAAAGTATTAGCAACACGGAGAGGATCAGTTATCATACTATTCGTACATTTAGTGTACATTATTACTGTGAAGTACCAAGTTCTTGTTTATTGAATAACATAGCTCATATTTGTGGGATTGAACAATAAAAATAAACCGGCCAAGTGCGAGTGGGACTAGCGCACAAAGGTTTACCATTACCTGTAACCTAATCTTGCAAGTTTTATTGTATGGGAGCCCTCTTAATTATTTATTTTAATTGAATTTATTATATTTAAAGAGAACATAAAACTAAATATTCTGTGAATAGTTAAAGCGTCCACGTGTTACCGTTATTAGTATGGAGCAAGAAACGGTAAAAAAATCAAGTTTCTTGTATGGGAGCCCCCATTAAATTAATGTTTATTTTATTTATTTTTAGTATTTGATGTTATAGCGGCAATAGAAATACATCATCTGTGAAAATTTGAACTGTCCAGCTATCACCGTTCTTCAGATACTGCCAGATGACAGACGGACAGCGAAGTCTCGGTAAAAGGGTCTCGTTTTTACTCTTTGGGTTCGGAACCCTAAATACACTTACCGATGATATCCGACATACATAACAGGGCCGCTCGTGTTCACAATGCTTTTAGGAGAGAAGCACCTTGTTTGAGCACCGTGAGGCGATGGTTTGCTGAATTTGAGAGAGTTCGGGTTTCTTTACATGATGAATTTCGTAAAGGGCGGCCTTCAACTGCCGTCAACGAAAATGTTGCTACTGTTAAGCGGCTAATTGAAGAAAACCCGCGGATTACCTATGAGACAATTCGAGGACTATTGGGATTGGTATGACCCAAATTCAGAAAATTTTACACGAAAAATTGAAAGTTCGGAAACTTTTTTGTCGTTAGATCCCTCATGAACTGACAGCAGAGCAGAAGCGGGCTCCGAACCCGAAAAAAAACAGCAATCTTGTGAATGGGTGTTTGAAATTTAAACAGGCCAACAAAAGTGAGGCAGGCGAGAAACGTTGGTAAATGGTGGTTCACAATTCCACTTGAAGATCAAAAGAGTGTTAATTCCGAGTGGTATTCTACGATATGTTTACCCAGGGTGTTAGAAAAAGTTCGCGAAAGACGACCAAAAAGCCGCGTTCTCCTACATCATGACAACGCTTCTTCACACACGGCCAACATAACAAAGTAATTGCGAGCTTCCTAAAAAGTACAACTCGCCACCCATCCTGCACATACCCCGACCTAGCACCCTGTGATTTCTGTATTTTCCCCAAAATCAAAGATTTGATGAGAGGTTTCACTTTTATCAACTCCGAAGAGGCGTTCAATAAGCACGTAGAAAACATGACTGCAGATCTGTGGTCCTCCTGTTTTAAAAAATGGTTCGATCGCATGAAAAAATTTTTAAAATGTAAAGGAGAGTATTTTGAAGAGCAATAAATATTATATTTTGTTTGTAACATGTTGTTTTTAGGGTTCCGTACCCAAAGAGTAAAAACGGGACCCTATTACTTAGACTTCGCTGTCCGTCCGTCCGTCTTTCCGTCCGTTGGTCACCAGGCTGTATCTCAAGAACGGTGTTAGCTAGACAGTTGACATTTTCACAGATGACGTATTTCTGTTGCCGCTATAACAACAAACACAAAAGTTGGCCAAGTGCGAGTCGGACTCGCGCACGTTAAAACAAAAAAGGTTAAAATATGAAGTCTAATGTTGTTAAGCTAATGGTACGAAGTCCGACTCGCACTTGGCCGATTTTTATTTCAAATTACGCAAAACTTAAAGTGTATCATATATCACTGTTAATTATATCACTTAATTCCTGCATTAATAAACTGTACACTCCATGGGGTGCCGGGTTAGGACTTATCTTTTCACTATAGGTACTTTAAAATAACATATTATGTAATGATGTTTATTGAATGTTTTAATTTTTGCAAAATTACACAGAATATCTTACATAAACAAAGACTTCAACTGCAATATCGTTTACTTCTAAGTTTATTTTCATTTTGAAATTAGTAAGGGTTTTCATTTTTGAAGCGCTCGTAGGGAAGTTTGCTAAGCCGTTCTGAACCGATCGGCAAAGTTAAGCAACGTCCGCCTCGGTCATGACTTGGATGGGTGACCGCAGGTGACATTACTACTGAGCGCTTCCGTGCTTCGGAGGGCACGTTAAGCCGTCAGTCCCGGTTGTTGTCTTAGGATGGCAGTCGTTATAGCATGGTGATAGGGTATTTTGCGAATGCCCGCCTGGCTAGCTACCACCCTCAAGTTGAAAATCTGTCGCCAAGCACTTAACGCTGTGTTCCGGCAGCTGTCCTTCAGAGCCAGTTATTCTAGGTTAGCCTGAACAACATCTTCGACCACATAATCACTTACCATCAGGTGAGATAGTGGTCAAAGGCTAACCTATCAGGCTTAAAAAAAAAGGAACGAGTTTTTACAACAGACAGACCGTGGCTCTACAAATATTCTATCACTGGATTTGCAAAACCCCTTTAGTTGCTTATAATTTCTTTGATCCTACTTACTAAGCTCTATCTTTGAAGCGAATTACGCAATTGATTTAACTCATTTACGTAATTTAATGTAACCAAACAGGCTAAAGGAAGCTCATGCCAATAAATACTACGACAGTCAAGGATAAACTTCGTAATTTACTGACTAGAGTGTTTACTAAAATAACCGTTACAGTTGTACATTATGAAGACTTTCTGTTTTTATTAAGCCTAGTACTTGGTTATAGAGATCACTCCTAAAGAGGTCGAATAGTTTTTTGCCTTTGAACACTTTCAGACCTGATTGTTAGTGATGAAGGCGTCAAAGATGTTCTCCAGGTTAACTTTGAATAACACTGTCTCAAGGGTAATTGCCGGTACACAAAGATGCTTAGTGAAATATTTTCTACTGGGTGGCTCAACCTCGCTCTGCAGCTAAACCACGCTATATTCATCAGTCACGCACGCTTCAAACAGCGTTGCTTTCAATATTTAGTTTTAGATCGCAATGTGCGTGTAAAGTCCATTTAAATTAAGAATACAAGCATATTTAAAAAGGGATTATTTGTTTAAACAACATAATAAAGAAGTTACGCGTGCTCAAAGGGCGGCGGCGTGGATGCGGGTAAGGGCAATGCGAAGTTATTTTCAATTTAATCATTAGTCACCATAACACTTAACAACGTGGGAGAGCAGTGCGGCGTCGTTGTTATCTGTCCGGGGCTCTCTCGAATCCAACGATGACAGTTAGAAACTCGTCTCATCACCGACTAATCCTACAAAGGATTTATACGAAGCTGATTTTCAGCTCCATCATCGACCGCATCATCACTTAACATCAGGTGAGATAGTGGTAAAGTGTTACCCAGTTCAGTATAAAAGAATAAATAAAAAAAAAATTGAAAAATAAAACGGATATGTACGATATTTTATAAATTGAAAATAACATAATACTATGCCCTTGAGTCTGCTGTGACTTATAGGTTGTCTGAATGCTTTTATTGTAGTAGCTGTAGTGTTGTATATAGTTCATAGTATTTTATTTAATAAAGGCATCCCGCCGGTAAAAAAAAAGTGCAAACATAATACTACCTTGATTTACAAACATAACTCACCTATTTTATTATTATATATAAAGTGCTATTGGTAATATGCTAACAACCTCTTAGGGTTGACATCTGCTAGTCCTGACAAACATTTTGGGATAAAAAAAAATTTGTTTTAATTTTTTTTAATATTTTTAATTCTGTGTTCCTTATGTGTTTTTGACGGGAAAAGTACGAGGCCCATCTAATGTTAAAAGTCTCTTGTGCCTGTAATGTATTATTTCATATTTTTTATGACTTTGCTCGACGTAAATATTCAAAAATCTATTCAAAGGGACAACGGCGCGGTCCAGTGTTGCCGCGGTGAACGCTCTTCTTAACACAAACAAAATTATCTCAAAATGTTTGTTAGGACTAACAGATGTCAACCCTAAGAGGTTGTTACCATATTCCCAATAACCTTGTATATATCAATATCGACATTGGTCATAGGTTAGCCTATCAATATCATACATAATGTTATATCATACCATAGTATTGCGAATTAAATATGTACGCAACACCATGGTACAGTATTATACATGATACTGTGCTGGCTCCCCCAGTACCTATGATGTTATCGGGGGCTTAAAGTGGAGGGTCCCAAAAACACAGCCTAGATTGAAGAGGGATAGCGGAAGCTTAATAACAGGATCCCGTTTTCTAGTATAGAAACCTTAAAGTTTAATATTTAAATTTAGAAATTCCGTGAGATGACGGGCAACAATTGCACCCTTCCATAGGTGGTAGCAGCATGTTCTAAAGAACTGCCCTCTTACACTGCGATACCCAAGACGCCTGCCAAGCGTGGTTTATGGCAATCCGCCGATAAATGGGGGAGGTATTTGTCCAACAGTGGAAGTTATGGCTGTTGATGATGATGTTTTGTCTAAAATATTTTTCAGCTTCATTTCCGTAGACAACAGTATTCAAAGATTAATTTCGTCGTAATGATACAAGTACATTTTGAGTTCAACCAAGGAGGTATAGTAATTTTGAACCTCATTTTTTATTAAAAATTTATAGTCTGCAGTATGAGCGTTAATGTTTATTTTTTACTTATTTAACTTATTTTTCGTTTACATATTACATTTAAATCTTAATTATTTTGTAATAAAAATTATAAAACTGTCCCTAGATGACGCATTTCGTCACAAGTGACGTAATGCATTGGGACTATCAACTTGGAACATAGTGTTTTGTTAAACAAAGCATTGCTGAAACATTAATAAACATTCGAAATTAATATTTTGTTTATTACTAATTGAAAAACACGAATTGGTCCATCGAAAAAACTTAAAGCCAGTGTCATTCGGAATAATTTAAGGTTTCTAACAATACCCTCAGAATACAGTTTATTCTATATTTTGAGACTGTGCCTTATACAATCTTCACCGTTTAGGCATTAAAAAGTCATGGAGGAATAAAAAAATCTCACACACATACATATATAAATACAGAAATCTAAACAGTCCCTGATATGGTTACCAAATGAACTTAACGGGAACTTTTTCGGTATATTCCTGTCAAATAGACTAAAACCTGTTAAAGATACCAAACAGTTATCATTTTACCCCTCACTTGGTTCTTTAAATATATAAAAATAACCAGAAGTTCATAATATTGCTAATTACATCTGAAATTGTTAGTAAAATTGTATGAAAAAAATACATTTAATTATTCGTGTAATTATAATATCATTATAAAAAGTTTAATAGGGTATGGTTGTTACAATAACCTTGTGATATAAATATTTAAAATATTTTACAACTTGCACTTCCATTATAAAAATGTCATAAAATATCAACCTTGTTGATATAGTCCTTGGAAAGATTGCCTCGAAGGAAACATTTTCATTCGATGATTTGGGTTGTTTTAATTTAATCAGAGGCGTGGGATTAACGAGGGTTCCTTCGTAAATCAACATGAGGAAATGTGAGCACTTCCATATTGTTTTAGCTCAGAATACGATTTTCCTAATCTATTTAATTTGTCTGAGCGGGTATGTATGTGAGTGTATTTATAAAATAATAAACATATTAAGTAAGGCGATTTTTGCGGACATCTGATCTCTAAGTCTAAGTCTGGTGGAGCTGAACATCGTTTCTTTGCTACTAACGTTGGGTTAGTCAGATATTTTGGCGGTATTATCACTAGATATATTTTTTGTATATAAGAAATGTATAATAAATGTTTTTTTTAATATAATTTCATTTTTTTTTTCTGAAAATATATTGAAACATTTGTTACACAAGTAGAAAGCATTTGGTTTTTACTTAAGCTATGAAGTTATGAAATCGGCAGGTCATCCGGCTTTTGTTAAGTGCCACGTCTGTTCATTGTGGTTGCGGTCTCACCATTTTTTGGTCACTCCGAATTATCCATTCGTGTCTCTTATTCCAGTGATTTAACTTGATATAAATATAAGTATAGCATATTGCAGTAGGTGTATACGAATAATTTAAGGTGGAGCGACGGTGAAATTACTACATATTATGTGATGAAGAGGTAAATGATACTATAAAATTTTGCTTACAATTTTTTTATGTCTAAAGAACGATTAGAGTATCCGTTTAAACATTTTTGCTCAGACAACCAAGTCGGTATTTCATTTCACAATAATAACCAGCTGTGGGTTATCAAATAAATCATTTGCACACGCACTGTGCAATAAAACAGGCAAAATCTACTTAAAAGATTGCTCGAATCTCGATACATCAAGATCAAAAGTGACACGATGTTTAAAAATCAGAGTAGGCAATTAAAACAGCTACATAACATAGAAATTATCATTTCAAACCTTACAAACTGAACATAGTAATTAAACAACTTTAAACGGTTTAAATCGCGTATATTTATCACTAGCTTTCCGGGCGCGGCTCCGCCCGCGCGTATGTCGGTTATCGCGCGAAAACATTAACCTCTTTTTGTGCAGTCGGATAAAAACTATCCTATGTTTTTTCCCGGGTCTCAAAATATCTCCATACCAAATTTCATTCAAATCGGTCCAGTAGTTTTGGCGTGAAAGCGTAACAGACAGACAGACAGACAGACAGAGTTACTTTCGCATTTATAATATTAGTACTGATACTGATTATTTTGTCCCGACGTTTCAAACACTTTGCAGTGACACATAGTCACCCCGTGACCACGATCACGTACTTTAGCCGTTGTTCTCACTAGAAAATGTTCCTAGGAGAATGAAACTATCTATATTTTGAATATATAAAAATATTCATAAAGTTTTGAAAACAATTACAGGCAGCGAAATAAACGCTAAAATGCCAACAATAAAAAAAGTTAAATGAAATGAAACTGAGAATCTGCTCAAAGTAATCGAATAAAATGATGATACTTTGCCATAAAACTTCATTCCCTGCCCATACACACACGCACACATTCGTGGTCACGGTAGACAGAGAGTAACCATTGTATCATAAGCCGCGACACTACTTCGTTTTTTTACTAACTACTACGTGTTTTTCGAAATATTCAACAAAAACTCATAAACTAAACTTTGTTTCGGAAACACGCACGTCAGCCACAGCTCATTGGTGTGTATGAACTCATTTCGCTGGCTCATATTTGAGCTGTACATTTAATTGGTTCAAATGCCAGTACCCTGACTGTTTTTCAGAAGCCATGGAAAGCATGTCTTAAAGGTTTTGTTTCATTCATAGACAAAAATGTATACGGAAATCAATTTCGTATCGTATTTTAGTGTGTTTCAAGAAAAGCTCTCGCAGTGGACCTACAGCGCAAGTACTAAGTCTAAATTCGATAAAACGATGTCTGCAAACATCGATATAACCCGTTTTATCGAATTTAGACGATTGTAACGTCAAATTTAGCGATCGGTAAGTTCGGTACTTGCGCTGCTATAGTCATAAAAGCGGTACATAGTTTAGTGACTCTATAAATCATAGCTTGACACTTATAGACGGGGCTACTTATCTGACCCATCGCAGGGGGACCTCGGGCATCGGAAGCGGGGTTGTCTGACACCCATTTGTGGGCTTTGTCCCCGGGTGGTAGTGTCGTGCCATGTGTTCTGATGCGTCGTGAGGGGTAACCCCAGGAGGGGTCCAGAAACGGACATCCGTGGCGGGTTCGTGGTCGAGAGCTAAAGCGTCCTTGCGGCCCGCCGAGAAGCGGTAGAGTTGGAACACCGTGTGTTATTTAGCCGATAGGGGCACTTGCTGCTGTGGGAGTAATTGCTGTCGAGCACGACATATCCCGATTTTGACAAGTTTCTGAGATATTTTAGACATGTAGAAATAATGGGTTTGAGGAGTTATTCATATAATAATGATCGAACTTCACTTCTGAAGTTCGTTTGATCATATAAAAAACTGAATATTTTAAATTGAGTAAGTATAGCAAGGGTTATTATGATATTGTGTTATATTATTCACTAATGAGGTAACAAAATAACCACGAAATCATATCATCATTAACAAATCCCATTATTCTGTAAAATAATTTCAATAAACATTGTTAAATTGACTTAATTACTTTTATAGTACCAAAATAGCTTTATCTGAATAATCATGAATGCAATCTTTATTCACTGGTTTACTGTATGTTATACGGTAACTAATTTAGCACGCAATTAAAAAAGCAACTGTTCACACTAACGTAGTATGCCTACTTTTACGTGTTCAGCTAGCTAAGTATTCACAAGTTCGAACATAATTAGATGACCTTTGATATATTCATATTTTCGCAGTAAAAATTAGAGTGTTTAACACGGCTGAAAGTCATCAATTCCTATTTGGACCATAGCCGAAGGTAAATATTCAAAACAAAATTACTTTTAATTTTCATAAATAGTTTTAAGCTCTTAATTAATTTTAAATAGGTGCTACACATGTAATTATTAATAATATTTTAAAAACAACAATTTTTACTTTCCTTACATTCGAAATGAAAAGTAGAGTTTTTAACACGAGTAAAAGTCATTAATTCCAACTTAAAATATAACTGTGCGTCTATAAACCGCATATGGGAATTCTTGAAAAGAAATAATGTGTACTTCCTTTCGATCCTTGTAAAACAATCTACCCCTGAAGAAACAGAAATATGTTTTAAGTTATGTTTAAAAGGTAACTTGCTTGAGAGTGGTCGTAGCTATGATTCAATCAATTCTAATCAGTCGTTTGAAAATCACCTTGCTCTTTTCTAGCTGACGAAGATAAGTCAGCAAATTTCACAGGTCTGATCGATTTTAAATTGGGAATGCTTACGGGGCTGTTTTATTTTTTTTTTGTTGAATATTGTAACGTTAATGGAGACTTAAGACGCTGTCAATAGCTGAAATTTTGCCTTAAGGAGTAACATAAACATGGTGAAATCATGATTACTGTACTACCTACTGTAACAGCCGGATGGTCCACTGCTGAACACAGCCTCCCCTATTAAGGGGGTATTTGCCATAATCCCCAGGCTTGGCAGACGTCTTGGGGATCGCAATGTGAGTTGGCTTTAGAAGGCGCTGCTGCCCACTTTTCAGTATTTTTCACTTAGTCGCCTCTTACGACACCCACGGGATGATATAGGGAGGTGCAATTCTAACCTGGCAACCCACGGGGATCATGATTAGTTTGGATAAAATTCTGAAGAAAGCTTACAAAACAAAATAATTTAACATATCATGTCTCTCTTGATAAGATTTAGCTATTTTATATTTATATGCATAACCACATATCCATAAATAATTAAGATATTCACATTGCAAGCGTTGTTTAGAGTCAACTTTTCATTTTTATTCTATGAAGAACACTTTCAGAAAACCTGTTTCAGACTTTTGTTGCCCTTTGAGAATATGACCAAGATAAACTAATTTTTTTTTACTGCTAAAAACTAAATATAATAATACGCAAAAAATCTATTCAATTAAAGCTGTTTAAAAGTTTTTTGCGTTTTAATTCTGAAATAATGGTGGTAAGAGATTTTGCGCACGCTCATGCACCTCGGTATTTTTATTCTGAAACAATTTTAAGGATATAAATACATGTATATGTACAGACATGAAAATAAAAAAAACTACTGCAAGGTAGGGAATCCTGTGGAGTGACTTGTATTAGAACAATGAAATAATGAATAGATTCAGGCGTTACTTTGCGAAAATCCATATTTAATAGTAACAAATATTTTCAAAATATTTTAAGAAAACATCAAATCAATATTTTAATAAAACACTTAAAAAATACAAAAATATATCAAGTGACAATTCCGCCTAATTTTCCTGCTAAGCCGACGTGACGTCACAAACGCGCACGATCGTGCGCTTGTAGAGTCAAGGCCTCCTGAGGATGCTTCGTTTAGAACCGAAACGCGTCGAAAAATTCTTCTGGTTTGGCTGCGTGGCGTTTTTTAAGTGTTTCATTAAAATATTAAATTGATGTTTTCTTAAAATGTTTGTTATTATTGTATTATAACAATATTGTGAATTAAGCTTTTTCTGATATTTTGCTAGTGATATATCTATTCACTGCAACGTTCAATGTTCACAGATTATAAACTACTTATGACGTTTTAAATAGCTTAAATAAAGTATTTCTTTTTTTTTTTTTTATTTTTAGGGAGGACATAGATGCTGGCTACCGCCTGTGCGGTCGTCCAGCTCCACCGGGTTTTGGGCGAGGGCCTGGCCCTACAATAGCCCGGGAGGGAGAAGTGCCGAAGGCACTTCTCCCGAGACGGGCGTAGAAGGCGAAAAGCGCTTTCTACCTCCGTCTCCTGCGGACGCCGAAAACGTACCGCTATTATAGGAGGGGTTGACAGCGAGCTCAAGGGCACCACTGTGGTTCGGACCTCGGCTTGTCTCGCTGTCGAGAGACATGGGGGGGATCGGAGCAAAATGCCTCTGTGCAACTGCAGTGTTGCACAATTGGGCCCTACTGAATAATACTCTTTGACTATTTGGAGAGCAATTTATCGTGACCTTGTTTTTGCCTCGAGCTCGCCGGCGAGCTCGGTGTTTGATTGTGTGACCTCTGATTACCTCACACCTGGGGATTTTACCTCGACGACTTGCGGATAACGCTAAAGCTGCCAACGTAATGGCTGCGATGGGGTCATCCGGGTCGTCTAATACCTGCCGTGGTCGGCGACGGGGGGGTTTGAAAAATGGGATAGAAGAGGCAGTCGAGTAGTTCGATGCCTGGACAACCAATGGGTTCGGGTGGTGGGGCGCTCGATCAAAGTATCGGCGGGCGCAGTCCTTATTGAACTGCGCTAGAGAGGGAAGGTTTAAGTCGCAATGCAACTCGGTGTTCCGGATATACCACGGAGCGCCGGTTGCACTACGAAGAAAACGGTTTTGAATGACTTGAAGCTTATGGAGATGGGCCTCACTAGCATGACTAAACACTACTGATGCGTAAGTCATGATGGGGCGGATGCAGGCAGTGTAAAGTGTCTTCTTATTTCTAAGAGACATTTTACTCTCTTTGCGAATCAGGGGACCAAGGCGACCCATTACAAAGGCCGCTCTGTTACGGACGGTTGTTATATGATCGCTAAAGGTGAGATTCCGATCAAGGGTGACTCCGAGATATTTTGTTTTACTAACCCAGGGGATGGGTTGGTCGAACAAAGTTAAAGGTTGCGGGTAACGGGGGCGGCCCTTCTCAGTAAAGTACATAGCTGCACTTTTAACTGGGTTGACCGCGATGCGCCATTTACGGAACCAGTCACCGATCTCGGTGATGGCCCGTTGGAGGGCGGGAATGGACTTTCTACTGATATGCCACCCAGTGGTATAAATAGCGGTATCATCCGCGTATTGGGCTAATAGGACGTTAGGCTGAGAGCGTGGGATGTCGCTGGTATACAGCGCGAATAGAATGGGTGATAGCACGGAGCCCTGTGGGACTCCGGCTCTGACTGGGTGGGGGGAGGAGAGGGTGCCTTCCACGCGATAGCGAAAGCTAAAGTATTTCTATGACTCTAAATTTTAAAGACATATGAGTCAAACTCGATGTTGTGGCCTAGGTGACTTCAGAACAGGTGAGGCTTCTGCCAATGACGAATAGATTTCCTTTGAGTAAGAGTAAGTTATGGTCACACGTTTACATTTCTTATCTAAAAAAAATAAGCTCATCATTAATTAAAACTTAGATTACTATTCACATTGATTTATTATAAATTTATATAACCTCAGTTAGAACTAAGAGGTTAAAATACTTTTAATCAAAAGATTAAAAGCTCACAAAATACTGAGATTATGGGTACGCTATAAAAATCATTTATTATAATGGATCATTAATATATTACGTATTTGCAAAGTATGAGGCACGCGTGGCAGAGCTTGCCTAGTCTTTAATAACCTTCAACTAGGTTATGCATCCGTCAAGTAGAAAATCTACCGCCCAGCACTTACTTTTCAGCTGTACTTAAGAACCAGTTTTATCATTCTAGGTCAAGTCTGTCTACCTTTTTTGATCACATCATCTATGAACATCAAGTTGAAAAACACTAATTTTTGGAAATATAATTTCGTAGACAGAAATAGACAGAAGAAAAGGTAAAAAAATATTAAATGTGGTGTTAATCTTTTTCAACATTTTTTCGTAAGATTTTTATGGCGTTTAAATTTCTCACAGTAGATACCAACAGTATTCAAGCATTAAATAATTTTCCATCTATCTACCTTTAAACTTTAAAGCTTATTTTGATGGCAGCTAAAAGATCTCGACTGTGAAATTAGGTGAACGTAGCGCGAGTTTCATTTCGCTGAGAGCTGTAAACAGAGCTGCTTAGCCGGTTATTACTCCGTATTTTGCATTGTAGCGACTTTTATTGTCAGTCATGTTTTTATTAGGAGTGTTGCTGGGTGAAGTGTATCTGACATAGTTCAAGTTTTATTTCATGTCTAACACAAATTTATTACGTTTCGAGTCTTTGTTTTGTTGGTAAAACTCACCAAAGCCGCTTTACCCGCTCGACCATAAAAACAATTGAATATCATGGACTACTGAGCATAGCTTGCTACGCCCTAAAATATTGTGATGTACAAATAAACATTACCTAGAAGACTTTTGAAACGATCTTCATTTTATGTGTATTTTGTTTTAGAGATTTTGATATATTGGCACGTGCAACACTAGACTTTCAAAATTTACTTTCGTACGGCTCAGGAAAATTGTGAAATGATTTTGCAAGCATACCAAATAATGTGTTAGTGAATAGACGATGAGATAAATATAGAATCAGTAACGCTCACATGGACTTACTAGCTTGCAGTTCCATGGATGGCTCTGTTACTCAACGTCTTGTTTTTTCCCCTACATTGCGTTTAACTACGAGATGTCTTAACCGATTGTGGGATGCGTAATATGTTTTACCCCTGTACTAAAGTGCAGCACCCTTACGTTATTTGTCTAACTTATCGCTAACCCATTTCTGAGCAAATGTCTGAAACATTTCTCTTTTGAAATTCCGTCCACTGCAATCGCCATCCACGATCTATTCCTCCCGAAAGGCCTGTTCGTCCTGAAAAGTTTCAAAGAGTATGCTTTGATAACATTAGAGTTACGATAATCAGATTTTGTATGAAAATCTGAACCAAACATACTAGTAATTATTTGATATATGGAATTGTTCTTTGTTTTTATATGTGGGTTATAATGCTTCAACATTGAATCCATCGTAACAATGGAAACAAAATAATTCTCCACAATGTATCGATAAATGATATCAATATGGATGCCAAAATGTTTTGTTACCACATTTACCTACATTAAACCAATCATCGGATTATCTATTGTTTATGTGCTAAACTGTTGAAATCATTGATCATTTGCATAATTTCATGCATGTTCTGTATGAGAATTGATTGGCATAGGCCTAAATAATTTTAATGCAGAGTGATTTTAATTAGTTTACGTGATTAGTATTCTCGATTCGATAATCTCGTCGTACTAAGGTAAACATGGGAAAAAATGGAGTAAAATTTCGTTGATTATTTCTTTATGAATAAATCATAGCATAGCTGAAACGCACATATCTGCTACTAAGTGCCCATTCATTGTGTATCATTATCAAAGTGTGTGAAGCTAATTATATTTTGTTTTGACTTTGTGTCTTTCAAAATCTACTGCCAACTTTATTATTTTATACATTATTTATGATATAAAAAGTTTATTGAATAGCAACATATTATAAAATTTGTATTAAAGGGTACATATATATAAGTCTTCGGTGCAGTGAAGTCTCAGTAGCCGTAAAAAGTATTTACATATTAGTATTACTCATTAAATAAACGACGCAAATCAGTACAAATTTCAGGGTACATACTTTGGTATTCGGAGTTTTTTATGATATATAATCGAAACTTATTGAGAGACGCAAGAAAAGAAAACATGCTACAATATAAAAACACACTTTTTGTTGTTGTACAAAATAAGTCTAGCTTACTTCAGTTGATCAATCAATTCATTGGTACAAGAAACTCATTAACTAATTCTATAATCGACAATAAATACAATGTTAAACACAATAATACTTGTCTAAGCGCAGTATAGTAAATTTAACAATACAATTTGTATTAATTAATGATGGGACGTGGATCAGCAATTATCGTTTTTACATAATTAAGTGTCTTACAGATTGTAGCCACAAAGAACAACGTCAAAGTTTGGTAAATTATAACGTAATTTAAACATTCATCCAATGAATGAAAGCTTTTTCAATATTTTCTATGTATTTAGGCTCTAAGTACCGCAGTAAGCAAGTACATGGATAATGCCATCGTATATCGTTCGAAGTTAAAAGACGATTACGGAAACTTTTCTAATATATTTCATTTCGAAGTAAGGTAAAGTAATTAAATATCATAACGAAGCAATTCATAATCATGCAAAGGTTTATCGTTTATCCACTTTATCCTATGCGGTGCCTATAAAAGCTTCTGAGCAAACAGCGAAATAAGTTTTTGCTGCGAGCGTGACGTGAAGTAGAATATTCACTGTAATTCATGGACAAAACTATTACGTTTTACTTTACTTGTAGATTTGCAGAAACTGCACTGAAACTTTTTATTAGTGACAACTGCTAACTTCTATGATTTCATATATGTGTACTGTAATCTAATTGTTGCATTATATTTGTATCTTTCGTCTGAAATTTCTATTTTCACATTAGTGGACAATGCAATGGCTGAACACAGGGCAAATATCAAAATAATGCCCTTAATAGAAGCTCACTTATAACTTTTAATAAGTGAGTAAACTTAAGTATTTTGGTGTGATTTCATCGTGTAATTTACTACAGTTATTTGAGATGGTGTGTGTAAATAATTTAAACTTAATGAAACAACTCAGAAATGGCTATAAATTTTTGTCGTTATAAGTCCAAGCCTAACCGGTAACAACTTTTACATTTCCGTACAAAATAAAACTATTAAATAATGCTTTCATCGACTTGAGTCGATAAACCTGGAATTCTATCATAAAGACATCAATCAATCTTTCCTAGAGATGGCACAATATATGAAAACATTTGTGGTTAATATTTTGTAAGCATAATATATTATTTTGTTAAAAACGGTGTTTGAACTTAACGTAATTGAACGGCTATTTCATTTGTTTAACTCTTTTTTTTTCAATTTAAATATGCAGTGTTTAATTTAAACATGTTTAATCACAAGCAAATAACAGATTATCTAAATTTATATATATAACAACAATGAAACCTTGTCCACTAGGTACATGTTTAAGCGCTAAACTATATAAGGCTAAATGTTTGAAGGATTTAATCATTTCACTCAATATTGCAAGCAACAATTATTAGCAGTTACATTTTGACTCAACTGGCTACGGGTGTAATTTGTGGGTTGTAATTTCTATTGTTTTAATACTGAAGCAGGTCCCAACGCGCTTTATTAATTTAATTTGATATGAACCTCGAAACATTCTGTTTGTAAAGACTATAGTTATTGCTTTCACATTGAAAATACTTTTTTGACTATTATTATTATTAGCCTTTTGGAGTAGAAACATTAGGTCCGTGGGGTCCAAGCGCATGGACTTTATATAAAGATTTATCAAAGCGGCTGATAGAAAAGACAAACGACCAAAGGGCTGGCGCTTACCTCGGCCAGAAAATTAGTCTTGCTATACAACGGGGTAATGCTGCCAGCCTTTTAGGTACTCTACCCGCGGACAGTGACCTGAGCTCTGTTTTCTACTTATGTTTGCCTCCTGGTAGAAAACAGAGCTCAGAATTTTTAAGTGTAATATTTTTAGGTCATTAGTAGATATAGTTAAATTATTTATTTATTTTTGTATTCGTATATGTACTGTAAATTTTTTCATTTAATGTACAATAAAAATCTAAACTGTTTTATATTAGTATTATTATAGATAAAAATAATAGTTTATTTAATATTTTTTTAAGGTTGTAACTAATATTTTTCAGCAACTATAATATTATGAATGGGATTGTATTTATATGTCAAGATAACTAAATTTGATTTTAGATTTGTTTATATTGTTGGTATTTTTTCAAAGACAAAGCCGCTAAAATATCGCACATGAAATCCAACTACTACTGTAGGTACATACTTTCAAAACCAAACAATACAACCATTTCTTCTAAAAAGTCATACTTTAACAAAACAGAACCGATATATTTTTTCTCTACCTTTATTAGTTAAATCCAGTAGTCAAGTTTTTATAATTTATCATCATTAAGATGATTATCAACATAGTTCAATAATAATTATCAACTTGAACTTCAAGATTCAAGATACAGACGGGAATAATCCTTTGGATAAGGTCAGTTATGTTTTAGAGATAAATACGTACATCCTTTACACTTATTAACGTTATTTAACTTTACAGCATTACCTACTTAGCTGAATATTTAAAAAAAATCTTACTCTTAAAAGTTTCATAACTTTATTGAGGTCCTTAGTCCTTCTATAATCACATGTACTACCACATTAGTTTAAAATAGCAAAATGGCGCCTATATCTCAGCTGATTGAATTGTTATGGAGATAATGTATTTGGAAGCATACAATTAAGAAACCGTTAATTTCATTTTCTTATAATTTACTTCAAACATGTCAAGTGAAAACATACAATAGATTACAAAATTAATATGAAGCACTCGTTTTGTGATAATATTGAAAAGTATACCCTTACAGTTCCCGGTCTATTAGGACTGTTTTTGTTGGATGTCATAAAATTCAACTAAGGACCTAATTAGCAGCATATCATGCCAGTACTTACATCGAGGGGAGCGGGGTGTTGCTACGCGTTGGTTGCAAAACAGAACTCTTTCCAATCTAACTTCCTGATTACCTGATAGGTGATGGGTAGAATTCCTATATATACCAATAACCAGCCATAGAATTTGAGTCAATTTACAGTTATATATACATATATATATATATATATATAGAAGAGATCTCTATATATATATATATATATATATATATAGAGATCTCTTCTCGTAAAATGTTGATCAAACGCGGTGTCCCACGAGCACTTATTTGATCCGTTGGCTTTTGTTGATCCATACCTCCTTTGTTGATCCAAATGTAACATGTGGCGTACTAAAATGGCTCCAGGGTCATTTTTCCAGGAGCTACATAATACGGTTAAGTACGTTAACCGTCAATAACACTCTTAGGATCCGATATACAAATCCACTAGAGTGCGTTTGTTCATGCAATTTACAAATTCAAACTGACCAATCACAGGCTTTTTGCTCCTGATTGGCGAGCGTTAGATTCGGCGGCGTTGCCAGATTTATCGCGGCGCGTGGCGGCGTTGCATGCGAATGTGGATTATGGATGCATTTTATTCGCAGCACTGCCATAATTTTTAATTAACAATAAGATTTTTCTTTTAGGTAGGTACCTAATGTGTATTTCAAAGGTGCGATACATGTTTGACATCTTATGTTTTAAATAAAAGGTTGTTTTAATGTTAATTTAGAAGCTATATTAAAAAAAAGTGTTTAAAATATAAATATGATTCTCTCATAGCAACATAGTTTTAGGTTTGATTACAAATCACTTCTTCTTCTTTTGTATACCGTATAGGTTAGCTTTTGAACTCTCTACTAAAGGTAAGCGATGATGTGGTCGAAGATATTGATCAGGGTAACCTAGAATTACTGGTTCTAAAGGACAGCTGCTGGAACACACCGTGAGGTGCTTGGCGACAGATTATTTACTTGAAGGCGGTGGCTACCCAGTTGGACATTCGCAAAATGCCCTACCACCGAAAATACTTACCTAAGATGCTTTGATGAAGATCTATAAAAACCTGATAAGTATATTTTATTCCTTACGGCACTTACTTTTCCGAATTATGTAAAAATAGTAACCCATAGTTTCGATATAATTTTGTTTTTTGCTGGACGGGCTATCCTAAATTAGTAAGTAGGTAAAAGAGGATCCAGGATCCGAACACCTCCAGATACTAAAATAATATTTTTATATCCTAATCTAAGTACCTACTTACAGATATTTATGTAATTACCCATGTAAGTAAAACAATAACACTATCATTATTATCTTACTAATTATGTAAAATAAATAAATAAAATAAATACTTAAATCAGTACTTTAATACTATAAATGCAAAAGTAACTGTGTCTATCTCTCTGTTACGCTTTCACGCCAAAACTACTGGACCGATTTGAATGAAATTTTGCATAAAATATAGGAAATAGTTTGAGACCCGGGAAAAAACATAGGATAGTTTTTATCCAATTGCGCAAAATGAGGTTAATGTTTTTGCGTGGTAACCAAACATACGCGCGGGTGGAGCCGCGCCCGAAAAGCTAGTAGTTATATATGTATCTTCTTACTTATTAAATATGAAAATACCTGCTTACATTACCTAATTTTGAAGCGTTCGTAGCGTAGTTAACTTAGCCGTACTCAAGTTCTCATCCAATCAACTAAGTTAAGCAGCGTCCGCTGCGGTCATGAGTTGGATGTGTGACGGATGTGTGCTGGCAGTCACTATAGCATGGTGCATGACTAGGATTGGTGACCGTTGTAAGTGTATTATTACAGATCGCTTCCTTGCTTCGGAGGGCACGTTAAGAGTAGAGTGCATGGAGTACAAACGTAGTTTCGTCATATTTAATCGACTTCAAACAAAGGAGGAGGTCTCAATTCGTCTGTACTTTTTATTTTTATTGTTTGTTACCTCAGAACTTTTGACTGGGAGTACCGATTTTAGTAATTATTTTTTTTGTTTGCAAAGCAAAGTTGATGCTTGTCGTTTAGTCTAATTTAAATTTCATCAAAATCGGTCAAGCCGTTTTTGAGTTACACACCAATAACTGAAAAATATTTTCCTATCACAAGATAGGAATATCATCAATCTCAAGATTACATTCGATCCCGTAAGTAGCAAGGATCACTAAAAAAAGTGATAATAGGTACTTTTGAACTATCATGGTACGGACTTTTACAAGTTATTTCATAGTTTTGAGTGTTGAAGTCGGTTCCATTTTTTAGATATTTTTTTATTATTTTTTCAAATACCAAGTGTTCAAACTCGGAGAAATTTTGTATGCATATTTCTGAACCCAATATCTATGCTTCTAATTTGCCAGTTTTCGATTTATTATTTATTTTACCCCTAAATGTCAAAATAACAATTGCCATACAAAATGATTTTTTGGATTATTTAAAAAAATACTTAAATATAGGGAAATCTGGCAAACCAGAACATATTGCGCTCAAGGACATACTTGCAAAGTTTCACCGAGTTTCAACACTTAGTATTTGTATGGAGCCTAGAGCTCTCTAGCCTTAAACCGTCCACGTCGGTTCCGGTTGATGTCTTGAAGAGATGTCTGAGATGATGTCTTGAGGATGGCAGTCGTTATAAGATAGTAGGGTATTTTGTGGACGCTTACTTGGCTAGCTACCACCCTCAAGTGTTAAATCTGACGCCAAATACCTGTCTTGAGTGCCAATAATTCTAGGTTAGGGTGAAAAACATCTTCGAACACATCATCACTTACCATCAGTAGTGATGGTATGTGAATAAATGAAGTTCAACTGACTTACGATCAGTTGAATTGGTGTAGTAAGGCAAATTACCTGTGTTTACATCAGTTTTCAGAATATAGGTATTTATGATATTTAGATTCAGACTCGCAAAGTTAACAGCTCCGAGGGCCACAAGTTTTAAATTCGCGGATACTACGATAATGTTGAATGGGTACCAAAGCCGAAATACGAAAAACCTAAAAATTTTAATATATCTCCATGGCCGATATTTCAGGTTAGACTCAACTCCGTATAGGAAATTCCACTTTGGCATAAATAAAATACATTTATACTTATACTCTTTGTTTCTGATAAGATTTATTTTTGGAGCCCATTAAAATAGGTTAAACAATAGATTAGGCTTTACTTTGCTGCCTGAATCTATTGATTTCGATCCATATTCAAAACTTTGAATTTATTATAAAAACTAACGTGGTTTTCACTCATTTTAGTAAATAATACGGGATAACTCACGTGAATCAGTCAGATAGCTCAATCAGTGCTAAGCGAGACGTCAACGTGGGCGTCCCGAGCTCTCCTTGAAAAAGACCACCGAATGTGGTTGAAACTATAGTCGGAGCTATCTGACTGATTCACGTGAGTTATCCCGTATTATTTACTAAAATGACTTTGAATTTACATATTAGAAAAACCGCCTAATCCTGCATCATTAGAAGGTCTTAATTCAAGAACTCCTGATGAAGATTCGTGTAAAAGCGAGAAGCGTCGAAAAAATCTTCCGGTTAGTCTATGTGGCGTATATGACGCCACCTCGGCTTAGCAGAAATATTAGGTGGAATTTTGACTCGATATATTTATTAAATATTAATGTCATTTAATGTTTTCTTAAGATATTTTTAAAATATTGTTATAATCGTGAAATAGGTATCATATACAAATATTCAACTATAGATTGGAATTTTCACTAGATATTATAATTAAATATTTATCTAAAATGTTAATTTAATGTTTTCCTAAGATATTTTTAAAATATTTGTTATTATCGTGAAATGGGTATCATATACTTACCTAGTTAAATTTCTAGTCAAATATTCATCTTTAGTTCACGTTTAACACCAAATACACTAAAGTTGAGGTTATGTAACTCATTCCGTTTAGGACTAGGGATCCGTGACATACGGATGGAAAGACTGTATTGTTAGCTGGGTTCTAATTTGCTTTAAAATTGAAACCCAAAGGTATTGAATAAGATGTACCATTACTAGGATAGGTATTCCAGAAATCCAATCACAATATAGGTCAGTACTATTATGTAGTACTACCTAACTTATTTCAAAAGATAATCATAGGTTTGTACAATGGCCCAGTAAATTTAAATAAAGGTTATGAAAGTAAGTTAACCCCGGTAGCAGTTATAACGGATTATAAATCAGTGATAGCCCAGTAGTAAAAACTATGGATTGTCGTGGTGTAAGATTTCACTCCTATTTTTTTTTGTCCGACTCGCACTTGGCCACGTTTTAGTATTTGTTTTTATAGAGACAACAGAAATACATCATCTGTGAAAATTTCAAACTGTCGTGCTGATACAGTTTATGAGATACAGGCTGATAGTTTATGAGATACAGGTGACATATACATACAAATGGACAGTGGAGTCTAAAGACCTAATTGGGTCCTATTTTTACCCTTTGGGTACGGAACCTTAAAAAGTTCATATTGTATAGATATTGGAACTGTAATGTACGGAACGGAACCCTTCGTGTGTGAGTCCGACTCGCACATAGCCGTTTTTTTATTTAATTATTAGAGGACAAAATTTTAGGTGCTGTATAACAGTTCACCAAAGTAGAGGTATATTATGTTGTATGGTGGTAGGCCATTTTGCGAATACTCCCCGTGGGCTATCCTCAAGTATACACTCTATCATTCATGTTCATTGTTTATACCTATCTAATGGTTCCCACCATTAGGTAGGAATAAACAATTTCAGGAACTATACTAACTTGAAACCAGAGCCCGTTAATATGAAACTGATTTGTTCTACTGACATAAAGCATAATATGTCTAGTTGTAGTACCTTTTTTATGTTATTGTGACGGAACAAGCTCGACGCCCACCTGATGTTAAGCGGACTAACCTCTGCCTATAACAGATGCATTTCGTCACACGTTACGTATTGGTTTGCGCCCGTCACCTTGAGACATAGTAGTTAAGTCTCATGTGCCTGTAATTTCACTGGCTCTCAAGGACTGCTGCCGAAACACACCGTTAGGTGCTTGGCGAAAGATTTTCAGCTTGATAGTGGTCGCTAGCCAGGCGGGTATTCGCAAAAAGCCCTTTCACCATGCGGTGAAACTCAAGCATGCGGCGGGATTCAAACCATGGACCTGCTGCACGGCAGTCTATAGCTAATGTCACTAAGCCATCACTGCCTAACGCAAGTACCTAGGTATAACATGCAGGTCTACTATAAACCTCAAAAATTTTGTTATAAAAGGCAGGAGAGTGAGTCCAGTGTAGATGAATAAAAAAAATACCTAAGTAGTCACGTTAGGTATACGTTATAACATAATAATCGAAAAAATCGGGTAGGGATCATTACCCTATAAGTATGAGTACCGACGTTACATAGGTACTACATATACTAGTATGTGATATGACTATGACTACCTATGAATATTACGTCAAAAGTTAGTAGGCACGTACTATTATGTAAATTGTTAACCGTGATAATAATTAGATTTGATAATGACCAAACGGTATGGTCATTATCAAACCTAATTAGTTATTAATACTGCATTATAAAATATCATGTAGGAACTAGTGATTGGGTGCGTTGGTAGGTGGGTACATACGTATTTTCCTATACTATGACGTATACATACAGCCGATAGAGTCCGCATCTGGGCGAGACATCATAATCTCTGTTATGTTATGACGTCTCGCCCGGGTGCGGACTCCATCGGCTTCGTCGCGTCGCGAGGTTCCTATTTATTCTGTGACGAAGTGAAAAACTTAAACTTGATAGAGATATACATATTATGTAGGTACCTACCTACATAATATACACTTATGACAAATTATTTTCTGATAGAAGATACCTGTGCTTATTTGTTCTGTTTATCAGGTGACCGCAACCAATGAACAAACAACCTTTTCAACTCAGTAGTTTGGAAAGGTGTCGCTAGGTACTTTATCATTCGAAATCTGCGTGCAAAGTGATTTTTAAACTGACATCTCTGTATATCTAATAACGTGATATTATAATCTGGTAATATGAAAAAGGTTTTAGAAATCAGAACATCTATAGTTCCGGCAAATTAAATATTATACTACTTAATTTGTATATATTACGATAATACCAATTTTTTTAATATACCTACTCTTGGAGTGCCCGGCTTACCCGTGGAGTGCCGGGCTTAACCGTGAAGTGTCAGACTAGTTAAGTACTCGTGGGGTGCTGGGCTAGAATGTCAACCACTCATCTCTACGGGTGTCTTTAGAGGCAAATAAGGGTAAAATACCGTCGTGAAAAATGTGTTAGTTATCGTGTCGTGTCGTGACCATACATCAGACCAACCTGGCCGGGCAGCTTTGGTCCTATGGTTATTGACCATCATGCCTTGAAATTAACCTATCTAAGGCCTTATATATAGATTTATACTAGCATGTTAGCTATTATAGTTTATAAGAATGATTAGGTCATTCTAATGAATATAATGACCCGGTGGGATGTCGGGCTATAATTGCACCCCCCTTAAACGTCTTTCTGTCTGAATCGTAAGAGGTGGACGAAAAAAAAACAGGGGGTTAGTAAAAAACTGCCATCTTTACTGAGATCCGAGAGGCGTCTGTTTAATGTTTAATGTCTTCTGGGTGTTGATGATAATGAATTCTAATCATTACGAAATTAGCGCGGTATAGTAGGTAGGTATTAATTAAGGAGAACTCGATTTTTGTAACAATCGTCCGGCTTCATATCGTTTCCATCATCACATCAGATCTCTCACTGTTATATAACATTGTCATAAAAACCTACTTATTATAGGTAAGTACCTACCTGTGCAGGCAGGTAGGTATACAAAATGCAGGCTAATTTTTATATGGACAACTCAGTCCACTTGCAACTTTTGACACTAATTCACCAAGGTCTACTTATGTTACGAGTTCTTTTATGTAGATATTCTAGGTAGGTATACCTACAGCATATTTTCTCTTTGTTCAGTAGTTGTAACTAGGATCGTTGTAGTAAATTTGTAAGCCGGTCATGGCATCTACAATAAATTAATATTAAAGAGTACATAAGTATACTGTAGCAAAATCCAAACATAATATCTATTAACAACAATGATCCCTAGATTTCTTTATGTAGAAAGAGCTGAAATATTGTTTACAATTTTACAATTATATAGTTACCATAAAATAACAAAAATAGCACTTTATCTCTTTCTAACGGTTATTATGATAGATCGCCGATATTCTCGTAAAGCTTGGCTCCGCTATAGCTCTGATCAACTATTCTATGGTCATATCAAATACAAAATGGATCAGGAAAGTTAATATGAGTGTAATAATTAAGTCCGTTACAGATCAAAGTAATGGTAAATATCTCATGGCGAGTATTCGATTTCTCGATCGTATACGATCCTCCGTCGTCACGGTCGGATTTGATGTATTCCACATTCATCGAAAAATAACAAAAGGGAGCAAAGTATATAGGCCCAAAAGGTGGAGCAACTTTAGTTAACGTTTGTTACTGGAGCAAAATATTACCATGAGAGGACTATATATATATATTGTATATAAATGAAAAAATGTTTTCGCTAACAACACATGTTGTTAGCAATATAGATTAAAACATTTTTTTCATTTATGTTCTTGTTTTGTCCTTTGTTTTGTTAGAGTTCACATTTTTTATCTACGAACGACGATTACCCCACATGAATGGGATAGTGATAGAAAGGTGATAATTGAAGAGTCGAGGAGCTATAGATAGACAGATAACACTTTATTGTACTTTCTTATTACAATTAATTACTATATATTATTACTATGTTATTATATTACTAGTATAGATTACTATGAGACAATATTAAGAGAAATTGTGTTCAATAGCTTATTTCAGCATTATATTTCAGATTCAATTTAGTAAAAAAAAAACGTATGTAGAATTCTAATTTTCATAATGGACTGAATGTAAAATGAACTATTTGTGGATATCCTTGGTGGTGGTATATTTTGGTCAAATGTGACCATAAGCATATTGCCATCGACCGAGCTAAGTTCCACACTCCGCATTTTACTGAAAATGTTGCATTGTGACAGGGCATTTTGCGAATGCCTGCCTACCTAGCTACCACCCTCAAGTAGAAAATCTGTCGCAAAGCACCTAACATCACTGACACATCTTCGACCAAATCATCACTTTCTATCAAGTGAGTTAGTAGGCTAAAGTTAGAAATACTTAAACAGCAATAAGGCTAGTTTTAGTTATTTATTAATTAAATATCACCTACTTAGGGGATTTTTATAAGTAAGAGCCAAAATATTTACAGTGTTACCTATAAACTCTACATAACTTAATTGACTACCTACGTACTGTTTAAATCAGCTGTCAATTTAAACACCGTCCCACCCTTGTTTAAAAATTTTAAATAACAAGATGGCGCCCATATTTCAGATCAGCTGATTGAGTTATTATTGAGGTTATTGATAAGAAAGCATACAAAACTATAAACACGACATACTCTGTTAATAATTCGTAAAAAATATATCAAGTAGAAATATAAAATAGTTGATGAAATTACAGAAAAAACGCAGGTATAGTTCCTGACTGAAGAATATAATGACTGTACCATATTTTCCTATAAGATGTAACAAAAGGCAACTTGGGCAATAATGTGCCAATGAGTCGCGTAGGTTAATGCGTATTATACCACCATTCACGTTGATGTGAGTAGGGTGTTGCTAACACTGGGTGCAAAATTCTCCGTTCAATCTTAATGTAACGGGTGTTTTTTTTCGAGGTATAGAACTTTAAGTTGGCATTACTGTTCAAGATGGCGACCGATTTAACAGCTGTCAAGTGATTTATTCTCAGTTTGGTTTGGCAATTCATCATGAATAGACTCACGCCTGAACAACGCTTGCAAATAGTGCAATTTTATTTCGATAATAATGGTTCTGTGTGGAATACGTATCGCGTCCATTTTATAGTCGACAAAATCGTCCATCAGAGCAGTTAATTCGACTAACCATGGAACGTTTTCGCACCACGTTTACTCTTATTGATAACTCGCATCCCCAAAAACGCCGTACGGTGCGTACAGCAGAAGCTATTGCTACTGTAGAGCGTAGCATTGAGGAAGACCCGAATGAGTCCATCCGCCATCGAGCACAGGAATTGGATCTGTGTCCATCCACTTTATGGAAGATTTTGCGGAAGGATCTTGGTTTGCGTGCTTACAAAATCTAACTCGTGCAATAATTGAAGCCAAACGATCATCAAGCAAGGCGTAGATTCGTCGAATGGGCCCAAAACGAGATTGCCGTTGTTCCCGATTTTCATAAGCGAATTTTATTTAGTGATGAAGCGCACTTCTGGTTGAATGGCTACGTCAACAAACAAAACTGCCGCATTTGGAGTGAAGCTAATCCTCAAGTGTATGTCGAAACACCGTTACATCCAGAAAAACTGACTGTTTGGTGCGCTTTATGGGCTGGTGGAATCATTTGTCCGTACATCTTCAAAAACGATGATGGCCAGAACGTTACAGTCAATGGTGATCGGTATAGAGCCATGATTACTTTTCATTCCTGAATTGAACAACCATGATGTCCAGGAGCTGTGGTTCCAACAAGACGGCGCAACATGTCACACAGCTCGTGCCACAATCGATTTATTGAAAGACACGTTTGTTGACCGCCTAATTTCACGTTTTGGACCTGTGAATTGGCCTCCAAGATCTTGTGATTTAACACCGCTAGACTACTTTCTGTGGGGCTATGTAAAGTCATTGGTCTATGCGGATAAGCCACAAACGCTTGACCATTCGGAAGACAACATTCGCCGTGTTATTGCCGATATACGGCCACAAATGTTGGAAAAAGTCATCGAAAATTGGACGTCCAGATTGGACTACATTCGAGCCAGCCGTGGCGGTCATATGCCAGAAATCATATTTAAAATGTAATGCCACAAGATTATCTTTCGGATAAATAAAATTCATGTCAATCGAATAATCCATCGCTGTTTTATTGCAATTTAAAGTTCTATACCTCTAAAAAAAACACCCTTTACAATGATGGCCCGAAGGTAGCAAGTATTCATACTACCAATAAAATTGGTAATCATTTATAAAATCGAAGCGAACACTTTTTACAATTATATTCTTGTGTTGTAAGCGAAAATATTTTAAATGTAATGTTGTTCAGTCTTTTATATTGATATAGCTGACATATTTACTGACCCCACATAAGGGTGATTGTCGGTAATATTTAACCCTTGTAAGGGAAGGAAGATTGAATTTGAGGAGCTATGTTATAGAGAATACCAGTAAGAAGACGTAAATGTTATAACTAGAGTTTTTTTTATTATTATTATTTATAAATCTACACTCCACAGACTCCAGGGTCCGAGACTTTTTTTAATTTTGACATTTTTTTTTGAAAACAAGAAATATTAAATAGGAAACAATATGCAACATTCTAAGGGGGAACAGTGTTAAGTTTTTTTTCGTTAATGTCATTAGCACTAGCATCCAGAGCAGACCAGTATCCTCCAGCAGCACCCGTTCACGAGTTGACGCATGTGCCAGCCATCGCCTTCCTCAACCATTTTTGAGGGATGATGGCGACCCGACACACAACAGCGCCGCTAGACAACACCTTTCAGTGAGCATGACCGCTCCGGATACCCGTGTCAACGATTACAATTTTAAAAATAACTTGAGACTACAATAAAATAATATACCTACAAAAAATTACATATTTTGTTATTATCCCACATTCACATTTTAACGGCCTCCATTACCGCGCTATTTCAATCTTTGATCGCCATTTTAAGGTTGTAATCATGGATGGCTTTTGGTGTCGCAACCATCGTCTTCCTGACGAACCGTCCTATGGCGTCTTCTTCGTCATCTGCGTAGTATATGAAGGTTCCAGTATGCCGTGAAACAGCAACGATGGCGTGCGGAACGCTCTCATGCAACTTCATGCTGCTCATGGTCTTGATGGCGATGACCGACTCGTATGTCAGTCCCTGCGCTTCGTGGATGGTAAGGGTGCGTGATCCACTTCCCTCTCTGTAGCCCTGGCTTATCAGGATCTCCTTTTCTTCCTGGGTGTGAACCAGGAATAAAGTGTTAGGGAGGGATTTGGGGGTTTTGGCACCTGTGTACCTTTCAAGCTTAAGGGACTTAATACGGGGAGCTGAGGAATATTTAGTATATTTCCCTCAGTGCGTACGCGACATCCATTGGGTTCCGATGCGTGCATAAGACTCCTGGGTGACGTTTGTTACCAGGTTATATCTTAATACGAAGAGATTTTTTCTATCGATATAAGGCAGCTGATTGACATCTCCGATGAGGACAAGTTCATCGACTCCAGATAGACTGGAAGCCATGACTATGGCTCCAAAATGGTTCATTAGAGCTCTCAGTTGTTTTAAAACCATATACGAGGATATGACTACAGATTTGGGTCTTTCATAATACCTTTTAGTTCAGTGTTGTCACTTTAAAATACGTTCGACTGCATTATCTATTGCTTAGCTAAATAGGTGCTAAGTAGCGTTCATAGGTGTGAAATATTAAAACATTATTAAACACTGTTTAGTTCTCCATTACTTAGCGGATTTTTTATAAGTAAGGGGGTTAAACTATAAATTTATTCGCAACATTTAAAAAAAGTGTTTTTTTTAAAGAACCCTTATTAAATAATCCGAAAAAAAAGACGGATTTGATATGTGAGTGTATGTGTTAAATAAACGTACAAATTCCACCAAAAAATTGAAGTATTCAATATTTGTTTGTTAAGTTGTAAAGTTTAGTATATTTGCCCATTTATAGTAGTGGGTCCATGTCCGCAAACAGCTACTACTCTCGTAAACATTAGTTTGTGTGAGTATTAGCAGCGTGAGGTTATACAATATGTTCATTAATCATATCGACAGCCTTTGTGTCTCAGGTTGGGGACTTGTTATCGGTAAAACAAGTGTTTAAGTGCGATCTAACTAAAGATATACATACCCAAATAACATTTACAAAAAAAAAAAATGTACAAAAAAATTTAACAAGACAAGCCAACAATATCTTATTAAGACCACCTAGAACGAAATATGGTAAAAAAAACTTAATGTATGAAGAAGCACAATTGTACAATAACCTACCGAAAGAAATTAAGGAAACTAAAACTTTATTACTTTTAAGAAAATGCTAAAGCTACATGTTTTGAAGGATTTCTCGTAACTATGTAAGTAATATTACAACATTATTAACGCTACAAGGTATTACTATGCACAAGACCTAAATAAACACTCACTTGTGCGGCAACGCTTGCAAGCGGGCGCAGCAAATGGCATGCGGCATACGGAGGGTAGATATTTTGTTATTTTTTATTATAAAATTCTTACGTGGTGTATCTATTTGTTGATTTTGTTTTATGTACGCTTAGTGACATTTGTAGTTTTGTACACTACGATCTGTGGCACAATATGTATATTATAAGCTAATATAAGTATCTCAGTAAGTGAATAAGTGTTCGTAGAATCTAACGCGTGATATTTTATAAAGTCTTTGTCTTAATTTAATACTATCGGCAACGCCATCTAAGAGTTTCATTTAAGAGCGTGATATTCTTGTGTCGGTATCATCGCGCGTGCGGTCTACTGACAGACTTGCAAAAATGCTGCCAGGAGCTTATTTTAACCAAATCTAAATTAGTCAATGCCAGCGAAGCTAAAACTACCACGGCAGCTGGCACCAGTCTGGCAAAACACACAGTATTGTAATAAATTATAGAGGTTTTGGTGTGTTAGTGTATGTATCAGATATGTATGAATTCCACCGATTGGAAATCCTAAATGTAATTATTGTTGTTGTCTTTATAACACATGACTGATAATGACAGTAACTGCTTGCGGACATGAATCATACATGTCCGCAAGCAGTTACTTATTATTGTCTGCAGTTTTGATTTATATGGGTAGCTGCGCGGTTGTGCTATTTGCATGCACTGCAATGTACTACACTGTATATGTTAGAGTTTCCAAAAAATAACACTTATGGTAAGCGATATCTTTAAACAGCTTAATGTTTATCTTATAAAATATGTAATTATTAATCAAACTAAGAAGGCCTGAAGTACTCAGGGAAACTCCACTGTTGCAGGTTTAAGAGTTGTTTATTCAAAGCTGAAAATTATTCAATATAATAATTGAATCATTTTCAGCTTTGAATACACAATAATTAAACTTGCAATAGTGGAGTTTCCTTGCTCCAAAGCCGCTACAATATCCGCTATCGAAACGGCGCACTAAGTGCCCTCTAAATTCAAAGATCTTAACATTATTAAGCTCAAAATTGCAAGCAACACCTGCCAGCAGTCAAATTTCAAATTAACTGACGATGTCGGCTGCAACTTGGTTGTATAACTGGAAATACAACAGAAGGTACGAGTAAGGTACGATGTTCTGAAATTTTAGTAAATAATACAGAATAAGGGACGTGTATAAGTCGGATAACTGATTAACCTACTTTCAAGTTTATTGGTATGTCAGCTCAGATAAATAAATAAGTCCAGATGGAGATAGAAGTGAAGTTAAAAGAAACATGTTGACCTATTCAGAAGTAAGGTGGACTCTTGGAACGTGAAGGGGACAGTATGCTAGGAGCATATTTTTTCTGGCTTCACTTGATTCCGAGCCATTATCCATCCTAAACTTCTTTATTTATCTGAGGTGGTAAGAAATGAAGTAAAAATATCATGATATACTTGAATAAACAAGCGTATATAAACTGCGGAGTGAAAGTCCGTATATCGATAACAAAATTTACCAGCCCTTGAAGATATCTAGGCAGCCCAGATGCTCCATATTATTAGGATAACGAGCAACAGCCAAAAATTTTACACACATCTCCAAAAGCGAGCAGCAGCTATTACGAATTCAATCCCTCCTCCCAAAGTAGGCTTAGCGTTGGGACCTGAATTTTGATCGTGACCGTGTTTTGTTTGTCATCAATAAATGGGCTCAATGTGCAGAAAATATCAATCACATTGAATATTTCAATATTTGAGAAGGAAACATATTTTATAACATTCCAGATGGATGAGTAATCCAATCTTTAAATAATATAATATCGAAATGAAGTGTATTTAATTTGAAAGTTAAACAACAGTTTTCGAAATTTACCCCAAGATTTAAGATACTCTACTTAGAGCATAATTTAACTGAATCCCCGATGTGTTAATTCAATTCGTGTAGGTATATCAATAACATAAGAACATGATCAGCTAAGCTTGGAAAAAATATAATTTTAATTTGGTAAGTTTATTTCTAGTTAGATAATTAAACTTAATTGATAATCAATGTATTGGTTTTAAGTTTAAAAATATGGTGTATTTTTTTTATTATGGGTGACAAACAAGCAGGCAGCCTGTCTGATGGAAAACGGTAACCGCCGCCTATGGACATCTGCAACACTAGCTGCGCTGCCGATGCGTTGCCTGCCCAGAGAGGAATTTGTAGATGACCCTTTTGAACTGGTCCATGTCGTAGCTTCGCGGAAAGATCTCCGGAGGAAGGTCGTTCCACATCCCACAAGTTCGCGGTAGAAATGAGCGAGAAACGCGAACAGTGTGTGATGTCCATACTTGATAGATGTGGGGGTGGATCTTTTGACGGTGTCGAGATGTGCGATAGTAAAATTTTGACGCAGGAATAAGGTCAAAAAGCTCGTCGGAACATTCCCCGAAAAACAAGCGGTAAAAAATACAAAGGAAACCTACATCTCTACGGAGACTGAGAGGATCCAGCTTGTCAGAGAGCTTGGGATTGTCGACAATTCTGGCGGCTGTCGCTGTAGGGAGTCGAGAGGCTGAAGTTGGTATCTACCTCGTATTTGATGATATTAAAGACGTCAGAGAAAAAATCTAGGAGAATTCTTCCTAAGAAACCTCTACTACTAGCGATATTAAAAAATTGTGCTAAAGCAAAAAAAATCTACCGAACTTTATGCCACGTATTTGAGTTTTGTGATACAAGTAAACTTTATTTTAATAACAATTTACTAAAATACTACTTAAATACTGTAGAATTATTTGGCTTCAGTAGTATTGGACGGCTACATATGAAGCGCCAATATAACTTCTCTTTCTGTTATTCGTTATCTTCAATATTGACGGTCGTGACCATCTACACCATATGTCTTAATCCTAGTGATAGAGCTTCATCTGGAATTGTTGGTGCCTACTTGCGTTGTGTACAAAGTAATCCTCGAAAACTGATTGGCGATAATTCGGACTTGACAGCGTATTGGGCTACAACCAAGGGATCTATTTTCTTCTATTTTGCCGGTGACGATTCCTTTTTTAAGTTGCCACTATCTTTCCTCACAATGTGACCGAGATAATTGAGAATCCTTTTCAGATACGTGGACGAAATCAGATTTTTTATTAGATAGATAGATAGATAATTCTTTATTGTTACACCACTTACTATACAAAAATAACATCAAAAAGAAATCTTACAATAAAGTGTCACAATGGGCGGCCTTATCACTAATAGTGGTCTCTTCCAGGCAACCATTTTTATATTTAGTTTTTTGAGAATAGAAACATTACTCCGGTGATCTGTCCACGGTATCCGTAACATTTTTGTGCAATTCAAATCCATTAATGCGACAACGTTGTGATGATTTCAGTGTGCATCCCTCAACCCTATATATAGAATTAATTAAGGACTAAGAATTCGTTTTTCATTTTTGTTGCAATTGGGGTTTTGCGGTCTTTCCAACTCCTATGCAGCCAAGCATGGCAGTGTTAGCCCTTGTAATTTACGCATATCAGTTTCGCTGGATACATCGTTGCTGATTTTTGAGCCTTATTTTTATACTATAAATATAATTATTTTTGATTTTATAGTTACCTATGATTTCTAGGTTGAGTTATCCTGTGTTCTAAAACTTTTTTGCACCATCTACTATTATGATACTTGTTTTGGCCTTGTTTGAGCAGCCCCAGGTCTTTACTTTACCTATGCTCCACTTTATTGGGAAGAGTTGCCGTTTTGTCTTAAGTAGCGGCCAAAAGTGTCGTATCGTCAGCATAGCGGAGATTTGTGATCTTGACCTTCCCAATAATAATACCACCACCCCAGTATTTGCAAGTCTAATTACCTTAGCTTTGGATTAATGAGGGCATTAATATTGCTAAAAAGTATGTTATGCACCACTCACGTAAATAATGGTATGCTGCATGTTCAACGCATTTTTTATTTAGTAGCCTTTAACAACATTTAACTTTATTACGATATGGTATTATTCTTAGATTTTTAAGCCTCTAGACTTCTTACCTTCCCAACTGTACGGCATATAATATTACACCAATCATATGTACCTAAAAGAAACGACCATTCCTCCAATGAAATGTTACGTTGAATTTAAGGATAGGTATACTCAAATTGCAGTACATCTAAATATAGACCTACAGCAACAGAAAAATCTGAATTTTTCATAACCCCATAGACCAAGAGCAACGACAAATCTGAATTTGTCACAACCTTTGGTCTTCACTGCTTCAAGGCAAGATAATGTGGCCACAACCTCGTTTCTTATGATTTATTTTGATCCGTGTCTTATTACATTGTGACGTACCTATTACAATCTACCAGGCACAGTTCTAAACATACACGTCGATCTTTCCTCGCAAAAATAAAACAAAAACGTATAAACACAAAAATATAAGGTACTATACACATTTTTCTACAAATTTTTATTCGCCTCACGTCTCGAGTGTTCTTGACTCGTCATAATGGGTTGACATACAACACTATATTTTACAACGAATACTAGAGTTGAATAAACACAACTCGATGGCTATGATACCGTAGTGTATATTTTATTTTTGGAAGGTTATTAGTTAATAGGTTCATTAAAAGTGTCCTTGTTTTCCGTTTTTTCTTTAATAATGTCAGTTATAATATGCAGCTGTCCGAGCTGAGAACATTAATGATATTATTATAGAATTTTACATTCTATACGCGTTGCGAACAAGTTGTTAATTATTACTTCTGGAAGTTATATTTTGTATTTTAAATTTATGAAGCACTGTTTGCCGAATGGTAATAGTTATGGACTGCGGTGCCGCAGGTCCATGATTCGATACCCGCCGCCGGGTTGAGCTTCAACGCATGGTGGAAGGGTATTTTGCGAATGCCCGTCTAGCTAGCTACCACCCTCAAGTAGAAAATCTGTTAGCAAGCACTTAACAGTATTGGTTATAACTAGCTTGTTTATAAATATTAGCTAAGGACTATAATATCAAACGATTGATGTTCGGTGCGTTCGAAATTAACCATAGAGATAAAAAAAACTATTTTCTGTGGTGTTAACAATGACAGGTACCCATAGTGTAAAGTTCGTGAATAAAAGAGTGATTCGATAAAGACGATCGCGACGTAATGAAGCGAAATAATTTTATATTCATTTGTATTTTATTCATTCATTTTTCATTTGTATATATTTTACCTAAAAACTTGGTATGTACCTGCCTATCTGCTTTATAATAAATTTTTTATTAGGGATGCCTATTTTTCTTAGGTTGAATTGATATTGTTTTAGTTTTAACGAATAATTAAGTGAATATGTTAATAGGCTGTCAACTGGGAGTGGGCTGGAGCATTTGGACTGCCTATGAGTCTTCTATGACTTATAGGTTGTCTAAATGCTTTTATTGTAGTAGTGTACTGTTGTATATAGTTCATAGTATCTTGTTTAATAAAGTAAAAAAAAACCCACAATTGAAAAAAAAAAGTTAAGTTAGATTCCCCTCATCGTTTTTTTTCCAAATTAATTAGTAAATCTACTATATTAGGTATTGGCAGTCTATATATATCTGCAACAAATAATACTGTGCTAGGAAGAGACTAGTCCACCCACTACTGGACTCCACCCACTACTGGACTCCACCCACTACTTTTTTTTTTAAATTGTATTTTAAATTTGTCATTTATATTTTTAATATGTACTGAAATTTTGTAGCATATTTGTCTTTATTTACTCTTTATTTTTTAACACTGTTGTAGACGTTATACTTCGGTGACGTCAACACTGGGTCCATCGGAAGACCAGCGCTGGTTTATAACTAGCATTTATGCTGAGATGGTTCCAATTTATGACGGGTAGCATTAAATTAATGTCCACCTAATGTTAACTGTTCAATACTTTTTTTTGTTTTATTTCTAATATGTGTGCTAATTTGATGTTACAAGATGTCGTAAATAAATATATTTCATTTCATTTCATTTCATACTGAGGGTATCCTAGTGTGGGGGCTAGGGTGGCATGTAGATAACTTTGTTAAGGTATTATAGGTATAATTATGTACTTACCTAGTAAGTAAGTACATAATTATATTCTTTCAGTATCGTTTAACGGAATGTTTTTATTGACACTTATATTTGTACAACCTACTTAACTTAGATAAGTAATTACGTACCTAAATCTTTTAAGACTATATTTTTAATTTTGTCTATCTATGTTTAATATTCACTTTTTTGAACACTAAAATTTTTGGATTTGTATTTGTATTGGTTCTGTTGAGTTCTGGCAGCAGTGCCTGAGAGCCAGTATGTCTGTATGTCTCAGTACAACGGGCGTAGTTCAGTTCGTCACTTGTGATGAAATGCAACTGTTATAGGCAAAGGATACCGCTTAACATCGGGTGGGCCGCGTGCTTGTGCCATCGCAACACCAGACGAACAAGAAATTGTATGTCACCACAACATAGACAGTATACTATATATAGTGTCCTGTTATATATGATGTTCTTCCACGTCATATATCAAAACTTGAATTATTTGTATAAAAAAATTAACAGACACGGATAAAGACACAGCTACTGAAATAAATACACACGGCCCCGTTTTTCTCATATACGAAATATAATTATCTCATTTACATAAGCCCTCATCCAATGCCTATTATAATCATAATTCCCATATATCAGTTATTATCGATCGCCGAAAATTCAGCCAATTTAGACTAGATTCAACAAATAATTTTTTCACTCAAATCAGCCCGCATCGTTAAATTCTGTTCTATAATTTGGAATACATCAAAATACTGATACAACTAGTTACGCAAACAATGAGGCTTTTCGTAGATAATTGGCAACATCAGAATAAGGTCGCATAAACGAGGATGATTAAAAATAATATAATTGAGATATTTTAAAAGGGTAAAGAAAACAAAGTTGTTTTTTTATTGATTTATATATAGATATGAACATTTGGAACATTTATACTTTTTGAACATGTATACTTTTAACTGACATCTAAAAATAGAGGATTGTTTTTTAGTCGACACTTATATTTTATTGTTATTTATTATGTGATGACCAGGCATACATTTTGCTGGCATACTTTCAAGTTATCTATCCTCGAGCAACTGCTCATAAAAAGTAGACTAGCCACAATATGTTACGAAAAGATTTTGGTCACTTTGCCCGTAGGCCACCAGATAATCTAGAGAAGCTGGTTGTTTTCGGCGAATTATTTTGAAGTAGAAGAAAGGAGACCTCGCGGCCGATCACCTAGCCGTTGGTCGGACCAATTGACCGCCCCTGACTGGACTCTCTTACGACTGTCTTAAAAGAAGCTGAAAACCGAACGAAATGGAGAAGTATAGTACATAGAGCCACAAAGGCCTTTCAGGGAAACGACCTTCAGTAATGGAGTGTACGACCAAGAAGAAGACATTTTCAAAATGCCCTACCACCATGCTATTACAACTGCCATCCTAAGACAACAACCGGAACCGACCGCTTAATGTGCCCTCCGAAACACGGTAGCGCTCGGTAGTAACGTCACTAGCGGTCACTCATCCAACTCATGACCACCGCGAACGTTGCTTAACTTTGCTGACTGGTTAAGAACAGCTAAGCAAACTTCGCTACGATCGCTTAAAGAATGATTTATATGTTCATTTCGTTTTGAACAGTATTCAAAAATTATATGTTTTGTACGGACGTTTTGGACAATATCGAAGGTTTTTTTTAAGGCCGCTAGATTAAGTGCAGAATATAAAAAAAATATGGAACTTCTCCTTAAAGATTATGATCGTTTTCACATCTAACTTTAGCAAAAATGTAAACAATCTTATCCTTAAAAAAGTCAGGTGGAAACTTTGTAAATCAAATAGTTGCATCAATGTGATATGTATAATTTTCTCGAATTTCGGACAAATAAAAGTTCGTAACCATCACGCGCAGCGCGCAGTTAGATTATGGATCTTTAATTGATTCATGTTCTCTTTAATCTTCCACGGCTGCTAATTGTTCTGAACCGCCCTCTTAAGTTGGTATTTAAAAGAATTCACTGTATATGTATATTTAATGTGAACCGACAACCGGTTGTCAACTCGCGGTGCAATTAAATGTACCAGCTTGGATGTTTTGGTATAACGCCGTGTGATCGCTCGCTTGTAGCCTCTGTAGGTCTACTCCATGTGTTGTGCCCATGACCATCACCTTGAGTTGCAGCCTGAATGATTATCAAAGAAGTTACTACGGGAACTTTCATTGAGCAAAATAATGAATCAGCCGGACTATCTTACGGCGATCGCACATAGCTCGTGGGGCTATTCATTGCATTCTTAAGACGCGTTTCCAATCAGCAACTTGAATCCGGATCTACACAGTAAAGAGCAACAAGTTAATAATTTCATTGTTTTACTATATGGGGTTCCCACGTAAGATTTATAATTGAAAACATAAAAATTACATATTTATATTGACTTCTTACATATTTTCGTCACCAATTATTACGTTGAGTTACTCTTGTAAATGACCTGCCAAGGTAATAGTCGTATATGGCTTTTTGCTAATCTTTAAAATAAAGCGATTTTTTTTTCAATTCCAATGTTACAGTATTAAGCTTTTGCTCCAGCTGGTTACGGGATAAAGCATATACTATCACCACAGCTTCGTCTGCATATATGAGTACATTAACACGTTGTATACTTTCTCTGACAAAGTGACAGCTCAATATCCGTAAGTCAGGTTTTAAGTTTGGGTTGTATTTTAATATCAAAGAATTATATTTATTTTTATGTCATTCAATGTCAAACCAGTACCTAAATATTTGCATAATCGATCCAGAGATAAGATCAAACAAATGTAGAAACCGTCATCATATCGATATCAAGAGCAAATCAAATATTATGAGCTTGGTAACCTATGAAGGTAGTTCCAAATTATTTCAACATCATCAATCTGAAACAATATGGGAGAAAATATAATGATGTTGATTCAATTATATTCAATGGAAATAATTTTTCCGATGACTAGCATATATAAAAAAGGTCAAATACGAGGCAGACTCGTAAGAAGGAGAAATCCCTATTATATAATTATTACCACATAAACTTACTAAATTACAATGAAAGGATTATTTTTACTACAAGCGGGATTCGAACCCACGACCATCTGTCCCTATAGTCAGGACATGCCCTTCCAACTAATCTATCGTAGTCAGTGAGCTCATTTTTCGAACTATTCAGTAAGATTGTAAATACATATTCTTTACTCCCCTTTCAATCCCTCATGGGTTGAATTTCCAATAAAGCATATTTCTTCAACAACCTATTGTTAGGAAAAAATACAAACCTCTAACTTTCAAGTTTCGTTCTTCTTCCATTTATGAAGATTGGGGCCCTAAGGCTATATACCTAAGTTATTTATATTTTGAAACAAACTCGAAAAAAGTTTAACACTACATTGTAAACAACTAGTTAGAATACATTTTCTCCAGCAATATTAACACATATCTACCTACTCAGAAACAATGTTTGCCTATAAAAACCATGGTTTTGTGATAAGTCGGTATATACTAATCAAATAATTTCTGTACTGATATGCTTGTATAAAACACATTGATACCAGTGAGATAAAAATCATTCATCACGGAAAAGACCAGATATAAACAGCACTCTACAATTTGAGGATCAATTTTAAGCAATTTCGCATTTCAATCGATGATTATTTTGGTGTACATACATAATACTTGAATTTTATTATGGCAATATAAAATGTTGTATCATATACCTACTTTCATCATAAGTTATGATATGCATAGAGCGATGTTCAAGTTTGTACAAAGACCAATATGAATAGCCATATTTTCAAGTTGGATATTGGAAACCTAAATCAGACTTATAGATAACCCATCTCAACATAATTTATAAAAAAGTTTTTGTATCTCGTAGTCAGTATGTATGCTCACGTGAATTTCGTGAGAAGAGTTGTTATTTTTTATGTGTAAGTATGAGACACACCTGTGTTGGCAGAAACCTATATTGTAACACGTTGTAAAGAGGCCATAAAGATATTCGATCTGGCTTTAGTAACGACTGTTTTATGGTACAATTTTATATCATGTATTTTCTTGCTAGCGTTTAGGATTACGTAAGGTAGATGGGGAATCTTCTTGCTACGTGTGTCTCAACTACGATTTAGAATATTTTCTATGAGTTTTTTGGGTATAATTTGGCCCGATTCTTCCGAGCTTAAATTACTTAAGCAATCTGTAAGTCAATTAATAAGTAATATCAGAATATAGACTCAAACGCCTTTTCCAAATATTTTTCAGCACTACATTTAATAAGAATCGACATGTAGTGCTGGTGAGTGTGTAAATACACTTCGAGAACCAGACCTGAAGACTAATATTTTGAAGAAACAAGTGCGGTGCCTATCGTTACTTAATTTAAATGTTTGATCACTACCGCAACTACCATATGCAGGCACTCACTATGGACATATTTTTCTATCTAGTCACTAAAAATCCATAACTAACAGGCCGGCTGGGGCCGGTTTGAGACAGAACACTATATAATTTTCTGTCACAAACCGGCCCCAACAGAAAACCAGCGCTGGTTCTACATAAGTTGGGGACCGATTTATGATATGAGTGACCGATTTATGACCTTAAAAATATTTTTATATTTATTTAAAATTATAAGTTTTCACCTTAAGTCATTTGCTGCTGCCGTTAGTAAAATATATATTATTTTATTTCATTTTTTTCGTAGTAAACCAGAGTCATCAGACCATGTAACACACGAAAAGCTTAAATAGCATGTAAGTTTTCTATAAATCCATATCAACCAAATACATTTCATATGTTACATGTCATTCTATAATGTGTTATTAGCTAATTATATTAACACGTTATGGATTTATATAACTTTCCATCAAGTAATACATGAAAAGAAAAGAAAACCAATGAGGTAGCTTTAAGGTCACTTAGATAATTTACTGTTAAAATATGATATTGTATGCAAAACAACTGAGATGCCAGTAACAGTAACGCTACAGAAATATTTAGACAGCAGAAAACTACGTAAACGAGTCCTCTATTTGAAGTGAATTTTTTTTGCGAATTTTACATTATATATAAATATTATGATAAACCGAAAAATACTCATATTAGGGATTGAATACAGCCCGCGGTTGCACCCACGCGGTGATTGATGATGATAAAATGTATCATATTATGTGTTAATCCAGTGCCTCATCTTCTTCCGGACTCATGACACAACTACAATGCTCATCTGGATGTACCATGGGTATTTTTGATTCCCTTCTACTCTACCTCTATACCAAATTTAATCAAAATTGGTCCAGCCGCAGGAGCGTGAAGAAGTAACCAATGTACAAACACATAAACTTTTGCTTTTATAATATTAATTTTATGGTGATCAATTTGTTACTATAAAAAAATTATATAACTTTTTATAGTATTTATGGTTCTCTATTTTGGCGATAATGGCTTATACATAAAGATATATGGCTTATATATATGGCTTATATATATAGATTATGGCTTATACATATGATGTCTCGGGCTTTTTTGTAGAACTACTTATGGTTAACATTTCCATTATACATTATGTATGTGAGATACTACAGGTTTTTGCAACCCACGGCAGAATATGTCTCATGTGACAGAATTGTTCCTACCTACTTGACACTTATCGTTAAATTTTGGACAATACACACAACATCTTTATAAATTATAGCCTATGTGGTATTTTGATGTGTAAGCTTATATACAATATTGTGAAAAAGTTTATTAATTCAGTGGTTTTTTTGTGAAAGAGTAACAAACATCCATACATACATCAATACTGACAAACTTTCACGTCCATAATATTAATAAGGATTTTGCATGACGGCAGGGCATTTTGCGAATGCCCGTCTGGCTAGTTACCACCCTCAAGTAGAAAATCTGCCCCCTAGTACTTAAAGGCGTGTTCCAGCAGCTGTCCTTGAGAGCCAGTAATCCAAGGTTAGCCTGCGCACTATTTTTGACTACATCATCACCACACCACAGGTGAATTAATAGTCAAAAACGAGCCTATCAAAAATAAAAAAAATATCATCAGAGCGAGTTCGAGAGCAGGTACGCAAGTACACGGTGGGCACTGCAGATCCTGTTGCGTACCTACTAATGTGAGTGATAATAATATTTTAATATATTCTCTATAATTGAATGATACCAAAACATCCGGTGATGTGTGGTTGTTTACTTATGGGTATATAAAGAGGTTAACCTTTGCCTACCCTTTCGGGTAAATCCAGACACATTTATGTTTATTTTCAATACAGCTACCTGTTGGCAGTATCCATCTGATATGTGTCGTATCTAGAAGTGGACAGTGGTTAATGTCATTGACTTCGTTGATTGTAATTAGCAGAGGAATCTACGTATAATATTTTAAAGGGGAAAGTTTTGTATTTTTGTATGTAACGAATAAACTTAAAAACCACTGTACCGATTTGAAAAATTCTTTCACCGTTAGAATTCTACACTATTCTTGATGAACATAGGTCATTAAAAGTTGTTTTTTTTTGTTATTTGTTAATATACGTGCGAAGCTGGGCTGGGCCGCTAGTTACCAATAAATATAACACACTTAAGATTTTAAAGTCCAAGGCTGAACAAGTTTCACAGACGGATCTCATTTTGTTTCGTCGTTTTGTAAGTGGCTCAGTGGTCAAGTAATTTAGTTCTTGCTTCAACATGGAAATTCCCAAGACATACGTATGTGTATTATAATGGAATTTCCTACCGTATTTTTTGTTAAGCTCTTTCGTCTCTTAAGCTCGATGGTCATTGGTTATTAAGAAATTAATCTAGATTCTTCGGGACTCGATAATACTAGCCTTGGTGTCGATGCATTTATTGCCTTACTTGGGCTCCTTATGACGAGTATCACACACTCATTGCCCATTCCGACCTGTGCCGCCACGCCGTGCACACCTGTCTACAGCTCCGCCAGTATCTCCCAGTGAGACCGCAATAGTCCCCGCACTATTGCCGTCTCACTCGGGTCATCGTTCCGACGCTAGTTGCAGACCAGTGCCTTGGAATACGCAGTCCTGACGAAGTCTTTGTTTTGTGTGCAGAAGCTGAGCAGCCGCCGAACGCCGAGCAACGCGAGCTACGAGCTCGCCGTGCCGTCGCGCAGAGGCACTCTAAGACGTCAGGCATTACCACCTACCCAAGTCCCTTGTTTCGGACGAACAACATCATATCGGGCTGGTGGTCTTGTTTTGACCGCACTTTTCGGTGCGCATTTCACCACTTTACTACCCGACACAACATAGTAACAGTCGCGTAACAACACACTTTGTGCTGTTAAGCGACGTCGTTCAGGCGTGGGGTAGCGTCAGCCAAACCCGTCTGAACGATCAAATCCGCCATTTGCTGCGGTCGCAGTGTGACACCCTACGGTGACAACGGCCACTGTTGTTGTTTTGGTTTAACCTTGCACCGTGGCCTTTCCCGCTTCACGGGTCAGCCGAAGCAAGCTGGGCTCCGGGATTACTGGCCTTGGGGTCGCCCCTAGTCAACCCCGGAGTAGCGCTTAGGAGCACCCCTCTCCGCCGAGAAAAAAGCTCGGAGAGGGTACACAACTAGGGCACACCTTAGGTACACACTCCCTCTCACACAGTGAGCTCACAAGGTGTGTGAGGGAATTCAAACCCTTGATAGGGCGTCCTGAGTATTCCCCTCAGGATGCAGTCCCGTCCCTCTAACGGTGAGGTGCAGGTCCTTCAGACCTTCGCCCTCCGCCACCCCGATCTGTATGTTGCTCATATGCAACTCCTAGAAGAGGAAGCGAGTGCCCGCCTCACGGACACTCTTATTGCTCCCTCCGGGACTTCAATCCCGGAGGCCAACGTCCCTCCTCTGACCCGGTCCTTCTCAGAGGACAGCCCGCTTTCGCCCGCCCCGGGCCCGGACAATAGACGCACGGTGGCAGCCCCTCCCCGTGAGAGGTCTCGCTCGCGCTCACCGATCGGGAGGCCAGCGAGCACCCGTCCCTCCATCGCCGTTGTCGAGCCCACTTCGGACTCCGAAACGGAGATGGAAGTAGATCCGAGTCGCGCCTTACGCACTGACTCGGACTCCGATAACGACGGCTATACCGTCGTTGACCGCAAACGCAAGCGTGCTCCTAAAGCCGCTAGTTGCGCAACTTCCGCCCCTCCCGCCAAGGCACCCGCTAAGGCCCCCGCCTCCGGCAAGAAGCCGACCCCCGCCCCGCGCCCCGCGTCTCCTCCCTCCGCTCCGGCCACTACTGCCGCGTCCCCTCAGGACGCGAGCGCGCGCCGCGAAAAACCGCCTCCACCCCTGTTCATTCAGGACAAAACCAAATGGGACATGCTGTCCCGTTTAGTTTCGGATCGTGGGATCCATTACACTAATGCCCGCTCCACGCAGCAGGGCATTAAAGTCCAAGTGCCCACCAGTAGCGACCACAGAGCGCTAACAAAGCTCCTCCGTAAAGAGAGCATAAGTTTTCATACTTATGCGCTCGAAGAGGAGAAAGTCCTCCGAGTGGTCATCCGCGGTGTGCCCAAGGAGGTACATACCGATTCGGTATGTGCCGACCTGAAGGCACAAGACTTCCCCGTACATGCAGTTCACCGCATGTACAGCGGGAAGGACCGCAGTCCCTACGATCGAGTACTCGTAGTACTAGATCGTACACCTGAAGGCAAGGCCATTTTTAATTTAAAAAAGGTCTGTGGCCTCTCAGGACTCGATGTCCAAGCCCCATACAAAAATGGGAGTCCCTCGCAGTGCCATAACTGCCAACTATACGGGCACGCCTCCCGTTTCTGCTTCGCTCGCGCTAGGTGCGTTAAGTGCCTAGGCGATCACGCGACAGCAGCGTGCACTCGCACCCGGGATTCACCGGACCCACCCAGCTGTGTTTTATGCGGTGCTCAAGGGCATACCGCGAATTACCGTGGTTGCCCTAAAGCACCACGAGTGAACCACAGGGTGGCAAGGCATAGGCCGACCCGTCCCTCTTACGACCGTTACCAACGGGTAAGCCCTAAACTAACGGTTGTACCTGCCTCACAGGTAATACCCGCGCCGCTCCCAGCCCGTAACGCATGGTCTAAACCACCCAGTATGGTTAAGACCGTCGCTACCGCCCGCGCCCCGGCCCGCGCGCCCGCACCCGCGCCCGCACCCGCACCCGCCCGCGCCGCGGCCCCTGCCCGCGCACCGGCCCCGGCTCGCCCCGCGCTCCCGGCACCCGTCGCCAACACCATTCGCGCGCCTCCCCGCGCCGCTTCCCGGCCACAAGCTCCACCTATGCCATTGATGGCTGCCCCTCTTCAAGAGGCAATCAACCTAGTCAGCGATCTGGCTATGTCGGTTGACATCAATGAGGTACAAGAGCTATTCCACAAGATGCAATACGCTCAATCCCCAGCGGACGTGATCCAATACACATTGGAACACGCGAATTTACTTAGCGCCCTTAAGCGCTTCGTTCCCCAGGCCCCTCCCCAGTACAACCACTATGGGTAGTACAACCGAACGCACGAAACCGTACTCAGTTTCGTTAGCGTCATTTAACGCTGACGGCCTCTTCAGACAACGTGACCTCGTCCACGACTTTTGTTGTACCCACCTTATCGATATCATATGCGTGCAGGAAACCTTTCTAAAACCGGGGAAGGCGAACCGTAGGTTTGCCAATTACAGAACGGTACGTGATGATAGAGTGAACTCCCGTGGGGGAGGCACTCTTATCTATTACAAAAGGTCCCTGCACTGCATTCCCCTACCTACCCCGACTCTTGTTAATATGGAAGCATCTTGTTGCCTCCTAGCTATGACTGGTCATCAACCTATAGTCATAGCATCCTGTTACCAAGCTTGCAAAAAGCCGATCGTCCGAGCTGACTTAGAAGCCCTATTCTCATTAGGAAGCGCCGTCATTCTGATTGGCGACTTCAACAGTAAGCACATCCTATGGAATTGTAACGTCAACAATCCCAGAGGTATTGCACTTGAAAACCTAATCGCAGAACTTAACTTTGACATAATTGCCCACTGAGCCCACTCACTACCCTTATATGGAAGACCACCGATCTGACTTGCTTGACATGGCACTATTCAGAGGCGTAACACTCCGGGTACGCTCCATAGAAGTGGTTCACGAGCTTCACTCTGACCACCGACCCATTATACTGAGACTAGGTCCCGACCCAACGACTGACCTCCCCCGCCCCACTAAGACGATAGTGAACTGGAAGCAAGTAGGCGATGCCCTAAAGGCTATCAGTTCACCGGACCTAGACAAGATCCCTGACGACATCCTGACAAAAGATGACGTAACCCTTGCGATCGATTCGTTCACCAATCACCTCTCCACCGTAGTAGGTGCATCCGCAAAGGAGGTCATAGTGCCGGACGACCGGCGCCTTGTCATTCCAGCGGATGTGAGACGATTGGTGACGGAGAGTAAAGCAGTGACCCGACATTACGACTCTTACCCCAGTAAAGAGAACAAAACTAAGAAACGCCACTTTGAACGCATGGTTCAAAGTCGCATGTCTGAGTTGCGTGATCAACAATGGGGCGATAAACTTTCAAACCTCGTGCCAAGCCACCATGCTTACTGGGACTTGGCGCGAGGCTTGAAAGGAAGTAACCATAACGACATGCCTCCCTTATACAGACCAGTCCCACTAGTCCCAGCGTTCTTTGACGAAGACAAAGCTGAGTGCCTAGCTGATAGCCTAGAGGCTCAGTGTTCCCCTAACGTAGATCACGTTGACCAAGCTCACCTCGATTCGGTGGATGCTGAAGTCGAACGTAAAAGCTCTGTGGTCACCTCTGCACTCCCACCAATCACCTTAGCGACTTACGCTGAGGTGGAGAGACTGATCAAGGCCCTCCGACCGCGCAAATCCCCCGGTGCCGATGGCATCTCCAACAGGGTTCTTAAAACCCTCTCTCCTCCTCTCATCCATCTCTTAGTCAGCATCTTCAATGCTGCTATGAGCCACTGCTCATTCCCAGACACCTGGAAATGTGCAAATGTCATTGGCATTCACAAACCAGGCAAAAGCTCATCTGACCCCACCAGTTACCGCCCCATCAGCCTCCTCAGTGCCTTAGGCAAACTTTACGAGCGGTTACTTGCAAACCGTCTCCAGTCCCATGCTAAGGAACACCACCTTATCCCAGATGAGCAGTTTGGCTTCAGACCCGGACACTCATGCGTCCAACAGGTGCACCGCCTCACGGAGCACATCATTGAGGGCTTCAATAAGTACCCCAAACCCCAGACTACGCTAGCAGTCTTCCTCGACGTAGCGAAAGCTTTTGACAAAGTCTGGCACAACGGCTTGATCTACAAGCTATACCAATTTGGCGTGCCAGAACGTCTTGTGCTCATCCTACAAGACTTCCTTAAAGCCAGAAGCTTTCGCTATCGCGTGGAAGGCACCCTCTCCTCCCCCCACCCAGTCAGAGCCGGAGTCCCTCAGGGCTCCGTGCTATCACCTATTCTCTTTGCACTGTATACCAGTGACATCCCACGCTCTCAGCCCAAAGTATTCCTAGCCCAATATGCGGATGATACCGCCATTTACACCACTGGGTGGCATATCAACAGACAGTCCTATTTCGTCATGCAACGGGCCATCACTGAGATCGGTGACTGGTTCCGAAAATGGCGCATCGCGGTCAACCCAGCTAAAAGCACAGCTATGTGCTTTACTGAGAAGACACGCTCCCCTTACCCGAAACCGCTTATTTTGTTCGACGAACCCATTCCCTGGGTTCCTAGAACAAAATACCTCGGAGTCACCCTCGATCGTCATCTCACCTTTAACGATCACATAACAACCGTCCGTAACAGAGCGGCCTTCATAATGGGTCGCCTTGGTCCCCTACTTCGCAAAGAGAGTAAAATGTCTCTTAGTAATAAGAAGACACTTTACAGTGCCTGCATCCGCCCCATCATGACTTACGCATCAGTAGTGTTTAGTCATGCTAGTGAGGCCCACCTTCATAAACTTCAAGTCATCCAAAACCGTTTTCTTCGTAATGCAACCGGCGCCCCGTGGTATATCCGGAACACCGAGTTGCATTGCGACTTAAACCTTCCCTCTCTAGCGCAGTTCAATAAGGACTGCGCCCGCCGATACTTTGATCGAGCGCCCCACCACCCGAACCCATTGGTTGTCCAGGCATCGAACTACTCGACTGCCTCTTCTATCCCATTTTTCAAACCCCCCCGTCGCCGACCACGGCAGGTATTAGACGACCCGGATGACCCCATCGCAGCCATTACGTTGGCAGCTTTAGCGTTATCCGCAAGTCGTCGAGGTAAAATCCCCAGGTGTGAGGTAATCAGAGGTCACACAATCAAACACCGAGCTCGCCGGCGAGCTCGAGGCAAAAACAAGGTCACGATAAATTGCTCTCCAAATAGTCAAAGAGTATTATTCAGTAGGGCCCAATTGTGCAACACTGCAGTTGCACAGAGGCATTTTGCTCCGATCCCCCCCATGTCTCTCGACAGCGAGACAAGCCGAGGTCCGAACCACAGTGGTGCCCTTGAGCTCGCTGTCAACCCCTCCTATAGTAGCGGTACGTTTTCGGCGTCCGCAGGAGACGGAGGTAGAAAGCGCTTTTCGCCTTCTACGCCCGTCTCGGGAGAAGTGCCTTCGGCACTTCTCCCTCCCGGGCTATTGTAGGGCCAGGCCCTCGCCCAAAACCCGGTGGAGCTGGACGACCGCACAGGCGGTAGCCAGCATCTATGTCCTCCCTAAACAACAAACAACACGAGTATCAAAAAGGTAAATTTTGAACATACAACAAATTACGCTATGAATACATATTATATAGAATAAATATATAATATGTTAGAGTTTATAACAAATAATATGCATGATAACGTTTCTATAGAAAACATTAATACATCTCAAAAATTTTGTTTTATCTAGTTTTGTGTCTATATATAGTAAATCGAATGAAAACAGTTTTATTTATGATTATTATGCTGTAACGTTGTGATACATTACATTAAAGATTTTTTCGTTTTCAATTCTTATAGCGTCATTCTGTTTCGCTCACTTGCAAGCAAAACGAAGTTTCTTTGTCTTCAGTTTGTCATTTTTCAAAGATTCTTCAAAGAGTCTTGACTACTGCAGGGGCCAACTCCCAGCTTTTACGAAACCATCAAGTAGCGTTTTGTTTTATGCTTAAAATAATCATTCGCAGACACGAACTATCACCGACCCACAATCACATCAAGCAATATTGGTTTGATCCCACTTAAAGAACGAATAAAATATATATCAAGGATGTGCAAGCGAGATGCCAGACGTTTATAATATAGCATTATCTCGCTCGCACTGTTCCGAAATACGATGTTATGGAACGGTTTTACCATATTTTTAAGTCATTTTTTTGTATGGTTCACAAAAACTGTCTTTAACTTTTTATAGTTGCACTCATCAATTAATTTTGCTTAATTAAATAATAAATTAAACTCCAAAAAGGTTATTTCAATATTCGGAAAAGTGTACTATAAATACTTCAGATTTATAAACCTGCTATGTGATTTAATTTTAAAATTATTTAGGCACATAGGGAACTGGTTTCTTATAAATGCAAATATTAAATTTGGTTATGTCGTTGAACTATTAATGAATAAAATCAATGAGTGGTCATAGTGTCATTTAGCCAAAGCTATTCTCAGTTTATTGATATAAAAAGCATTGTTATCAATGTAGGCCACGCAAAGTAAACATTGAAATTATTAAAAAAAATGATTTTATTATACAGGTTGGCCCTGAATACTAAAAAAATATATTTAAATGAAAGTGGAGTAAAAGATAGATTCGTTTTTTTTAATAATCCTGAAAAGCGCCATTGGGCTGCAAACACTCCTCAAATCTGGACCTCAAATTGCTGAAAATTCGCTGGCTGGCTGGCATATTGCGCGTGCAATACCGGCCATTTCTTCTCAGATATTGGTCTTCAACAGGGCAATCGTGGTTAGATTATTGCTGTTAACATGACTATTAATGTATTCCCACAGAAGTACTTAGATAAGTTGATGCCCCTTTTGAAATGGTCCATGTCGTAGCATTGCGCTAAGACCTCCGGAGGAAGGTCGCTCCACATCCCACTATTACGCGGAATGTGATGTGATGTTCATACTTGCTGGATGTGGGGATGGGACTGTTGACGGTGTCGAGATGTGCGGTGGTAAAATTTCGACGCAGGAATAAGGTCAAAAAGCTCGTCGGAACAATCCCAGTAAAACAAGCGGTAAAAAATACACAGGGAACCTACATCTTTGCGGAGACAGAGGATCTAGCTTGTCGGAGAGCTTGGGATCGTCGACCTCTTGTTTATGACTGCTAATGAGACATTAAATGTATAGCATGTCGCGTGATCTTGTTGACACCAAATAGCATAATTATTTGTAATTAATACTTGTAGTTGCGGGAAGAAAAAATCTCTTAATATGACTGTGCGTCGATCGTAATTTACAGTCACAGATTGCCCTCGCTGATCCTCAAAGAAATAGGGACCTATGATCCCGTCTGATCAAATGACCGCTGAAAACTGCTACTTTCGGCGAATGCAGAGCTTTTGATGTTTTGACCGTAAGTATATCAGAACAATATGAACGATGAACATTAATACACGAATTGCCATTGTGTTATTTTTTTTTTCGCACCCGTCAAGTGCTCCATGGCGACCACATTTCCAAAAATCGAACAGCTTATTCCCACCTCCTGCACACCGCTCCCTCATAACATTTCAACGCAATAGTGCTTTTAAAATCTTATGTCTTTTTGGCCCATCTGTATAAGGTCTTTGATAAGTTATATCAGATGTTTGATCTCCTGAATAACGCAGGTAATTCAATTTATTTTTATTTACTGGGTTTTAATAAGGCATACAGCACGGGTCGACGACCATTTCCGACCTGTGCCGCCACGCCGTGCACACCTGTCTACAGCTCCGCCAGTATCTCCCAGTGAGACCGCAATAGTCCCCGCACTATTGCCGTCTCACTCGGGTCATCGTTCCGACGCTAGTTGCAGACCAGTGCCTTGGAATACGCAGTCCTGACGAAGTTTTGTTTTCTGTGCAGAAGCTGAGCAGCCACCGACCGCCGTGCAACGTGAGCTACGAGCTCGCCGTGCCGGCGCGCAGAGGCGCTCTAAGACGTCAGGCATTACCACCTACCCAAGTCCCTTGTTTCGGACGAACAACATCATATCGGGCTGGTGGTCTTGTTTTGACCGCACTTTTCGGTGCGCATTTCACCACTTTACTACCCGACACAACATAGTAACAGTCGCGTAACAACACACTTTGTGCTGTTAAGCGACGTCGTTCAGGCGTGGGGTAGCGTCAGCCAAACCCGTCTGAACGATCAAATCCGCCATTTGCTGCGGTCGCAGTGTGACACCCTACGGTGACAACGGCCACTGTTGTTGTTTTGGTTTAACCTTGCACCGTGGCCTTTCCCGCTTCACGGGTCAGCCGAAGCAAGCTGGGCTCCGGGATTACTGGCCTTGGGGTCGCCCCTAGTCAACCCCGGAGTAGCGCTTAGGAGCACCCCTCTCCGCCGAGAAAAAAGCTCGGAGAGGGTACACAACTAGGGCACACCCTAGGTACACACTCCCTCTCACACAGTGAGCTCACAAGGTGTGTGAGGGAATTCAAACCCTTGATAGGGCGTCCTGAGTATTCCCCTCAGGATGCAGTCCCGTCCCTCTAACGGTGAGGTGCAGGTCCTTCAGACCTTCGCCCTCCGCCACCCCGATCTGTATGTTGCTCATATGCAACTCCTCGAAGAGGAAGCGAGTGCCCGCCTCACGGACACTCTTATTGCTCCCTCCGGGACTTCAATCCCGGAGGCCAACGTCCCTCCTCTGACCCGGTCCTTCTCAGAGGACAGCCCGCTTTCGCCCGCCCCGGGCCCGGACAATAGACGCACGGTGGCAGCCCCTCCCCGTGAGAGGTCTCGCTCGCGCTCACCGATCGGGAGGCCAGCGAGCACCCGTCCCTCCATCGCCGTTGTCGAGCCCACTTCGGACTCCGAAACGGAGATGGAAGTAGATCCGAGTCGCGCCTTACGCACTGACTCGGACTCCGATAACGACGGCTATACCGTCGTTGACCGCAAACGCAAGCGTGCTCCTAAAGCCGCTAGTTGCGCAACTTCCGCCCCTCCCGCCAAGGCACCCGCTAAGGCCCCCGCCTCCGGCAAGAAGCCGACCCCAGCCCCGCGCCCCGCGTCTCCTCCCTCCGCTCCGGCCACTACTGCCGCGTCCCCTCAGGACGCGAGCGCGCGCCGCGAAAAACCGCCTCCACCCCTGTTCATTCAGGACAAAACCAAATGGGACATGCTGTCCCGTTTAGTTTCGGATCGTGGGATCCATTACACTAATGCCCGCTCCACGCAGCAGGGCATTAAAGTCCAAGTGCCCACCAGTAGCGACCACAGAGCGCTAACAAAGCTCCTCCGTAAAGAGAGCATAAGTTTTCATACTTATGCGCTCGAAGAGGAGAAAGTCCTTCGCGTTGTGATTCGCGGTGTGCCTAAGGAGATACATACCGATGCGGTATGTGACGACCTTAAAGCACAAGACTTCCCTGTGCATGCGGTTCACCGCATGTACAGCGGGAAGGACCGCAGTCCATATGACCTAGTACTCGTAGTACTAGACCGTACACCAGAGGGCAAGGCCATTTTTAATTTAAAAAAGGTCTGTGGCCTCTCAGGACTCGATGTCCAAGCCCCATACAAAAATGGAAGTCCCTCGCAGTGCCATAACTGCCAACTATACGGGCACGCCTCCCGTTTCTGCTTCGCTCGCGCTAGGTGCGTTAAGTGCCTAGGCGATCACGCGACAGCAGCGTGCACTCGCACCCGGGACTCGCCGGACCCACCCAGTTGTGTTCTGTGCGGCGCTCAAGGGCATACCGCGAATTACCGTGGTTGCCCTAAAGCACCACGAGTGAACCACAGGGTGGCAAGGCATAGGCCGACCCGCCCCTCTTATGACCGTTACCAACGGGTCAGCCCTAAACTAACGGTAGTACCTGCCTCACAGGTAATACCCGCGCCGCTCCCAGCCCGTAACGCATGGTCTAAACCACCCAGTATGGTTAAGACCGTCGCTACCGCCCGCGCCCCGGCCCGCGCGCCCGCACCCGCGCCCGCACCCGCACCCGCCCGCGCCGCGGCCCCTGCCCGCGCACCGGCCCCGGCTCGCCCCGCGCTCCCGGCACCCGCTGCCAACACCATTCGCGCCCCTCCCCGCGCCGCTTCCCGGCCACAAGCTCCCCCTATGCCATTGATGGCTGCCCCTCTTCAAGAGGCAATCAACCTAGTCAGCGATCTGGCTATGTCGGTTGACATCAATGAGGTACAAGAGCTATTCCACAAGATGCAATACGCTCAATCCCCAGCGGACGTGATCCAATACACATTGGAACACGCGAACTTACTAAGCGCCCTTAAGCGCTTCGTTCCCCAGGCCCCTCCCCAGTACAACCACTATGGGTAGTACAACCGCACGCACGAAACCGCGCTCAGTTTCGTTAGCGTCATTCAACGCTAACGGTTTCTTTAGACAACGTGACCTTGTCCACGACTTTTGTTGCACCCACCTTATCGACATTATATGCGTGCAGGAAACCCTTCTAAAACCAGGGAAGGCGAACCCTAGGTTTGCCAATTACAGAACGGTACGTGATGATAGAGTGAACTCCCGTGGGGGAGGCACTCTTATCTATTACAAAAGGTCCCTGCACTGCATCCCCCTACCTACCCCGACTCTTGTTAATATGGAAGCATCTTGTTGCCTTCTAGCTATTACTGGTCATCAACCTATAGTCATAGCGTCCTGTTACCAAGCTTGTCAAAAGCCGATCGTCCGAGCTGACTTAGAAGCATTGTTCTCATTAGGAAGCGCCGTCCTTCTGATTGGCGACTTCAATAGTAAGCACATCCTATGGAATTGTAACGTCAACAATCCCAGAGGCATTGCACTTGAAAAACTAGTCGCAGAACTTAATTTTGACATAATTGCGCCCACTGAGCCCACTCACTACCCTCATACGGAAGACTTTCGACCTGACTTGCTTGACATGGCACTACTCAGAGGCGTAACACTCCAGTTACGCTCCATAGAAGTGGTTCACGAGCTTCACTCTGACCACCGACCCATTATACTGCGACTAGGTCCCGACCCAACAACAGACCTCCCCCGCCCCACTAAGACGATAGTGAACTGGAAGCAATTAGGCGTTGCCCTAAAAGCTATCAGTTCACCGGACCTTGACAAGATCCCTGACGACATCCTGACTAAAGATGACGTAACCCTTGCGATCGATTCGTTCACTAATCACCTCTCCACCGTAGTAGGTGCATCCGCAAAGGAGGTCATGGTGCCGGACGACCGGCGCCTTGTCATTCCAGCGGATGTGAGACGATTAGTGACGGAAAGTAAAGCAGTGACCCGACACTACGACTCTTACCCCAGTAAAGAGAACAAAACTAAGAAACGCCACTTTGAACGCATGGTTCAAAGTCGCATGTCTGAGTTGCGTGATCAACAATGGGGTGACAAACTTTCAAACCTCGTGCCAAGCCACCAGGCTTATTGGGACTTGGCGCGAGGTATGAAAGGAAGTAACTACAACGACATGCCTCCCTTATACAGACCAGTCCCACTAGTCCCAGCGTTCTTTGACGAAGACAAAGCTGAGTGCCTAGCTGATAGCCTAGAGGCTCAGTGTTCCCCTAACGTAGATCACGTTGACCAAGCTCACCTCGATTCGGTGGATGCTGAAGTCGAACGTAAAAGCTCTGTGGTCACCTCTGAACTCCCACCAATCACCTTAGCGACTTACGCTGAGGTGGCGAGACTGATCAAGGCCCTCCGACCGCGCAAATCCCCCGGTGCCGATGGCATCTCCAACAGGGTTCTTAAAACCCTCTCTCCTCCTCTCATCCATCTCCTAGTCAGCATCTTCAATGCTGCTATGAGCCACTGCTTATTCCCAGACACCTGGAAATGTGCAAATGTCATTGGCATTCACAAAACAGGCAAAAGCTCATCTGACCCCACCAGTTACCGCCCCATCAGCCTCCTCAGTGCCTTAGGCAAACTTTACGAGCGGTTACTTGCAAACCGTCTCCAGTCCCATGCTAAGGAACACCACCTTATCCCAGATGAGCAGTTTGGCTTCAGACCCGGACACTCATGCGTCCAACAGGTGCACCGCCTCACGGAGCACATCATTGAGGGCTTTAACAAGTACCCCAAACCCCAGACAACGCTAGCAGTCTTCCTCGACGTAGCGAAAGCTTTTGACAAAGTCTGGCACAATGGCTTGATTTACAAGCTATACCAATTTGGCGTGCCAGAACGTCTTGTGCTCATCCTACAAGACTTCCTTAAAGCCAGAAGCTTTCGCTATCGCGTGGAAGGCACCCTCTCCTCCCCCCACCCAGTCAGAGCCGGAGTCCCTCAGGGCTCCGTGCTATCACCCATTCTTTTCGCGCTGTATACCAGCGACATCCCACGCTCTCAGCCTAACGTCCTATTAGCCCAATACGCGGATGATACCGCTATTTATACCACTGGGTGGCATATCAGTAGAAAGTCCATTCCCGCCCTCCAACGGGCCATCACCGAGATCGGTGACTGGTTCCGTAAATGGCGCATCGCGGTCAACCCAGTTAAAAGTGCAGCTATGTACTTTACTGAGAAGGGCCGCCCCCGTTACCCGCAACCTATAACTTTGTTCGACCAACCCATCCCCTGGGTTAGTAAAACAAAATATCTCGGAGTCACCCTTGATCGGAATCTCACCTTTAGCGATCATATAACAACCGTCCGTAACAGAGCGGCCTTTTTAATGGGTCGCCTTGGTCCCCTGATTCGCAAAGAGAGTAAAATGTCTCTTAGAAATAAGAAGACACTTTACACTGCCTGCATCCGCCCCATCATGACTTACGCATCAGTAGTGTTTAGTCATGCTAGTGAGGCCCATCTCCATAAGCTTCAAGTCATTCAAAACCGTTTTCTTCGTAGTGCAACCGGCGCTCCGTGGTATATCCGGAACACCGAGTTGCATTGCGACCTAAACCTTCCCTCTTTAGCGCAGTTCAATAAGGACTGCGCCCGCCGATACTTTGATCGAGCGCCCCACCACTCGAACCCATTGGTTGTCCAGGCATCGAACTACTCGACCGCCTCTTCTATCCCATTTTTCAAACCCCCCCGTCGCCGACCACGGCAGGTATTAGACGACCCGGATGACCCCATCGCAGTCATTACATTGGCAGCTTTAGCGTTATCCGCAAGTCGTCGAGGTAAAATCCCCAGGTGTGAGGTAATTAGAGGTCACACAATCAAACACCGAGCTCGCCGGCGAGCTCGAGGCAAAAACAAGGTCACGATAAATTGCTCTCCAAATAGTCAAAGAGTATTATTCAGTAGGGCCCAATTGTGCAACACTGCAGTTGCACAGAGGCATTTTCCTCCGATCCCCCCCATGTCTCTCGACAGCGAGACAAGCCGAGGTCCGAACCACAGTGGTGCCCTTGAGCTCGCTGTCAACCCCTCCTATAATAGCGGTACGTTTTCGGCGTCCGCAGGAGACGGAGGTAGAAAGCGCTTTTCGCCTTCTACGCCCGTCTCGGGAGAAGTGCCTTCGGCACTTCTCCCTCCCGGGCTATTGTAGGGCCAGGCCCTCGCCCAAAACCCGGGGTGGAGCTGGACGACCGCACAGGCGGTAGCCAGCATCTATGTCCTCCCTAAAAAAAAAAAAAAAAAAACAGCACGGGTCGTCCAGAGGCATGTTTATGTTCACCCCGTCTTGTTGTAGTTATTCGAAAATGTCTTATTTTGCTTCTATGGCAGAAGTATAAGTAGTGTTCTACCATAACTACATATAATTATTTAGCGTTAAATTACTGGCCAGTATCTCAGTTATTTTGCAAACTATATAATACTTTTACAGTTTATTACGAGTATTAGAGTGACCATAAAGTCCACCTCAAAATTTCTCTTTTCTTTCCAAGTATTTGTTGATGGTAAATTATCTAGGTATTATTATTATCTTGAAAATCCAAAATGAGCTAATTTCTATTGTATAATATGTTATTCATAACACATTTTAGAATAACTATTAATGGATATTATATCCAACACGTTACAGCTATTAGCTCGTTTTATATTATCTAGAAAATTCACCAATGTCATGATATTATTCCAGATGTACTACATACTTTTAGTAGCACTCCCGCTTGTCCCTTCCACCATGAATGTATTTGAACGACGTACCTCCTGACAGTGTCATTTAAACAAAGTGTATGAAGTCACGGGCGTAAACTAGTCATAAATTATACAGTACAAGTTTGTTATGAACACCCTAGTAACACACACTAGAAACACAAACAAGAAACTAAACCAAACAGAGTTTTGCGATTCTATGCATAAAATTACCTTGAAACAACATGTTCAAACGCCTAAATAGCTTTAAGGGAGGCTTTTGGTCCCCGATCAGGAATAATACAAATACGATGGAAATAGTTTTAGTATGAATGAATGTTAATGCAAATAATTCATAGTTTGAAAACTTAAAATTAAGTAATGATGGCCCATTAGCAATAGCTATGTCCTGCCATACTGCAAGTCTTTGATCAAAGTAACGGCGTGGGTTTTCATCAAACCGGCCATGTACGAGTGTTACTAGCAGACCAAGGGTTTCGTACCGTCACACAACTTCAAAAGACTACTTTTAGTTCAGAATTTTTAGCGGAAGCGCAACTAGCATTATGCTAGTTTTAGTATTAGTTGTTTTACTTAATTAATACTACAAATCATATGTACCAAATTTTCGCTTATAGATATTATAGATAGAAATAACATATAACATAAATCTATGATTCTTGTTTGTGAACTCCACTTACTTTTTGTACATATTGTATGTATATTTTATGAGGTTCGCTTTATAACATTCACACATTCTATAAGTATTTGAACTTCTGTTACCTATTACATATTACCGTTAAAAAAATACATTGTTTTAAAGGTAGGACGGTGAGTCATACGTCATAGTCATACAGACGGCTTAGTAGGTACCTATTAGGGTTCCTGCTATTTTGTACGAAACTATAAAAATTATGGAAAATCTAAACGAGTATGTACAATATAATATAATGTAATATAATATAGTATGTACATACAAATATAAAAATGAGTATATACTGTAATCTATGCATATACTCCCGTGCTGTTTCCAGGACTAGTATATAATTTTATCAAAATCGTTTAAGCCGTTACATAGGTAAGTGTTGACAAACAAACACACACACAAACTTTCGCTATTATAATTATTGCGGCTCAAAATTGCCGCTTCAAATCAACTTCAGAGATAACTACGGATATGTCGGACTTGACACCAACCACTCCCACAGCAGCACATGCTCCTAGCGACTAAATAACACACGGTGTTCCAACTCTACCGCTTCTCGGCGGGACTGCGGGGACGCTTTAGCAATAAACCACGAACCCGCCACGGTTGTCCGTTACTAGACCTCTCCTGGGGTGCCCTTCACGACGCACCAGAACACATGGCACGTCGCTACCACCCGGGGATCATGCCCGCAAATGGGCGCCAGACGATCCTGTTTCCGACGCACAATAAGCTACTACCCTCCACTGACCATTGGTGATGTATAAATTCCCAAAACGTCATTGAATCACTTCAACAGAAAACTTATATTTTATCGTACTGAGTAGCACTTGACTCACACATCATCACATTGATCTCACCTGATGTTAAGTGATGATGTGATCGATGATGTAGAGCGCTTACCCAGAAGATCTATTCACTCGCGTTTTGAAGATCCCAATATAGTACTTAACCGGAAACACAGACTCAGGGAGGATATTCTATTCCCTGGTGGTGATGAACGAAGAAGCAAATCGTTTGGTTCAGGTAAATGGATTATCCACCATATAGCGGTGGCTCTTCTGAGTATCCCTTGATGTACGATTATAGAATGGGGATGGCGGAATTAATACAATCATTTCATTGTGTACTAATACCCCAAAATTCGAACAATTCAAAATATCTACAGTATTCACGGGTTTCATTTCAATTTCGAACTCGCAGTTTCTCGGCGAAGTCAATAATAATAGTAAGATAACGTCGTAAAACCTCTATATCAAACCATTTTTTGCTGGATACTTATTATGATACTAAAATAAACACATATGAAGGTCGTTTACCTTGCCACTAATGCTGCGCAGCGGCACAACCTTTTTTAAGCTGTATAAAATGTTATATATAATTTGACAAATTGATATCATTGACCCGAACTTAATAAAAAATCCAACCTTTGATCGAGAAACGATGAATATTTCCTCGACGTTAATTAGCTCTCGATCTTCATGCGTCAATCCCCTGTTTATGTGAATGTTTTTTTCCTTTAGGTGCCAAATGTATTTCTAATTTTATTAATAATATAACCTTTAAGGCTAGTGTGTCTTTGAAGCTCTTTATTCAAACGTAGTTTTGTCATATTTTAAATACCAAGTGCTCAAACTCGATGAAATTTTGCATGGATGTCCTTGAGTCTAAAACCTATGTTTCTGGTGTGCCAGTTTTTCGTTTTATTTTTTACTAGTTAAGCCTGATGATGAAGAGTATCCTATGTGTAATTCCAGCGTCTCATCTATCTCCACACCAAATTTCATCAAAATTAGTCAAGTCTTTTGATCGTGAGGAAGTAACAATCATATTCACAAACTTTCGCCTTTATGTTTATGGTTATATGTTTGTATTGTAATATACAAACTTAAAATTAAATATGCACTTAATTTTATAATTTAATAAAAAAAATAGGCATTTAATTTTAAGTTCATTCAGAGGTTGCCTGTAAGAAATTGCTGTTAGCGATAAGGTCGCCCATTGTACAACAATTTGTTTATGTGTCTGTATAGTATATTTTAATTGTTAAAATTGGTTTCAATAAAGAATATGTGTATTGTATTGTATTGTGATTTTATCTCTAAATGTGATAATAAGAATTCTTACACAAAACGATTTTTACAAATCATTTTGAAAATACACATTCTTACGAAAAACTGACAAACCAAAAGCATACATTTTACACTCACGTGCATACTAAATTACCACGAGGTTGAACTCTTGGAATTCAAAATATTACTAAACGATTTTTTTTTATGCTGATAGTTTAGCCTTTGACCACTATATCACCTGATGGTAAGTGATGATGTGGTCGAAGATGTTGTTCAGGCAAACCTAGAATTACTGGCTCTCAAGGACAGCTGCCGGAACACACCATTAGGTGCTTGACGATAGATTTTCTACTTGAGGGTGGTAGCTAGCCAGGCGGGCAGTCGCAAAATGCCCTATCACCATGCTATAACGACTGCCATCCTAAGACAACAACCGGGACCGACGGCTTAACGTACCCTCCGAAGCACGGAAGCGCTCAGTAGTAATGTCACCAGCGGTGACCCATGCAACTCATGACCGCGGCGGACGCAAAACATTTTTTATGCAAAACGCTTTGAAGTCACTATTAAGTTACGACCAAAAGATTCATTTCATATCTATATCAAAAGCTCTTAGGCTGAGGTTTCTTTACACGAGCTGCTAACGTCACACGTCGTCCTCAGCGGTAGTGACGTCACGAGACGGACGAACAACAACAACTGTAGTTACTATTACTTAACGTGCGGCTACGAGTACGAGTGAGAGCATTTATAAAACAAAAACTGTCCGCAGACCGGACAGTTTTTGTAATAAAATAAGTCAACTAGACGGAGAAAAATGTAGCTGACATAAAAAGCAACAAAAATTTAAGAGGAATATGATGTACAAAGCAGTGGTATTCTAGTGGCAATAACTATAAACTGCCGCGCTTGGAGACCACGGATCGAATCCTATCGCGGGCGTAACAGCATGATGGAGAACTATATACATATGCTCGTCTGATTAGGCTCAACTTATCAGTAGAAAATACGTCGCCAAGCACAAAATTTCCAGCAGCTGTCCTTTAGAGACAGTAATTCCAGTTTTAGCCTGTTCAACAGTAGTAGCATGATGGAGAATTATATACATATGCTCGTCTGATTAGCCTCAACTTATCAGTAGAGAATACGTCGCCAAGCACAAAATTTCCAGCAGCTGTCCTTTAGAGACAGTAATTCCAGTTTTAGCCTGTTCAACAACCACATAATCACTTACCAAATGATGAGATAAGGGACCAAAGCTTAATCAATAGGTACATAGGTCTTTATATACATAACAAGTAAAATTAAAAGAAAAAAATATTTTTTAAAACAGGCTTGAGGCGTGAATAGAGTCCTTTCTCTTAATGGTAGGCAACGCACCAGTAATGCTGCGGATATTACGGGTGTTCATAGGCGGCGGTGACTACTTACCATCAGGTGAACCGTCTGCTTATTTGTCAACTTTTGTATAAAAAAGCTTTTATAAAAAAACTACAAATTTAAAAACCACCACCACTCACTACCCATCTTCAAAGGTAAACCCATTAAGACTAATCAAACTCAACGCAGTTGTGCCGTTTAATTTCTGAGTTCCTATGACCACCTTACAGCATCATCAAACCCAGATTCCCATCTAGCACCAAAGTACTTGTAAAGTCGAATCAAACGAGCCGAAACTCAATGGAGTTGCGTCGTTTTATTTCAAAGCTCCTATGACCACCATTCAGCTCCATCATCAGACCCTGGTTACCATTGAAAGACAAACTACTCGTCAAAACGATTCCAAAGAGCTCAAATTTGATAAGTTTGTGTAGTTTCATTATTGGTTCGGAAGTTCCTTTGGCCACCTTCCAGCTCCATTATCAGATCAGCACCATGTCATTATAATATTGCATTGCCATGCGATTTTAACCCGTAAGTGGATCACTTACCACTTAGGAACCTTCAAGAAGAGAGCATATTCCCTCCTTAAAGGCCGGCAACGCATCCTCGAGACCTCTGGTGTTGCATATGTTTGTGTGCAACGGTGATCACTTACCATCAGGTGAGCCGCCTGCTAGTTTGCCCTCCTATCCCATTAAAAAAAAAAGATTTGATGACAAATCGGAACAGGTGAAACTAAATAAAATCTTGTAAAAAAGGACTAATTGTATGGTATAGTACTTAATTACATTTCAAATGGTGAATGGAGCATTCTGCATTCCCATTTTGACAAACCAGTTTAATAGCTTCGTACACATCATTGCTTAATAACAGGTCATAGGCTAACCCACCAGCAATAGGTACATTTACGTAACGCTAGTAGTGATAGTAGCTCTGGCTTTGTTTTTATATGCTATGATCCTGATATATGTAACTTGCTTTATTTTATCTCATCAGACATCGCATTCTTTATACACAGTATAGGAAAATTAAGCCCTTATAACTTCTTGGTCTGTACTGTAGCACGTCTCTTATTTGGTTAAAATAGCGTGCGCAGCGGGATTTGTTTTTTTTTTAAATTATTTTCCGTGTGTACTAAACTTAATTGTGTGTCAATCATCTTTTGTACTCTCGTAACCGTAATTATTGTCATTTATATATGTAGGTATACATCTGTCTGATACTTTCAAACTATAACATAAAAATATTTTTTACTTATTTAAACTAGCCTTTAACGACTATCCCACTAGATAGTAAGTGATGATGTCGTCGAAGATGTAGTTCAGGCTTAACTAGAATTACTTATTCTCTAGGATAGCAGCCGGATCACACCGCTTACGGTGTGTTTCGAGTAGAAAATCTGTCAATGGATTTTCTGGCGATAGATTTTCTACTATAGGGTAGAGCTAGCCAGGCAAAAATTCGCAAAATGCCTCAGTACCATACTGTAACTAACGATTGCTATCCTAAAACAACAACCAGAACTGACGCCCTGTCGTGCTCTCCGAAGCGCGGAAGCGCTCAGTAGTAATTTCACTAGCGGTCACCCATCCAAGTCATGACCGCGGTGGACGTTGCTTAACTTAGCTGATCAGTTAAGAACGGCAAAGCAAACTTCGCTGAGAGCGTTTCAAATATAATTAATAATATACATCTATGACATGAAAACGTTACATAACGCAATAATAGAAGGCAGTACAGGTACCTATTTACACAGGTTCTTTTATTCCTATTAAAAAAACATAAAAACTATATTTAAAAATTTAAATTAAAATGCATTTTCCAAAGTCCACGAGCCAAATACTATCTAATCAATACGAGGAAATCCCAATTATTCCTCTGTTTATTGAAGCTCGAATAAATTATAATAAAAATATTCCATTGGTTTTGTTTACACCGTAAGGTATCGTTTGTGAATTTAATCAAGATATGTAGCGCAGACAAACAGGAAAATTAATCGCATTTTTTTTAGTCTCCACCTATTTGTGTAAGCTTCTTACCACTCACTTCTGAAATAGCTTAACGACACTTGATGAAAAATGGTACGTGGATCACTTAGTCCCCGCATAATAAATAGAGAAATCTATTGCAATTTCCTAAGTTCTAAAAGACCGGCAAGGCATCCTTGAGACCGCTGGTGTTGCGGGTGAACATGGGTGGACGGTTTATAACTTGCCACCAGTTGAGCCGGCTGCACGTTTAGAATTAGTTACAAATACGTAGAATGCTGTAATATTTTAAATTATACATATATATTTTATTTATTAAGGTATGATCCCCTCTGTTCGATGACATTGGGAATTGAGGCCGAGATCAAAGGGTAAATTCAAAAGAAGTTAAGTAAATATTGTCACGGGAAGTCTGGTTCTATTGAGTCTTTGTATTAAAAATATATAGGATTCAATTCATTCTCAGTTACGCGTACGCAAATCACAAAAATTGAAGATACTTACGACTTATTTGTTCATCATCATCTGGAAGATGTTTGACTTTTTATGCCTGTTACTTTGACCACTATCTCACCTGATTGTAGGTGATGATGTAGGTTGTTGAAGATATTGTTCGGGCTAACATAGAATTACTGGCTTTCAATGACAGATACCGGAATATACGAATAATAAAAGTTTTATCTATCGCCAAGCACCTAAGGTTAGGTGCTTGGCAACAGATAAAACGTTTATTATTGAACGTGACATGAATTGCTTCCATCCTATTAGTGATTTGCATCCATCCTCTATCTGAAACTCTCACCAAATATTCGGTTCACTAAAAATTAGAAAGAAAAAATCATAATTGCTAGGTTGTTAGTGAGTGAGGAGGTGGGTATATAAGTGTGTATGTATTCTTTTCACGCTTAATGATTAAAATTGTACGATTCTAGATTAACACGTAGGATACACATTTCATCATCACGGTCATCAACGTTCACCATTGTCTACGCGAGAACACTAAGAGGTGCGGCTAATGTGTCCTAAATAATTGCGTACTAAGTAAAGAGATTCATTGATAGAAAATATCTGAAGGCGTGAGGTCGATTTTCCAGTTTCAAGTGCCAAGTAGCAGTATTTTCCTGTTCTTATATCGCAAGTTTATCAGTAACGCTAATTATTATATACCCCAAAAATGTAGCAGAAGTTATTGCAAAATATAGTAAACATGTTTATGTTTAAACCCAAGTTTAAAATAAGTGTAGTTTGCAGTCCATATTGACTAAACATGTTGGTCTTCTTCGGTAAAATTAAAGTACTGTTGTCCACCAGCTGGATTGTCCACTGCTGAACCAACCCAATAAAGGGATAATTACCATAAGACCCACTCTTGGCAGGTGTCTTGGGATATCAGTTAATAAGATATCAGGTCCTCAGAAGGTGCTGCTGCCCTTCAGTCACCTCTTACGACACTCGTAGGTAGCAATGGGGTACCCACCCCATTGCTACCAGTGAACATTCAAGCCTGGATCTCCACGGGCAAAATAAAAGTACCAAAGGATAAATTCTAACTTTCACTCACCTTACCACGGTAGCGCAAGTAGAGCACGTTCGAGGAAAAAATATTTATTATGACATTTGTATTTTGATAGTTCCTGATTTTAAGCTAGGATGACTACTCAAATTTCTAGCCCATGCAAAGAGTGCAGATCAAATACGTCAACCAAGACTTCACTCACTACAATCAAGGGCAATAGTAACACAGTAGTGGGCAGGCCACCAGTTTGTGTCACCACTTTTTTAACATAGTACAACTTCATAAGTAGAAAAATAATAATATATGCATCAGCTGCTAAGAACCTTCATAGACCCACGCATGCTTACAAAACTACACACTAAAATATTATCGGAAATTGTAAAATAGGTTTACAAATCGGTGTGATAGGAATCAGCGAACCGGTCCGGTGTGACGCCGGTATACGGGCAGAGAGAACGGCAAGGCCTACAAATAGGTAGTTTTTAACCCAAAGCCTTTGTCAGCGCACGCGACTCTCGGTGAAACGTAACTTGTTGCTGCAGCTTGTGCAACACTACAATCGCAATTACCGGCGTTACCTACTTCCTTAGTGTTTTGTTTTTTGGGCGTATAAAGTTTAACCGTTGAAAAGGTGAGTGTTTTTATTATATATTTTACTAGCAGCCCGCCCTGGCTTAGTAAGGGTATTTAACAAAAAAAAATATAATGTTTGCCTATGTTCATAAGGAATAATGTAGGATTCTACTGGTGAAATAATTTTTCAAATCGTATACAAGTTGGGTATTTAAGTTTATTCGTTACATACAAAAATAATACAAATCTTTCCTGTTTATAATAATAGTGTAGATTAACATATATACTGGTCAATCCCCTTTTTCTTTTTTATGAAAGAAAAATTTGCAGGGTTTTTTTAACTACTGTTACTTTTTACCAATGACTTGATAGATGTTTTTTTTTTTAAACTTAAAATATTTTATGATAAAGAAAGTCTATTCTTTAAAAGTACTGAATTTAGAAGATAAAATATCCATAAAGTTGTAATCGACAGAAACTTTTGTGCATCTTTCTACAATACCCTTTCAACTTACGTATTTAGTTGCGCCCCACAGGGATCGTTTTGTACTTAGTTCGAAAAAAAAAGATTTTGCTCTACGTTTTAAATGCTAAGTAAACAATATGAATTTATCAGTACTAATATTACCATGTAAACATATAAAACTCGTTTACTTTTGTAATGTTTATTTTTAGTGAATCAAGTATTATTTTGTTATTGTGTGTTGTTGCAAACGTCAGAATTTCGTATGGCTTTATTTTATACCCCTTATTATAAGATTACTCCAAACAATACTAAGCACTTTGCTTTTATAGATTATAATTATATTAGTAAAGATTTAATACATTATGTAGATTTTAAACCTTAGCAAGTTATAAAATCCACTGCGCTCCACGGCTATAATATCAAATTGCGAAATATCCATAATTTAATTTCACTGGGCTAGTGTGTAAAGAGGTAAGTGATTACAAGAGTCGAGCGTGGCTTTGGAATCTTTTGTTCTACGAATAATGATATTAACGTAGCTATAAGTCTTTAGTTTCATCGCACGGTAGGGTACTGAGTTTTTCTGACGAAGAAAATTTGAGTGCACATCTGGAGTCTAGTTCGAGCAGGTAGATAGCTCGCCCCGAAAAAAACACAATATTATATTTCTCAACGTGGGTGTTATATACGTTTACTTGACCCTTGTGGAATATAAAGGTATTATGGTATATTTATAACATACTTTATATATTACTAAATAATTTAAAGTCTTAAATCTAGCTTTTTTAATTATTGACATCTATATTATCTTTGTAATTTTAATATTTGTGCCCCGTGGGGTGCCGGGTTAGAATTGCACCTCCCCATAACATCCCGTGGGTGTCGTAAGCGGCAACTATGGGAAAAATACTGGAAGGTGGGCAGCAGTTTCTTCAAAATAACTGCCAACTTACACTGCTATCCCCAAGACGCCTGCCAAGCTCGGGGATGGCAAATACCCCCTTAAATACGGGAGGCTGTGTTCAGCAGTGGACGATCCGTTTGATACAGTGCAGTACAGTATATTATCTTTGAGATATGTAACTAAAATAAATTATAGTTATTCTATTATAACTTTTTCTAACGTGATTATTCAACTTATTGTTAATGCAACTGTACTGATATACTGATTGATACAACATAACTGATGCATATTTTAATAAAAGTTATTATTTTTTTATGTGATCAGTGGCAAACAAGTCTACGGCTCGCCTGATGGTAAGCGGCTACAGTCATCTATGGACATCTGCCATACAGTTAGTGCTATCAATGCGTTATCGACCCTCAAGGGCTCTGTTAATCACCTTTTTAAAAGAACCTATTTCATATTTTTGAGGAAAAATTGAATAAAAACGACCACTTGAAACGGTGCGGGACATCCAAGCCTGCAATCTGTGTATATATTCGTAATGATATATACCAAAACTTGACGAAACCCACGATTAAAAAGTCAGTAGACCAACTCGTAAGTTTAGGAAAAGTAACTCTTTGTGATCGAGTTCTCCGGGGAAGTACCGACAACGGTACCGACAAACTGTAATATTCGTATACTGTGTACCTGTTTGAAGGATATACTTAAAATTACAGGCAAATGAGACTTAACAAAGGTGTTCATATCATCAGGGTGATAGAAGCATTGCAGTATGTCACTTGTGCCTAAATGCATCTGATAAAGGAAGAGGTTACCGTTTAACACCAGATGGGCCTCGTACTTATACTAGTAATAACCTTTCTATAGTTAAGACTACATCCGATGTTACTTTTCAATGGAAGTTAAAATGCCAACATTTCTAAGATCTGCAAATACATTGTGCGTAACTTCAAAGCTTTGCGAGAAGGTTAGGATGATGTATGTAGTATCGGCCCTTCCTGGTATAAGTCATCTTCATCGCGGTTGGAATCCCTACTAGTATGGTAATTTATTGCTGTGCCAAATGCCATCTGAAACCTTGCCAAAAAGCTTCTATTATATTCCTGAAATTGGCAAATATTATATCTAATATGTCCAGACTGAATATTACATTTTTATTATTCAAACTATATATTGAGTTGCAAGTATCAAATGAATCCCAAATTATTGTGAATTATAAGGTTTACATTTACTCATTATTGGAACAAAATAATTTGTACTTTAATGTAAATTCAAAAATTAAAAAAAAATGGAGTTTTGGTAATTGACAGGGTACATATCAGAAAATATACATAAATTTTAATATTGTTAAATTTGTAATGACGCCTGCTAGGCGAATTACATTACAAAATTACAAATTTACGAGAGAGAAAATTATAGTCATGTGCGGAATTCGAACCCGCGTCCATCCACCCCTTTAGCCGGGGTATGCTCTAACCAATTGTCATGTTAGCTCAATTGGTTAGAGCATACCCCGGCTAAAGGGGTGGATGGACGCGGGTTCTAATCCCGCACATGACTATAATTTTTTCTCTCGTAAATTTGTAATTTTGTAATATACATAAATGTTTTAATTATTTATGAATAACACTAAAGCAGGTACCTATATATATTTTTAATAACATCTTATTAGTTATTTAAAAATGCTGTGAGTTTGCAATGGCTTATAGGTTGTCTAAATGCTTTTATTGTAGTAGCTGTAGTGTTGTATATAGTTCGTAGTATTTTGTTAATAACGGCAACCCACCGGTTAAAAAAACTTCAAAAGCTGTTTAAAAATTAACCATTGAGGTTAATTTGATATGTTTTTTATAATGGGGCTATGTAATTTCTAACATGTTTTGAGAGCATTAGGAATAATACATGTGACCTAGAGAGTACCTTGTGAATAAATTTCAAAGGCATAACTCCCATGTTTTTGTTATCTTTTGAATAACATTGTTTTTGTTATCTTTTGAACAGCCCTTTCACTTTTTTGCATCCAGTTCTTAAATCACTTAGCTGTGATAATAATTGATTATCATAATAATATTACCTATATTAATTGCATGTGATTACAATTTCTAAACTCAATCAATAACATCTTTTTTTAGTCAAAATTTTAATTGTTAATAAAAACTTTGTACTAATTACATATGTACATATACTGTTAATATTAACTAATTATCACAGAAAAGAGAATAGTATCTCTAATGTAATATCTATATAATCTCTATGAGTAATTATACCTCATAAAAGCCTTTGATAACTTTCGCACCTGAAGGTAAGTGATGATATGGTCGAAGATTATGTTTAGGGGAACCTAGAATTACTGGCTTCCAAAACAGAACAGCTGCTGGGGACACTTGGCTACTTACTTACTTTCTCCTTGAGGGTGGTAGCAAGCTAGGTGGGTATACGCAAAATGCCCTACCGACTGCCATCCTAAGACAACAACCAGGACCGACGGGTTAACGTATGCTAAGTAGTAATGTTACTAGCGGTCACCCATCCAACTCATGACTGCGGCGGACGTTGCTTAACATGGCTGATCGGTTAAAAACGGCTAAGTAAACATCGCTACGTATACTTCAACATATATAGATTTAATTTGATCAAACTGTACTCCATTCACTACATATTATTTTTTTTTAATTTTGATTGTCAACATAGTACTTACCTACTTCACCCACCATAACCTGTTATTTGTATGGAGGAAATTCAGAACTTTTTAAGAGTATATTTTTTACTATTTTCTATAAAGAATTAACATTTTTTGGAGACACTATATAGAATGACATTGTTAAATAAAATATTAGATTTTAAAGTTTACATACATTTTATCGGTAGAATCTACATGAGATAGCCACATGCAACGGTCACTTTGAAGAACTCACTTTGTTCATGTGTTAAAAAACTCATCCCCGCAATATATCAATAATATCTAAATTATTTCGGTTCTATCCGTTTTATCCGAAATAATTTTATTGTTTGCTTAGCATGCGTCAATATTCTTAAAGAAAAACATTTCAACAATAGGCAGTTAACAATATTATAAAAATGTAGTTATTTTTCCACCTAAGCAAAGCCAAGATTACTCGTGAAAGCTGTAAACAACATTTTCAAGCCAAAATGAGAACATGACTAACGAAATTATCACCGAATCAGTTTTATACTCTCTGATCTCTTCACAAAGAAACTAAATTAAACAGTAAAATTAAATTTACTCTCAAATTTTCCTGCTCAAGTTATTTCAATGAATTGAAATTTTGCGAGGGCGTAGTTATTACTTATAGGCACAGACCCCAATAAAACAATAGCGTTACATTTGTATTCAAGTAAAATTATATTAGACAATGGGAATGGAAGTAAATTTATACAAACTCGCATATCAATCTGACAGTTCGTGACAATACTATATACTGTAAAATTTAAACCAAATTAGATTCTTTGGTCAGGTTTATCTGAGCACTAATTACCTATTATTAAAATATTATTCGTTTTATGACTAACCTTGACGTTTCGGTCGAGCTTTGTAATCGTGGTCACTAGTAGACTCAGTCTACTCGTATTTTTTTACTGCCTGAGAGGTTATGTTTTTTTTTCTATCTTACCTGATGGTAAGTGTTAATGTGTTCGAAGATGTTGTTCAGGTAAACCTAGAATTACTGGCTCTTAAGGACAGCTGCCGGATCACACCGTGCTTGGCGACAGATTTTCTACTTGAGGGTGGTAGCTAGCCAGGCGGGCAATCGCAAAATGCCCTATCAGAATGCTATAACGACTGCTATCCTAAGACATCAACCGGAACCGACGCCTTTTCGTGCCCTCCGAAGCACGAAAGCGCTCAGTAGTAATGTCACTAGCGGTCACTCATCTAAGTCTTGACCGCGGCGGACGTTGCTTAACTTTGTTGATCGGTTCAGAACGGCTAAGCTAACTTCGCTACGAGCACTTCAAAACAAGTACATGGAAAGATTCGTTGTATAATTAAAATAGATATTGCATGGTTACATAAAATACTAAATACCGCTCAGAAGAGTCGTAATATATAGTGCATTGTGTATTAGGGGCGTTAAGTAAGGAATCAAGGCTCTAGCAGAAGCCCGAAATCGAAGATTGAGGCTTTCTGAGTTGAGGTTCGTAATTCCCGTACCGCCCGTGAAACATACCTACAATGTTTCATCACATTTGCGAGTAAATAATTATGAATTATAGTTTTAATACACAAGTCAGCACAACTACTATTACGAAATACGTGAACTTTTTTTAAGCGAATCGCGGGCTTTATGCCCACCCCACAGATCACACAAATTTTTCGTTCAGAAACTTTAAAGGCAAATACTTACGTAGGTATACAGATATGACGTCGAGTAAAAAATAAAAAATTAAAATCGATTATTAAGAACATTAGTTGAGTATTTAAGTAACATGTAGCGAGATTGCAATGCAATTCCTGTTTAGACAATTTTTCAATTGCGTGTAAACACCTTGCTTGAACTTGCAAGACCTGTGTGCTGTGCTATAAATAAAAAAAAATATTTACCGACCTTGGGTTTACAAAAAGAAAGCTCCAGGGATTTATATCGGGCATTATTATTTAGATACTGTTTACGCCAGTGTGATGCGAAATATTTTAGGTCAACCACGTGTTTGACAAACTGAATTGCAATTTAGACAAAACGCTTTTTAGACCAACGTCTACTCAACCACAGAGAAAACCAATTTTCACTTGCTGCGATCCTGGTTTGTTGCCTCACTGACTTAATTATTACCAAATTCTCCATTCACGCACGTCAGTTTAGTTAGATTGCTTATAAACTGGCTTCTATACAAAATGTCATCAGTTTGGACAAAATAATTTCGCCGAGAACTGTTCTCTTTCAGCTATTGCAATAGTTATAATTGCAGCTGCCGAAATATGTCTGAGTGATTCGTTTCATTAAAAGATGTTTAGATATCATGCCATTTTGAGTACCTGAAGACTCATAGTAAAAGTACATGACCCATACATAGAACATGTAATAACATAAAAGTTTCATACTCGTAGTTCGACTCCGAGTACTTGAATTCAAGCGCAAGACATTTTGCTAATCCCCGCATGGACCTACGACTACGACCCTTAAGTAAAAATCTTGTCACCACGCACTTAAAATTGCATGTTCTAGCAGAGATATTTGAAAGCCAGTAAACCCTTTCCTGTCTGTTAACCATATCCGAGCACATTATCTTTTACCGTCTGATAACATGGCAACTAAGACGTCTCTGGCAAAACCTAGGTATGTGCACACTTCTGCCAGGAATACAGTTACGACGATATATGCTGTTTGCGTATTTTTTAAATCATTGAATAAAAATAATAACTTAAAATAGTACCTAAAGTACTATGTAGTAGTAACATTATTTTTTTGCGCTATTCTGATTGTTATGTTCAATTTAAGATTTCAAAATTAAGTTTTATCTATTATAATAAATAGTTGAATAGTTTCCGGGATATCAATCTTTGTTATTCATAAAAAATAAAATGGTAGCCGTTCATTCGATCCTGGCAGCTGTCAGCCCGTGGTTTCATTTTATTTAAAAGGTTAAATATCGTCGCTAAAAAAGCTAATTTTAACATTATCCGTTTCAAGAGTAATGTGGTAAGAAAATGGTGTAATGATTCGCACTTCCCCTACGATAAAGCTAAGCGTTCGCATTTTCCCGTATGGAAGGACAGATTAGGCTCAGTGTTGCCACCATGCTGAGCATTACCATTCGTAACGGGCTTTTTATCGAAAATTACCGGAAAATGGGGAGGTTATTAAGCGTTAAAGCATTTACCGATGCAACGTTTCACTTTGGATTATGTTTTATGGGACCTTTTTATACTTACTAAGTGAAAGTCTTGATATTTTTCAAGCCTTGTTTTTATTTTTTTACGGTTACCGTACCAAAAAGAGCAAAATGGATCTCCATTAATATTACTCTATCGTCTGTCTGTCTCAGGTGTTTAGCTGAAACGAAAGAAGATAAACTTGAAGTTGAAATATTTTGCGTATCATGTTAACCCAAATCTCCATATTGAGTTCAACAAATATTTTTCAATAATACAATGTTTTTTTCTAACCTACTATGTGAGACCGCACAAGCTCTTTAATAGGTTAGAGTATGAAATTAAATATTAATTGGGGTATCTGTAAAAATAAAAAATAAGGGGGTAGCGTTAAAGGTTTCAATTTTGGACCATTTTTGTTATGGTTTCTATCACAAAAAGTTAATATTAGCGAATCTAAAATGTCTATTTTTCATGAAAATAGTATCAATTCCGTTGATAAAACGCCTTCTATAGCGTTGTTTGGAAGCTGTGCTCAAAGCAGTTTTTTAAATTTTTGTTTCATATATATTTCTATCTAGAAATCTGTTAAAGTGATGCAGCATGTGAGTTGGTTGATGAACTTTGACGACTGTCTTAACTACCTTATGTATATCACGATGATAAGTGATACGGCCGAAAACTTTGTTCAATTTACTCTCAATAACAGATACCGGTGCTCATCTTTAGGCGCTTGGCGATAGATTTTCTTCTTGTGGGTAATAGGTAACCAGATGGGCATTCGCAAAATGCCCTTCTACCATACTTATAGAAACTGCAATCTTAAGATAACGTGCTCTCCTAGGAAATAAGCATGGAAGAACTCAGTAGTGAATGCCACTAATGGTGAGCCATCCAGTTATGACCGCAGTACAGCCTAGTTGTTCGGTTAAGAAAGACTAGGCAAGTTCATCAAAACATACTTTTTTAGCATCTTAACCCTAAAAAAATAATCTCTATCTAACCTTTATTGTATACTAGCTTTCTGGGCGCTATAACATATTGTTTTATCATCCTATAGATCTAATGTGTTGTAGGATAGAGAACTATTTTATACCGACTCCAAATTTATAATATCAGGGTAGGAAAATGATAATAATAATTAATAATAGGAGTTAAATATGAAGTTATTCAAACCTTTATAACGCACAGGCTAGATCATAAAAACAGTCTCATAAACAACCTTCATACATGCTGGCCTTGCCACATCTAATTACTACTTTTCCGCAAATTAGATAATTTATTTCTACGGTTAAATATTATATCATTTTAGGATTTAGTACAAAATACTTTCCCACAGTTTGTGGAGTACATGTCCATTGAGTTTTTTTATGGATATGTTAGGATGATTCACCTATTAGATAGCAGGAATGCATTGACAACTATTTCAACCTACAAAAAAAATTAAACGGCAATGCCATACTTTAACTCCAATATTGTTGCGTTTTTTTGCCAGCGCTATGTCTATTAACACTATATTATCACAATACTAAGAAATATGCTACAGCTACTCTTAAGAAATCTTTCAACCATTCAGAATGCATTTCAGACTTACAGGTTAAGTTATTATAAAATAAAAAGAATATATTTTAATTTATATAAATAAATTACATTGATTAATAGGATAAAAATGAATATAAAAACAAAAATTATGTGATAACTCACATAAGTAGATAACATTAATTAAAGTACACAATATATAATGAACTCAAGTAAAAGTAAGCGATTGTAATAATTACTTCAGTTCTGTAATTCAATTGTGGGTCGAAATTCCGAGTATAATTCGAAACGTACAGTAATCCATGTTACTCTGTGAAGGGTAAGATTGTTTGAAGTAGGTTTACCTTAACCTTATCTGCAAATGATTAGCAATCACAGCATTATGATTGCTGCAGGGTAGAATGACAATAATTAACCTGACAATTACTGGTGTGACTCATTAATGTCGCAAGTTCAGTGCCGGGTTGGGTGACAGGGTCGTATGTAGGATGTGATCAATATTGTGAGAATAAAGATAGAGTTCTAAATCATAATATCAGTAGGCTCAAAAGAGTTGCCATTTACCTTTTGAGAAGTTCTGGCAGAATAAACATACGAGTAAATTCGGATTTTGAAAAGACCAACTAATTTATCTAAGTACAGTTTCTAAAAGATCGTGTGATAATCTACCATTTTGTAGCTAAGCCGTGGGTGGAAGCTATAATAATGTATAGTAATAACCTGCAGATATTGAAGCCCCACCCACCAAAGGTAAGTGTGATTTTTTTCCGAAAGCTACCTCTTATCAGTAACATAATCTCAGTCGTAACTGTTATAAAATATTAAACCTAATCCCCATAAATCGTTCATATTCTCCGAAATAACTTTCCAATTTTAATATTTATTTGACAAATGATGCAAAGCACTCAAAACAAAGGTCAAAAATATATCCCACGTATGACCTCATTGTACCCTTATTACGTACCTGTCTCCTTTATATCAATAGAAGTCTCTCTGCCGCTAATTGCCTAGCGCTTAGACGGCTGATTGGATGGCTTATGGGGGAAAATAAGCTTTCAGGTATTCACCTTAGTTTAATTCTGACTGCGGGAATGGCTGGAAATAGTGTGGTTCATTATGGATTGGTAGGATTTAAGTTAGGACGTTTGTAAAACTATAATTGGAGCGTTGAACTTTTGCCATGTGTACACTTACTAATATATTACGTGTGGTATTTACCTCCTAACACTAACTACTAGTCATGTATTTGGATAATATTATCTTTATGGCACAAATTTTAGGGCATCAAATTGTATTTATTATATCAAACCAAGTTTATGTATCGTGATAAAAAAAAATTAATTCTAATTCTTATCATATTGTATTAAATGAAAACAAATTTATACATCATACATATTAAAAAAAACTCGCAAAAAAGCACATTACATTTTGACCACAATCTCAAATCGGCTACCAAAAACGACTCATACACGTATTTTAAATTAGTAATTAAGTAACTAAAAATTTAAACGGGACTAAACTCTTAATCATCAGCCCTTAATATTCACTAAAAAAATTGAGTAATAAAACCGGTAAATTTATGCATTAATTTCTACTATGATATGCTATACCATAGATATACGAAAATAGGTAGATTGATACATGTTTCACTGCCTTTCGAACTATAAGCTTGACTTAACTGAAATTGAGACTTTCTAACCACAGTCTATACCAGTTGTGGCATATCGATGTTCGCACGAATATAATAGCGTAGTACTTAACACATCATTCTTAGTTTTAATTCTGCTCTAGTCGTATCGTAATCGAGAATGATAAATATATCCCTCCTACCCCTTACTTAAGCCACGGTATCGTAATCTTAAGCCTGCACCGAGGCAGCGATACGTAATTGTGGTTTGTTTGATCCCTTGCTGTATCTTTATTTATTTATTTTGAGTTATGATTTTAATATATACTATACTTAGGGATTGATTCTATAAATCATACACTTACAATACAATACAATACAATAAGTCTTTATTGCAAACCAATTTACAAATTTTACATACATTATAATAACAATAAAAACCCTTACATAATGGTATTACAATGGGCGGTCTTATCGCTATAAAAGCAATTTCTTCCAGACAACCTTTGGATGGACAGGAACAAAAAAGAGAATAGGCGGTTGGTGCAACTTGAAATCATAGATAAGACGTTTACTAGTAGGTACTTTAATATACATTCTAATACATAAATATACATTCTAATACATAAACACTTTGGAAACACGATTACTTACAATTTTCTCCATAGAACAAAAAAACAAAAATACACCTAAAAAACGAAATAAACCCTTAGTACGGCGTAAATACTTAACGGAGAGTCATCCGTATTTGAATAATAAAAAAAACAACATGTTTTCCATAATGTATACACATTACATTTTTGAATAGTCAGAGCCGCGATGCTTTGTCCCTATCCGCTTTAGTAATTCTTCGGCCGTCGGACGGGGACGGATGCTGTTGGCGTGCCTTACTTAAGCACACATACGCGGCGCGCCTAAAAAGCTCGATGTGCCCTTAAGCTGTGGTTGTTATCCCACGTATTGTTATTCCATGGGATTGAAGTGCAATATTTATATTTAAGAAACTATTATAAAAATATATTATCTGACACCAACCATCCTTGGGAATATTCTTATTGCCAGTATAATCATTTCCTTTCAGTACAAGAAAGCGATAATGTGGTATGAAAAAGTCTTGCCATGTAACTTGTATGTACAACAACAACATCTGTTTTCGTCAATGTGAATAGTGGCATGTTGCTTATCTAGCGCATTGTTTCCCTTAGGCAACAGTAATTACATTCTTACGCTAGAAACTGTAAAACTTAGCAGCATCAAAAATATCCTGAAGATAAAATATAAAATCCAGGACATATAAATAACACAACTAAAAAATTTAATTCATTCGAGTCTCTAAAGTTTTGATTAGGTATTTTAGTATATTAAAATTACTTATTACCTTTGGAGCTCCGTTATCACGTTGATGGCCTATATAATTAGTATCCATTTTGATTTTATCAACCCCTGATTCGACCTTTGAAATAGAAGGCTAAGTATCGCCGCAAATGTAAGCCAGTATCTTCGAAGAGAAATCTGGAGATTTCTAAACATTTGACCAGGGAAAAGTTACATGTAATATAGGGCAAGCATCTTCCTACTATATACCAGCCACAATAACAGTTTATTTTTAATGTTTCTTTGAAATGACGGACAATACGCCAATTAGTGTCAGCATTCTCATATTGCTTGACACTGTACTGCGCTCGTCACTAAACAGTAATTTCACTTGTTACATTGCCCTTCACTATTTTATAGTCTGTGCCTTTACGCTTAAATACAGTGTTGCTGCACAGTAAAACTGACATCAGTGCCAGATATTAGTGATACCCACCAAGATGTTCCTGGTAAAAGGACTGTTTCAAAACAAGAATTTATATGTCAGAATAACCCAATCACTGTTCGATTCGTGGATTGAACCGAGGACCTAGAAATTTCTATTTCTCAAATTCTTGGATCTCAGAAAATTACTATAAAAATACCAATATTTTTTGTACCAAATTCGACTTGGTTGAATATAATAGTGGTTCAGTTAATTAATATGTAGTTGCAGTAAATATTATAAATGAAAAAGTAATAGTATATGAGGTATGTAGGTTGAATTTGATGATGTACTGGATAAAATTATATATTGTTATTTTTAACTCGATTACGATTTCCCGAACCATTTAGTTTCCGAGCGAGACCTGTAAAATCATAATCTATGTGGGCGAAACCATAGTTAGTAGCTTGTAAGTAATATTATCTATTATTATAATAATTATTCTTATTGAGGTTTAATTAAATAGGGTTCATTATCAAAATTCTATTACATATTTTTATCTGCGGTAAGAATTTAATATATGTTTAATGATACCTTTGAAGTCATTAAAATTAATTACACGAACAATGTATTAACATTGTAATTTTTGTTTGAATTGATGAACAAGAGAAATAAAAAATATGGAATTACTGCAAAAAAGTTCGGCCTAGTATTTACTAGGCCGAACTTTTTTGCAGTAATTATAAACACTAATTAAATCAGTCTGTGCCGTAGGCGTAGCACTAGCACGAATAACTAACAAAAACGTAACCGTTTCGTTAACGTATCGAAATGTCACCATTTTGTATAGGATTTGATAAGCACACTATAGTGCGTAAAAGGAACTAAATTTTGACAGATTGAAAGGTTTTGACATCTGACGTGTCGAAATTATAACGAGAACGTTTCGTGCGTAAGAAGTTTTATATGTAATCGCAAGCACGAACCTAATTTTAAGGTAAACTCGAAGAAATAAAACGCAAAAATTTACAAATATCAATCATAGAGGACTTCGTATAGGCTGGAAAAGAAATCAAACCTCTTTTGGAATGAACCACTAGCCTTAGAAAGAAGGTACAATAAATTTGATTTACGCCGGATGACGTCACTTTTGTATTCCTATCGAGTTCACGTTAGCCAACAAACGATGCCCTATGCTGTCAACCGTCGCCTCCTGCGTAAACGTACTGTAAACTCGATACGTTTACGTTACGGACTATCGAAATGTTGGTGCTTGGGCTAAGAACACATTTTAAGAACCGACAACAAACCTGTTAAATTGACATTTGACCAGGAGACACCTGTCTCTGGCGGCCATAGCCATAGTGGAATCACTAAAATGTAGCATAGATAAACGAGCAGACCAAAGAGATTATAAGGTTTTCTCAGCTTCACTTTAGATAAACTGTCAAAAAACGCCTCAGTTATCGTAGTTTTGGAAGATCTCGCGAAATCCATGTTATACGCGCCACAGAAACAGCACGCACCGTACAACAGCATTTAACTGAAATGCGTGTCGTTCGACGGGAATAAGTGAGTGGCGTTGCATATAATTTAATATAAAGTTTGTTACAATTCGATGAATACAGCGCGTTCAGCTCCTACGCTTTCGGCATTTGTCAAGCTATAAATCAAACATCAAAATATTAAGAGTTTAGTCACATGTTACAATGATGACTATTTTGTCGTTGAATGACTTTCGGTCTTTGCTGTTCACTTTAGGCTTTGGCAGGAATGTCACTTAACTTCGGCGTATAGTGGACGATGAGGTCGTCGCTTTGAAAATAACTCAGCAACCAGAGTTTCTATATTGCCATCTCACAAAGTTTTGAGGTGCTAGTAAATCAAAAGAAAAAAAAAATTTAACAAAAAATGGAACCGACTTCTACACCCAAAAGTGTTGAACTAACAAATAACTTGTTGAAGTCGGTACCATGATGGTACAAAAGTACCTATTATCACAATATTGTGCGCATGGTACCGACTTCGACAAGTTATTTCACACTTTTGGGTGTAGAAGTCGGTTCCATTTTTTGTTAAATTTTTTTTTTCTATCTTTTTAGTTAACTCAAAAATGGCTTGACCGATTTTGATAAAATTTAAAATGGGACCAAACGACAAGCATCAGCTTTCAAACAAAAAAAGAATTTTCAAAATCGGTTCACCCAGTCAAGAGATCTGAGGTAACAAACATAAAAAAAAAAAAAAAATACAGAAGAATTGAGAACCTCCTCCTTTTTTGGAAGTCGGTTAAAAATGCAAATACCTACCTGAAAACTGTTCGAGATCACGCTGTGTAATATATTAAGATTTTATTAAACACGAACTTTGTTTTCTAAAACAAAATAAAACAAAGAACGACATCATACCGAGAGTTAAGTTAGCACGCGACAGTGCTTGTAATCATTTTTAGAAATAATATAAAGAATTTAGATTAAAATGGTTCAATTTTTCCTGTATTACGAAGAGAAAGTTTAGCAATTATGAATGAAAAATGATATCTCTGGCAAATGTCCACCACGATCACGCTGACAGATATCGATTCTTTCATCAAATAATCGACATCTGTCAACCCGCCAAAAATAACTTTTTGGCAAAATAACGGGTCTATTTCGTTAATCACATGACGGATTTTGAGTTTTAAGGCTGCAATCGATTCAATTGGTTCCGTATAGACTCTATCCTTAACATAGCCCCACAAAAATAATCGAGTGGTGTTAATATATGGAGGCACTCCCAATTCCATGTAAAATTACGATATGTTTTTCAGGAAGGACGCCTATTTATTTAGAATTAGAAAGAAAATCTTATCTATATACAACGTTTGATACAAATCTTTAGAACCATTTCCGAGATACACGACATATTACATATTAAACAGAATAGCTCCTTTGATGTTATTCGATATAAACTGAAGGCACAGGTGAGGTGAATGGAGAATTATTGGGTGCAAACAAACATTGCCGAGCTAACTTTTGCAAATTAAGATATGTTCCGCTCGAGTTATTTTATTACTTATATTCTTTTAAATATATTATTATCTACAATAATATATTATTATATATAATAAATCTTCTGCTATAAATATGCAAAAATTGCACAAAATGCCTGTACCCAGCGCTTGCAACGGAGTGTCAAGTCTGTATTGAAGATCTAGTTAGACCATGGAATCTAAAAAGTTTTCTGAAGACTTCCTATATTATTTACCTTAAAGAACCCTAGCAAATTCATTTCGTAAAAATGGATGACACAAGCTACCGTACATTTTAAAGGTGCCACAGGCGGCCTTTTATCACCGACACAGAAACGACTAATGGGTGCAGTCTCCCAGAAAATTGGGTTATTCGTTGTAGACCAAGAGGAGGCAACATGACAAATTCGTTTACATCCTTCTGTACTACGCCATTCGTTACAAAATTATTTTATACATTACTTAATCACATTTTGAATAATATTTTCACAAGTTTGACCTTCTAAATGCTTCATTTTCACGTTAATGTTAATTCTTAAACATCTCATAAATTCATGATCACGAAACATCTTAAGAACTTAAATGTATTGAAACCAGGTGCATTTGATCGACTTACATTATAAAAAATCATCGCACATCTTCGTTATAATAATAGAGCAAAAATTGCGAGTAGATTGTAGACACAGCGCAAACATTGGTTCGTAACATTTTGGTACTAATATTTGTATTTATTTATCATATAATATTGTGCAATGTAGGTTCCGGTATTTTATTTACTGTTAATTTCTGTTTTAATGCATTTTATTTCGCAATATTTTGATTAACTTTAGCTCACCCTTTTTTAGTTTCCTCCGGTGGTTACCCAGCGTACCCAGCTGGTAGAGAATGCTTTAGCATTAAGTCCACCTATATAACGTATTTTTTTTAAAGTATTAAATAAATCAATACCACTAGCGGTCACCCATCAAAGCTACAGCGAACATTGCTTAATATAGTTGATCGGTAAACAACGACAAGGCAAAGCTCTGCGAACGCTTCAAATCACCTTCTATTAACGCTTCTCAACTCCTAGTCTATTAAACTGTAACGCCGAAATCGAGGCCGCGGTGACTATCAAATGTAATTTTCGGATCATGTCGGCTCTGAATATTTTGGTGGCTAATATAGATAAATCCGTGTGAAATCATCAATGGAATTAATAGGATAGAAGTTCCTTTATTTAACGCCCCTTTAGCTGTTAAATCCATTCTACTGTGTTATTGAAACTGGTAGAGCGCCAGGCCAACGCTAACATAGAGTGTTTTTGTAGCAGTATGTAGTAACTTGTAACTAATCTGTGACATCAACTTGCTTTATGTAGGGCGTCTTTTTTATTCATGAATCGACTGACCCACCTAAGTCTACGAGTTAAAAAAAATATAGTGCATGAAAAAATTTATCGTGTTTTACAATTGACCAACAATCACGTTTTGATAACTTGTTCTATAAACTAGTTAAATGACGAGTATTATTTTATATCAATTTTTTTTTATCAGTAACAGTTTCAAAAATTGCTGAAGGGTTTTTGGGAGACATGTGATTTATCCGTGTTAATTAAGTAAATAAATGTGTTTCACCTTCCCATTTAACTTTGATAAGTATCTCAGTTAGGTGGAACCTGTTTTATAATCCGCAGATTTGTTTAAACATAAAAATTCGTCGTGTTTTCCTATCTAATAACAATAACACAGCTTTTTGAAGCTGCCATGCGATAGAACTAACTTGTCAAGCGTCCTGGTTTTGTAATCAAAACTATATTAGTTAGTATCATTTTGGGAGGTGGTACACGGGCCAATTGATACTTATTAAACACGCTTCAACAAACTACTCACTATATTGACTAGGTATAAGGGGTTTTTTATTTCTGATAGGTAAGCCTTTGACCACATTCTCATCTGATGGTAAGTGATGATGTGGTCGAAGGTGTTAACAGGCTTTCCCAAAAATTGGCGACAGATTTTACATTTGAAGGTGGTCGCTAGCCAGGCAGGTATTCTCAAAATACCCTTACACCATGCGGTGAAGCTCAAGCCCGCAGCTAGATTAGACCCAAGTACATGCTGTGCGGCAGTCCATAGCCAAAGTAACTGAGCCATCACTGCAAAAAGGCTTATACATCAATCATATTATTTAGGAATCAAAAGTATAATAGCTAATAAAATTTATTTAATTTTAAAGGTCACAACAAAATTTTACTGTTAAATAATTTGATCGTCGTGTTCAGCGGTTTGGTAGGTGAGTGGTAAGACACACATATACAAACACTTTCGCATTTAAAATGAGTATCCTACGAGTACTAAGTAACTGCTTAAAATATTATTCAAAGAGACTTTGTGGAAAAATTGTTATAAAAGTCATAAATTACCTTTATAATGGGTTCTGCCTAAGAAATGGCTGTTCTTTCGTGTTCAAAGGTCAAATCGTTATCACTACTAGAAAAATCTAAGGACTTTATAACTTCATTACAAATTTTTACCATTACTTTACCTGTGAAATGTGGTACTGAGTGTGCTGGTAATGAAAAAATAAATAAGAGCTAGTCGTATTTCATATTTGTAGAACAATTTTTACCTACAGATAGGAAAACTCTTTATATGAATATTCCAATGTAGTGTACACATAGTAAAAATAAATTTAAGACTAAAAAGTAGATTAAATTGAATGGTAAACTAATATAAAATCACATTTCTTACATATAAGTTTATGAAGTTTCTGGGAAAATTGTTTGTAATCAAACTTTCTCGAAACAATTTTCGAGGAATAGAATGTAAGAATTTTGAAATTCTGGGATTTTGTTATTATATTTACAAATTGTATGATGTAATAACTTTACTCTACGCATATTCTTACTTATATTGCCTAAGTATTGAAATTCTCACTAACAAATGAGCAAAGCAAACGCTGAATTTATTTTAAATTTATATTCACCTACATGTACTTATTACAAAAAACTTTGTACTATCTCCCAAAATAATGCTAACTAATATAGTTTTGATTACAAAACCAGGACGCTTTCCAAGTTAGTTCTGTTGCATGACAGCTTCAAATCGCTGTGTTATTAGATAGGAAAACACGACGAATTTTTATGTTTAAACAAAGCGGATTATAAAACAGGTTCCACCTAAATGGGAAACTGAAACACATGTCTCGCAAAAAAACAGCAATTTTTTAAACTGTTTCTATTACCAACGATAAAAAATAATATTCATTAATAGTCATTTAACTAGTTCATAGAACGAGTTATCAAAACGTGATGATTGGTTAATTGTAATACTGCGGTAACCGTTTTTCATGCACTATATTTTTTCTAAGCACACATTCGTAGATCCAAGTAGGTCAGTTGATTTATGAATTAAAAAGAAGCCCTACATGAAGCAAGTTCATGTCACAGATTAGTTACAAGTTACTTCGTACTGCCACAAAAGCACTCTATGTTAGCGCAGGCCTGGCGCCGTGAGGTGCTAGGATACAATTCCATTCCAGCACCTCACGGCGACTAATGGAATAAAAGCGGAAAGTGGGCAGCAGCGCCTTCTGAGGAATGGTCACTAATTAACTCCTATCCTCAAGGCACCTGTCAATTGTGGAGATTACGGCGAAGAACCTCCCCCTCCCTAATGGGGAAAAACTTTGTTCAACGGTGTATCTTTCAGTTGATCTGATGAGGAGAAGCTTTATTATCTTTATAAACAAATTCCACTCATCGGGTAAATTCAATTGCAGAAACTAGCATGAATAGACATTTTTAACTTGTATAATAAAACGATTGGAATCTGATATAAAGTTCAAGACTAGGTACTAGAACAGCTCTTATTAAAGGTGAGAGGTCCTTTAGTGAAAGACAATCAAAGAGGTCTAGGTAGGTCTTTGTCTTACAAAAGAACTCCGACGGACTTTCAATGTTAATTTTGATTTAATAAAAATATTATTTTGTTGAAGTCACATTTAGATAAACAAAGTGGTGCTGAGTCACAGCAACTAATATTATTTGTATTTTTTTAGATTTATATAATATTAATATACTTAGTAGAATATTTATATATTTAGTTTTAGGTTTCTTAGGGTAAATTCGTATAAAAACTTCTTAGATTGCAAAAGAAAACAAAATTAATTAATGAATTTTTAAACACTTTCAACAATAATGACCTGTTGTCTAGACTTGTGTCGTAGGTAAAATGATGGCTAATTACAGCATTGAAGCGCTCGTAGCGAAGTTTGCTTAGCCATTCTGAACCCATCAGCAAAGTTAAGCAACGTCCTCGAGTCAGTCATGAGTTGTATGGGTGACCGCTGGTAACATTACTACTGAGCGCTTCCGTGCTTCGGATGGCACGTTAAGCCGTCGGTCCCGGTTGTTGTCTTAGGATGGCAGTCCAAGCACCAAACCAAGGCAAGCACCTAAGGGTGTGTTCAGGCAGCTGTCCTCGAGAGCCAGTAATTCTAGGTTAGCCTGAACAACATCTTCGACCACATCATCACTTACCATCAGATGAGATTTTAGTCAAAGGTAAAACGAGCTATCAGGCATAAAAAATGAAAGTAAACGTATACAAATGATAAGGCACGTTAGAGCCTTTTCTTCTGTACCTATCTGTATGAAGATAAACTGGTACTACATAGTGAAATCTAAAAAAAATGGTATTTGTGAATTCACCAACTCCACGTAACGATTTTATAATTGACCACCTTTTCAACATATAATAACAAGCCTATTACCCGAAACTTGTTTTGTTATTTTTGTATAACCCCAGAATGTCATAACATAAAAATAGAATAAGAGTCTACAGTGGAGTAGTCTAAGATGTTTTAAGTGTTTCTTATTTTAATCTGAAATCACTCTTCTTCCACTTCTATAAATGCCAGAGTGGACAATTAACTCCAGTAATGCTGAGTAAGATAGCTCAAAAATAAAATAACGTTGACGATAATAATGATCTTCTATGTGTTAAGCCCCTCACTAGGTTAACTTACGACATATTTAAAGTAGCTGCTAGCTACAAGAGACGTTTCGTTCATTAATGCGTTTTATCTGGTTTTTTAAGCAGCGAACGTCTAACGGCTAAAAAATTATGTGTAAAAAAATGTATTATGAGCTCTATGTTGCACGTGGCTTCCTTTCCGAAAGTCTCAAACTTCCTTATTATAGGTGCTTTCAGATATCTTAGTTCTGATATAAAAAAGTTTAAAAATATATCAATTTAGATCCACTACACATAGTTAGTACACAGTTGGTATTAATACACTTCCTTTATCTTTCTTAACATAACAGTAATTATTACGACTGTACGTTGGTTATGAAACCTTACCCACATTGAACGTTGGCTCTTAGGCATCCATGACTCAGCTAGTGAAAGGTCTGTTATGACGACATCACTTATTGCAACTTAGTTGATCTATTCTGGTTAACACTTAATCGCATAAAAATAGTGTTTTAACAAATCGCGAGGAGGATAAAAGACACACTACCTATGTTTTACCTGACCCCGAGACACACACAAAGTATAAAACAAAGGCACTTCCCGCTATCAGTCCCTGTGTATGCTTAGATCTTTAAAACTTCGCAACGGATTTTGATGTGTTTTTTTTAATAGATAGAATGATTCAAGAGGAAGGTTTATATACCTGATGCACACAAAATATAGTAGAGAAACACTGATAATTTTAGAGGTTTCTAATGTAATGTCGTAAATTAACCCATGTTTTGCGCTTTCATTGCAAACGCTGGCTGAACCCTACGAGATAGAAAAAAAAATGTACTACAGTATTGTACATACCTTAAAAAGGTCTAAAAAAACTGTCTATGTATATATTTCTAACTGTATATGTCTATATTCATTTGTTATCCTTTATTTTTTACGAGAAATAATGGCTTATCTTCGATGCACAGGTTATTTAGTATACCAGCATTGCACACGTGCGAAGCCTGGGCGGGTCGCTAGTAACACCATAAAATAGAGTAATTCTTAACATAAGAAGCTGTATTGTTTCTACCAAGTCAATCACTGGTAAAAATATATACCTATTTATACATATATAGAAGAGAGAGTACTAAGAATAGCAACTAATATGATATTAATACTGTTTACAGTTGAGCATACTATTCTCTGTGCCAATCGTTCAACAATCTACCACAAGTACCTAATTAAGGCTTTGTAACTTTAACTTAATCTATGATTAGGATCATTATCATTAGAGGTAGTTTGGGAAATTTAGTAGGTCGACGTTTTGGGACGTGACATGACCTAAATAAATGTTAGCATTGGGTTTGCTACGACTGGAGTTGTTAGTTCTAAAGTTTTGATAAATTTTAAATGGGACTAATATACGTTTACATATTTTTCCTGCATAAGTTTTTAGTTTTTCTCTTTTGAGAACGTCCGACATACTGGTAAGCTATAAAAAATTAACTCTACTTATAGTAACATTATTGATATTTAACTGATATATTAGACGACATAGGATATGGAAGAAGCATAACGATGCAATATAACATTATACCAGCCTCTAGGTCTTTTGATATCGATTAGCATTATTAATGGCTAAGGTCTTCGTTCTTAATATAGAATAAATTAATATAAATATATAAAATCAAATTAAAAAGTAAAGCTTACTTTTTTCTAATATCAGAAACAAAAACAACTTGTGATAAGGTTAACTATCACACCTCAATAAATTTTATTTTGTATAATTTACTTATATATAGTCAGTTAGTAAATAGTCCTACGAGAAATTATTTATCTCATACATATTCGGTACGTTATGTCCAGTTTACCTTTATTTCCCCTTGCAATGGCTTTAGGCGCATCGTTCTTCATTACTTTCTCATATGTGCTCTTTCCACAATCCGTATTACGTACGCTTTTCACGGGTTGCAAGCATAATCTCATTTTCTCTCTCGGAGCTCTCTATAAACAAAATTTCGATAATGATGATATACCTATGAGTTATAAAAGGCGTACTAGTTACTCAAGTTTACTGAGAGACATACACGGGCAACATTTCAAACGCTTAAGCACATGTATGATATTTTGAATTTTAAAAGCACATTACAAAAGTGATACAGTCAGACTACTACACTTCTACTGGTCGTCAACTGTGATGAAATAACGTCCAGATCGATAAATGGAATAACGACTGAATCAGACTAAATATTGAAAGTAGCAAGCACTCTTTCTTTTAATAACGCCACCAATCTAACCGATTTTTCTCCATACTGTACTCTCTGTCCTAAAGAAACCTGGAGGGAAAAGAATTTTACTAATCAAGCTTCATATTATAGTTACCTGGTGGTTGAAACTTTTGTTTGCACGGAGGCCGTAATTTGTTATATATAGACAAATAGCAGTTTAAAAGTTGCCCGTGTGTAACGGCTTCATCGCGCATGTTGTCGTGTAGTTTGTAATGGCCGTTCCATTGCATTCTGATTGATAGATTGCATTTTGAAATCCTCGTGCGATCGGAATGTTGGATACTGCAGAGCATGGACGATATATTAACTGGAATGGCGTGTTAACTGGAAATGTGTGTGAGTTGGAATGATTGATCAACTGGAATGACGTAATCAATTATAAAAAGTTAGTTTCAGATTAAATAATTTTGGAAACCTTAATTAAATGGATTATTACTCTTTACTTTACCGGCACTCTCCCCTAAAACGGGAGAACGGAAGTCGATGAAACTAGAAATATGTATTTCTTTTAGTAATTAAACAACTTTAAACGGTTTAAATCACGTATATTTTTCATTAATTTGTCCCGACGTATCAAACACTTTGCCAATCACCCCGTGACTACGATCACTGCAAAGTGTTTGAAACGTCGGGACAAATTAATGAAAAATATACGCGATTTAAATCGTTTACAGTTGTTTAATTACAATGTGTAACAATCGCGAAAACCTAAGACAACATTAACCATTTCCTAATGCTTATGACCTATTATTTTAATTAGGTACGTATTAAAATCAGTCGTATCCAAGTTTTAAAAAATAATTAATCATCTTGAGTTACGATAACTGTCTAGCTACAAAATGTGCGACCTTCTTATATATATATATAATGAATCTCCATTTCAAAATCATATGGAAATGAATTAACCCTTCCAAAATTATATTTGATTAAAAAACACAGCAAACAGCAAACATTTTTATGATATTTTACTTTCATTATTGCATGCTACAGAATATAAAAAACAATGACTTCAGTTTGAGTTAAGAATACTACGTAGCACCAAAATGTGCAACTTTCAATGTATTGAACCTCCATTTGAAAATAAAACATAATGAATGAACTCTATCACGAATATCTTTTATTGAAAAACAAACCAAACAGTAACAATTTTAATGCTAATACGATGTCATTATCGCATAGAATACGTTCATTAAAGTATTTGTGTCAAAACAGATCGCATCAGATATGACATTACTTAAAATCAACCGAGTGAAACACACTTCGAATATCATCCTCGTATAGCAACCTTGAGCAATTCCTATGCTGATATCTTGTAAAGCATTCACATCACGAATGCTGTTGACGGTTTATGCATTATAATACTGTTCCATCTATAAAACAATAGTGGCAATCAGCTGGTGGAAATACTTTCAATATGGTTGTATTTCTTATATTATTTGAAGAGGAGCATTGTCGTCCCTTTTAGTTACTAACATAAATACTAGACAAAAAGTACCCTGTCAGTAGAGGGTCCTTCCGGGACGTACAGAAAATGAAATGACACATAGCTTCAACTTTGAATTCTTAGAATAACTTAGCATGTAGCTCACTAATATTAGAATGATAACATTTAAGAGAACAATAGTTCAAATCAATTATTATAAAATAAAAATGTATGTAAAAAAACGTTGGACTTACTTAGTTTTTAAGATAGAACATAAGTTGACAACAATTTACATCTTAGTTGTAAATAAGTAAATGATGCATGGAGTGTGGATATGTATAAAAAAAGAAATTGAATATTAAACTATTTGAATCTAAAAAGAGTACGGACCATGTGTCTGTTGTTTGTATTTTATAGTTTGAAAAAAAAACATAAACATTAATCGTTCTACATATTTTCGACATTCAAGGTTTTGGAAATACAATCAAGTACTGTAGGTATGTACTTATGGCCGATTTTTTAGAGTTCTTACTTACATATTACTTTCCACTAAGGAAGCATTACTTTCCACGTTCACACCATCATTATATTCCGAAATTTCATGTACTGACTAACTTTATCGATTGACATGGTTTTCAAGAAATTTGTCCATGTTATTTAGGGGACGCAAAGTTTGTTCATTATCTTAGCAAATCTTTATTTCAGAAACAAACTTTTAACGTAACAAGTTTTGTTGCTTTAGAGTATATTAAATTATAGAGTAATTTTATTGTATACGACATAATACGACGATTTGAAATTATTTATATTTACAATTTGTATTTATTTATTTGAAAGTTATTCACTTTAATGTCTAGTCTTATAAATTTAATTAAGAGACATTATTGGCCTGATAAAAGCTTAAACGGGTTCGTCGAATAATTTAATCCGCAGTCAGCATCCCGGGATACCATATATCCCAATTTTAACCATAGTTTTCTTATTTCTGATAGGCTACCCTCTGATCACAACCTCACCTGATGTTATGTGATGATATGGTCGAAGATTGTAAACAGTCTTAGCCTTCAATTGGAACTAGCTCTCAAGGACAGCTGCTGGGACTCACTGTTAAGTGTTTGGTAACAGATTTTCTATTTGAGTGTGGTAGTTGTGGTAGTAGCCTATCAGTTATTCCCATAATGGCCTACTACCTTGGAGTGATAGTAGATCCGCGAAAATCGAAATAAATTAAATACGATGTAAATAGGTCAGTACATTATTTATATTTTGTATCAAGAGCCAGATCCGTTTTATAACAAGTTATGAAGCGCGTTTGTATAGCAACTTGTTAAACATACTTATGCAAATATCACATTTTACCAATTTTCCAATGTTTGATTGTTTAGAGACTAAAATAGATAATTAAAATAATACTATATTATAATACCTAATAATTGATTATAATGGTCTTTTGGTAAAAATTCAGCGTGGTAGACAAAATGCCGTCTGCGTAATTAGTGGTTTATCTGATTTTTTTACAGCTGAACTCCAATGTACCACTTGGTATATCGAACAATTTCTAATTACAGCCTTTGAGCTCAGTATGCAGATGTCAGCAGAACCCAACTATGTGACATCGGGGCGTATTGAAATTCGGACGAATCTAATTTCCATAGGTCCATTCCGTGGGGCTTGATATGCGTTCTCATGAATAAAGGACGCTGGAGTGTCTCCGAAACTATTCTATTTGGAGTCACCTGCAGAGTGCTTAGTAAATCATGAGTTGATAGAAGGTTCTCGAACCCGAATTTATCAGGTCATTAATTTTGTAATAAATTCCAACCAACTGTCATAAATATTAGAAACTGTAAGCGCGTTATATTGGTATTGTTGGTTCCAGAAGAAGTAGTATTTGAAAAATAATTAATTGAGAGCATAGGACGGAGATACCTCGTTTTGCATGCGAGTGAGATAAACAGACCTACGCAATATTTTAATAGCCTAAGCAACTTTTTTATACTGATTCATTTTATTATAAAAGTAGCTTTTCAAAACGGCAAAAATCTTTTAAGTACTATATACATGAACGCTACATAATAATTTGTATTGATGCAATTTACTATATAAAATTATAGAGCTGTATTCATGTTTTGTTTTCTTATCAGGTCAAATTGTATTTTCCGATTAGGCGTAGTATTTAATATATCCTTTAGAATATAACATATTTTACTGATATCAAAAAGGCGTGCGCCCTTTCTAAAAATACATTTTAAATATATTTTTCTAAATCACTTCACCTTGATATTGAATGATCATAAAACGTTTTAGTGATATTTTTGATTAAATGATTAAAATGAAGAATAATCTTTCATTCTTATAAAGTTGTAGGATTTTACGTCAAGTTTTTCATATGAACAGTAATACGTATAGGTACTGAAAGATTTCATTCTGCTAATAATTTATTTCGGCTGAGAAACCTAATATTTTATTTTATTTAATATGAGTATATGGTTGGCTAAAGAATACTAGTTACATGTAAATAAATCGAAAAAGTTGATTTCAACCTAGCTTACGCCTACTCAATCAAGACAAAAATACATAAAATTTGTTCAGTTTCACAGCATTAACCTTGTAACCTGAACTTCTATCTGTACTGTACTGTATCAGCCGGATTATCCACTGTTTAACACACCCTCCCCCATTATGGAGGAGTTTTCCATAATCCCTACGCTTATCAGGCGTCTTACTGTCAACTTTATTCACCTTACTACATTCTAAAAAACATGAACCAAGTTAAAACTTTGTACCAAAAGGCAAGTTATCCAGTTAAAACAAAAATTAGAAACTAATAAAAAACCTGATGAAAAAAATGATGGCAAACAAATACATCACTTACACACAGGGGTAAATATAAACTAAAAATATACACTTCTTTTGAACTTATTGGAAAAACAAAATAAAACGTATGGACATCTTGTACTCTGCACCAAACCCATGGGACATGTAACAATTTGAAACTCAAACTGTAAAAATAAACACAAACATACATGTACAAGGGTTTCAAAGTTTTGTACGACCAACATTACAGTCAATTTTGAGAATGACATTAGCGAATAACTGATACCTGACGGTGACAAGCTTCTATTTTTGTTCCAAATATATTTCCTTTTGAACCAAATATATTTTACTCTCTAGATTTTCTATAGCATCAAGACATTTTGAGGCAAAATCATTCTCATGGAAGTATAATAATCTCCTTTTATTTTAAATGTTATTATGACGGAACAAGCACGAGGCCCACTTTTTTTTTATGCTCGATAGGTTAGCCTTTGACCGCTATCTCACCTGATGGTAAGTGATGATGTGATCGAAGATGTTGAAGGCTAACCTATAATTACTGGCTCTCAAGGACAGCTGCCGGAACACACCGTTAGGTGCTTGGCGCCAGATTTTCTACTTGAGGGTGGTAGCTAGCTAGGCGGGCATTCGCAAAATGCTCTACCACCCTGCTATAACGACTGCCATCCAAAGACAACAACCGGGACCGACGGCTTAACGTGCCCTCCGAAGCACGGAAGCGCTCAGTAGTAATGTCACCAGCGGTCACCCATCCAACTAATGACTGCGGCGGACGTTGCTTAACTTTGCTGATCGGTTCAGAACGGCTAAGCAAACTTCGCTACGAGCTCTTCAAAATACCTAGGCAGAGGATACCGCTTAACACTTGATGTTAAGCGGTACCCTCTGCCTATAACAGATACATTTCGTTACAAGTGATAAACTACAATGCGTCACCCTGACACAGTTGTTAAGTCTCATAATGTGCCTGTAATTATACTGGCTCTCGAGGAGTGTTGTCGGAACACAATGCTTGGTGGTGCTTGATAACAGATTTCCTACTTGAGGGAGGTGGCTGGGAATTCGCAAAATACCCTTCCACCATGCGTTGAAGCTCAACCCGGCGGCGGGGGTCGAACCTTGGACCTGCGGCACCGCAATCCTTTTATGGTACAGCTATATCATATCATTGCTTAAATTTTTCATTTGTCTCTAAGAGCAAGAATCCGTAGTTAAGTAAAAATTGTCAAGAGTATGACAGTTTCGTGTATTGTTGACTTTATTTATGTATATTGTAGCAACGTGACTAATGTTATTAATAATAACAAATATATTTTTAAAAGTATTTTACAAAAACATTAAATAACATTTTTATGAAACACTTACAAAAATATAAAAATATATATTTAGTGACAATTCCGCCTAATATTCGTGTTATACCCACGTGACGTCAAAAACGCCACGCAGCCTAACCGGAAGAATATTCGACTAGTTTCGCTTCTAAACGAAGCATCACCTCAGACCTCCCGAAAATGCTTCGTTTAGAAGCGTGCTTAGTTTAATGTTATATAATGTTTTCTTAAGATACTTTTCAAAATGTATTTGTTATTATTAAATATGGATTTCCGCAAAGTAACGCCTGAATCTATTCAGTACTAATGTTATTAAAAATTGTTTCAGAAAAATGCGGCAATCAAGCGCACTATTATTACTGGTATTGGTTACCCACACTTATTCGGTAAGTGATCATATATTTCTAAATATTACATTTACAAGCACTATCGCAAGTGAAAATCATGTTTACAAATTATTTTCAACATCACAATTGACTAACAAATTAAAAACCAAGATTCCAATTTTTTTTTACCTACTACTAAAAATTACGACATAAAAAGAAAGTTAAAACATTTAAATTGACTTCTAAAAGACATTTTTAAAGATCATTTTTTTTAAGTAAACTCTCACACGAAATTAAAAAACTTGAGGAAGTCGGACCATTAAAATGGAAGCTCAGAATATTTTTAATCATCATGGAATTGACTTCCTTAAGTGATGTTGGCTTATTCCGTATACGTTCATATTAGGTATATTAAAATATTGTTTCATAGTATGAAGCTAATTTTTAATTTTCTAATTTTGGGTCCGTAGTCCGTACCTCGTGCAAAGGCTGACCATCGCCATACAGCGTGGTAACAAATTTTTTTTTTGCTATCAAGTGACAAGATGAGCGAAACGGTGCCCGATAGTAAGCATCACGTCTGCTCATAAACAGTTGCAGTGTCATTGATCTGCGCACTTCACTGCGCTCGTCACTCCGAGATATCCGTTCTAAAGTCTCGTTTGCCCAGTAATTTCGCTCGCTACAGTGCCCTTCATACCTAAACACAGTGCAATACTGCTACAATAATAATACGTCCAGCGTGATGGGCACCTTTGGACCAGGTGCGACCGGGGAGGGCTTTTTGGATAGTTATAGTTGACTTTTATTGATTTCTATATAAAGTCTTTTCTAAGGGTTCCGTACCCAAGGGGCTAAAACGGGACCCTTATACTAAGACTCCACTGTCTGTATGTAGGCTGTATCTCATGAACCGTTATAACTAGACAGTTGAAATTTTCAGATAATATATTTCTGTTGCCGCTTAGAAAACGTTATAATATGGTGTCTAATGTTGGATAGATAACGGTTCGGAACCCGGCGTGCTCGAATCCGACTCGCAATAGACCGATTTTTATTCAAATTACTTTTTAATTTTAGTATACAACGTATCATGTAGTTTCTCGGTGCGTTCAGACAATAATATAAATATTGGAACTAAAAATTAAAGACCTCATGAGCGTTCGAATTACTGCTCTTGTGCATGGTATTAAGGTTCAATTTTCGTTTATAATGTTGACGGAAAATTATAGTTTGAATGCGTTGCCATATACAATTTAAAGCTACGGGCTTGATCCTAAGATTACCAACCATGTTAGTAGGCAGCTATTCTTGAGAGCTAACAATTCCAAATAAACCAGTAATTATAAAATTTTCAAGCAATGATGGCCGAGCGTTAATAGCTATGGACTGTCGTGTCACAGGCCCATGGTTCGATTCCTTTCGCCGGCTTAAGCTTCACCGCATGGTAGAAGGGCAATTTGCGAATGCTTGCCTGGCTACCACCCTCAAGTAGAAAATCTGTCGCCAAGCATCTAACAGTCTGTACCGGTAGCAGTACGTACTTCAGAGCCAGTCAAATTACAGGCACAAGAAACATTACAACTGTATGTCTCAGGGTGACGGGCGCAGTGCAATTCCTCAACTGTGAAAATGCATCTGTTATAGGCAAAGGTTAGTCCGATTAACATCAGTTAGGCCTCGTGCTAGTACCGACTCAATCAAATAAAAAAAACCAGCTAACAACTGCTACCACATCGTCACTTCATCTATTATTGTAGTCTTTGACCTTATTTAGCCACTTAATAATATATGCAAAGTCATCAATGAGATAATCATAATAAAATAATGTCTGTATTTGTAAATATCAGTGAATAACCTACCTATTTTTTCGTACAAAAATTAGTGATATTCGAAATTCTTATAAAAACTACAGATACTTTTAAAATAATGCACTATTAAGGTTATAACCATTTAAAGTGAATTACATTTACTGCAAAAATATAGAATTATTACAGAAGTTGTTTGTTGTTTTTTTCCTCTATGGGAGGGTATGTGCACCCCCTAAATACTATATAAGACTTTTATTTACCACACTCCAAAACATAATCTCAACATTTATACCCATATTTTACCTACCCTGATCAATAATTTTAAACGGTATTTCTAGACTTTCACCTTAAGAGAATGAGTTGCAAATTTGTACGTATATTATCCAACTAAAAAGGACTGTTTATTCGGTAAATCTGCTTCTAAAATGGGACATCAAACGATTTGTCTCTGTCGCAGCACTCAACCAACGGTTTGTGACTCGTAAAATATTGCGCGGACTCACCATCATTTTCCCAGAATATTTTACGCAAGTAATTATCATTTTTACCACTCTCTATTTAAATTTTTAGATATTACTTCTTGAGTCTTAAAAGAAAGTTATCAGAGTAAGCGTTTATTTTGTTTTAAAAGCAAAATCAAGATACTTCAGTTGTATTTTAGTAGTTCACAGGAGGACTATACGAGTCTCTCTTTTTAGGTGTCTATTATGTATATATATCCACAACCAATTGTCTAATAAGGGTGTACTCTAATCTTAACTTTCATAAAAATAACAACATTGTACTTCATTTGTATAAACAAAACGTGCAAATTTATGAAATACACGGAGGCCACAATATATTCTTTCACAAGGTCTGTATATTCTGTACTTCTTGAAGGCCCTTGCAGACATAATTATTCATCGATTATTTTATAATATTGTACAATTCAAATTGTATTACAAAAGTTCGATGTGTTAACATACTTAAACACCCCAACTGAGACATGCGTATTGCCTTAAGTAGATTAAAAATATTTAATTATTCACTATTTGGCTAGACATATAATTATTATGTAAAACATTTTTTTTTTCACAATGGTGAATCAGGTTAATCAGGCCTTGACAGATTTTCTACTTGAGGATGGTATCTAGCCAGGCAGGCATTCGTAAAATGTCCTACCACCATGCCGACTGACGACTGCCATCCTAAGACAACAACACGGACCAAGGATTTAACTTGCCCTCGGAACCACGGAACCGCTCAGCAGTAATGTCTTTAGCGGTCACCCATCCAAGTCATGACCGCGGCGGTCGTTGCTTAACTAAGCTAATCGGTTAAGAACGGCTAAATTACCATTGAGTAGAAGTTAAGGCAAATTTTTAAGAATTGAAAAGAGTTTGTTTAATTTCTTGGAAATGACTTGATTGAACTACAATAATTCCACGTCTTTAAACCGTGGCAAGCTTGTTAAGTAGGAAAGCCGGTATATATGGTATACAAAAAAATATGGTTCGACGTTGAACTCGATAACATCGCAAACCCAACAAACACGCCAGCAGCTGTTATATCAAAAATGCATGTCTCATGGTACTGTTTTCATCTATTGTTTGCTAAAATTCTATTGTATTCAAATTAACTTTACAAACCTAAAGCTAATTAGCCAATAGTCTAACTGTGACTGTAAGAAGTAACATAAATCTTTTAAAATACTTGAATGTACACAAAAAACCTTTGAATTCATCTGTTAAACAGTAACTGGTTTTATTTACTTTAAGTTACTTTTGCAAACAATTTATAGTATCAAAATATACTACTAAGTAAATAATACAGAAGTTATTGAATGTTTTATGATGTTAGAGGTTATTATGAAGTTAGTCAAAACATCTCTTGTAAATATCCGCAAGTACTGAAATGTACACCGCATCTAACTATATATAAAAATTATATAACAACTATTATAAACATTATATAACAGCGGTATGGTCGTAAAAATATCGCACCGTTAAAATCCATCAATGTTTTCTCCAAACAAAAAATCAAGCCCTTAGGAAAATAGCAAAACAATCACTAATTCTCTTGTTTCTTAATAAAATCATACTCAAGAGAAACAAAGAGCTTATTTGATACAAAACATGAAAATGTAAAGTAATTGTTTATTTTAGTATTTATCTAAATATCTTTTGATATTGGATATAAACTGTTGAATAGCATTTCGAAAGCTGTCTGGAGATAACCTTTACCTATCAGTTAAATTAAACTTTTCCTTTATTGGACTTGTTAAGATTATCGGTGGAATGAATAGGTATCAATCAAGTAAAGTTAGTAATATAATAGTTCACTAAAGTTTGTAACTACGGACTTATAATAATGAACAATATAATGTAAATGATTTTTGTAAGTGAAAGAGATAAATCGCTTTAGTTTTGAACAAGTCACAGTTTGGTTTTTGTATAGAACATGCTGTATTTTGATATCATGTATCAGGTTATCTTTGTGTGTTGTCATCTATATCGGTATTACAATCACAAAATGACGACCTAACTCTGTTGACTTACTGACAAACCTCCATGAATCTAAATAGCCTTCATAAGTAAACATATAAATAATACACCCTTAGTTGTATGCAATAAATAGTTTAAGCTATAAGAAGTTCCACGTATGAAACAATGAGAAAAACGGTAATGGTTATATGCTACTGCGCAAGAGGTTCATGGTAAGAAGCGATTTGCTGAAGCCTGTCTGGTTAGAGACTACCCTCAACTCAGAAAAGCTGCCAGACAGCACCTAAGCGTGCGTTCCGGCAGTTGTCCTTGAGAGTTAGTTTTCTATATAAGTTAGTTTTCTGTACCTGAAAAAATATCACTTATGAACTGGCAAGATAGTGGGCAAAGACAAACATACGTTGAAACACATTTCGTTCCCTATGCCCAGTTTATGATTTAATATGGTATCTTATAGATACACTAGATTTCCGGGCGCGGCTCCGCCCGCGCGTATGTCGGTTATCGCGCGAAAACATTAACCTCTTTTTGCGCAGTCGGATAAAAACTATCCTATGTTTTTTCCTGGGTCTCAAACTATCTCCATACCAAATTTCATTCAAATCGGTCCAGTAGTTTTGGCGTGAAAGCGTAACAGACAGACAGACAGACAGACAGAGTTACTTTCGCATTTATAATATTAGTACTGAGTACTGATGAGAGTTAGTTTTCTATATAAGACTGTACCTGAAAAAATATCACTTATGAACTGGCAAGATAGTGGGCAAAGACAAACATACGTTGAAACACATTTCGTTCCCTATGCCCAGTTTATGATTTAATATGGTATCTTATAGATACATTATTATGATTGATATTGCAACTACACACAGGCTTTTGCAAAGGTTTAGTCCAAATAGTTGTATTGTTAGTTATACAATAGATTATTTTCTACAAGCATTCATCGTCTAGGACGTTGTTGAGCAGAGAGTTCTTCGACTAACTGTTTGAATTTAATTATAAGCATAATGTTTAGCATAAGTTGTATTCTAGTGTTCATTATTTGAATGTCATTTATAAGATAGCTATCCGTGAGGACCTATAAGTTTTTATTAGTTATATGTAAGATATTTGTAATAATTTTAACCTTCTTAAGAAATAAATAAATAAACTAGTATTATATAATTGCTCAGAGCAATAGAACTGATTATTAATAAATAAACAAAACAGTTCTACTCGTCTACGTCTAGCTTACTTTGATATTCTAATACATCGGAATCTCGTATATGTGACAGTTTTCAAAATGCCAGTTGGTGTCGCGTTTATTGCATTTTTACTCTGCCTATAATTGAGTAAAACTTTCAAATGAAAACTAAACTAAAACGAATACTTTCAACAAAAAACAAGCTTACAAAATTGCAGCGATAAAAATGAATAGAGCCATGATTGGGACTCGAGCGAAAGCTGTCTCCAGAATCACCGTATTGATAACATTTTATGAGTTGGTATATATAAATAAATAGCGCAATACCACAGTAAAATTAACATTATTACAACGTAGAATATCTCGTAACTTCAGTCACAATTACAACGAGTAATTGTCTGCAACATGGAAACATCCAGTGTTTTATAATTGATATTGTGTTTAACTTGACACCAATGACTTAGGTCAGGTTATGACTTGAAATTTGTTTTAATGTTAATATCTTTAATTTACTCCATACATTGATTTAATCTGTTATAATCCTAATCTTCCATACCTCAACAAGTACCACTGATTACAAAACACAACACATTAAATTCCGGTGATTTGTCCGGGTGACATCATAATTATATTATATATACAAAACTTTATGTGTGAACTGTTTGTTACACACTTGTGGAAGGGCACAATAGATAATGAGGAAATTAGTTATATAGATTGCTTTAGTCACAAATTAACACATATAACACTTTACAAAATTAAAAATTTACGTACGGAAAAATTATAGTCATGTGTGGGATTCGAACCCGCGTCTATCCATCTCTATACCCGCCGTACTCTGACTGACTAAGCTAATATGACAATTAGTTTCAACTCAATTTTTTCCGATCGTTCTTTAACCATCGTATTGGGATGGAGCTCGTTAATTTGTAATTTTGTAATGTTATCCGCAGAGCATGCGTTTTTCAAAAAATAAAAATATAAAAACATATAACATTATTTATTCCGTTATCTTCGACAATTTATAAGAGAGCTCGTTGTAATACATGGGTGAAATAATACAAGGAAAAAGTGCGCAGGTTCAATAATTTGGACAATATATGCTCTAAAAGCAAAATCAAGTAACTTATCGTCTTTGATTGACAAGTAGGAATTTCTTGCTGTATTAACTTAGGTAAATTATTTCGCGAGGGTATTTACTTAACTTCTCTGAACTACTCGGTTAGAAACTGTTCTAAGTTACATTAGTAGTTGGTTTAATATTTATTATTAAGCTTGCTTCACACTACAAGCTGTTGTAGTGTGAAGCAAATTTTTGAAACATATGGTGTTATTCAATGTTTAGCAATAGTAGGAATGTAGATGCTTCGTCCATGTACATGATTTTAAATTAAAAAGTATGATGGAAGTTTTTCAAAATATCCTATTTGCCAATGGTAAATAAAAAAGTATGATGAGAGTTTTAAAATATCCTATTTATTATCAGAATTGCCCCTGCTGTTATTATTATTTATTTTGCAGCTAGTAAATTCAACAGTACGGAGCGACTTTTGTGTTACTGCAATACTTTACATGAAGTTTAAAGTTCGGACCGGTTATGACATCAATAAGTGCGTGCTTTTATATATATAAAAGTAAGGTTATAAAGACTTGTATTTGATTTCAATGAAACCAGTTTTAAGGAAGACAATTATAATGCGGCTACATTAAATCTCTCTTCACGGCGTTCTAGCTAGCGATCGGACGAGTACGATGACTCATGTCGGTAGCTATCGTCGGCTTCAAACGTCATAAAATCTTCGACTTGTAATATAGTGATTTGTGAACTGCTAGCTTATATGCAAAACAAAATTGATATAATGGATAAAGAAAGTTTAGTGAAATTGTGCATCTCTGCATTTACAATGGAGGAAATACAGAGTGCAAAGAACCCACTTTTCGATTCTGTATCTACCCACCTACGAAATATTTCGAGGAAGAAATATGACAAATCTGAGAAAAACCTATATGATATGATCAAATTCACTGGAACGTTTTAGTTTAGTTTCATATATAATAATTGCAGCCATTAAAAATACGAACTTAAATGAAAATAACACATTATATTTTAATATATTTATTTTTGTAATAACGCATGCTCTGCAGATTACATTACAAATTTATGACGGAAAAATTATAGTTATCCCGCACATGATTATACACTTTCCTCTCGTTAATATGTAATTTTGTAACAAAATTATACTTTCCAGTGCCGAAGTGCCGAGCTAGAATTGTAACCACCATCTCTTCCCATGGGTGTCGTAAGAAGCGACTAAGGGTAAAATAACTAAAGGTGGGCAGCGGCGCCTTCTGAGAAATCGCTATCTTATACTGCGATCCCCAAGACGCATGCTAAGCGTGGGATTATGGCAAAACCCCCTGGACCATATGTTGATTTCCTCGAACTTTTTTACAATTAACAATTTGCCAAACTTCATTAATATTAAACAAAAAAGTTTTCCATTTTCATTTCACTTATTTCTATATCAGACATAATTAATATGTTGACGTATAGTCATGTATCACAATCATGGTACTACTTTGCCATATTTGATTAAATTGTTCACTTAAAGGGTATGCAGAAAAACAAGAAGTTGCCTTCTTAGTGTAGGTAATGAGCGAATAACAGATTAGATAAACATAAGATCATACAAAGTACAGATTTTTGTAAGAATTATTTATGTAAAACAACTTAATATACTTAGTTTATAAACAAATTGCAAATTGTATTACAATTTTTAAATTGAAATACGAGTTATATGTTTGACGTTATCCTAGAATGTACTTTGTTATAAGGACCTAGCAAGATGAGGCTTGGAAGCATTTCTATCTTTTCAAATTACAATTCATATCCAAATTTTTAAAGCTCTTGTAACAATTGCATTTATTTATCTTTGGGTCATACTGAGAATGTGTTATCTACTATATTATTAACTTATCAAAAGTTCTATTACAAATCTATCAAAATAACAGTACTTCGCATCGGTTTATCAAGTAGTAACTGATGTCAAAGGAGTATAGGATGCAACGCTTGCACACAGTAAATCAAATTAAGCACTCAGCTATTTCTCACCACGTCTGTATTGTGTTGATTCATCCTTTACCAGTACGTGATCATTGTTTTGCACAGCAGCTCATGTGAAATATGTCTGTTTGTATCAGTGGAGAACAGGCTTTAAGAAAGGCATCATATCAAATGAACATGGCCACCAGTACACATACAGAGTCGAAAGATATACGAGTACGTTGAGGCTACCACTACTTATTCAATAAGTAAGTAAACTATTAATTAATAATATTATCTTAGCTTACGTTCACATTTTATAATAATAATGTAACTTTATTAATCATAAAATATTAACATATAATGAATCTTTGTACATAGTTGTGTTTAATTTAATATCTATGTTAGTTAAAGTATTATCTTATTATTTTGACATTCAAATACATACATAATAATAATTTCGTTGTCGTGATCGTGTCGTACCTACACTCAGTTTAGCTACATTAAAATAAAAAAATTGAATTGAATCTAAAACATACTTAATTTTTTTATTTCTAAATAAATTCTTTTTTATAATTGAATATTATGTCGATCGTCTTCATTTTTCTTAGGGTAGTATGCCAACAATATCTGACGCGCCTACCGTCGAAGCTATAGTGGAAGATCGTTCTCCATCTAAGTAAGGGGTGGACAGAAAACTATTCGGTTTCGAACGGATTGGCCGATGTGACCGACGACGGCTTGACGCGCCTTCCGAAACACGGAAGAGCTCAGTAGTAAATACCACACTTAATGTAGTTGATCGGTTAATAACTACTAGGCAAGCAAAGCTAGGAGCCGTTCAAATTGTTAGTTTTGCATTATTGCCTGATAAGCGTATTAGTGATTGAACCAAATGAAAACAGCAGATATTTTTTCGTGAGTGGGGTCTGTTAATCCTACAACCATCTATCACTGGGGACAGGATGTAGTACTTTAATTAAAAACAATCTCACTGACACAATTTTAGACTAACTTACTTTGAGCTTCACTTACGAGTTGAAGTTTCACATACTAGTCTTTCCGTCTTCTTAAGACGGTACTATAATTAGAATGGGAACATATCTGAGCGCTTGGTCTTTGCGACGCGTGATCAAAATACTGGCACCTATTTGGTTCAATGGCAGTGCCACCAGCATGCTGGGCACGCTGCCAACTGGTTGTGGGCTGGAGTGTTTGGACAGTCTACGAGTTTTTTTTTTTTTTTTTTTTTATTGCTGATAGGTAATCCTTTGACCACAATTTCACGTGATGGTAAGTGATGATGTGGTCGAAGGTGTTAACAGGCTTAACCTAGAATTACTCTGGCTCTCGAGGACAGCTGCAATTGCTTGTTGTCTAAATGCTTTCATTGTAGTATCTGTTGTGTTGTATAAAGTTCGTAGTTTTTTGTTAAACCAGTAAGTTAGTACTGCGACTTACTTACCACATAGTAGATGAGATGTAGTGTTATAAATAGTTTGAAGTATTTTTTTCATAAACGCAAACCACCGCATGCCTTGAAAAAAACATAAAGTATTAAATAATACAGACTGAAGCTTTCAATATCTGATTACTTAATTACTATAATAATAACATAGTGTTAAAACACATTCGTTTAGATATACTCGTATTTATTGAAATAGGCTTGTAATAATAAAGTACATTAATTACATAATTTGAACGTAATTTAAGTTGATATTATCAGAACTAATATTATAAATGCGAAAGTAACTCTGTCTGTCTGTCTGTTACGCTTTCACGCCAAAACTACTGGACCGATTTGAATGAAACTTGGTATGGAGATAGTTTGAGACCCGGGAAAAAACATAGGATAGTTTTTATCCGACTGCGCAAAAAGAGGTTAATGTTTTCGCGCGATAACCGACATACGCGCGGGCGGAGCCACGCCCGGAAAGCTAGTATTTTATAAATACAACTACAATACAGACTGCAGCTTTCAATATCTAATAACGTTAGGTATTACTTTAATATTAACATTATAATTATAGCACACGTGTTTACATATATTTAAGTAAACAGGCTTGTAATTATTAAGTTAATTATTAACATAATTTGAACGTAATTTTAGTGGATATTATATTTTATAAATACAACTACAAATGGTTAATTATTACTGCCAGTCGTCCTCTTGCACGTTCGGTGGTTATCAAATATTGCATTTAAAACCTCATAAAATACGTATAATCCACTATGAAATGTATCTACTTATAGAGGTTCAGCCTAGATACCGTATTAGAACTCCTAGAATATAAGTTGTTACTAAAGAGACTGACTGAACTGTTTTATGCAAATTTTTCAATTTTAACTTTTATATTTTGTTAAAACTGGTACTTGATACTTAGTCGAATGAGTTTCAAAGGTCCAATGAATTTGTAATGCTTTTAAGTTGGTCAAATTAACTCCTTTAAACTTTTACAAAGCATTAATTTATGATAAAATATAGTTTGATAATTAGGCTAGCGTTATATAGGAGCTAGGTAAAGACCACAATCTCGCCTGGTGGTAAATGATGATGGAGTTAAAGCTGATAAACGAGCTTAGCTAGGCATGAATGGGAACCTGCTCTCAAGAAGAGCTGCGTGTTAGCGATGTTGAATAAAATATATTTTAAAGACAAATCCTTGTGTCGTCTTCGTTAGGAAAAACTTATGAAAAAATGAAAAAAATGAAAAATATATTTATTTGCAGCGATACACAAATACATATAGTAAATATTAATCTAGCATATAAAAACTTATCTATTACTAAGTACATATTTAATATTGTCTATCGCTGAGGTAAATAATTACGTAAGTTCCATAATTTGTGATCTTCACACTAGGCAAGCCTGTATCGTGAAGATCTAAAACGATTTACAGTAAATGAACTACGTAATGACACCTGGTCTGCGTTTTATTTCCAACGCAGTAAGCTATAATATATATTATATTTAATAACGTTATAGCCAGAATTTATAAATACTTAGGGACATGAGGGTTTTTTCTTTTATTTGTAAGTATTCTGTCTTAGCATTATATCATTATATTAGTAAGTAATTGTGCAAAGTTTATAGTTTATGGATTTATAGATCCTACATAGGTAGGAAGGTGATAAAGCCTATCTTTCAACTAATAGGAAGTAGCTAGTATACTTACGACTGTAAAATACTTCTAGTAAAATAATGGTACATTAATCTCCATGGAACGCCTTATCACTAAAATCGATCTCTCTCAGGAATGTCGTCGAAGATTTTCACCTAGACCTTGAAAGAAAACTGGCTGTCGAGAATGTTTATTAACAGAAAGTATAACATACTAGCGAAATATAAATATCATTACAGTTGACTTTACTGAGCATATATAATTGATATTACTACAATAGTAGTCTCCGTAACAATGCAATGGTGATCGACCTTGGTCCATTTTGTAACCACCTATTATGTCGACAGTGCGTGTGGGAAATTATATAATTAACATCTATAGCATACCTTCTTCGTACACTCTAATCACTTTGTGAATTTCAAATCAAATAAATAAATGAAATAAACTACCTTCCAGGCACCTACATAATATTCCCAATTAACGAAAACATATTTTTTAATATATTATTTTATTGCAATAACGCATGCTTCGAAACGTTATAGTCCCGAACATGACTATATTTCCTCTCGCTGTAATTTTCAAACACGCTGGATAAGGTCCGCAGCGGCATGTTTGTCAAACATGTTTTATTGTTTAGAGGGCACTGAAAAATATACGTGTTTACCGGTATGATCTTATTTGATGGAAATTGACATGTTTGTCAAAACTATTTGTAGGCGTTCTTGACGCGTTGGTCTCATTTAATGGAAACCTAGGGTGTCATGAGAGTGTCATAAGTCATGCTTGAAGATGGCTGTGTTTCCAAAACAAGATCTTTAGAATAAAATCAAAACTAATGGCACGTTTGAGACACTTGTTTGATGTCTTTGATTGTAAAGTTCTTATTTGTTGAAAACTTAAAGTTTGACAAACAAGTTTGTCAAATATGTCTGATCGTTTACAGAGCACTTAACAATATGTTACGGCAGTTGGGTTTGAGAGTCAGTTCTCACAAAGGTTAAGCTTGCCATACCATCTTTAGACTACATATACACCATTTATAAAGAAAATTAATATAAAGATATTATATTTATATATGTGATTGTGAAAAAATCGGGTCATAATGGTAATTTTCATGATCCTTCTTATTCTTGTCCTATTCAATTTTAATTTAGTCAACACACTATCTGTAGTCTTCTTCTCTGATCTATTACTTGTCATCTTAGTAGGTACACCTTTTCACTCATGAAAGCGCGCTCCTCCATATTTTTTGAGTGTAGTAGTAATTCATTTCCTGATCTGGAAGTATCCAAATACGTAATTTGTAATATTCTCAATAAGTATGTTCTACCGTCGACTTTATTTTCGCTTTCCTCTAGGGTAGGTGGTGGTCAAATGTTTGCATATACATTGTATTATATAAAAAAGGAAATTAAGTACATGAACGTGTTCATGTAACCACTTTAGAAACAAAATACCATTCTCGCAAAAAGGTACGAAAATAAACATTTTGTCTACAAATGAGGTAAAACAAATCATAAAAAAAGATGAGAGATAATAAAAACCAAACTCGGACCTAGTTAGTTGGTGAGTTCTAATGAGCAGTCATTTAGGCATGGTTTATTCCGGGCAACAGCTCAAAATGTTATTGCAATAATCATTATGCCTATTATACATTTTTTATGTGTATTTGATTTCAGTATTTATATAGTAAAAGATACAATATAAAAATAAGTGTAACTGACTTGCAATGAAATTTCCCCTTCGGCCGCGTATGATACCATAGTTTGGTAACCAGTATCATACGAAGAAAAAATGATCGTCGTAGGATACTGGTATCCAAGTGATAGGGATTTTTTGTTTTATGTAACCGAGTATCAGCTCAGGAAAATATCAAACAATTACAAGTGAGTACTTAATATTTCCTCGTATGATACTGTTAGGCAGGCATGTCATGTGCATTGATATACGAGTATCACCTCTTTAGATATAAATGCACTGGCACTTTAGATAACTGAAGTTTTCATAACAATTGATGTCAATGTCAGTGTATTAGATTGACAAGTAAGTAAAATAATTTTGTGATTTTAATTTACAACGAATTAATTTCCGCGTTGCCTGTAATCCAAAATGAGTAAATAAATTGAATTTATATCTACGAAGAGAGGAGGAAGAGCACTATTGAGTGATGGTCGCAAGTACCACAGGAAAAAAACTTACTCAAACGACTCTACATTTTGGCTATGCCACAATATTAATTATGAATGTACAGGGAGTGTTACTCTAAATGTTAAAAATGAAGTCTTAAAAATCAAAACTCACAAGGAAACCTGCAAACAAGACTGCAAATAACAAAATATTGAAAGAATTAGATAAATTGAAAGAAAATTGTAGTCATAATTTTGATAGTATTCAAAAACAATATGACAACATGGTGTTCAGCCTGGAAGAGGCAGGACTTGACTTTGTACGGGATATCCCTAAATTCCAAAACATCAAAACGGGATTGTACAACGAAAGAAATAAAGTATTAGGAGCACCAAGATTGAGAAGCAAATCTTCGATTGAAACCGTAGTACCCGATAAATTCAAAAAGTTCTTGTTTGCAGAATATAGTGATAACGACAAGAAGATTCTACTATTTTGCAATCAACCGTAAAGTACAAGCATATTTTATCTGACGGTACTTTTACTTCATGTCCGACTGAATTTCATCAGTTATATACAATTCATGGCGTCGACGAAACTACATCGGCTGTTGTACCTTTAATTTTTTGTTTACTACCAGACAAGACACAGCAAACTTACGAGTTACTATTTTATATGATAAATTCCCAATTCAAGCAGTGGCTACCAGAAACAATTACTGTTGACTTCGAGTTGGCTCCAATGAAAGCTGTTCGAAAAGTTTTCCCCAACATTGATGTTAAGGGATGTTTTTATCATTTGAATAGGTGTTTATTTAGAAAAGCAAAATCGTTAAAATTAACCACAAGGGTAAAAAAAAGGCATGTAGCCAGGTGTGCTGGCCTTGCACGTTTACCCAAAGCCTATTTCCGAAAGGGGTATGAATATGTTATGTCAAAGAGTCCGTCTGGAGAAGAGATAATAAAATTTAACAAATATTTCAATAACCAATGGATGGCAAAGACTGACTTCGAAAAAATTTGCTGTTGTTCATCATCTAAAATACGTACTACCAATAATATTGAAGGTTGGCACAGTCGCCTTAATAGATATATTGGACGTAAAAGACCGGCATTGGCTCAACTCTTAGATATTTTAAGAAAAGAAACCACCTTAATGGATATATACAAAAGAAAATCGAAACTAAGCCGAGAGTTCAAAGAAATTGATGAAGAAATAAATGACGCCATATCTCAGCTAAATGTAAACGAAATTAGTGTTGGTCATTGTACCGAAATCATTTCGCCATTTTATTCCAATAGGTTGTAGGTAATAAACGATTCACAGTTGAACTATTTCCTTGTTTTCTTGTATGTTTTCAATAAAGCGAGGGTTTTATAATAAGCGTAGGTTCAGAATGCAATCTTCACAGTTTTGCCGAGTTGGTTTCATAGGCAGAATGTTATATTCCTTACTGGATACTGGTTACCAAACATGATGAAGGGTATCAGAAAAGTAATATATCCTATCACTTGTATTGGATACCAGTATCCTACGACGATCATTTTTTCTTCGTATGATACTGGTTACCAAACTATGGTATCATACGCGGCCGAAGGGGAAATTTCCATAAGTCAGACTTGTTCAAGTCGGTACCTACCATGCTTATTCAAACACTCTGTGCTCCCATGTTCACAGTGTGTCTTCCTATTGCTATTTACATTTTTTCAGTGCTGGAAGTTAGTGCTATAAGTTCTTTTTTTATTTTGACTTTTGACTTTTAGTGATATATCTGCATGCAGACCGAATCGGCAATAGTGGCAATAATTTTGTCGTCCAGACAAATGCATGTCAGCAAACACGTCTTTTTTCAGTGAATCCCTTGGTACGCCTTGTGGTCCCAGGATCCGCTTAAGATAGATAATCTGTCATAACTTTTTAAAAACAAAGTTAGGTGACCTGGCAATCTTGGTAGCTTCAGTTTATTAACTTGCTTCGAAAACGTTTTTCCCTTCTTAATTTTTTTGTATTGTATTTCAATAGTATTTTCGATATTAACTGAAAAAAATTATAAAATATATTCCTAGATACCTAACGTTTTTCAATATAATCATAGGAAAGGAGTTTAAAAAAACTACTATTAAACATTATATTAAATGAAAAACATCCACAGTTCTTTAGATACTGTTCAAAAACAAAGTAAAAATTGGATATGACATAACAACAATTATTTTTATCACTCTATGATTGCTCACTCTATTTTTAGATTTAATAATCATTATTGTAGTTGCCTTTGTAGCACAGTATAACGTAATAAAGTGTTTTTATTTTAAAAGTATCGAATCGTCTTGTAAAACAATTGCTTTACCACGTTCCAGGCAAATAATAATATGCTAACGTCCATATTTGCTTGAACGTAATTATGTCAGACTGAGTTCATTTTCAGGATAATTTTATGGATTTTAGCATTCAAATTTAATACTTAGCAACCTACATTATGCTGACCACTCGTTATGAAATCGCCTCGTAACGATACAAATTTACATGAACGTTATATCTGCAAATGGTATATCTGCAAACGTTATGTTAATGTTATAAATTTAATGGATTCTAATTGTAGTATTGTAGGTGCCCCGATTTATACATCATAATAGTATATAAAGACGACAATAGTCAAACAAGTACGTTCTCACAAGCTAAGTTCTCTAATCCTGGTCACTAATCACACTCGATAAAAACATAAAAAACAAATTAAAAAAAAAATTGAATAGACTTCAATACCCAAAAGTGTGAAATAACTTGTTGAAGTTGGTACCATGACAGTTCATAGGTACCTATTATCACATTATTGTGCACATGGTACCGACTTCTTCACACTTTTGGGTGTTGCAGTCGGTTCCATTTTTTGTTTAAAAATGTTTTTTTACTCTTTTTTGTGACCCTTGCTACTTATGGGATCTATTGTCATTCATTGTCAACGACTATATCATCAAGATAGGAAAATATTTTTCAGTTATTAGAGTGTAACTCAAAAACGGCTCAACTGATTTTGATAAAATTTAAATGGGACCAAACGACAAGCGTCTGCTTTCAAACAAAAACATAATTTTCAACATCAGTTCACGCAGTTAAAGGTTCTGAGGTAACAAACAAAAAACATACAGACGAATTGAGAACTTCCTTTTTTGAAAGTTGGTTAAAAAAGAAGTTGGATTTCAGTTTTACTTAAAAATATCAGTTCTTACTACAAGATCAAGTACGTATCGGTTTATTAAATACAGATAAAGTCGATTGTCAGAAGACTCGAGTAATTTCCAGTCGTTTATAATCCCCGCACAGCTTCCGTAGTATGATGTTATGATGCAAATGCGGCATTAGTACGCAGGTGTGGCAATAATTGAATACGTTCAATAATTGCTTCTGGGGCGCTGTTTGTTTCCTTTATCTCGGTCTTGGGGGATTGGCACCGCACATTGATTGTTTTGTTTGTGATAGAAGGATATTCCACTCTAATTTATCTCACCTTTACATTCAACTTACTGCCTTATAGTATTGCCTATAAGATCTTGTAATTGTAGCGAGATTCAAATACTTTAAAACAATAAAACGGTTTCAGTGCAAGTATATCCAGTTAATAATACAAAGTTCTTACATATATAAGAGAGATTCGGATTGTGATAAGTAGGTATATAGAGATCATTTAGAGTATTAATATTATGATGTACCTGTGGGGTGCTGGATTAGAATGTCACCTCCCCATTTCAAAAAAGGGCACCAAATGAGCAGCATGCCACTTCTCACGTGGCTGTGAGTAGGGTGTTGTGTGCATTAGAAGTACAACAGTGTTGTATTCCATCTCATGCCCTGCCAGAGATACTACAATATGTTCTTGTTTTAATATTTTTTATGTTTGCAGTAACGCATGCTCTGCTGATAATATTACAAATTTACGAGAGGAAAAATTGAAGTCAAGTGCGGGATTCGAACCCGCGTCCATCCACCCCCTTAGCAGGGGTATGCTCAAATCCAATTGAGCAAACATGACACTATGTTTAAAACTTTTTAATTCTATGTACGAGTATTCTGTGGAACTAACTGTACCGTTGCTAATGGAGGAGGGCGTTGATATTCGCAACACAGTTTTTTAATCTAAAACTTTCGCGAATATCGTCGTTTTTCATCTAGCTTTTGTTCATATGTTGAAGTTGTTAATAAAGATTTATAATTATTATTTTTTACTTTATTAAACAAAATACTATGAACTTTATACAACACTACAGCTACTACATTAAAAGCATTTAGACAAAGTATAAGTCATAACAGACTTATAGGCAGTCCAAAAGCTCCAGCCCACTCCTAGTTGCCAGCGCGCCCAGCATGCTGGCAGCATTGCCCCGTTGAATTGCAATGCTTTTTAGAATTGAAAATAGGTAACAAACCAAAATATGGGTCAGTTTCGATATTTTATGTAGATATTTTTTATGCCTGATAGGTTAGCCTTTGACCACTATCTCACCTGATAGTAAGTGATGATGTGGTCCAGGATGTTGTTAAGGCTAACCTAGAGTTACTGGCTCTCAAGGACAGCTGCCGGAACACACTGTTAGGTGCTTGGCGACAGATTTTGACTTTCAACTTGAGGGTGGTAGCTATCCAGGCAGGCATTCGCAAAGTGCCCTACCACCATGCAACTCCATTTAAAGGGATTTAACAGCATTCCCTATTGAAAGGGATATAATTAGAATGATTAGGATTTATTAGAAATGTAAAGCGCCTTTTATTCATGTAAGTTCATAATAACGGGGATTAAGACACAATACGTCTAAAAAAATTACTAGCCTTCAAAATATCATTAACGTTCAAAAATTCATACAGAGATTTTTAAAGGTCAACAAAGATAATGTATTCAATGGCTAAATTTCCTGCGGACTATCCGGGATACTAATGGAGCGTCGCATTAGTCTGCGGTTTAACTTCCTTTCACAGATTTACAACAAATACATTATGGTTGTACCAACTTTTGTACTACAAATGAAAGTCACACTTGTTAATTGGAAAATATTATGATATTACCCTCAAGTAGATAATCGGTCCCAACTATTCTATTTTTTTTATATTTATTAATAAATAGGCTAACTTTTGACCACTATCTCGTAAGTAATGATATGGTCGAAGATGTTCAGGCTAACCTAGAATTACTGACTCTCGTAGACAGATGCTGGAACACACCGTTAGGTGCTTGTTTTTCTACATAAGGGTGGCAGCTAGCCGGGCGGGCCATTCGCAAAATGCCCTACAATAATGCTACATAAACCAAGTGTATGTAACTGGAAGCCAACTTTGACAACCAGTTCCTATCTAAGTGTGACCATCTTCAACCACATTAGGTTGCCTTGTTGTTGTTACGGTATCAACAGACTTAAGTAACGTCTGCTGCGGTCATAACATGGAAGTGGAGCGGTCACCCATCTAAGTCATGACTGCGGTGGACGTTGCTCAACTTAGGTGATCGTTTAAGAACGGCTAAGAAAACTTTGCTACGAGCGCTTCAAAACTATATTTTTAGGCACTACATTCGTAAGCTTAAACCAAACATTGCTCCATAAGTAATAATTTAACAAACATTGTTGAAGCAGTGATAGCTCAGTGGCTTTGGCTATGGAATTCCGCGCAGCAGGTCCATGGTTCGAATCCCGCCGCGGGCTTGAGCTTCACCGCATGGTGGAAGGGCATTTTTGCGAATGCCCGCCTGGCTAGCGACCACCTTCAAGTGGAAAATCTGTCGCCAAGCGGTGTGTTCCAGCAACTGTCCTAGAGAGCCAGTAATTCTAGGTTAAGCCTGTTAACACCTTCGACCAAATCATCACTTACCATCAGGTGAGATTGTGGTCAAACGCTTACCTATCATCTATAAAAAAAATACATATTGTTATAATAGCACGGAAAAATACATAATATCTAATTGACTTACATTTAGTCCAATATTTTACTTACACACGCATATATCAGCCCTAACTTCAAAGTATGACATAGGATACTTATTTATTTTTACTGTACAATGTAACCTTGCTATGTTTTATTTTATTACAAAAGTAATCTTGCGGCAATCTTGTCATGGAAAAACACAAAGATAATTAATGTAGTTCTTTTACGTACGAGGACGTATACACGTATATAAATACATTTATAATACTCGTTTTAATTAGCGAAAAAGACACATCACCTCTGTTAGGTATGGTAAATGTGACGTAGGTAAGGAACATAAACGCGTTATAAGTCGAATAACTCAAGTTATAACAATAAATATAATAAAAAACTTGTTTCTTTGTCTTTTTGATGTTTTTGTAATTATTTAATTAACTGGCGTTAGAGCAAAAATCGCAATATTCATTGTAAAAATTTTATCTACATAATTATCTAATTTTGTCTAATAGGTTTTGCAAGTTTAAATATCAATAAATATATAAGTTCAAACAAGTTGTATACTCATATTCTCACTTGAGTTGGTAATTACTTGTCTTTATATATAAAAATTACGTGTCAAGTTGTTTGTCCGCTATGGACTCCTAAACTACTGAACCAATTTTAAATTTGACTTGCACACCGTGTGCAATTTGATTAAAATTGAAAGATAGGATAGATTACATTTCAATTTATAGTCGTAATTACTCGTGCGAAGCCGGGGCGGGCCGCTAGTAAAATTATATAAATAATAATGATCGAAGCTCGCATTAAAACGGTTATGTGAGACTCTTAGCGCCAAGTATTTTGTATAATAAAATTGTTGTATATGTATACCTCATGCAAAATTGTTTTCTTTTTCCATTGAAATCGGGATCCTTCGTGCAACCTTCACATGTCCAGTTTTTATTACTTGTTATTTTACTATAAATTTTGTAATGTAGGTAATTAGTTTCTACGATACAGTAAAACTAAAACTTCATCTCACTTCAAAAATCCATCAACATTGGATAAAAATTAAATAAAATTCATGTTTATGACCAACCGTATAAAACTTCTGCCGGAACATAGATATGAGGGTGTACCTCTAAGATGACTTTATATAGGAAATTTCATGCAAAGAATCTGTGTAAAAATAAGGGATGGCAAATTGAAAACTGATACCAATGGCTATGTACCACTAAAGAGAATATTCATAAAAATAACATATAAACCTAAATTTATTTGTTAATAAAAAAATATCCAAGGTAAAATCTTTTTGTGAGAGCTATCCGATACAAATAATTATTATATGCTATGTAAATTTACTTAAAAAATTTACTATATCCCTACAACCAGTTATATGTAAAACGTTTTCACGTGTTTAATGCTTCTGTTCACGCCACCACCGGCGTGGAGGCGTCTAAACCGGAACTGCGCGGGGGTGCGGGGAGGATGCCAGGCTGCGTCCGCGATGCCCGCCCGCGCACCACTCACCTATCATCTAGCAAAAGGGAGATACGTACCAATTCTAAATTAGCACGATCTATACTGTCGCGCTCCAATATTAACTATATGTACCTAATTATCTTCAGCCTACAATAAAACCATTCCAACTACTTTTCTTGTATCAATCGTATACAGCTTCAAAGCTCTATAATATTTTGAGAGTAAAATCTAACGATAAGATTCAATACCGTATGCACTAAATCATCTAAATATCATTTACTTATCAATCAACCATCTAAATATCATTTACTCTGTAATAATACTGCAGGAGTATATGTATCTGATCCTCTGACATAATTTCGCTATTCTATTCTATTAATTCGTTATTGAAGCAGTGATAGGCATTGGCTATGGACTGCCGCGCAGCAGGTCCATGGTTCGAATCCCACCGCGGGCTTGCGCTTCACCGCAAGGTGGAAGGGCATTTTTGCGAATGCCCACCTGGCTAGCGACCACCTAATCAATTAGAGAATATGTTCCGGCAGCTGTCCTTGAGAGCCAGTCATTCTAGGTTAAGCCTGTTAACACTTTCGACCACATCATCTCACTTACCATCAGGTGTGATTGTGGTCAAAGGCTTACCTATCAGCAATAAAAAAAAACATCCATCACACTAATTCAATATTATCAACCAGAGCACATTCATTTTCTTATAAAAAAAATGATGTTTGTGTCTAAATATAAACTAGAAACAGGTATTGATTTTATCTGCAGTACCCATTGAACCTTATCACAAAATTATTTTTCCGTTAAGTTTAATTTATAGAAAAGAGACTTAGACATATGTCTAGAAGATTTGGGGTTATAGTGCAATAATTACAATGTAAGAAATCGCCAAGTTTAAGCACCTGATATGAGCATTCTAGGTACTTCACGTATATGTATATAAAATCAAAAATCAATACAAATTCAAATTCATATATTCAATTTAGGCGTCTACGACGCGCTTGTGAAGGTCATTTACAAATTTTAATTGTAAATTTTAATATTTCAATATTTCAATATTAAAATTTGTAATTGTACTGCCCCGTTCAGCAAAAAATGTATAGATCCACTGCGAGAAGAACGGGCAAGAAACTCGGGGCCATTCTTTTAAACGTCTTTTAACAATGTGTTACATACAGTATAATACAATTATTACAATATTGTTCAAATTACTTAGGTGACAGGTGATAGCTTGGCAGAGGCTAAATTTTCCAAGCATATTTGTCGTTTAAGTAATCACAAACCGTGTAGTAGGATTTGCCAATCAAACTGTTTTTCACGTGAAACTTGAATTTTCTTTTTGTGAGCATAATAATATGTTTGGGAACTTTATTATAAAACCGCACACAATTACCTATAAAGGACCTTTTATTTGTCTTTGCTAGTCTAAAACCTGGTACCACTATTTTATATTTATTTCTAGTGTTGTAGTCGTGGTTGTCACTGTTTTAAATTTAAATTTACTCATTTTTTCCGAACAAACATAATATTTTCAAATATATAAAGACTCGGTAAACTTAAAATATATATTTTTTTAAATCCCTTAGATATTCTCTAGGATCCATTTCATATATGGCTCGAATTGCAGGCTATTGTAAGATGAAGCTTGTCTGTATCTCAGCAGCAGCTCCCCACAGCAATACACCATACGACATAATACTGAGGAAGTACGCGAAATAAACTAGCCATGCAGTAGCTACGTCTGTTAACTGTCTTATCTTACAAACTGCATATGCAGCAGAACTAAGTCTTCCGGCTAGATCATGTATATGTACAGTTGAATCCATTTTGATTCCCAGGAAGGCTGTCCATAGAGATATTATCTGGGCCAAGCTTAATGTTTGGTTCAACATAAGGATTATTTAGTAAAGAAAACATAAAAAAATTTGGTCTTGTTGGAATTTAAGAGAAGATTATTAACGGCAATTTATTTATTATATATATATATTAACAAATTTGAAGCAGTGATAGCTCAGTGGCTTTGGCTATGGACTGCCGCGCAGCAGGTCCATGGTTCGAATCCCGCCGTGGGCTTGAGCTTCACCGCATGGTGGAAGGGCATTTTGTGAATGCCCGCCTGGCTAGCGACCACCCTCAAGTAAAAAATCTGTCGCCAAGCACCTAACGGTGTGTTCCGGCAGCTGTCCTTGAGAGGGCAGAGTAATCCTAGGCTAAGCCTGTTAACACCTTCGACCACATCATCACTTACCATCACGTGAGATTGTGGTCAAAGTCTTATCAGCAATAAAAAAAAATTCAAAAAGGCATACCATTTAGAAATCAAAGATTATTTATTAAATTTATTCATTATTTACATGAATGAGTTCATTATCTTTCCCTATCAAACAAGTTCAGATTTTAACGGATGAAAAACTGGAATACCAATGGAATATACTCGTACCAAAAAATTTGCATATTGACATGTTCTGTTTATCTTTTTGGATTAATGGTTTAACGACAAACACTAAATAGTAAATAGGCAAATCCGCATATAAAATAAAGTTCATTAATGTTATAAAGAGGAAAGATTTGTATTTTGTATGCAATGAATAAACTTAAGAACTACTAAACCGATATGGATTAAATTTGGTAAAGAAATAGTTTTAAACCCTGCGAAGGACAAAAGATACTTTTTATCCAACTGCGCAAAACGAGGTTAATGATTTTGCGCGATTACCGTCTACGTGCGGGCGGAGCCGCGGCCTGAAAGCTAGTTATACATATTTATATTAGTATGTAGGTACAGTTAATTAAAAATGACTGGATACTTTGCTTGTTTTCTTTAATTAATAACCAACAATGTGTAAAATTATATTTTCACTTGTTTACAGGCACCGCAATTCATCACGTGGAAGGATGGAAAAATAGGTGTAAACTTTGGCGGCTACCACGCTGGTGTGGGTATTGGTGGATGTAGGTATTTTATATCATTATGCAATATTATTAAAATAAATTTAACAATATATGGTTGTAATTAGACTTGTCTAAAACGCTAAGCTATGATATAAGATTAACATCATTGTAGATGCCCATAGACAAGGTAAACCATAAGATTTTTTTTATTAGTTTTTTATGCCTGTTAGGTTAGCCTTTGACCACTATCTCACCTGATGGTAAGTGATGATGTGGTCAAAGGTGTTGTTCAGGCTAACTTAGAATTACTGGCTCTCAAGGACAGCTGCCGCAACACACCGTTAGGTGTTTGGCGACAGATTTTATACTTGAGGGTGGTAGCTAGCCAGGCGGGCATTCGCAAAATGCCCTACCACCATGCTATAACGACTGCTATCCTAAGACAACAACCGGGACCGACGGCTTAACGTGCCCTCCGAAGCACGGAAGCGCTCAGTAGTAATTTCACCATAGGTCACCCATCCAAGTCATGACCGAGGCGGATGTTGCTTAACTTGTCTGATCGGTTCAGAATGGCTAAGCAAACTTCGCTACGAACGTTTCATACAAAACTGGTTGCAAATAAACATAATGGAAAAAGTGACATCCGTAATATTTTATCATGATAATTAGGTCCCGAAAATTGTGTTAATTAGTTTTTTTTTTATAAGAATGTTAACAGCTACGTATACATGAACCAGCACAAAGTTAGTCAAGTAGCTACAAATATTAAGAAATCTTATTTTCGTTGTATCCAGCCAGCTTGACTTGGACATTACTGAAACTGATTGACTCCACTTCTGCATGGCTGACTGTTACTCTGACCCCTTTAATTCATATTAAACATGTATACACCATACAAAATGTTTAATGCTATTGGTCTTCTATGTATAAAACAAAATAAATAAGTCAACAAGTTGCAAATATACAGGGTTATTGGAATAAAAAAATCGGCACAGTGCGAGTCGGACTCGCGCACCGTACATTACCATTAGCTATACAACATTAGACTTCATATTTTAACCATATAAATTTTGTTTGAACGCGCGCGAGTCCGACTCGCACTTGGCCAACTTTTTGTATTTGTTGTTATAGCGGCAACAGAAATACATCATCTGTAAAAATTTCAACTGTCTAGCTATCACCGTTCTTGAGATACAGCCTGGTGACAGAAAGGGACAGCGAAGTCTCAGTAATAGGGTCCCGTGTTTACCCTTTGGGTACGGAACCCTAAAAATGAGCTAACAACCTCTTAGAGTTGACTTCTGTTAGTTCTAATAAACATTTTTAGATGTTATTTTTTAATGTTTTGAGACTATACAAGCACGAGGCCCACCTGATGTTAAAAGTCTCTTGTGCCTGTAATATATTATTTCATAATTTTTATTACTTTCCTTCCAAAAATATTAAAAACTAACATTCTTTTTTTGTTATGTTATTGTGACGGAACAAGCTCTAGGCCCACCTGATGTTAAGCGAAATAACTGCCTATAACAGATGCATTTCGTCACAAGTCACGAATTGCACTGCGTCCGTCACCTTGAGACATAATTTTTAAGGCTCATGTGCCTGGAATTTCACTGGATCTCAAGAACTGTTGTCGAAACACACCGTTGGGTGCTTGGCGACAGATTTTCTAGTTGAGGGTGGTCGCACGCCAGGCGGGCATTCGCATAATACCCTTCCACTATGCGGGGAAGCTCAAGTATGCAGCGGGATTTGAACAATGGACCTGCTGCGCGGCAGTCCAAAGCCAATCACTGCTTCAAAATTCTACTATTTTTTTTTGTAAGGACTAACAGAAGTCAACTCTTAGAGGTTAGCATTTTCCCAATAACCCAGTATAAGGTAAAAGCCTTAAAAAATTACAACATAAGGAAACATTTGAAACATAAGCGGGATTTGAACCCGCAATCAATCCATCCCTGGGGCCGGACATGCTCTGCCAATTTGAGCTTCCGTGGTAAGGTGACTCGAAGTTCAAATTTATCCGATTGTTCTTATCATAATATAACCGTTATAAGTCGTATTTGCAAAAAATACAATACTAGGCACAAGACGAACAGTGCCATGCAGACAACTTTTCCCACATTGTAGGTATAACTTTTAGGGATCGTCAACATATGGAACGTCTCAAACCTACCTACTTACTTTATAATAATATAAAGTGAGTAGTATAATATAATAGTATAGTAATAATGATTTCATAAGCTATCATAAAATTGATTGAAATAACTAACGCTTTATTATGTTTATTAATATAATATATTTTACTCACAGTGCCCGTTTGTAAAAGGCGAAAAAGCACGCTGAATGAACAACATGCCACTTTTTACTTCTTTTGATGCGCTGCTTGTTTTACGCGCACACTATCTGCCTAATATCAGGCTGACCCTTAGTATATTTGCTATAAGAAGCATAAAAGTTGTGACTGTATTTTTTGTACTAAATTCTCATAATGTTGAATTTGTAGTAGGGGTATAATTTGTAGTTGAAAATTATATTATAAATGATGGAAAGATCTTTGGGTCATTCGGCATGACGAATATACAACTATTTTTCTTCACAGCAACTGGAGGACTATATGCTGAAGCTGGGACTCCTCATGGCCAAAACGCGATGGCTGGTTTAGGAGGGTCAATGGGCAATAAATATGGATATACAGGTATATTCTTAATGAGTTGTATCTTTCACTATTCTTATGGACCGTTTCGTTTCTCAAGGAATGTGTCCGAAAAATATCGATTTATTTTAAAGTATGTGTGAGTTTAAACAAAATTTTTGAATTCATTCTTTAATATAAATGTATTCTTTAATTAAATCTCGCAATCGCTGCAATATGGTGTGTAGGGATGCTTTACGCCACCATGTTCACAAGTCTGTCGCTAACGAGGACCCTGCCAAAGTTTGGAAATTTCTCAGGTCATTGGGCATAGGTAAATCACGACAAGAGTCTATTCCTAATGATTTAAATATCAATTCTCTCAATCAACATTTCTCTTCGTCATCTGATATTAACATCTCAGTTAAAAACAATACCTTACGTTATCTTTCAACTTTACCGACTCCCGATCATTCTCCATTTATTTTTAATCAACTATCCGCTTGTGATGTTAAGAAGAGCGTAATTTCAATCACTAAAATACGTTTTATTTTAAAATGTTTTTATGAAATTTGATTATGTATTTGGACTACACCCGCCTCTATTGTTTTATTCGTTCAACTCCATCCTAAGGTTGCCTGGTAGAGATCACTTTTAGTGATAAGGCCGCCCATTGTAACACTATGTTATTATAATTTAATGTGTAAACTTTTATATTTCTAAAGTGGTGTAACAATAAAGAGTTTTCTATCTATCTATCTATCTATTCTATTTATTATTACTCTCAATGACGTTAACAGCAATTTATCATTGACTGTTCTGTATAATCTTATTAGGTAACAAGATTATGTACAACTTACACTTTTAGGAACTTATTTTTCCCGAAAGGTTGTGGATATAATACCAACAAATTCATTTCCAACGATAGACGACTTAATGAAACTAAGTAAAATCACTCCAATTTTGAAGTCGGGGGCTGCATCTGACCCTTGCAATTATAGACCTATTTCCATCTTACCCGTTCTGAGTAAAGTATTCAAAAAAATTATGCTCAAACAACTTTTATCTCATTTTAATGAGCATAATATATTGAATGAGAATCAGTTTGGTTTCACTAAGAGCAGATCGACAACAGATGCAGGTGTTCAATTGATGTCACATATACTTGAAGCCTGGGAGAGTTCACATGATGCTATTGGCGTATTTTGTGATCTTTCCAAGGCATTCGACTGTGTAGAACACTGCACTCTGATTCGTAAGCTTTCACACTATGGTGTTCGTGGAAAAGCTTTGAATCTAATAGAGTCATATCTGTCTGACAGGCTACAGATGGTTGGAATAAATGGCAATACTTCTTCCGGGTCTTTCGTAAAAATAGGTGTACCGCAGGGATCAATTTTGGGACCTTTTCTGTTCCTAGCGTATATTAATGATCTGCCTTGCATGGTCAAAGATTTCTGTGATATTGTTTTATTCGCGGATGATACCTCTCTGATTTTTAAAGTAGATAGGAAAGATAGTGAACTCATTCATGTAAATAATGTGTTATCTATGATCTCTGAATGGTTCGCCGCTAATAATCTTCTGTTTAATTCAAAAAAGACCAAATGTTTAAAGTTTTCATTACCAAATGTTCCTTATGTTGAACCAAACATTAAGCTTGGCCTAGATAAACTCTCTATTGACAAAGCGACAGTCTTTCTGGGAATCAAAATGGATTCAACTTTACAGTGGGACCCACATATACATGATCTAGCCGGAAGACTTAGTTCTGCTGCATATGCAGTTTGTAAGATAAGACAGTTAACAGATGTAGCTACTGCACGGCTGGTTTATTTCGCATACTTCCACAGTATTATGTCGTATGGTGTATTGCTGTGGGGAGCTGCTGCTGAGATAGAGACAATCTTTATCTTACAAAAGCGTGCAATTCGAGCCATATATGAAATGGATCCTAGGGAATCTCTAAGGGATCTTTTTAAAGAAATTGATATATTAACTTTACCGAGTCTGTATATATTTGAAAATATTATGTATGTTCGGAAAAATTTGAGTAAATTTAAATTAAACAGTGACAACCATCATTACAACACTAGGAACAAATATAAATTAACGGTACCATGTTTTAGATTAGCAAAGACAAATAAAAGGTCCTTTTTAGGTAATTGTGTGCGGTTTTATAATAAAATTCCCGAACATATTACAATGCTCACAGAAGGAAAATTCAAATTGCACGTGAAAAATATTTTGATGAGGAAATCCTACTACACAGTTTGTGATTACTTAAACGACAAAAATGCTTGGAAAATTCCACCTCTGCCAAGCCATCACATGTCTCCTACGTAATTTAAACAAATATTGTAATAATTGTATTATATTGTTTATAACACATTGTAAAAAGACGTTTAAAAGAATGGCCCCGAGTTTCTTGCCCGTTCTTCTCGCAGTGGCTCTATAAACCTTTTTTTTGCTGAACGTGGCAGTACAATGTAGAATATTTCAATATTAAAATTTGTAATTGACCTTCATAAGAGCGTCGTAGACGCCTAAATTGAATAAATGATTTTGAATTTGAATTTGAATTGAATTTGACGGTTGACCATAAAACCTAAGTAAAATCTCTCTGCAGTTATGTGCTTGAGTTGTGTTGTTAACTAAAACATATTTTAATTAATACATGTTCCAGTGTTAGCGTCTACATTGTTAGAGAAGTAATATTAACCGATCTTACTTGAGTAAGGTAACGGTAGGAAAATGACGCTATTATATCCCCGAAGCATAGGCGATAAGCAAAGGTGTATACAAACCCACGTTTTGTCACATATATTTTGTTCCCATGACTGAGGTGAGACTATTAGATACTATTTATCGGGCATAGTGTCAGAATCTGGACTAAGACTGAATTGACAGTTAATAACTTACCCGAGAATTAAACCTAAATCCTAGATATTCTATATATAAATGCCTTACACCTCTCGTGCAATGAGGCAGGTTTTTTATGTGTAGTCAAATTAGTCAGGATAAACTTCGAGTTTGGGAGCTACTTAGTGAACAAAAATTAACACTTTTACGACCGAACTGGGAGTTTTTTACAATGTTCTTTTATAGCCATATTATATCAAATTTATAGGCATAAGCTCTTAGATAACAGTAGATTATAATTATGTTCATTGTAACAGCATCGTCTGGAATCTCTCTAAGGAGTAATATTTCAATAAGTAGTTACCAGATAGACTTATCTCTCTGAAGACTGTATAAATAATATAACTGATAATAATATTATGTAGTTACTTTAAAATGTCTCACAGTGTTCTAGCTTATCAAGTTCAAGGCATTAAGAATTTAATTGAGCGTACACTTTTGTCTTGCCTGTCAGAAGGGCAAAATTACCATAAAGTTACTTTTAAATTGACGCAACGTTGAAGAAAATATTATGAAATCTTTTTTCTCAGAGCTTATTATTTGCTCCACCGGTTTTGATGGATCCGCTTCTTTACCGGCTTGACTCTTTAAAATACTCAAGTTCTCTTTTTGTTTCATAATTTTGAATCCATATAGAAAATTCCGAATTCTGTCACTAAAATCTTATTTTTTGAACGGTTCCCGAAAATGTGGAGGAATGTTCTGAATTTTACGCGTTTTTTTATGAAACTTAACACCGTGCGTTATATTGTGTTGCAGAATCATATTTAACTAAATGTTTTTTTTTTTGTATGGTAAATCATAGTTCCCAATTGATCTTTGATTTAATATTTGTCAACTTTAATTAAGTAGCTAAGATACTTTCTGTATTGGTCAAATTATCCACAGCTAAACACAGCCATTCCCATAGGAAGGTTTGTCATAATCCCCATGTTTGGCAGGCGTCTTGGGGTTCGCAGTGTAAGATAGCAGTTGAGAAGGCGCTGCTGCCCACCTTCCGGTATTTAGTTGCCTCTAATAACACCCCCGGGAATAGATAGGGACAGGGGTACCGACACCCCACGCTTTGCAATGAACTTTTAAAAGTATTAAAAATTTGAATTGAAAGTTGGGTCATGAATGAGATCAGAGTGATTAGAATTTGCACTGCATTGACTTCCGCAAGTTAATTCATACTTCTCAGTGGAAGCCAGTTCCTTTTTTTAAAGTACAAAAACAAAACCTGTATTATCAATTTATATTTAAATTAATCATCTCATTTGATCTTCTTCATATTCTTCTTATCTTTTACATACAAGATCGGCTCTACATGAGAAGAGGATGAATTGTTATCGTTCTTACATGAGATAGTTAAATATTGATCAATGATTAACATTTATTTTTTTAATAAGCAAAAATTTACCAAAACTTTCTATACGTGATGATTCACTCATAAGAATTTCTTTATATTCTTCTTATCTTTTCATGCATGGTCAGCTCTACGTGGGAAGAGTATGATTTGAATTCTTTCTTTCATATTGTAATAAACTCAAATTGATAATTGATCAATGATGATGAGTGATGTATGAGTAATTATTATTAGTAACAAAAATATACAACTGACTTTAATAGATTGTAAATATCTTACACGCTCAGCAGTACAAGCTGTCATGAATGCTGATCAACTCCTCAAATGTCGTAAATAGTTCTGTTATTATAAAATATTTATTTTTCTTTAATTTAAGGTGGTCTTTTTGCCGGTGCGACGGCTGGACAAAACGTGCATGCATCAGCAGGTCTTAACGGAATAACTAGCAACGGTGGTTTTGCAGCAGGAAATGGTTTCGCAACAGCACAAGCTGGAAACACTGTTGCCTCGTCAGGACTGGTAGGTGCCATGAGGAATTTGAACCAATTGAAAACTAACAGAAACATTTATTGACCCAAACTTATAAATAATAAAGTGCGATAATTCCAGAAATGGAGGGGTTGTGTGGTGAAGTGAATTAACAATTATATTATGTACTGATAAATAACGTAAATTAATACAATAACTCATACAACTAATAAATATTAATAATGATGTAATAAATTTAATTACTAATAAATTTATTAAAGTGTTTGTTTATTTACATTTTAATATTTTATCCTCCTTACCTAATCTCTTTCATGCTATTATAACAGCGATTATGTTCATTAACACAATATAGGTCCACTTATACTCGTCGGAATAATCCTGTACTCGAATAAGGTAAAGATACCAAGCCTTCTGAGCATGCTATTACAATGCACATTCATTCGAATCTCACGTCTCGGTTTTTGGGACCCCATTTAAAACATACTAGTTTATCTATCTGCTCACTACTGCTTATATGCATGAAACTTCTCAATCTTGCTCCCATTATATAACGCATGAAATGTTTTCATCTAGTTACCAAGACAGCTTTATCTAACAGAAATAAAGTTAAAAAATATATTTTAGGGTGGACAGTCTTCATCAGCTGGATCTACAGGATACAAATTCTCTGGAACGCAGTCTTATGGAATACCAACTACAGTGGTAAAAGAAACAGAAGTGTCCGTAGTACCAGTAGAATCTAAACCTCTAGATAAAGAAAATAAAAAAGTGCACACTGAATTTAAGTTTGATGCAGATAATGAGATCAAGCATGTACCTCTGAGTCCAGCAGCTGAAGCACATATTGATGCTCAAGTTGATGTCAAAGCTAATGCGAATCCAGCAGTTATATTAAAGGAAGTAAGTGTGAGAGAACTGTGTATTAATCAATTAAGATACCCTAATATTATTTTTTCAGAATTTTATCTCGGAGACATTTCAAATACCGCGTGTAACCTTCTGGCAGCAACCTATGTGGATGCCACAAAAACATTTACATTTTCAGGTTTGACTTATTAAGTTTGGTGTATGGTGTGTATACGCACCACTGGCATTTAATCAGCTGTTGTTTCAGCAATTTATGTATTTCCTACTGAAACCTAATTTGAATTAGTAAATAAGTCCTTTACTTACTATGGGGACTGCTGCACAAACGCACTTTTTTACCCGTTTATCGTAACACAAATAATCTAGAGCCAGTTTTAGTGCTACCACATTTGATGTCAATGTTGAAATCTGTACTAAAACAGAATAAGAACGAAGAATGTTGTGTTAACACAGTTCATAAAATTTTAGTTTCAAATATTAATAGTAAATATTAAATGTTATTAGGTACACGTCGAACCTCAACATCACATCATCGAGAAGACCAGGATTCATTACAAACCTCATCATCACCACGCGCATAAGACAGCTTACATCGGTGGTTACATCGGTGGTAATGCTGGGATTTCTCCTCCTTCTTACACCCCGATCGAGAAACGAATCGACGTTGGTGTTGAAGGTTCTGAAAACGTGGGAGTAGTCGCTGGCGGACACGGTGGTGGTCAAACTACATTTACCAAACAAGTGACTGTGGAGAAGAATCCCACTTTTTATCAAGATATATTCAATGTAAGCAATTCAGTCTGCAATTTTATAGCTTTTAATTAAGGTTACAGCGAATTTAAATTCTGGAACAACAATCTTCTAATCTGTATTATCAGCTGATAATTATCTGTTTTTCATTTTTAGCTCTTTGTATATGTTGACCCCACAGGATATTGGGCTATTATTACACCCTCTTTATCTTCCTCTAGCAGTCGCAAGAGGAAAATACGTATTGAAGCTGGGCAGCAGTAACTTATTTTTATACCTAATAGCCTTTGACCACTATCTAATCTGATGATAAGTGATTATGTCGTCGAAGATGTTGTTCAGGCTAACCTAGAATTACTAGCTTTCAAAGACAGGTGCACACCGTTAGGTGCCGGAACATACCGTTAGGTGCTTGGCGACACATTTTCTACTTCAGGGTGGTAGCTAGCCAGAGCAAAGCAAAGTAAAGCGAATGCCAGATTCTCAAAATGCTTTACCACCATGCTATAACGACTGTCATCCTAAGACGTTAAACGTGCCTTCCGAAGCAGGGAAGCGCTCAGTAGTTATGTCACCAGCGATCACCAATGCGATCAAAAGATGCCTGATAAGCTTAAAGATTATGCCCTCCCCCTAACAATGGCGGCCTTTTTTAGCGGCGGACACTGTTTGTGTTGATAAACAGGTTTATTGGTAAAATGCTAACAACCTCTTAGGGTTGACTTCGGCTAGTCCTAACAAACATTTTGAGATGAATTTTTTTTGTATTGAAAAAGAAAAATAAGTATTTTTTGTCTTTTTTTAAGTGCTTTTGACTGAATAATTACGATGGCCACCTCATGTGAAAAGTCTCCTGTGCCTGTAATGTATTGCTTCACATTTTTTTATTACTTTGCTTGATGTAAATATTCAAAGTTCCATTCAAAGGGAGGCACGGCGCGGTCCAGTGTTGGCTCGGAGAAGGCATAAAAACACAAAAAACAATGTTTTTTTTTAAAATGAAAAAAACATCTCAAAAATTTTGTTCCAGCAGAAGTCAACCCTAAGAAGTTGTTAGCATTTTTCCAATAACCCCGTATAGGCTGCTAGTGATTTTCTGCTGTGCACGTAAGAAATAAGATTTTAAATATTACTACCCTATTATCAACGCGTGATAATGAATTTCATCTGCACTTTTCATATAATTTTATAATTAAAGAATGTTTTTCTACTTGAACTGATCATTTACAATTTTTTTTGTTCATATTAATTTATTATGTATTTGGCAACAAAAACCTGCCTAACATTTTTTTTTAATATTATGGAGTTACAAATCGGGCATACCATCGAGAGTAATATCATAATGTTACCGCTGATCACAACATATACAAATGTCATACCTACATAGTATGTCTATAATTTTCTAGGACCCTTTCTTTCAATCTGAAATAGTTAATATTGCTACGGAGAAATCTTAATTATAATGGTGGTGATTCCATACCAAAATCAGTTTTTAACTAATGTTGCGACTTAACAAACATGAACTTACTTTAAAGTTGTGAGACTAAATCAAAGTTCATTTCTTTTCAGATTCCCATCTCGGCGCTACAAGCTGTGGGTAGCTTCCTCAGCAACTCTGCAGCAAATACAAAAGTATCAGTACAAAAATCTGCATCAGTTCAAGCAGGTGCCTACGCTTAAACTATCACAATACAAAATGTTAATTTTAATTTTGTACCTTTTATACTATCGGTGTAGTTACTTAATAAGAATATATTGTACAACAAAAATTTTAACCTCAAATTTGGCTTAAATTTAAATTAAGCTGCGGTCTGCATATTGAACTTGTTATGAAGGTTTTAATTCCACTGGTTAAGTTAAGCTTTTTACGAGCTAATAACATTATGTCTAGGTTTAATTTTAATAAAAAAAGTATACTTTATCCCAGTTTTACAACATGATAAGAAATTTAAAGGACCTGAAGGGAGAGAGGGCGCAATATTATCTTGACGTTTCTTTCTGCTCGTAATCTTGATGATGTTTTTATCTCCAAGCTTTTATTACGTTTTCATTTTTTACGAGCATCCCCTTTTTTCGCTCACTCAATTGGTGGACTTGGAAAGGATAAATAAATGTACACAGTTATACGTCAAAGCTGTATTTTGTAGTTAGTGCGCTAATCCTCTTATCAAACAGTAATTCAATGTACGTTTAGTCAAAATTTAGCAATGTTAACGTTTTTCCTTAATTTATTTGAAGCATCTTTTTAATTAATGTCTGGCTTTTGACAAATTTCATATGATGATTCAACTTCTGGTTGAAACTACATCGTACTTTAAGTTCTGAATACATTTCAGATACTGCTACATTCAACTTTAATAGCATGTTTTTTATGTACTATTTTTATATATTTTTTGATAAAATTAAATCTCTAATTATATTGATGTCTTTTTTATCCAATCCAGAAGCAGATACGATAACGTCGAAGCATGCTCCATTATCATCATCATCAACGTCATCAGAATCAGAAGCACATATATCGGTACAGACACCGAGTGTTTCAAAAATCATTGACGATATCTTCGCTGTAAGTTCATCATTCATGCATTTATTACAACGCTTATTAGATTCACCCATAACTTCCTAAGTATCTAATTATTTTGCAACATTTAAAAATATCTAACATATTACTTTTCTCCAACTGACTGCCATATTGTGCTACCTGTGAATCCAAACCACGGTTTTATGGGTTCAATCCCCGGACTGGACAAGGGTTTTTGTATTTTTCCTACAGGAAGTTAATGAAAAGTTACAGGTGGGAGTCTGGTACTGTGCCTGGTGGATGTGTACTAAAACCTTTCCTAGATTTCAGCTTAATTGCAAAACAATAATCAATGATATTGGAAGAGAAGTAGATATTTAATACGCTCACCGAAGTGGCACATCAAAATCTTGCTAATTAGCTAACTTGAACGATAGCTCGTGTCATCGACGAAGGCGTTGCACGTATTTTGAGTAAGTTTTAGCGGCCCAACTATGACTGTGGCTATATTTACACCATCCTTCTCCCACATTTACTCTGTCTTGAAAGAACTTATAATAAATATACGCGTTTTATGTCCGTGCGAATCGTGCAGCGGTAACGCAGCGTGCCACTGTTAAGCATCGAATATGGTTTAGGAACACATTTACTTCTTTTTTTTCTAAAATCATTGAACAATATTGTTTCATTGAGCTGATACTGACATGGTGATAGAGGTGTTAGGTGGCCATAGTTAGGCATCATCAGACGCTCAAAGTGTACTATTATGGGGGGAAGGGGATCTTAATGAACCCTTACCATCATCTATGATGGTAAGGAGTGTGACTATGGATTATACTTAAATTTTACAAGTGCACGGTACTCTATGAGAGTTCCGAAAAAATTGAGCAGTAAATTCATTGCATGTAGGTATCAGGCCTGGCTTGCATAGTACGAAACTGGTGAGGCGCAACGGACACATTGCACACACGGCACGCTTCATATTACCACAATATGAATTTCGTTAGTAAACTGGCGCGGACAGTTTATTGAGCAATTCTATTTTTTATTAGAACAAACATAAAATTATTGGCAGATTGCTTGCGTGGTTGTCGTTTGCCTGCTTGGTAAAGTTCCGATAGACAGTAGATAGTGCAAGGAATTTAACAAATTATAACCACATCCCTATTTTTATACCTCTGCAATTTAATGTACATAAAACTGCTAGCTATGCAACGATTTTCAATTACAATATCAAATAAACCGAACATTTAATTCCTCATTTTTAGCGCATGCTAATAGAGCATGTTTTATTAGAAAGATAATTTATTAGTCCTAAGAAGAAGACATAAATAGAAACACATTGATATACTTTGAGTTTAAGTTGTTCTATGACCAACCCCTACTGTATTCGGGGCATCATATGAGAACCGCATCTTCATCCTCGAGGGATATTGTTAAATCGGACTCTCGGAAATGCAATGAAACTTCAAGTACCTACCCATAGTATCTACATACCTGTAAATCCAAAAGCTTATTTTAGAGTTACTAAACATATTTAATATGAAGTCACAAGGTTTACAAACCCCGAACTAAATACTCGTATAAAGAGATATATAAGGAAGTACATACAATGCGTCTTGTAATTACGCTTATAGCAGGCTAAGATTGTAACGAATCAGCTTACCTATTTTAGGTTCTTTATATTAAGTGAGTAGTAATTTATTAAGGATATATTAGACAAATTGAAGATTAAGCAGATGTTTTAAGATGTAATAAAGGCTTTCTTTTTATACTTTTATATGGCAAACAGTTGGAAATAATGGCACTTTTACACTCGTAGTTCCATGCTTTATCGCTTCTAGTATCCTATACGTTTCAAAGTTTATGCTATGAAAATATCAAGACGTAAACAGTTTATGGGTCTTTAAAATATCATCTGCTTCATGGCTTTTGTTTGGTTTTAGGGATTTTGTAAGATGAAGACTTTTAACGTAGGGGAACGATTCACACGTCTGAAGTGAAACTCCGGTTAGATCCACAGCTCAAACAAATTTCATTTATATTAAAATTTTCCCTGTAGGGCATATTAAGTATAGTCCCTGATATACTGGGTTATTGGTAAAATGCTAACAACCTTTAAGGGTTGACTTCTGCTAGTCCTAACAAACATTGTTTTTTCGTGTTTTTGACGTAATAAGTACGAAACCCACCTGATGTTAAAAGTCTCTTGTGCCCGTAATGTAGTATTTCATATTTTTTATTACTTTTCTCGATGTAAATATTCAAACTATTCAAAGAGAGCACGGCGTGGTCCAGTATTGCCGCGGCGGACGCTCTTGGCTCGGAGTAGGCATTAAAACACAAGATTTTTTTTTTTAAAACAAAAACAAAAAATATCTCAAAATGTTTCTTAGGACTAGCAGAAGTCAACCCTAAGAGGTTGTAAGCATATTTCCAATAACCCTGTATAAATGTCATTAAACTCGCAAACTCGATACAAAAAAACACATTCGACCGGATACATGAAAAATATGGTTAAATTTATACATATTTAAGACAAGCCACGTTTCCTTGATAGAAATATCAGCGCCGACCGTACTTGAATACATAATCCTCCGGCCTCAGTTTTGTTGACTTTCTTTCAAAGTCTTGTTTCCACAAGGAGATTGTCCGGTGGTTGATAATATATTTAGAGAGAGATATATATATATATATATAAATAAACATATTTGACTACTATTCATGGAATACTTAGACGTGATAATAATACCAAAACAAAGAAAATTTTTATATATTTATATGTATATATTATATATATATATATGTATAAAAATTTTCTTTATAATATTATTATCACGTCTAAGTATTCCATGAATAGTAGTCAAATATGTTTATTCTAGTAATTACATTTTTTGTTCAGATTTTAAACTCTTATAAATAATTGATAAAAGAATTACTACTAACATGTATTAGTTAAAATTTTAAATTATGCTTAATAATTATATTTCGGAATAGATGCTACAAAAAGGGACAATTGCTAGTGAAACAAATGGGAATTTAAATAAAAATTGGTTATTACATACCTATATCCTATACCTATAACCTATAGCCTACATTTATTGATGTCAAAACTCATAAATTTCGTTTAGCTTATATTGAAATATTTAGTTGTATTTCTTCTTAATGCACTAGGTAGGAAAAGTCGTAGGAGGTAAAAAAATGCTTAATCCATATTCGATAAATTTTAGATACATAAATATCAACAAGTACAAAAAAAATATAAATAAGCGCACTTTACTAACATTTACATCTTCAAATTTTGTTGGAATATACTAATTATGGTAATAAACTTAACAGGTTTATGAAGCTTTAGAAGCTTTGGTAGTGCGGAGTAAAATTAATTTGTTCTGTATTGTGGCTTTTTTCTAATTAAAGGGGTAAGTTACGCTTTATTACAACTTGGTTTGAAATGGTACTAAAATTCAATTAATTTAATATAATTATATTATGAAGACGACTATTTTAAATTTTCAGATTCCCATTAATACTCTTGGAGCTGTAAATAAATTTTTAGAAAACAACGTCCCGGCCCGTAAAAGAATTCAGGTAAGCGTAATACATTTTTCAACAAAAGGTTTGTCTTTGTTATTTCGAGCAAAAGCTTTTAATTCAAAGCTTCTTTCGAAAATAATGTTCATTAAAGTTTATCTTTTTGTCATATTTTACTTTCCTCTCCATTTTTTGAAAGCCCAACGTTCCGGTTGACCTGCATATTTCATTTTGTGTTGTGTTTTGTTTTTAAATGGATGTTTTTAGACATGGCAGCCCAGATTGACACTGAGAGCTTCAGTACCAACTACTTATAGAGTTTTTAATAATGAATAGATTCAGGCGTTACATTGCGGAAATCCATATTTAATAATAACAAATATTTTAAAATATTTGAAGAAAACATCAAATTAAAATTTTAATTAACTACTTAAAAAATACAAAAATATATCTAGTGACAATTTTGCCTAATTTTCCTGCTAAGCCGACGTGACGACATAAACGCCACGCAGCCAAACCGGAAGAATTTTTCGACGCGTTGCGCTTCTACTTGAAGTAACCTAAGGAGGTCTTGACTCTACGAGTGCACGATCGAGAATCGAATCGAATTGTTTAATGTTTAACCGACTTCTGAATACAGGAGGAAAGTTCTTTGGTAGGCGCGTACCTTGATGTTTCTTTTTTGTTGTAAAGAGTCTACCCAACAAAAAAGCTGATATCTTCAAGTTGACCCCATTTATATTTCATCAACTTTGGTTAAGTACTTAGTTTTTAGTCTTTATAGGGTAAAAGCCTAATAAGGTTTTGTTTCCTAAGCTTCGGCTGTCTGCCCTGCGTTCAATCTGACCGTCCGGTCCGTCATACAATTGTCTGTCTGCCTTTTAAAGAGCTGTATTTTTTTATAATTTTTATTATATATTTATTATTAAGGAAAAAACTCGAGTCCCACCTTATGTTAGGTGTACTTAACTCTGCCTATAACAGGTGCATTTCGTCACAAGTCACGAATTGCACTGCGCCCGTCTTCTTGAGGCATAGTACCTTTAGTCTTATCTTATACACATAAGACTTTTAGTCTTATGTGCCTGTTAGTCTAGCTGACACCTAGCTGGTTTTTAAGATAATACTCAACTAAGTAAGAAAATTATAATGTATACCAATGTGTCTAGGGAAAGGTCGCTACGCACCTGCATTATCTATTTTTGCTCGTGACATATGTACGAGTTGATACCTATAGATAGGAGCGCGCTGATAAACCAGAGGCATCAAATTGACCTAACATTAGCAAATATTGCCGATATTGACCATTATTTTAGACGAGTGACACATTAAATCCTGTCACCAACATGTATAGAGTAAAAACTAAAAAAAAAATGTGAAATAACTTGCGGACCGTGACAACGAAATTTTATTTTAACTTATAGGCTAGCCTTTGCCCTATCTCACCTGATGGTATGTGATGATGATTATGGTAAAAGATGTTGTTCAGGCTAACCTAGAATTACAAGCTTTCAAGGAACACACAGTTAGGAGCTTGGCGACAGATTTTCTACTCGAGAATGGTAACTAGCCAGGGGGGCATTCGCAAAATTCCCTACCACCATGCAAAAATATTTGAGGTCAGAGAGTAAGTATTAATTATAATGGTACTGACTTGAAAATATTTCACAATTTTATGTGTAAATATTAACCTTTAGGTTTCTCTAGTACCTTGAGGTTTCTGTCCAGCACTAACAACCAACCAGCGGGCATTTCGTTCGGCGGTCTTTAGCTGGATGAAAATATCGTCTTCTTGATTTGACTCCCGTATTAGTAAGAGTAAATGTATATGATGTTATAATGTAAGACTATGAGATTGCAGGCGTTCCCATAAGATGTTATATTTGATATGGCGAACATGCAAAACGCTTCTACCAGTAGAAAATCTACGCTGACTGTGGACAAAGCAGCAGGTGAATATAAGGAGAGCCGCAAAGTCGTTTACTGTACCACAGAATCACTTCCCCAATTTTGGTGATCATATCACATTAATTACGCCTTTTAATCCTCCTCCACGATCCAGAGACAGCAGAGGGTTCATAGCTATTCACGTTTTGCCAAATATGTTTTAATCTCATGTAATAAGGGGCTACCCTATTGTCATCCACCGTAGACAGCTTCAGACTCTTGACGGCTGCTCACATTTTCTTTATCAGTTAATTCAAATAACCGGCAGACCTGGACATGCCATCATCAATGCTGTCAAGATTCCAAAGTGACCAACAGGTCCATGGTTCGAATTCCGCCGCGGGCTTGAGCTTCACCACGATGGAAGGGCATTTTGCGAATGCCCGTCTGACCCTCAAGTAGAAAATCTGTCGCCAAGCATTAATGCTGTGCTCTGGCAGCTGGCCTTGAGAGCCAGCAATTCTAGGTTAAGCCTGTTAACACCTTCGACCACATCATTACTTACCATCAGGTGATATTGTGGTCAAAGGCTTACCTATCTGCAATAAAAAAGGAGTAGAAAGTATTACAACATTGCTTAAAGAGGGAGAAAACTAACATATTGATTTTGTCATTATAGGTTCAAGAGTCCGGAGAGCCAACTAGGATAAGGCTGGGGCCACACGCTCGAAGGAGGGCAAACAAACAAGTCATTATTGTACAACAGGAAAACACTGAAGCTCCAAAGCCTGATGAAGCTCATTAGACGTAGCAAATTCAATTACGACAACGGTAAATTGTTTGCTAGTAGATAAAATAATAAGGATTTTATTATAAAAACACGGTTTGGATCCGATAAAAGTACAAGATTTATCGCTAGAGGTTTCCATGTAGCTTTAATTTGATTACGAGGCTTTTATAGTTTTACCGTCTTTTTTTGGTATTCCTAACTTTAATTCACTATAATTATTTTATAGGATTGCTATAGAATATTCGTATATATTTTTTTTGTACAAATGGTAGGTGACATTCTATTCCGGCACCTCACGGGACTGAATCTATTTGAAAGCAAAGAAAATCTGACTTAACGCAAATGACCTTAATTGAATTGAACCATTTAGTTTTACCATTGTAATTTTTGTATTCACGTCTTCGTAGTGAATAAGCTTGAAAAATTAACCGAAAGAAAATTTTGGACTACGATCGAGAATGAAACCCGCGACCATCCGTCCTAATAAACGGGACATGCTCTTCCAACTGAGTTAACGTAGTGAGTGTCATAGCTCATATTTATCCTTTCGCTCTTACCATTTAACCGTGTTATGGTTTAACTTAAATTAACCCCTTCGCTAAACGTAAGAAGATTAAACGATAGAGCGAAGAGATAAAATTAAGCTATGACGCACGCACTACGATAACTCAGTTGAAAGAGCATGTCCCGGACATAGGGTTGGGTGGTCACGGTTTCAAGTCCCACTTGTAGTCGGTTAAACGATGGGAGCGAAGAGAAAAAGCTGAGCTATGACGCATTTACCACGATAGCTCAGTTGGAAGAGCATGTCCCGGATATAGGGACAGACGGTCGCGGAATGAAATCCCAGTCGTAGTTAAAAAAATCCTTTCGTTGTTATTTAGTGAACCGCTTAGTTGTTCTAACTATAGTTTCAAACCCATACAGCATATTCGGTGTTTTTTTAACTTTAGTGTTCGAGTTCTTTGCTATCAAACCTCGTAATCGGGGACTCTATGTCTTCTTTGTTCACTTACCTACCTTATAAGTACTAGATAAGACATAAATAAGTAAATCCATCTATATTTCTGTCAGATGATCTAGATTGTTTTGATTTCTAGATAGTTTTAACCTTACCTACATCACAAATATCTATATGTACCTGAATAGTTACCATTAAGTATATACCTACGAGTATATATATTTTTATATGCTGGAAATAAATGGTTGATTTTATACTGAATGTAATTATTTTACAATTATTTATCATCGATCTCTGTATTTATTATTTTTCTTTGCAACTTCGTATCAAGGTTCTAAGTACCTAAGAATAACCCCTAATGAATATCACCGCCCCATCTATTATTGGAGTTGTCAAACGGCTCTATTTATGTTGCTGTTTATTCAAAATTTAAGAGACCGCTACTGTTTGCCTCTAATAAGGGCGCAAACACGGTAGCTGGGTACTTAAAAGCATGTGATCGCCTTAGAAATTATCCATTGACAAAAATAAATACATTTCTGGTTGTCTAAGCAGGAAACTCTACGTACCGACACATTTTGTCTAGAAGATAAACTTAAGATAAGTCTAAAGTTGTAGAATTTAAACAACTTACTGAAGAAGAATGAACATTTCTAAAGATGGTCTAGTTAAAATTGCACCACGTAAAAGTTTCTGCAAAGGTTTTAATGTAATACGGCAAAGAGATAGTCTGTAACGTTGGAGTATATTCGTTTTTTTTTTAATTTATAGCTGTTGATCGTACAATTCAACATAAAGCAAAAAGCTATTAATATTACATATGCGAAAATAATTGTTTCTTACCACCGAACCGTCGAAAGTATTTTGATAAAGGAATGATGGCGACTACTGACTCAAGTAAACCAGGGCGCGTTCATGAATGTATTAGGTATTGTTTTAATTGTCAGCCTATTTAACATTATTTAAAATTGTTTGTATATTTTTAAAAATAGGGAATCTTGAGTTATTTGCAAATTCATTTATGTCATTTTGTACATAGATTGGGTACAACAAGCAAAATGATCCGAAACCAAATAACGAAAAAAAAGTTACATTGTCATTTTCTGATGTCTGTCAGTAGTGATGACATTGACATTTTATTTAGTCTCGTGGTAGTATACACACTCATTCTTGGTGCAGTCCGAATTGATTGAATGATACCTTTTGGACGTAGATAATAATTTATTTTTAGATATATAGATAATGTCATGGGTACGCTTTTACTTGCTCCGAATTGTAATAATGCAAACGGCCATGAGCTTGCATATTCCAATCGGTCCATTTATAACTACTCTCAGCAGTGAGTACTTTTAGTACTGTTGGCGTTATTCGGACCATGCTCTTACTGATCTGTGATAGAAATGCCGCTGAAAAGAACCCGTTTGTGGTCTATCGACTTCGTGGCAATACGTGCAATGAGGGTGTAATCACTAAGTTTTAGAAGCGTGATTGGTTTCACAATTTATATATTGTAATAAACCACTAACACAGTCCTTAAATCCGTAAAAGCAATGACAAAAGGTATAAATAACTTCTTGCCAGACCCATCTATTCAATACTATGACAGATAATATAAGAAAGTACAAAACCTCTGAGTATTATTTTCTTCCGACTCCTAGGTACTGAATTCAATCCACATTTTCATTCTCATATCTTGAATTATCAGTAATGAAAAGTATTGGACTGAACGCAACATATTGTTTATAAAAATGTTGGGTCTCAAGTTGTATGGAGCGTCGCCATCCTTCTTTCATCATCATCAGCTGGAAAACATCCACTTTTTAACAAATGCCTAAGCCACAGAGCGCCACAATGAACGGGTTTAAGCGATTTGTATCTATAGTCTCCCCGTGGCTCTGACGATGTCGTCAGTCGACCGGGTGCGGGCGGGGCCTTCCAAATCGACATTTTCCTTAGTAATATGGTAACCAGTTGTAAACCTTTTTTCCCAAACGGTTATCGGTTCGTCGAGCAATGTGGCCTTTTCGCACCTGTACCAAAATAATATTTATATGACTTAGGTCCTGGATAGGACACAGCATACTTTTTATTCTGATTTACTGGGTATCTTTCGATAAAGTGTGATATAGCTTATGCCCATGCGGACAAAGCGGCGCGGCGGTCTGAAGAAATCACACTATAGCGAAGCACTATATGAACACACACATCTTTAATAAACATCTGATCCTTAGCGAACACCATTTCAGTGCCAATTATTAAATACATATTATAGACTCAAAAAATTATATCCCTGCTATTAAACACAATATTTACTAGGTGTTTGGATATGATTTTTTTTTTAAAGTTAGCTAAACCCTAACTATTATAGTTAGACAAAAACATTTTTTTTTTAAATTGAAACTGACTGCTGAACATACAGATTATATTAGTTATTAATATATTTATAGTTTCATATATACAAATTTTCGTACCTGCCTTAATAAACCACACGAGGTTAAGAAACAAAATACCCCATATCTAAGAAACATAAAATCCACCTTAAGATTTTATGTACCTATTGCGCCATCAAGACTAACCTTATGACATATGTATCATTTATCAAACGTGGATAAGCCGTTGAGTAGGACATACATACAGGTCAAACACATAACCCTTCTTTAAGGCTTTGCTGCAGTCAGATAAACAATATAATGTTCTGACAATAAAGGAAGGGCAATAGTTTTCTTAATGAATTGCTACACATATTTCAGTATTTTTACCATTGAAGGAGGTATTTCTTGAAAAAACAATTATGCCAATCGACTTACGTTATTTAATACTCAATAGTGATATTAGAGTGAATCTAATACAAAATAATGCATACAAGAGAACATTAAAAAGTTCGTAATATACATTAAATTAGTTTGTGAATGTCTATAGCTATAATACTTTTTATTTCATTCGTGAACTGAAATAAATAGAAAATTACACTTCTCGAGCAATCACGAAGTCAGGCAGGAAACACAATTGCACGTTATAACGAAAATCGATGATTATCATAGATATATAAATTGCTTTATCTTTTCTGTGATGATTATCATAATCATGATCCAAGTCCGTCGAGACTTGATACGGCAGCGATCGTAACAAGTGGCAAAACGGATGCATTAGATTAGAACATAATCGTAAAACATATCTTATTTCATAACACTTTAAACGGGTATGCTAACGATTTAACACTTTTCTAACTTTCGTTAACGTCAACAATGCGACAGATTGCATTTAAAAAAAATAAAATAGAACTTCGTAGTTTTCTGAATTTATATTCCTTTAGTATTTACGTATTCCATACTTATATATATTGCTATTCTACGCGAGATCTTGCAAATAAGGGACGTTTAAGTTCAATCCAAGTTTTTTTAAGTATCTAAAATGGGTTAAAAAGTTACTCATAGAAAGTTAGTTGGTAAGTTTTGGGGTCTGAGTAGTCATAATCAATTTTTTTTTTAGTTCTTGAACAGTTCTAAGTCCTTAGTTGTTAGGGGAAGGTGGGGTAATTGCGAACACCTAAGGGAGAACTGTAATAAAACAAAAAGAAATAAAGTTATAAAAGTCTTTTAATGATAAATGTTAACTTAAACTAATTATTTTTGTACTCTCATAATCAACTTTGATAAATATTTAGTATAAAATCAAATTTTGAGGAAATAACAAAACACTTGGTGTCCGGAATTACCCGCAGCATGTGGGGTAATTGCGGATAGCGTATGGGGTAATGACGAACATAGCCTAATCGGCACAGAAATCACAGAGAAATCCTTTAAACGTGCTTTCACTACTGGTACAATTTTCGTGGGCCCAGAATTTACATTTATAGCATATTATCCAGTCTTCGATTATTGGAGGTTCATACTTTTCATTACAAATCAAACAATAATATACTTACTTCTTTATTTTCCGTAGCTCTCTTGGTGGATTTATTTTTCTTGCATAAAACCTGGTGATCTTCAAAACTTTTTAAATTCTTCACACCTTTCTTTCTTTTATTGGTTCTATCAGTCTTATTTTCCTCTTTTTCCCCTTTTTTCTTCTATTTTCGTTCTGCTTTAATATTTTCAGTCTTAACGTTTTCTTTTTGCTCCGTTTTCTTCTTCTTTTTCTTCTAAAGTATCTTTCATTGGCGTACTAGTTATTATAATTGAATGTTTCTTTCTGTAATTCTGTATATTCTTTGGTTGTGGTAGTTGTGGGATACTGATGATATTTCGTAGAGGAGTTAATGTATTGGATACTGGTGAAGCTAGAACGGTTAAGGATTTGCGCCGAACAATCTGCGCTTCAGGTGGTACTGCTCTTTGCAAAGATGGTGACGATGGTATTTGACCATCAGGAGCCACCATTTCAATTACAGGTACCATCGGTGCTATCTGAGCTTCAGCTGTCACTATTTTTAGTATAGATTGTGACAATTCTATATGAGCATCAGGTGCCGCCGCTCTTTGTACAGATGACGTCGAGTCTATCTGATCGTCCACTGCCACTACTTTTTGTAAAAGTGCCATTGGAGCTATCTTAGCATCAGGTGTAACTGCTCTTTGCATAAATGATGATAATGTTGTTTGAACATAGGGTGTCGTTGCTCTTTGGATAGATGGTGCTATATGGATATTAGGTGTTAGTGCTCTTTGTACATTTGATGCCGATGCTATCTGAATGTCAGGTGATCTCAAGTAGGAGAACATTTCGTCAAATTCAGTAGTATCTAATGGCCAAATACCAGCTGATCTGAAGCCATTTGCTGCTTTCTCTATATTGCTGATGCGATTGAAGGCTTTAGTAAAAAGTTCCACAACTTCAAACTGTGTAATTCTTCGTCCAATGTTTGAAGCCATGTACAAATCACATTCCTTGTTATATGCAGTCTTAAGCGGTCCAAAATATGTTAAATCCAGGGGCTGTATACGGTGCGATGTATGTGGTAGAAGGGATATCAGCACTATCCCATTCTACCGATATAGCAGATAGCAAGCAAGACTTACATGGCTTTCGTGATTGTCTAACACGAGTAGAATAGGTTCTTCAACAGTTGCTTATATTTATATTTTTTCTCCGCCTTCCTTATATAGTCACGCGCCATCTGAAATATGTTTGACCTTTTAAAAATGGTTAAACTAGACCTATAATAGTAAGCGGGGTAATCACGGACGTCCGAGATTGCCCCACTCAATTCGTCCGCCAATACCCAATACACACATGAACCAAAAATTATTTAAATTTTTCAGGTTAGAAACTTGCAATTCACGTGGTGATTATTTAAATAAGTTATATATTTAGTCGTTACTTCACAACAAAAAAATCAGATTACTATTTTTTTGCATAGAGTATTATACACGTATACAATTTATATAAAAAATTAGATGAAATTACAAGAAGAAAAAAGGATCAACTTACCTTGAACACCGAGCGCGGCTTCACCTCACCAGTTACTGTTCGGTACTAAGTTCGGATCCGACTCACAAGTGCGATACTCGAGATAACTACTATTTCTTTCTAATATGCGAATACCTTAGTGTTCGCCATTACCCGCCGTCCGTGATTCCCCCACTCTCCCCTACACATTGAAGGGTAAAGATGTGGTTTAGCTGTTCTTTTGTTATCTCTGTGATAGTTTTACTAATCTTCTTTAAGTGGCTGTATAAATTTTGTACCGTACTGGGGTTTTACATATCCAAAAGTGTCAGGAGCTAAAACAATGTATGAGAAAAATTTCGTCGAAATCGATTCAGATGGAATATTAATACCTTTAATAACTTATGTTTTACCCAAATGCTGGCCATTATGATTAAAAAGTTTGATTGTGTATGAAAATCAAATGATGCTTATTGATTAGTGCTTACATTGGGGTTCTACGCAAAATTAAATTCTTGGAATTATATTTTGCTTTCTTTGTATAATTTTTTTGATATTATGTTTTGTATTTTTTGTGTAGGTAATTTGTATGGTAGGGTTAAGTTTAACGTTTGACAAACTTAGAAAGACGCTTTTAACCTTGTGCACCCGTATTTACCACTAATTTTAGTAAGAAGTTTTAGAGCCTGAGTGGAAAAAGTCACCGTTTTTGTAATTGATCTAAATTGAGTATCAATAACTTATGTACCACTGTTTTAGTATGTAATGAGAGTTATTTTTTATGTCTGCTTATTGTTAAATTTTGTTACTCTTTAAGTTTTAGAAATATTTTTATAAGGTACTCATATTTTTTTTTTTTTTTTTTTTATTTAACATACAACGCTCTGTGACTCGTGGTCCGTACTCTTTTTAGATCTATTTTCATATTACTACATATTACAATTTTACAAAATTCGTTCTCCATTACATTATTGACTTTAACACTTAGATGTAGGTTAGTGTTATGGTGTTATATCTTAAAAACTAAGTGAGTCCATATGTATCTATATAATTTTTTTTCCTATTCTAATTTTTGTTTGTATCTTTCATAATAAGTAGTTTCCTATAGTTATCGCAATACATTTTACCATTTGAATTACTAAAACAATATTACGTATTCTATGATCTTGTCCCGGATGGACCCGCCACTGACTCCGGAGCTAGTTATGGTTAGACAAATAGATAATACAAAGTTTACTTCCTTAATTTAGTCAAATTATTAGCTTCAACTTCACACTGGTGCATGAAACTTTGTATTCGAAGATTGCTGGCAGGCTGAACTTAGATAAAATAAGATCCATGTTTATTGCCGCTGGGCCATTCTTGCTTTAATTGAATTGGCATCGTTAGTAGGTGCTCATTTTTTATATGACCAGGTGATATCATTTAGCTCATCAGTTTCATCTCTTCATTGAAAGAAAAAAATTGAACTACGCGCGATTCAAACCCGGGATTATCCGCCTTTAAAGCCGGTTAAAAGATAGAAACGAAATGATTAGTTTGAGCTATGATTCACTCACTACGATAGCTCAAATTTCCTGAGCATGTCCCAGCTATAGGGTCGGATGGTCGTGGGTTCGTAAGCTTTGCAGGCCAAATTACAATATCTAAATAGAATAAATTTAGATGTTTTATTTCGAAGCAGTGATGGCTCGGTGGCATTGGCAGTGGACTGCCACCCAGCAGATACATCGTTCTAATCCCTTGCGATTTTCAACCTTGCGGTAAAGCTTGAGCTTTACCGCAAGGTTGAAAGTCATTTTGCGAATGCCGCCTGGCTAGCGACCACCCTCGAGTAGAAAATCTGTCGGAAACAAACGGTATGTTCCGGCAGATGTCCTATAGAGGCAGTCATTCTAGGTTAAGCTTGTTAACACCTTCGACCACATCATCACTTATTATCAGGTGAGATTGTGGTCAAAGGCTACCTATAAGCAATAAAAAAAAACAACAAAATGAGAATTCAATACTCAATACTGAATAATACACTCATATGAGAAGTTTAAAAGATACTCGTATCTTGTAAAGAGGCCGATAAAAAGGTACATATAGAAAAGCATCCCAAAGCAGCGATTCCATAGATAATAGATAGTCTATTTCATTAAATGTTAAACAATTGAGTGACTATCAAGCCTTAGCTTATTTCAATATGACTATAAAAACTATCTCTCTAACATTTTCCCCCAGTGGCACGAAACAAAAAAAACATTTATTTTTTTATATAGTTATCTCTTGAATCCATGTTATCAAATGCTTAATAAACCTTTGTAAAACATAAATTTTTGTTGATCTTACCTTACTTTTGAAGCTCTTAGAAGAAGTTTCGGTGTAAAATTGTGTCAAGTAATATTTTTATAGTCAAACTTATTGTATTTGAAAACACAGATTATTGGCCTTTGCCATATTTGAAACTCCAAAAATACCCGCTGAGGTCTACTCTCGACATCCATGAACCTTTTAATATAGTTTTATTACTTTTGTTGTAGCTTGTTATTGTGAGTTTTGTCTTGTTATTCTTTTCATATGGAGGGTCGGGATATTCACACTCTTGTATATTTTTTACAACCAATTGGTACTGAAGTTTTGCTAGAAAGGAAAACAAGGTAAGCACGATAAAAGCAGAGTCCACTTTGAATCTCGATTTTATGGATTAAAATTATGTACACAAAACTGAAGTTATATTTTATCAGTTTTATGCAGGTAAGTGTTTAACATTTATTACATACTTACCTCGTTAAGCTTGATGGTCACTAAATATAATTAAATATATTACTGAACTTAATATAAGGTATCTGCGGGAATTAAAGAGGCCTAATTATAGATACGTTGTTCAAATTTTTATAAACAAATAATTATCTGCTAACGTAGACAAGTTGCTTCATGTAATTTTAAGCACACGTGTAAATGAGTTTAATGTCCACCAACGTTTTTCTTACCATTACGAGTATATAAATTAAATAAGGCTTGGGTTGTATAATAAAGCCTGGGATGAAACCATTTTTATCCATTTGGAAAAACATTAAATTCAAATTCAAATCCAAAATCATTTATTCAATTTAGGCGTCTACGACGCTCTTATGAAGGTCAATTACAAATTTTAATATTGAAATATTCTACATTTTACTGCCACGTTCAGCAAAAAAAATATAGAGCCACTGCGAGAAGAACGGGCAAGAAACTTGGGGAAAACTAAAAACTAACTTTTAAACATCTTTTAACAATGTGTTATATACAATATAATATGACTATTACAATATTTGTTAAAATTACGTAGGTGATAGCTTGGCAGATGCGGAACTTTCCAAGCATCTTTGTCGGTTAGGTAATCACAAACTTTGTAGTATGATTTCTTAATCAATATATTTTTCACATGCAACTTGAATTTTCCTTCTGTGAGCATTGTAATATGTTTGGGAATTTTATTATAAAACCGCACACAATTACCTAAAAAGGACCTTTTATTTGTCTTTGCTAGTCTAAAACCTGGTACTGCTATTTTATATTTATTCCTAGTGTTGTAATCGTGGTTGTCACTATTTAATTTAAATTTACTCAATTTTTTCCGAACATACATAATATTTTCAAATATATACAGACTCGGTAAAGTTAATATATCAATTTCTTTAAAAAGATCCCTTAGAGATTCCATAGGATCCATTTCATATATGGCTCGAATTGCACGCTTTTGTAAGATAAAGATTGTTTCCATCTCAGCAGCAGCTCCCCACAGCAATACACCATACGACATAATACTGTGGAAGTACGCGAAATAAACTAGCCGTGCAGTCTACGACGTCTGTTAACTGTCTTATCTTACAAACTGCATATGCAGCAGAACTAAGTCTTCCGGCTAGATCATGTATATGTGGATCCCACTGTAAAGTTGAGTCCACTTTGATTCCCAGAAAGACTGTCGCTTTGTCAAAAAATAATTAGAGAATATTGCATCGATTTTTCATAATATTGAGTATTATAATATTATAAAATGCATTTAGAATATTATGAAAAATATTCTAAACTGGAAACAGTCATCATATTTTGCATTCTACAATGATGATAAAACGAGATTGACTTTCAAGAAGGAACAGGTTTTGTTACACATATTATTATGTCTTATTAATTGCACTTAAATAATGTATTTATAATAAGAAATACCTACTAAAGATATAGTGTAGGGTACTAAATTGGTGTTATCTGAGAATTTTCAATGAATATGTTTCATAAATCAACATAATATTTAGATTCTGGTGAGTGTGTTATTTTTTATATTGGCTTTGTTATGTGTAAGGCCTTGTTACCCTATGGCGCCATAAATTCAGATTTTATAAAAATATTAATTATTGATAGCAATTGAATGATGAAACTGGAAAACTAAAGATTTGCTGGACATAGATTAAACTTTTTGTTTACACTTGTTATAGTCCTGATTTGGCGCCGCACAGTTACAGTTTATTTTCTATTATTATAAATTTGAAAAATAAAACCAAAGATAACTTTCCAAATGCGAGTCGGACTCACACTCCGACGGTTCTGTGTAAGCATAAAAAACAAGTAGGCACCCATTTTTGTTATATTTATTTACGTAATAAGTTACGTTTTCATTCTGTTGGAGAACTATAATGACAGCAATAACAATCAAATTTGTCTTTTATTACTTTCAGCGAGCAATCCACACCCTTGACAAACATCTAAGATTACATCTTCTACACTTTAATAAACCTCACAACTATAACAGATTTCACTCGATCATAAATATAATATGCCAAATATTAATGCTTAATTTCTACAGTCGTTTAATTTACAGGGTACAATAGGTAAAACTTGCTCTGACAATTCTTTTTGTCCAACAGTCACGAACACGATATGTACAGAATATCTTATCCTTACATAATGTTATTGTATAAATATTAGGGGGAAATAATTGAAGTAATCTTATTTGCTAGATAAAGTTTGCAAACACAATAATAATATTAATATTTATTTTTCTTTAATATGTTCTCAAGGACTGGTTTGTGACAGATTTTCTACTCGAGGATGGTGCCAGTTACCATTTGCCAAATGGCCTTCTACCATGCGGTGAAGCTCAAGCCAGCGGTGGGTATCAAACCATGGACCTGGGGCACGGCAGTCCATGGCTATTACTGTATCAGTGGGATTGTCCACTGCTGAACACAGCCTCCCCCTTAAAGGGGGGTTTTGCCATAATTACCACGCTTGGCAGGCGTCTTGGGGAGCGCAGTTAAGATACCAGTTCTTTAGAAGGCGCTGCTGCCCACCTTCCGGTGTTTTACCTTTCGGCACCTCTTACGACACCCACAGGTAGCAATGGGGGGATGACATTCTAGCCCGTCACCCCACGGGAGCTACACGGGAGCTATTACCGCTTGGATATCATTGCTTGAAATAATAATTTTCTTATTGATCATGCTGTGAAGGTTATGGGTACGATTTCCGAGTCGGGTTTTTAAAAATAGGAGGTTTCAATTGAAATAGAAACTCCCAGTAGCAGTAGTAGCTGGAGCAACTTTCTTCAACTGCGTGCAAGCATTATTGTCTACTCGTATGTACGGTACCTTGATGCCGTACAGCTAGGATGGTAAGATGAGTTTTGAATGTGATTACTACATTTCCAAACATAACTAATATGTAAATTGTGAGGACGTTTGTTTGATGTCATTGGTTGATTGCGAACTGGTGAATTTGGACTAAAGGCGCATAAACTACACTTGCAGCAGAACGCAGAGTTTAATGTACGGCTTAGACATGCTTTTACAGTCTATTTTAGTATTATCCTCTACATAATTGGTCCTTTTTCATCGTACGGAGACTTCTTATTTCCTTTGAAGGAATAAAGATTATAAGGAATATCCTCGTGTTGGAGACCGTCAGAAGCGAGTTAGGGAAAAAAACTCTAAAAAAGCATCATCGTAACACTCACGTCAGTGTCGGGTGTTCCTGCACATTAGGTGTACAACAACGCTCACTAATCGCGCTAATCACCTGAAAATTAGCGAGGATACTAATTATAAGAGCTCTACCATGTTCTTGTGTATTCTTTTAACTGGTTAGAGAATACCATAACAGCCAGACTATGACACTACTTTCCATTGTTCATTTTTGTTTCATCTCATAGCATATTAATAAAAAGGTGATTCACTTTTTGATAATATATTCTATTAAATAAATAAAACAACTTTGCCTCTGTCAATGTAAAAACCATTCTCAAAATAGCGATGGCGACCTTTGACCCTTACGATCTCTCGAATATCTCTTCAAGATTCACGCATCGCAGAAAATATATTTTAAGACTTCAAGTGTGTATTCATCGCCAAAGTCAATGGGTTTGCAAAAATATTATGAAATATTTTCACTGAATATATCAAAGTTAAAATAATGTTATTTGTTTGAAAGGTTTCGTTTTCTACATTCTATTTCTTCAAAAGATTTTTATTACGATACCCATGCAATGGAAGCCGCATCGTAGATAATAATTTTAGCTGGCGGACTACGGTACGATATTTTATCGACATGTGAAGAGCTATATGGCATTTATAACCTTCTTGATTTAGCGAAAAAATAGGCGGAACTGTCACTAGATATATTTTTAATTGTTTTTGGAAAATATTTACTTGATAACATTTTCTTAAAATATTTGTTATTATAAAATATGGATTTCCGCAAAGTATCGCCTGTATATATCATTATCTATTCATCATCACTTATTTTCTTTTCATCAACCATATTTTAGTCATTACAGCGAGAGCCACCTGAAGAACTAAATGTCATACTCACTTCACTGCTCAGTGATCTCAGTAGTTTCCCAACGTATATTATGTCATTAAATTAACGTGGACTAAGTCCATATTGTAGACGTATAGGAAGTGGTTTGGAAACCCTTATGCATTTATTACTGTATATATACTTAATCTATTAAGTAGACTGGTAAGGTAGGTAAAAATTTGAACGGACGGCGTACGGGCATCGATCAGAATCTTATAACAAAAGTCTTATGGCAATGAGACGTGGTCCTTATCTATGTTTCTCTTAAACAAACTTCACTTTCATACTACACACCAAACATATCTTCTTACATGGATCAGCATGGAGAAAGGTGTTTGGTGAGCTTTTGCGCAATATAACCGAAACTAGGAAATTTGCTAAAGTCAGGTCACGTCGCTCGACGAGCCGATAACGGATTTGAGTAGCTCAAGCACCACGTTGAAAAATAAAGAGAAGGTATAGGCCCTGTAATTGGTCCCATGATACCGTCATCTGATATTCTGTCGTGAACTATCACGAGTCTCAGGATTCTGTTGGAAAATGACTAATGACCACCCACTTTGACTTTTCATAGGTAAACTATATTGTATAACTATTTTCTGTCACTATGCTAGACATAGTACGAAATACATAAGATATCTTCCTCCACGTGAAAAACAAACTACTCTGCAATCCAATCCAAAGCACCGCCTCGTTCTCCATTCTCTCAACAATTATGTTTTTATTTACTTGCTCAATTATGAAAAAGAATGAAGAGTTCCGACGTTGACAACGTCTACTGCTTGCCTACTGTCAAATGTTATAAAATTATAAGTTTGAGAGACTCCTGCCCAATGTTAATTTACTGACATCATAATTATTGGAAGTTTTCATTACTGTCGGTATTTATGTTATAGTCAGTCATTGAAACTTACTTGTTTTCATTAAGTTACCTTAATTACCCCAAACATAACTAACTCGACTATATATTATTGGAACCAATTTTATGCGCTATTGGTTCGTCACTGCGTAGTGGCTCCCTAGTAAATTTATAATTAACTAGCTTTCCGGGCGCGGCTCCGCCCGCGCGTATGTCGGTTATCGCACGAAAACATTAACCTCTTTTTGCGCAGTCGGATAAAAACTATCCTATGTTTTTTCCCGGGTCTCAAACTATCTCCATACCAAATTTCATTCAAATCGGTCCAGTGGTTTTGGCGTGAAAGCGTAACAGACAGACAGACAGACAGACAGACAGAGTTACTTTCGCATTTATAATATTAGTACTGATGGCATAGTCCGGTCAATTTAGACATTCGAAGTTACATAAAGTCCCAACAAGCTGAATTTCTGTGAAGTTGTTCAAAACATAATTACAAACAATGTCTAGAAGTTCCCCATCATTCCCCTGTAAGGAAAAAAAATAATTCAAGGTCAAAGGTCAAAAAAATGAGTTATTCGCGATTTTCAGCAAAACGGTAAGTTTTATCATAAAAGTACCTCAGACAAAAATTGTAGATCATAAAATTATCTATAAAAAATGTACCAATACTTTTTTCTTACAAGCCACCGTTTCTGAGATATAACGATTTTAAAAGTTATAAAAGTTGTTATCGTCATAATATGCACACGTTTCCACGCCACCTATGAGGTAGTGTACTAAGCGCGTTTTTTTTAACGTGGTTTCCCCAGTAGGCCTACTCCACGGGTCAGTTGTGATCCTGTTTAATGTAAAACTATTGCAAAATAACGGAAATTTTCAAAGATTGGGAAAGATAAAAGCGATGTAAATGAAAAAAAAGTGTTGAAGTTTATTCGTCTTATTCGTAAGTTTCAAATTCTTGTTCTTCTTCTTGTTCTTCTTCTCTTGCTTTTTCTTTATCTTCATTTTGGATGCAAATAAATTGCGTCAATAGCGATGTATCGCATGATACTTCGTCGGAGTCAAACGAATCCTCCATTGTTTGTGATTCAATATTAGAGCACGACCGGCCTTGACAATTCGTGCATGCCAAAGAACAAGACAGTCAGACTTTTTTGCAACCACATTTAGCACTGCATCCTTTTTTGCAGTTGCAAAAAATAGTGTTCAGCAGTTTTTCCGGCGCAGGTGGAAGTAAAGTTTGAACTGGCTCTAATATATTGTTGAACAACTTCCAACCCCAGTCTGTAGGGTCTAGCTGATAACCAAGCCACACTTGAACTTGGTAATATACTCGAAAAAGATGTTGGTGAGCAGCATATGAGGTTGGAGGAAGACAAGCTAATTGAACTTGTTTTTTATTTTTAGTATTTTTAACGAAACATGCATATCGATGCTTATCTAAACAGGTAGTTTTTTTAGGAGCTCCGTACATAGAAAGAAGAAAGCGGATGCCGTTGGTTGGTTGATGAAAAAAACCGATTTTTTTCACAAACAATGAAGGATTGGTTTGACTCCGACGAAGTATCATGCGATACATCACTATTGACGCAATTTACTTGCATCCAAAATGACGATGAAGAAGAAGCAGGAGAAGAAGAACAAGAATTTGAAACTTACGAATAAGACGAATAAAATTCAACACTTTTTTTTCATTTATATCGCTTTTATCTTTTCCAATCTTTGAAAATTTCCGTTATTTTGCAATATTTTTACATTAAACAGGATAACAACTGACCCGTGGAGTAGGCCTACTGGGGAAACCACGTTAAAAAAAACGCGCTAAGTACACTACCTCATAGGTGGCGTGGAAACGTGTGCATATTATGACGATAACAACTTTTATAACTTTTAGAATCGTTATATCTCAGAAACGGTGGCTCGTAAGAAAAAAGTATTGATACATTTTGTATAGATAATTTTATGATCTACAATTTTTGTCTGATGTACTTTTACGATAAAACTTACCGTTTTGCTGAAAATCGCGAATAACTCATTTTTTTGACCTTTGACCTTGAATTAATTTTTTTCCTTACATGGGAATGATGGGGAACTTCTAGACATTGTTTGTAATTATGTTTTGAACAACTTCACAAAAAATCAGCTTGTTGGGACTTTATGTAACTTCACTCTCATTTTTTGGTCTAAATTGACCGGACTAGCATTCCTGTACATAATCACTAAATAGAAACATTATTGTAATAAAAAAATTGTTTGTCATATCCCAAATGTAACATTAGTTCAACAGTAATACCAGTTCAACCTCTAAAATCGAAAGGAATCAAGAACGTTTACAATACTATCTCTTCATTTGACAGAAAAATTAGAATAATGATCATACCACGCAGAGTGGATAAATAGTGAAAGTATCGATTGTTTCATTTCGCCTGTTTGCCTGTAGGTCCTACAACTTTGTAACTCAGGGAGCAATGTATATTAAAAGGATCGTGTGGTAATACACGCAGTTACGTAGTTTTATTGTAAAAAAAACAACTCTTCTTTGTCTGTGCCTCTTCCCATTTTAGAGAGGGTCGGCCCTCCTAATTTTACGGCGCTAAGTTTTTCTGTCTAATGCTGTCGGAACTTGAAGGTTTTCCTTTTTCATGCTGGTCCACCATATCGCCATGTCTCCACCTCTTTTGCGTTCGGGGAGGCTTAGGGCTTTTTTGACCACATACTTCTCTGGTCTTCTCATTACGTGGCCGTACCACCTGAGACGGCTTTCAGATAGTTTGTCTGGTATAGGGGCTACCCCAAAGCTGCCGTGGACATACTCATTCTGGATTCTGTCAAGTCTGGTTACTCTGCCCGACCATCAACATCTTAATTTTTGTCGTGTGCATTTTTGTACATGCGTCTACTTTACCGTCCAACATTCCGCACCGTACATCAAAGGCGGTCTAACCGCCATCTTATAGACTTAACCAATAGTAGAGAAAGTACTTCAAATTCAGGAAAAAATATTATTTGTGCTAGCTTGACTAGAGTAATACGACTACGCTCCCGGTTATTTATGACATTTTTTAGACCATTACATACCTATCTGTTACCGATTTTGAGATACGTCATCCAAATTATTCTGACAGGCCCCTTATCAATGATAAATGATCGTAGGATAAATCATAAATCGCGGTATATAGTTGACTACTATACAAAAAACTTCAATCCCAGTAAAGCTCGGTTTGACGTCCCCGGTAAAATTTAATCAGAGAAAAAATAATTTACAATTTACCATTTATGACATCTCCAAAAATATGCTCGTAACGACAGACATAATTGAAAAGAATCTGTCGCTTATTCGTTAGAATAACAGTTATATGAAAACACGAATGATACTGTATGCTACAATAAAGCTTCAGATGTCTCGCGAGCTCTCAAAGCATTCTTCAAGAATTCACGCGTCGCAGATTTTCGGCGGTCAGGAATATATATTCAGCGCTACAAGCATAAGATTTATTCCGAAAATAATGCTGTCGTTAAATATGGACGTGTAGAATAAACTTCAAAATGTATGTTATTCAATTCATACGATAAGTATTTATGAATTAGAAATTTATACAGTTGTATGTGTTTATCTTCTAATGGACAATTACACAGGATTTGTCCCATTTTAATTTCAATGCACCTGATATTGCAAATTACCTCTGGCCTACAAACATTCGCCTTCTATCGAATAACGATCGCCAAATAAACTAATGATATTCCATAAAATAAACTTGGCATAATAATTTACCGCTATAATAGTTTTATTCGGTTGACATTTAATTAGGTATTAATCGTTGTTATGTATTTTTTTTTTGCACTTTTGTAAAAATGTAGTTTTCCATCCATTTTCTTCTTGAGTGTGGTTAGCTATTCATAAAAAGGCCTTACCACGATACTGTGACGACAACCGCGACCAAAGACAACGTGTCCACCGAAACACGGTGCACTCACTAGTAACGTCACTACCGGCCACCCACAGAAGTCATGACCACAGCGGGCGTCGCTTAAATTAGTTGAAAATTTAAGAAGATTATAAGGAACATATGCTACGAGTGCTTAGTTAAAGTGGCCTTAGTTTACATACTGAATCCGAGTTAGCACACAAAGAGCTCTTGACCAACACACAATATATTTGTTATATAATCGTACACTTTATTCAGTTCCATTCCATTTTCAGATGTCTGATTCGCACTTACACACAATATATTTAACAAAAAACCTTGAAAAATATGTAGATAGGTAAATTCTTGACTAATCTTGGACCAATATAACAATAATTAATATTAGTAACTAAATGTTCACTTCATATTATTAATACTGGCTGTACCCGCGACTTCGTTCGCGATTGCGTACCTGCAGACTAATTATTCAAAGGACATGCTTTTTCATCCCTACATTTTAGCCTAGAGTCTTACTGAGCCGTGAGTTTGTTTTCTGGGTTCTACAATAATCACTCAAGCGAAAAATATCACATTATATTTATAAATTGAAAAATGAAAAATAATGGTAATAGTTATGAAACAAGAATCGAGCGTGTAAGATCATAGGCCAGGTTCTGCTATATCCTTTGAGCATTGTTCACATTTAAGTAATGCTGAAGTCTGCGGTGAAGCACTCTTAGTGGAGCATAGCTCAGAAAGGAGCTTTTCACTTTGGATTTGTAAACTCCCGAGTTGTATTTTCCAAAAGACAGTAGTTAAAATACTCAGAGAGTTCCTTCACAGTTCGCACAATAAATGTTGAAGCAAAGTACTTTATGCGTTTCTTTAGAATTTCGATTTCAAAACGGCGCGGCGGTTTTGCTTGGCGGTAGAACAAAAATGTTTCCATAGCGCAGTCTCTGCAATGTATCCGGCAAAAGATAGATAGTTTAAAAAACTGATTGTGGCGAATGTTCCAGATTTTAGAGTTTTATCTAAGCAAGCTTGCGAAACTAAATAAGGGTGCCGGGCTGTCCGTGGGGTGCCGGGCTGCCCGTAGGGTGCCGAACTGCCCGTGGGGTGTTGGGCTGCCCGTGGAGTGCCGGGCTGCCCGATGCCCGTGTGGTACCGGGTTGCCCGTGGGGTGCTTAAAGTACCAGTATTCTAATAAAAAAATAATTATTGAAATTGGACTACGCGTTAATGAATTACAACTAAGTGTACATTTTGACTTTCATCCCCTTTCCCAAGGTAACCATGCAGAATTTCAGGCGCAAAGTATACTATATCCTTCTTCGTAGTATAAACTCAAATCGTGGTAAGTTTCTAAATATTTTTTAATTTAAATATTAAGAAAACATAATACCATTATCTTAAAATACATTAAAATATATGAATCTACATCGAGTGACAACTCCACCTAACAGTAGCCTACCTGCATAATTTTTTGACGCGTTTTGCTTCGACAGGAAACATCATCAGGTGGTATTGACACATCGACAAAACCATCGATAAGGAAATCAAATTGAGGCGTTTAATTGAAGCACATATTCCTTACAAAAACAACTCGGTACCTCTTTCAGTTCAAAAGATCGCATTGACAGATGAACAGCGACAGCTTAGTTATCCAATATTTTCTTAAAAAACCTAAACAGCATGGTTCACTTTCACTATAGTAAGATCATTTACTGTAAGTTTCATTCCAAGAAACCTCCAAACCGCAAAGCATTTTTTAGTTTGTTCAAATTTGAAACTAATCGTTATGTTATGAGCAATTTTAAATTAAACTTTATGATATCGCCATTTAACTAAGAACTATGTTGCTCATGTAGGTATATAAAGAAGAATTAAAGAGATTAAAATCTTTCTTTGCTTCGCTCTCGTGCATAAACTGACTAAGTGAAGCAATTACTTTTGAACTTCATCACAGACCCAATTAAGTTTAAAGCGAAAGTCACCAACTTGTTAGTACTCGTATATGAATTTCATAATATTCTTTCCTTCGCATACCATCTAAGATATTTTACTTTTGACGTTAAATTCTTGGCTCAAGAATATATAGCTATTCCATATCTTCCTGTTATATGCAGCAACACCCCACTGATATCTGTTTGAGTGGGCTATTGTATCACATTAGGCGTACAATAACTTTCCATATCATCTTAAAATTCTGATGACCCAAAAGGCAGGGGTGTACCTACCACCTTTTTTACTAACGAAGCGACCAGTTCTGAAGCAAACAAAGAAATAGAGTGCGGTCAATCTTAGGAATTTATAATTACAAACATCGAGTAATGATTTTTATTTCTGCTGGCGGAAAAAATTACCAAGAATGCCTTAGAAATGTGAGAGAAACCATACATTTGTTAGAATGCCTAGGCTTTGTAATTAATTTTGAAAAGTGTTCATTGAAGCCTAATCAATCATGTCGTTATTTAGGCTTCATTTACAACTCAACTGATATGACAATTACCCTACCAGACGAGAAATGTCATAATATAGCACATTTGATTAAAAAATTTAAGTCGTTGCGTATTTGTTCCATCAGAGACTTCGCTCATTTAATCGGAACTCTAACGGCAGCTTGCCCAGCTGTACGCTACGGATGGCTATATACCAAATTGTTAGAGAGACAAAAGTTTCTTGCTTTGAAGAAGCATATAACTTATGACGCAAAATTCATACCAGCCGGTGATATTTTACTTGATTTAAATTGGTGGTTAAAAAATATCCATTCTGCGTATAACACAATAGGTGTAGTACATTTTGACCAAGAAATTTTTACAGATGCCTCTAGAACAGGGTGGGGTGGATACAGTGAACACAAACGAGTTCACGGGGGTTGGACTGAGAGCGAAACGAATTTCCACATTAATTATCTGGAACTCATGGCGATATTCTTAAGCCTTAAATGCTTTGCTCGAGATAGTTTAGGAAGCACTATATTGTTACGAGTTGACAATACTACCGCGATCAGTTATATCAATCGAATGGGGTGAATCCAGTTCCCTCACCTCAATCAGTTAGCTAAAAAAATCTGGCAATGGTGCGAGGAGCGAAAGATTTGGTTATATGCCTCCTACATCAATACTAAGGATAATAAAGAAGCTGATGAGGAGTCACGAAAAACTAATCCTGACATAGAATGGTCGTTACCTAGGGAAGTTTATATAGACATTGTGTATAAACTTGGCACACCTGAGATAGACCTCTTTGCTTCTCGAACCAATGCAAAATGTGACATTTACATCTCGTGGAAACCCGATCCTGACGCGTTCAAAGTTGACGCATTTACCCTAAATTGGAGTCAATGGTTTTTTTATGCTTTTCCACCATTTCCATTAATCCTAAAATGTCTACAGAAAATATTGTTGGATAAAGCAGAAGGAATAATAGTCTTCCCATATTGGCCTTCACAACCCTGGTTTCCTCTTTTGAAAAGCATGTTGCTATCGGAAATATTATTCTTAAAACGTGACGCTGTTCCTTGCTTCCGTTACAGGACTCGAGAAAAGCTGCTTCGGGAACATACCCTGGCTGCAGCGAGGCTCTCCGGCATGCGCTCTTGAGAAGAGGAACTCCGGAGGTCGCTTTAAATTTAATGATTGCTTCTCTGGCTAAGAATACTTTGAACCAATACAACGTCACATATAAAATTTGGTGGATTTTCTGTGCGGCTAATAATATTAATTATTACGACTGTTCGGTATCGCATGTTATTGTATTTTTAAGTGAACAATTCAACAAAGGTGCTGCGTACGGAACGCTGAATAGCCATCGCTCGGCACTCTCCCTCCTGCTTGGAGGTGATGTTAGTGCTGACGTCAGAATCAAACGTCTTCTGAGAGGTGCCTTTAAAATAAGACCTTCAGTTCCTAAGTATAATATAACATGGGATCCACAAATAGTACTCAATCATATATCAAATTGGTATCCCAATCAAAACCTATCAATAGAAAGAATCACCAAGAAATTAGCCATTTTGCTGGCGCTATGTACTGCTCACAGAGTACAGACACTAGCACTTATCAAACTTGGTAATATTATGATAGGACAAAATGGTGTTAAAATTATTATCACTGATCTTATAAAAACTTCCTGCCCAGGCCGTGATCAACCCATTCTGGTATTACCATATTTTAATGAAAATAAAAGCATTTGTCCAGCCACCACGTTAGAAGATTATTTACAAATCACTAAAGACTTGCGACCTGAAAGCCCAATAAACCTTTTTCTTACATGGAAAAGGCCACATAGAATCGCCTCTGCTCAATCCATTAGCATATGGATCAAACAGGTTTTGGCTGAAAGTGGGGTCGATGTGTCAGTATTTAGTGCACATAGCACAAGACACGCTTCCACATCCGCTGCCAGTTCAGCGGGGATCCCATTAGACCTTATCCGAAAAACCGCAGGTTGGACAAATACTTCTGAAATATTTGCTCGCTTCTATAAGCGCCCTGTTTCTGATGACGGGAATTTCGCAAAATCTATTATTTGTATCAATTTATACTGTCTTGTATTTTGTAATAATCATAAAACCATATTTATGTAATAAAAGTCTGATTATAACCTTAATAGCTTATAATAATAATAATAATAAACCATTTATTTCAGGCAACTTAGCATTATAAATAACACAGGCCCATAAAATATATACCTTAACCTAACATATATAATAGTTTATATTAATCACTTTTTATCTGGTGACACAATGCGCGAGGCGTCAGGTATCCGACCGAGGAAACGCCGGAACTTGACACCCTTCGGCCAAAATTCAGCTTCCATGAATGTTGGAAGTTCGCGAGTCGGCACTCTCACCACAAATGATTTAAAGGTTACGTTGTGACGAGACTCCAATCGCTGAACCCTCAGATTCATGTTAGTCTTGAGCGCGATGTACTCCACTAGATCTTCAACTTGCGTGGTGTAGTGCAAGCGAGAAACGTAGAGCTGCGTTGACGGCAACTCTGGGCGCAACAGATGGTTATCGCCGGTAGGTGCAGTACCGCTCTTATTCCGAGAGGTGTTCTTTTTCTTCTTTTTCCTCTCTACTTTTGTGAATCCATCATTATCACACTGGCTGTGTAGCGTGCGCAAAGGCATAGCATTACAAACTGGGTCGCGGTGACCCAATTTTTCTCTCCTTCCCTCAGTTAGATCCAGGGTAGGTCTGGCAACGATAGCGGCGTAAGCGCGTTCCGGCGTCGACGCAGAGACACGTGACGTTATCGTGGGTGCGCGGGGCGCGGGGCGCGGTGCATCGGTCGGCGGTGTGGTGACGACAGCGGGCGGCGGCGAGTCGAATTTTGCTGACTCGAAACTCGACGACGCGTTCTTTCCTCCACCGCGATGTACGTTAATGTTAGTGGCCTCTGGTGACCTACTTACTGAAATAATGTTTCTCAATGACACTACTTCAGCACGCAGCTCACTGATAGTGTTTTCAGAGGCCTCCAACTTACTCATAACTTGGCTCATGCTGCTCTTCAGTGCCGTGATGTCCTTTAACATCCTCACGCAGTTGAGGCTCTCCCACGGAACCGAAGGCAAGCGGCCCAACTCCTTTGCACAAAATGCAACGGGCACGTCGTCTGGGTCAGTCACTTTGAGTAGGTTGATGATGTCTTGGAGACTTCTTTCGCCTCCATCCCGACGCCGAGCTGGCATCTGGTCAGCCTTTCCAAGCACCTTGAAGAGAAGCGCCTTGCCACTGCAAATTTCCTCTTCCTTGAACGTGGCCTTGCAGATCTGCAAGATGCTGATCTCGTCCATGGTGTCTATGGCGTAGATTATAAACGCCAACAACTCGTTAGCTACGAGTTCCGGAGAGCCCATAGCGACAATAAATTAAGCGGCGGCTAATGCCGCGCGATTCTCAAATTACAATTTGTGACTTTACCGTCAGCGATACACGTCCGTTACCGAGCATGCATCGCGATGACTGTGATGATTTATAGAAAATGGTTTTATTTCTGAACTTCCGATAGAAATTGCAGGACAAAACTTTGAACTCTAAACAACTACCTGTTTAATTTATATCGAGAATGAAGTTTTACGCTATATAATATCATGATCAAATGAACTTCATGAATGAAGTTCGATCATTATTATATGAGTAAACTTCATTCGAAGATATAAATACCCTCCCACCCATCATTACCCTTAAAAAGTTTTATCCGAGCAAAGGTCTCTAAAAGAATGACGCGCTTGAACGGTAGTGAGGGGAACTAGATGCTATAGAGATGGGAAAGGTTTTGGTTTGTTTTGAAATCGATCGATTATACAATCGATATACTTTTTACACGTGCGAAGTTGCCTTGTAGGCTTAAAGGACTACCTGTTTATTTATATCTTCGAATGAAGTTTACTCATATAATAATGATCGAACTTCATTCATGAAGTTCATTTGATCATGATATTATTTATTATTTGTTAAAGAAATTACAAAAATATAACACTTAATTACACATTTAAAAAAAATACACTTTCTCTTATTATAATCAGCATAAATAAAATAATAAAAAATATTTCTATTAATAACTAGTACAAAACTCAAAGTTATTTCATTTGCATGGTCAAAAAATGATCTGCGTGGGTCAAAACTACAACGTAAACCACTCAAATCACGACCACGGAAATCAAAATATACCTCTTTCAGTTCAAAAGATCGCATTGACAGATGAACAGCGACAGCTTAGTTATCCAATATTTTCTTAAAAAACCTAAACAGCATGGTTCACTTTCACTATAGTAAGATCATTTACTGTAAGTTTCATTCCAAGAAACCTCCAAACCGCAAAGCATTTTTTAGTTTGTTCAAATTTGAAACTAATCGTTATGTTATGAGCAATTTTAAATTAAACTTTATGATATCGCCATTTAACTAAGAACTATGTTGCTCATGTAGGTATATAAAGAAGAATTAAAGAGATTAAAATCTTTCTTTGCTTCGCTCTCGTGCATAAACTGACTAAGTGAAGCAATTACTTTTGAACTTCATCACAGACCCAATTAAGTTTAAAGCGAAAGTCACCAACTTGTTAGTACTCGTATATGAATTTCATAATATTCTTTCCTTCGCATACCATCTAAGATATTTTACTTTTGACGTTAAATTCTTGGCTCAAGAATATATAGCTATTCCATATCTTCCTGTTATATGCAGCAACACCCCACTGATATCTGTTTGAGTGGGCTATTGTATCACATTAGGCGTACAATAACTTTCCATATCATCTTAAAATTCTGATGACCCAAAAGGCAGGGGTGTACCTACCACCTTTTTTACTAACGAAGCGACCAGTTCTGAAGCAAACAAAGAAATAGAGTGCGGTCAATCTTAGGAATTTATAATTACAAACATCGAGTAATGATTTTTATTTCTGCTGGCAGAATTATTGCACAGAAAAGTAAAAACATTCAGCTCAGTTACGCCACTAAAACACAAAGTACTGTGACAATAAACCTAAACAAATGACCATTGAAAAGAAAACTTCCCCTAAGCTTACCAAAAAACAAACCACTCAACCGCCCCACGTTCCCATAATAGCACTTTTTGTGCGCAATTAGGCGTCAATTAATCTGGTTAATGCTGAAGAAGGATTATGTTTTGTACTAATTGGTCCATAGACGGGCGCGCCGTAAATTTATTGTCGAGGTGGGTGCTCTTTGTTAAGGTTTTATGCCATCGTTATAAATCGGTAATTTGTTTGCGTATTAATTGAGCACGTAATAATTTACTTAATGCCTTATACGTTGGAAACAATATGAATTAATTTATATACATTAGCTATACAACATTAGACTTAATATTTGAACCTTTTATGTTTTAACGTGCGCGAGTCCGACTCGCACTTGGCCAACTTTTTGTATTTGTTGTTATAGCGGCAACAGAAACACTTCATCTGTGAATATTTCAACTTTCTAGCTATCACCGTTCTTGAGATAAAGCCTAATGACAGACGGACGGACGTACGGACGGACGGACAGCGAAGTCTCAGTAATAGGGTCCCGTTTTTACCCTTTGGGTACGGAAGCCTAAAAACAATATATAATAGATATAATATAATAGATGTACATCCGTAAGATTTGAATACTTTGTATGCTAAGGGTTTTATAAATATTAGTAGCACTTAAATATATTAATATGTTTCTCATTGTACTATCATGATTATTAATAATATGACAATGTTTTAATTATAAGTATTTTAATTTAAGTATATTATAGTATTTTGTTAACTAGCTGTTAGTTTTCCAAATAAAATAAAATAAAAATGTTTAGCCAGGAATGATAATTTAGTAGGTAATGAATTAAAAATGCACAACATCTACTATGTCATTCTTTTGGACAGGTTTTTCAAGCGGCTTTACTTAAAATATTTTTTTTGCGTATACCTAAAATCCTCTCTTAACTGGTTTACTGATTATTATTCAATTATTTTTAAAAATATCTATAAAAATAAAATACCCCTATTCTTTAATTTTCGTGGAGTGTCCCAAGCCCCGAACTGGTCACTTAGTAATTTATATATTTTAAACTAAACGCTACATGCTTACCAAAAAAAAACCTGTAAGTCTTAAGAAGTTAACAATGCTATAAAAAAATAGACCATAGTTCTAAAAGAACTACATTTCCTACAAAAAAATTAAATGTAACTGTCCCGAGGTTCTTGCTGATGATGATGATGATTTGCGTGGATTATTATAATTTCGCTTGCACATCTCTAAATACATGGCCCCATGATGCACCATCCTAATTCAAGTTAGAATTGGTTGCGCTCCAACACGGCCGGGAGAGTGGTTGAGTGATGGTGCGTCGTGTTTTCAAAAAATATATGGTAAAAACTTTGTTGCGTGGGTTTGGTTTCTCAAAACTTTGACTGGCGTGGTATAATTATCTCCGGTGTCTGTGAATTTATTTATTTAATAAAATATTATTACACATTGTGCCGAACAAATATAAGGTAACTTAACGTATAATCAAAACACAGTTTATTTGCTTCAAAGGTTTTTGTTTATTTTTAGCATAAAGGGTATATTTTGATTTCCGTGGTCGTGATTTGAGTGGTTTACGTTGTAGTTTTGACCCACGCAGATCATTTTTTGACCATGCAAATGAAATAACTTTGAGTTTTGTACTAGTTATTAATAGAAATATTTTTTATTATTTTATTTATGCTGATTATAATAAGAGAAAGTGTATTTTTTTTAAATGTGTAATTAAGTGTTATATTTTTGTAATTTCTTTAACAAATAATAAATAATATCATGATCAAATGAACTTCATGAATGAAGTTCGATCATTATTATATGAGTAAACTTCATTCGAAGATATAAATAAACAGGTAGTCCTTTAAGCCTACAAGGCAACTTCGCACGTGTAAAAAGTATATCGATTGTATAATCGATCGATTTCAAAACAAACCAAAACCTTTCCCATCTCTATAGCATCTAGTTCCCCTCACTACCGTTCAAGCGCGTCATTCTTTTAGAGACCTTTGCTCGGATAAAACTTTTTAAGGGTAATGATGGGTGGGAGGGTATTTATATCTTCGAATGAAGTTTACTCATATAATAATGATCGAACTTCATTCATGAAGTTCATTTGATCATGATATTATATAGCGTAAAACTTCATTCTCGATATAAATTAAACAGGTAGTTGTTTAGAGTTCAAAGTTTTGTCCTGCAATTTCTATCGGAAGTTCAGAAATAAAACCATTTTCTATAAATCATCACAGTCATCGCGATGCATGCTCGGTAACGGACGTGTATCGCTGACGGTAAAGTCACAAATTGTAATTTGAGAATCGCGCGGCATTAGCCGCCGCTTAATTTATTGTCGCTATGGGCTCTCCGGAACTCGTAGCTAACGAGTTGTTGGCGTTTATAATCTACGCCATAGACACCATGGACGAGATCAGCATCTTGCAGATCTGCAAGGCCACGTTCAAGGAAGAGGAAATTTGCAGTGGCAAGGCGCTTCTCTTCAAGGTGCTTGGAAAGGCTGACCAGATGCCAGCTCGGCGTCGGGATGGAGGCGAAAGAAGTCTCCAAGACATCATCAACCTACTCAAAGTGACTGACCCAGACGACGTGCCCGTTGCATTTTGTGCAAAGGAGTTGGGCCGCTTGCCTTCGGTTCCGTGGGAGAGCCTCAACTGCGTGAGGATGTTAAAGGACATCACGGCACTGAAGAGCAGCATGAGCCAAGTTATGAGTAAGTTGGAGGCCTCTGAAAACACTATCAGTGAGCTGCGTGCTGAAGTAGTGTCATTGAGAAACATTATTTCAGTAAGTAGGTCACCAGAGGCCACTAACATTAACGTACATCGCGGTGGAGGAAAGAACGCGTCGTCGAGTTTCGAGTCAGCAAAATTCGACTCGCCGCCGCCCGCTGTCGTCACCACACCGCCGACCGATGCACCGCGCCCCGCGCCCCGCGCACCCACGATAACGTCACGTGTCTCTGCGTCGACGCCGGAACGCGCTTACGCCGCTATCGTTGCCAGACCTACCCTGGATCTAACTGAGGGAAGGAGAGAAAAATTGGGTCACCGCGACCCAGTTTGTAATGCTATGCCTTTGCGCACGCTACACAGCCAGTGTGATAATGATGGATTCACAAAAGTAGAGAGGAAAAAGAAGAAAAAGAACACCTCTCGGAATAAGAGCGGTACTGCACCTACCGGCGATAACCATCTGTTGCGCCCAGAGTTGCCGTCAACGCAGCTCTACGTTTCTCGCTTGCACTACACCACGCAAGTTGAAGATCTAGTGGAGTACATCGCGCTCAAGACTAACATGAATCTGAGGGTTCAGCGATTGGAGTCTCGTCACAACGTAACCTTTAAATCATTTGTGGTGAGAGTGCCGACTCGCGAACTTCCAACATTCATGGAAGCTGAATTTTGGCCGAAGGGTGTCAAGTTCCGGCGTTTCCTCGGTCGGATACCTGACGCCTCGCGCATTGTGTCACCAGATAAAAAGTGATTAATATAAACTATTATATATGTTAGGTTAAGGTATATATTTTATGGGCCTGTGTTATTTATAATGCTAAGTTGCCTGAAATAAATGGTTTATTATTATTATTATTATAAGCTATTAAGGTTATAATCAGACTTTTATTACATAAATATGGTTTTATGATTATTACAAAATACAAGACAGTATAAATTGATACAAATAATAGATTTTGCGAAATTCCCGTCATCAGAAACAGGGCGCTTATAGAAGCGAGCAAATATTTCAGAAGTATTTGTCCAACCTGCGGTTTTTCGGATAAGGTCTAATGGGATCCCCGCTGAACTGGCAGCGGATGTGGAAGCGTGTCTTGTGCTATGTGCACTAAATACTGACACATCGACCCCACTTTCAGCCAAAACCTGTTTGATCCATATGCTAATGGATTGAGCAGAGGCGATTCTATGTGGCCTTTTCCATGTAAGAAAAAGGTTTATTGGGCTTTCAGGTCGCAAGTCTTTAGTGATTTGTAAATAATCTTCTAACGTGGTGGCTGGACAAATGCTTTTATTTTCATTAAAATATGGTAATACCAGAATGGGTTGATCACGGCCTGGGCAGGAAGTTTTTATAAGATCAGTGATAATAATTTTAACACCATTTTGTCCTATCATAATATTACCAAGTTTGATAAGTGCTAGTGTCTGTACTCTGTGAGCAGTACATAGCGCCAGCAAAATGGCTAATTTCTTGGTGATTCTTTCTATTGATAGGTTTTGATTGGGATACCAATTTGATATATGATTGAGTACTATTTGTGGATCCCATGTTATATTATACTTAGGAACTGAAGGTCTTATTTTAAAGGCACCTCTCAGAAGACGTTTGATTCTGACGTCAGCACTAACATCACCTCCAAGCAGGAGGGAGAGTGCCGAGCGATGGCTATTCAGCGTTCCGTACGCAGCACCTTTGTTGAATTGTTCACTTAAAAATACAATAACATGCGATACCGAACAGTCGTAATAATTAATATTATTAGCCGCACAGAAAATCCACCAAATTTTATATGTGACGTTGTATTGGTTCAAAGTATTCTTAGCCAGAGAAGCAATCATTAAATTTAAAGCGACCTCCGGAGTTCCTCTTCTCAAGAGCGCATGCCGGAGAGCCTCGCTGCAGCCAGGGTATGTTCCCGAAGCAGCTTTTCTCGAGTCCTGTAACGGAAGCAAGGAACAGCGTCACGTTTTAAGAATAATATTTCCGATAGCAACATGCTTTTCAAAAGAGGAAACCAGGGTTGTGAAGGCCAATATGGGAAGACTATTATTCCTTCTGCTTTATCCAACAATATTTTCTGTAGACATTTTAGGATTAATGGAAATGGTGGAAAAGCATAAAAAAACCATTGACTCCAATTTAGGGTAAATGCGTCAACTTTGAACGCGTCAGGATCGGGTTTCCACGAGATGTAAATGTCACATTTTGCATTGGTTCGAGAAGCAAAGAGGTCTATCTCAGGTGTGCCAAGTTTATACACAATGTCTATATAAACTTCCCTAGGTAACGACCATTCTATGTCAGGATTAGTTTTTCGTGACTCCTCATCAGCTTCTTTATTATCCTTAGTATTGATGTAGGAGGCATATAACCAAATCTTTCGCTCCTCGCACCATTGCCAGATTTTTTTAGCTAACTGATTGAGGTGAGGGAACTGGATTCACCCCATTCGATTGATATAACTGATCGCGGTAGTATTGTCAACTCGTAACAATATAGTGCTTCCTAAACTATCTCGAGCAAAGCATTTAAGGCTTAAGAATATCGCCATGAGTTCCAGATAATTAATGTGGAAATTCGTTTCGCTCTCAGTCCAACCCCCGTGAACTCGTTTGTGTTCACTGTATCCACCCCACCCTGTTCTAGAGGCATCTGTAAAAATTTCTTGGTCAAAATGTACTACACCTATTGTGTTATACGCAGAATGGATATTTTTTAACCACCAATTTAAATCAAGTAAAATATCACCGGCTGGTATGAATTTTGCGTCATAAGTTATATGCTTCTTCAAAGCAAGAAACTTTTGTCTCTCTAACAATTTGGTATATAGCCATCCGTAGCGTACAGCTGGGCAAGCTGCCGTTAGAGTTCCGATTAAATGAGCGAAGTCTCTGATGGAACAAATACGCAACGACTTAAATTTTTTAATCAAATGTGCTATATTATGACATTTCTCGTCTGGTAGGGTAATTGTCATATCAGTTGAGTTGTAAATGAAGCCTAAATAACGACATGATTGATTAGGCTTCAATGAACACTTTTCAAAATTAATTACAAAGCCTAGGCATTCTAACAAATGTATGGTTTCTCTCACATTTCTAAGGCATTCTTGGTAATTTTTTCCGATACATAGTATGTCATCTAAGTATATTACCGAGGTAAAACCGCGTAATCTAAGATGAGTTATGACTTCTCTCATAACTTTGGTAAAGGTTCTAGGGGCAACAGACAGACCATAAGGCATTGCGCAAAATTCATAGACGGAATTACTTCCATCTTCTTCTTCAAGGTGAAACCTTAAGTACTTACGATCATTAGTCGAGATCGGTAGAAGTAAGTAGGCCTCTCGCAAATCGATTGTTGCCATAAAACCGTTTTTAGGCAATAGTTTTGCAGCCGTTCTATAGTCTTCCATTTTGAAATGTGATTTAGTGATAAATCTATTCAATGGCTTGAGGTTAAGGATGAACCTCTTACCACCATTAGTCTTAGGTGCGAGAAAAATTTTGGATATAAATTGATCATCGCGTGCCTGGCATTTATCTATAGCACCTAACTCCACTAATTTATTAACAGCAATAATAATTTCTTGTTTTTCTAAAAAATTAAAATTGTTACGGGGAATTACAGTTTGTGTTACTGAGGATTGAAATGGTATGGAAAACCCATCTTTGATCCAGCCAAGTATAACAGGGTTGGTGGTAACTGTTAACCAACATTTGAAAAAATGTTGTAACCTGCCAGCATGGCGTACCGTAGTCATTGCCGAGGAGCACGCTGCTTGTTGTGGGTGACTTTCGTTGGTGCCACTGCATTTTGTTTGTGAGTCGCCGATGGAGTCTTCTGAGCGCCTCCTCTCCCCCCCCCTGTTCGACGACGGCTGATACCGGTGAGGGGCTATCCAGTTTCCCTGGGATCGAGTTCGAGTCGTTGACTGAGACGTGGACGGCGTAGATGTTTTTGGCGGTAAAACGCACTTTTTTATTTGAAGGCCTTGTTTTTCAATAGCTTTCGTAGCTTTGATCTTTTCTGCCAGTTTACTACCAAACAGCGATTCATCCCTCTCCAAATCCTGAATAATTGAGAGAAATGATTTATCTAATGCCGGTGTTATTAGATTTATTCTTGACTTTGTCTCCGTGTAGTGAAGGTCAGCCAATATACGACAGGCACCTGAGAGAGTTTTAATAGCTAGCACCTTTGTCTGTTTATCGTCACTGCCGATAAAAAGTGTATGCATGGCCCTATTTATGGCTGTAATCCCAAGGCCCAGTTGCTGCTGTAGATTTTATATTTTTTTATCTCGGCTTCTAGTAGATTCATTGAGAGCCGCTGATATTTCAGGGTTTAGTACAGGAGCCCTTAACAACTTACAGTTTTCAGGGATTTTTTGTGTTTTCAGCAATGTTTCCTTCGATTCCTTAGAAATTCCTCGTCGGAGAATTGGCAACCATCTTTGAGCCAGTGTTTCGTGTATTTTTTCGCCGTATAATGGCGATTCCTGTGCAGCGTCGCCCAAGGCTGACAGAAATTCTGTGTCAATTTCTGGGTCTGCATCTACAGCCGGAAGCTCCAAGGTGGAAAGATCAGGAGCTGCCTCGCTACCAATAGCCAAATCTTTTTGAAGCAGGGCCTCTGTTATCCCATTATCGTTGTCTGAAACAACGTACAACGGCTTATTAAATTTGAGGGTAGTAAAATAAAGTAACCAAAAAATCATTTTTAGGTCATTATTAGTCATCGTGTTGACTCGCGGTCAACATCTAGACGTGAAATAGTTTTGCCTTCGCATTGACTCTCGGCCAATACCCCGGCTTAAGCTTTCCTTTGTGTTAACTCACGGCTAACATCCAGGATGGACAAAATGTAATGAATAAATAAACATATTATACGATACCTTGGCGGTCACGTAAAAGAAATAACTCGAATTTTTCAATTAGAGTTTTTACTCACCTGAATATTCGTCCGACGATGTGTCTGAATAAACAATGCACCGTCTACGGACAGGTTTTTGTTTTTCACGAAGTTTTCTTAGTTTTGCCTCATAAAACTGAATCTTGTCATCACGTTTACGCTTCGGCATTTTAATAGAAGAGCAGATATTTGCAAAGGTTGAAACTAATTGAAACGTTTATTGAAAAAAATAAGGTTTGAAATCACGTGTTACCGTTGCCTCGCACGGAAAAAGAATGACGCGCTTGAACGGTAGTGAGGGGAACTAGACGCTATAGAGATGGGAAAGGTTTTGGTTTGTTTTGAAATCGATCGATTATACAATCGATATACTTTTTACACGTGCGAAGTTGCCTTGTAGGCTTAAAGGACTACCTGTTTATTTATATCGAGAATGAAGTTTTACGCTATATAATGTTGGATTGATTCTACTAAAAAAAGTTTTCCGTCTTAGTAACCTATATTTTGTTGCCTTATACAAAAATAACTTATTTTCAATAGGACTTACCAATAAGTAACTCATTTGAGAAGGTTAAATTAGTATTTTCATTTTTGTGGGTTTATTTGTGATTTGCGTGGTCTCCATTTTTTTAACCTCGATTATCTCAGTAAGTAAATCACTCTTCGAGGTGCCTTTTTTAATAAAAATATTGCTTCTACTTATACTTTAAGATTCTGAAACAAATTCAAAATAAATTATGAATTTGAAAATTGCCACGAAAATCACCAAAGAATGCCTCACTCGAAGAATCACCCAGCCCTTTAAGACGGTTGTTCCTAATAGGACACTTCATCAAGGTACGGTTTAGGATTTGAAAAGTGAGTATATGAAACACTCATCTAAGTTTTTAAATTTAAAACTTGTCATTATGTAGATAAATAGATTACATTAAAAAAGTGTGTTTATAATTAGCTTAATTTGTAATTGTGATTACTGATTATTTTAAGTTTAAGGTAAACATGCCATAAAAAGACGTAAATTCAACAAGCATTTACGAATCAAGTTTTTGTTATATCTGAAAATATTTCTACATTGGAAAACTTCTACACACTATCACATTAACTCTGCACCTGGTAACTGACACTCTGCACAACTTTATAAAGGCTATATACTAATGTGCTAGCAATAGGGCGAGCAAAATATGTGAAAGGAGCAATAAGTGTAACTGTATTCCGGCAAAGTGCAGTGTGTTACTTAATTAAAATTCAAAACACACAGTCACTTTAAATAAATTTACTAACTTTACAGTTTCGGTCAGAGAGTTGAAATACTTAGAGTTGTTATATCTGAACACCACTGCTCTAAAAGCTTACTAGTATTTACCTATGTACATACCTACGCACATCTATAAGCAGTTTGTAATGACAAGGAAAGAACGTTCAAATATTATGCGTCATATCTGTTGTTAGAAAGAGATAAATAAACAATTCGTGTTACCACCGAACCGCCACGAGATGTTCCGATCACCATTATGCTGCATCTCTTTCACTCTCTCACACCAAACTATACACATATCTCGCTCATCCATTTCATTGAGATTCGTTCCAAAGATAAAACAAAATAACGATATTTTCTATTTCAACAATAAAAGCAATAATTACGCGTGAAATGAAACAGTTTTCTTATCTCTCACAGTGCCTGTATAATTGGTGCAGAGTCTAAAGACACAAGGAAGGTGTATTGTCCACAGATTAAATCAGAAAAACACGATTAGCGGCGATGTATTCACCGGACGCTCGGAAGTGCTAGACTGGTAGTGACTCAGGCGATTTCCCTGAATTCGTCTAGTAAATATGGAGGGCAAACAACTGATCTACAGGTAAAAAAATGTTAGGTTTCGGTACGATATATCTTAATGTGACGTGGAGTAGAGGTTGAAGGAAATGTCATAAACAGATGTTGGAATCAGTAAATTAATTACTAAATGTGAAGATGAGCCTGAAATTTGAACTTATTTACAAACTTACAAATTTAATCCAAAGAGCGGGCGTTATTGCAAAAATAACAATTGTTAAAAGACGAAATTAAAATAATGGCCCACAGTTTCTTGTCATGCCGGTTATTGTATAACATTTAATAGTACTTAATTAGGCTCAGCGTTGCCATAATATGCTTATACAGATTTCTCCGTATTTGGACAGATTTTCGTATGTGCGATACAGATTGGCATAGGATACAGATCTTTCACATTCTATAAACTTAATAGCCGTAATCTGCTTAAAACGTAACATATCAAAATAAATGACACAAGCTTTTCTACCTATCTATTATTTATGGTTAATTTGAATTTTAAACAAATGTCCTTAATTTTTCAACACATTCTAGTGCCACCGCGCACCGTAGAGAAAATCTTTTTATATAATCACATTCGATAATATTCTAATTATGAAATTAAATACAGACTTTTATTGGCATATTTTCTATACATACTTCTTTAATGCTTTAATTTAAAAAGTTAAATTAAAGCATTATTCTCCTAACAAAACAATGCTTTAAAACATTTTTTTAATTATTAAAGTACAATGTGTCCCGACCGAGGAGGTTTTAATTCAATTTAAGTACTTATCATCTATGGTGTGCGCGCTGCGCGCGCAACGAGTTGGTTTTTATATTGCATTTTATCGATTGTTTTATTGAACCATGAGATTAAATAAAGAAGTGTAAGCAACTGCATATAATTAGGTATTAAAACACTCGTGTAATCTTATTTTGAAACTCGCCTGCGGCTCGTTTCAAAACCTACACTCATGCTTTAATACCCTCTATTATATGACAGTTGCATAAACTACTATTATTTCTAAATTTAATGTAGGCAAAACAAGGCAATGGACTCAATGCAAATACAATTGAACTGTCTTTTGCATACGAAGCAACTGATTGTTTTTTAAGGGTTCCGTACCCAAAGGGTAAAAACGGGACCCTATTACTGAGACTTCGCTGTCCGTCCGTCCGTCCCTCCGTCCGTCCGTCTGTCACCAGGCTGCATCTCAAGAACGGTGATAGCTAGACTGTTGAAATTTTCACAGATGATGTGTTTCTGTTGCCGCTATAACAACAAATACAAAAAGTTGGCCAAGTGCGAGACGGACACGCGCACGTTAAAACAAAAACAGGTTAAAATTTGAAGTCTAGTGTTGTATAGCTAATGGTACGGAACACATTGTGCGCGATTGCGACTCGCACTTGGCCGTTTTTTTTTTTGGTATATTGATGATGTATAATTAGTACTAAAATTTAACAAAAATGTGTATGTCTGATTAATGCAATTCATTTCTTTTCATGTTTAAGTTTTGATTTGATCATTTCTTGTTTGTTTTAATTATTTTTTATATTTTAGTAAGTACATTAGGTACATATAAGACAGTTTTATTAATATGTGTCTATTTTTATTTAATCTCACCTAACTGTTTTCTTGATTTTCAAAAGAAGGAGAACAAAGTAAATAAGCTGCTTATGGAAAGTAGGTTTTGTTTTTGACCATATTTTGTCCATAAAATAATTGTCCCTTTTTTCTCGCAGTGGCTCTATACAACTTTTGTTTGCTGAACGTGGCAGTACAACGTAGAATATTTCAATATTAAAATTTGTAATTGACCATCATAAGAGCGTCGTAGACGCAATTAGGTATTGAATAAATGGTAAATATTGGTCAATTTAGGAATTGAATAAACGATTTTGACTTTGACTTTGAATACACAATTTTGACGCTCAATCACAGTAACCCAATTATATAAAAATTCTTTTTTTTATTAATATTCAAAGAATTAAATATTAATTAAGCTTAATTTTGTATGACTCGTGCTAACTGCAACGTGTTTTAGGTGAGAATTGTGTTAGATCGCGTACTTTTTATAAAATTCTTAGCCGAGGAGTCTTTCCAGGCCGTGATTATCCCAGAAAAAAATGAAACCAAAAAGTACATCTCGCGTAACATCAAACCACAGTTTCTTCGTGGTCGTATTCTTTTATAATTAGCTTCATAAATCACTAAAAAAAACGTTTTATTTTTATTACAAGAAATTACAATTTTTTTTGCCATTTAGCACTTTAAATAAAATACATATATTTATCAATTATGCATTATTTCATTATAATATTATTATAGTGTTGACTATTTGTGTTCGTAATATTGAAAAATGAAAATATACCATTATGAAAAACTGTCTTACAGCTTTGTGGTACATACTTCACAAGCTAAGTTCAATACGTACCACAAAGCTGTAAGACAGTTTAATCCCTAGGGAAATTCTCACTTGCTATTCATCAAGGCTATCCACCCTGACGTGATCTCGCATTCCATTGTCGTAGATAGCTCGTTATTTAAAGACTTCAAAGATTCTACTTTAATGAAGTAATTTTGTCACATAAACCTGAATTAAACGTCTGGTTTAGTTTTAATTACTTTAGAGTATTGTCGTGAAATACTAATGATATCTTTACCTAGTTACAGAAACAAAAGGCAGATGGTATTACGTACTCGTTTCATCACTTCAGTCCATACCTCCAGGTATGGACTGAAGTACGAGTAAGTAAGTACGAGTACGTCGTGGTAGTAATACCGAATACCTATATATAGGTAGATAAAGTTTTACTTCTTAAGGTTAAAAATAACATATATTTAAAAAGTATTTTAAGAAAATATCTAAATTAATACTTTAATAAAACACTTAAAAAATTTAAAAATATATACCCATGTTTCGATCGTGCGCTCGTAGAAAAGACCTCCTGAGGATGCTTCGTGTAGAAGCGAAAATTCTTCTGGTTTGACTGCTGGACTGACTGAAAATAAGGCGGAATTGTCACTAGAATTTTTTAAATATTTTTTAAACGTTTTATGAAAGTATTCATTTATTTAAGTTTATTTATAAAGTTGTCTTAATGAAAACAAACGTTATTTGAAACAGTTTGTCTTGTATTCCTAGCTTCAATAGCAAGCTAGGTGATGATAGAGCATGAGGTGCTAAAATTCTCCAACGCAAAGAAAACGAGACCTTTCCTCGATGCAATCCACCTGACCGGCCATGCTAACTTTCTGCGTCCGTTCATTCGCTAAAATCTAACCATCATGAATTTCCAATAAGAGTTGGTACCAGAAAACCTTTGTTTCGTTTTCAGTTTTGAGAAGAAAACATACTGTACTGTCCCATTCTATTGGGATTAAAGTAAGAAGATAATTACCTTTGAGTTATTTTTTTTATTTTCTTGGTAGGATTAAATTACGCTATCATTTATATAAAATCGTCTGGCACCCAATGAGCCAGACAGGGCACAGATTCATCTGTGCGTTAAATCTAGCACGGTGTAATAAAATGAACTCAATGTCTGTGAATTATGAGCCAGCTCAGCTTATAGTTATTAAGCTGCATAGATACCCAGTGGAATATTCATAATTTGTTACACTAAGCCCCGAGTCCCACAACGGATTAAACAGAATTTCACGCCGCTGAACTTAAAACTGTTACTGTGTAAAAATTGTATAGCATAAAGCATTGAACTTTTTGGAATTTCAAATCGTAATATTTTTGCAGGCTTTATTTAAGTTATTGTTTCTTAATGTGTGGTAAATGCGATCCGAAGCTTAAACATATTTGTCATATTCATTTTGAAGCGCTCGTTGTGAAGTTTGTTTATCTGTTCTTAACCAATCAGCTAAGTAAAGCAACTTCCGCCGCGGTCATGACTTGGATGGGTGACTGCTAGTGACATTACTACTGAGTGCTTCCGAGCTTCGGAGGACACGTTAAGCCGTCGGTCCCGGTTGTTATCTTAGGATGGCAGTCGTTATAGCATGGTGATAGGGCATTTTGCGAATGCCCGCCTGTCTACTTACCACTCAGGAGTAGAAAATCTATCGCAATTCAGCAGCTGTCCTTGAAAGTTAGCAATTTTAGGTTAGCCAGAACAACATTTTCGACCACATCATCACTTACCATCCGGATACGGTGGTCAAAGGCAAAACTATATGGATTTATATAAAAATATATATACACATCAACATTATCGTTTTATTCTCTTCCCATATCATAGGATCAATAAAGTCTGTTCGTAATGTCTGTTCCTAATATTAAAAGTTTTCCAAGACAAGGTGCCTTAAAAATTATTGAGTTTCGTTTGCACATAGAAACACAACAAGAAATAACTTGGCAAACATAACAAAACAAATAAGGACTTCATCAGAAGACAATAGCCAGTACAAAGGGAGATTACAAACATTTGGAAGTGGAGCACTCAGTTGGCATGTTCCGTCATTCCCAGATCCCCATTTTTTGCTTATCTCCCTTCCTAATGATGCTAATTTATGAAGCGTATCTCCGAAATTGTTGGTCGTTCCTAAATAAATCGTGGGAGGTCATAAGGTTTGGGACGATGTATGAATAGATGGATGGAGGCCAAAATACATCACCGATATGTCGGTGACTGATTTTTGTGAAAATATTCGTAAAGAAGCACAACTTAATGGAGTTTTTTCGGAAACCTGCTGCCATATTTTATCACTTATTAGCAAAGTTGCGAGTTTTAGCTTCTAAGTATTGGTTGATTAAATACCTCTTTGTTTCCTTTGTACTTCAACTTTTTTAATAATAACATAAAATTAATGAATGATCTAGGCACTTGAATATGAATATATTTGTTGATCACGTATTCATTTTAGGATTCCATGCCCAAAGTGAAAAGCGAAGCCTATATTGCTGTCACTCCGAGTTTTTATGTCCGACCGTCCGTATTTTTAAACGGAATAAGTAATAGGCCAATAACCGTCATTCTCAATATTAATTATGTAGCGCTGAATTTTATTTCAATAAAGTTCAAAATCAAATAATGTATTCGAGTATCTTTTAAATAATTTTTCCGATAGGTGCATGTCGTAGGTAGGTAGTAATATAGTAAAATATTTTGGCTTTAGCTTCATGAAGACCATTATAGTAACGAGATATATCTCAAAAATTAAATTATAATAGGAATGTGGAAATGCTGTACATTAGGTATGTAACATTATACTCTTTTTTCAACAACAAATCATAAAAACGGGTCATGTGTGATGCGGGCTTGCGTTACGCTGTCCGTAAGGAATGAAAGTTTTGGGTAAATATATCTTTATAGTGCTTTCACTATCACCACGTTTATTCAAATATGACGTATTGGTTTAATGTAATACCAGCAACAGTTTCATACAGCTATAATTGAAATTGAAAGTGTTCCACGAAAGGATACGCACAAATGTTTAAGCACCCATGTTTCGCCAGAAATGTTTTGATGCTATATAATAGACTGTAAGCCTATTCTTTAGCCGAGAAACCCAATATCTTTTGCAACCCAGGTATCGAACCCTGGGTCGACATCATTATGGATCGAAAGCACACACCAGCGTGGACTATAGTAAAACTAAGTAGTTTACCTTAAAACAATTTCTTTTATATTATCATTGATTTTAGTCAATAAAATGTTAACAAAATATATTAAACGTTAATTTTACTCTGTGTTCATTAAAGTGCCGTTTCCGTAATTTAGTTCCATAAATTTTATTTTTCAGGAATAACGTTATACGTTGAGATGCATGATACCATTTGAAATTTTACTCCTATTTATTTTCCGGGTTTCAGGCTTGTTCGTTCAGCTAATCGTAATAGATATGTTTGTGGGATTGTGGAATTTGATATGTTACCTGTTGAACGGAAACCTTAAATATGCTTAATTTCAGGAGGAAAATCCTTGACATTATTTTTCTCATTTTCTCAGTTTTGTGGAGTTTGTAAATATATTCAACGTATTTGTATATTATAATATAATAATTGATTTTCAGGTAGTATGGAATGCTGCTAAATAATCGACAAATTTTCGTTTTTTGTGTGCAGTATTTTTTGTAGTTCTGACAACCTCAAGTATAATAAAACTCTTACAAAATATGATTTAATGCGTTTTAGGATAGAATTAAAGCATCTCACTCCCATCGGTATTGATGTTCAAGCGGTTAAGGCGCCTATGTATTTCGTCATAAGTAACGAATTGCACTGCGCCTGTCACCCTGAGACATACAGTTGTTGAGTCTCATGTGCCTGTAATTTTATTGGCTCCCAAGGACTGCTGGCGGAACACGCTGTTAGGTGCTTGGCAACAGATTATCTTCTTGAGTAGCTAGCCAGTTGAGCATTCGCAAAATATCCTCCCACCATGCGGTGAAGCTCACGCTTGTGGGTGGGGACTGAACCATGGACCTGTGGCACCGTAGTCCATAGCTATAACCGCTTGGCCATTATTGCTTCAAAGTCTTTCTAGCGAAGATATCAGGTATCACACGTAGCAAAGTGAAAGAAAAAAAGCTTCAAATGGAGAACCGTCTCATTTTTTATTATATTTTTATTTATCAGTTAGATTTTTCATATGAACGTAATAAAAAATGCAGATAATTTTTTTTTTAAATTTCATGGAAATTATAAAATTAAAATAAATAGAATTATGATTGTAATGTTCATAAATTCGAAAGTATAAGGGGTTCACAATGGAGTCCCAAGTTTTTGGGGCAAGAACAGATCTATCAGACCTGAGTACAGAAAAATTTTCACCAGTCAGTTTAAGGGTAACTAATAAAACGGGACTGTGAGGACACTTGAATTAAGGGCCTGTTTCAGAATGTTCCAGTAAGGTCCAGTTATACTATCCAGAACATATTTATTAAACAAAACACTATCTTTGCGTTTCACAGTCATCGATTTAACCTATCCATCGGTTAAAACTTGAAACGCGCTGCATGTTAATTGTCATTTTTATCATTCAGTTATTTTATGTGTTGCATAGCAACCCGAAACTTTATTAGGACATTCTGAAACGGGCCCTAAATCTAATAATATAATTGTAGGTGTATATCTAGATAACTACTTTTCTAGGTGTAGGTAAGGCAAGTTATTACAAATTTTACCCTACGTATTAGAGTTTGGTGCAATGTGTTTTATAACAAAATGGTTCACATAAGATGTTATTGTATAAAGTTTAGAATTCAGTTTTATGGACAGCCGCTTGTTTACGCAAACTCCTGGAATTCCTTGGCAAAGCTCTTGGTGCTAGTATACTCACTAGGTTAGTTTTCTATTATAATCCTAATAATAATATGCTGCAAAACACTATTCGCGTCAACGTGTTCTGTTTCAATTCACTCCTAGTCAACTTATAATATTTGGGAGAGCCTACAGTCCGTATATTCTAAATACATATAAAATATATGAATATAGTCGTTACGTTATTCTGTAACTTATTAGGTACCACATGCTAAACAAATTATATAATTGTTCACTTCGAAAACCATCTCGTTAGATTTCAGTAACATAATTTTCCTTTTGAATGAAACACGAATCCAATGGAGGCAAACGTGACTTAATTTGAGTTGTTGAGTGAAATTGTTGTGTAGACTCTATGCAACTTAAAAAATCCTTGACAATAAAACGGCATAAAAGCAACAAAGGAAAATCCCTAACGGGATCTACTTTTTTTGGATGTTTGAATCAACTAAACTAATAAGTAGGTAACTATTTCTAAAGATTCCGTGATTGTTACGCCTAGGGCCCGTTTCAGAATGTCATAATAAAGTTTCGGGTTACTATGCAACACATAAAATAACTGAATGGTAGAAATGACAGTTAACATGCAGCGCGTTGCAAGCTTTAACCGATGGATAGGCTAAATCGATAACTGTGAAACGCAAAGATAGTGTTTTGTTTAGTAAATATGTTATGGGTAGTAAAACCGGAACTTACTCAAACATTCTGAAACAGGCCCTTAGTACAATATCAACGATGACAAAACAAAATAAAGCTTATCACGGTGCCTGTAAATTGACAGGTATCAATAAAGTCCTTTCTCTTAATTGTAGGAAACTCACCGTAGTAATGCTACTGATGTTCATAGGCGGCGGTGAACATTTACCATCAGGTGAACCGTCTGCTTGCTTATCACCTTTCGTATTAGAAAAATGTCTAATGTTATTTATAATAGAGGGTGGTGCGCTATTCGTATATTACTTATAGGCCTTGCTTTTTTTTGGTTTCAGCCCTCTGTGAGGGTGATTCCCTGATTTTGGTCATTTGAAGGTGAACTCCTCTTCAGAGGATCATTGTTTGGATTCAGAAAAATGTATATAACCATATACAGTCGATTCTTGCTGAAGGTTTTTCATAACTACTTGAATAATATGTAAAAAAATAATTGATATGTAGCTTATGAAATTATTTTTTGTAGCTTCTCCTCAAGGATAACGAATTCTTAGTTTTCGAATTTTAGTTTTCCCTTAAATTGTGCCCAATTATATTCCAAACAAAACTGTTTCGAAAATTTTAAAATCTGACCACCTCATCTATATGAAATCTATTATTTTCTCTTTTTGCGCTTTCAAACACAGCACATCTCGTAGCTGCCACTCGCAGTGCTCATTTAGATTGAAGTTTCTTTAATGCATAGCTTGTTTAATTTTCTATTTCAGCTTAATTGATCTGTATCGCGTCCTATACTCATGTAACTTTTACATCCCTTCAATTAGCTAAATCCTGTTCTGGGAAAGTTAAAAGTTAGTTCAATTGACATAACTAATTCAGATTACGATTTGAAAAAAGATGTTAATTGTCATCTAACATCGTGTAGCACATTCATTGAAAAAATCAGCAAAAAAGAAAGCTTACGTAGATGAAGGTTATTAATAAACTAAATATAGAAGGCTGCGGACATTTCGTGCGTATGAAAGAGTAGGTTTGAAATTGCTTATAATTAAACTATCTTTTAGGCATTACAATGATTTGAAGCAATGGTAATTCAACATAGCAATGTAAGTTAATTATATAACCTTCGAAGTATAAACGCCGTAAAGGAATTCCATGCTTTGAATCTTGCTAAATTTATCGATAGAATTCCTTCACCTCGCCGCATAGTAAAGTAGGTATTTGACAAATGCTTGCCTGACTTGCATCTACTATCAAATAGAAAATCCATTGCCAAGCACTAAATAGTGTCAGCTTGTTTAACAGCTTGAATGATGCCATTAAGTACATGCTGAAATATAGTGATGTGATGAAGGCTAGCCTATTACAGCTATATGAAAAAATCTTTACCAACCGGTCCGACAGCATACATCTTCAATTTAACATGTCTCCTCCCCTTAGTACCATGATAACAATAACAGGGCCAACTCATCGAGGGAACCATTAATAAGAGAACGGTTTCAAATATCAAGGATAAACTGATCGAGGAAATCACCAAAGGGAAAACAACAGACTAGTGAAATATCACAGAACTCTAACAACAAACTCCAAGTGGGTTAAAATAGTAATAAAAAATATTCTGTGTAAGAGCGTATATGTCTTTTAAGAAATTAACTGATGAAGGATTGACCATTTGGATTTGGATTGACCTCTTACAAGGAATTTTACTAACTGTTGCAAGATTTTTGACAGGCACGATAGGATGCACATAAAAAGTTTTGCAATAAGATTAAACTTCCTATGAATACATTAAAGAATCACTCATAAACTAGTAGGTACGAACATTGAAAAAGAAAAAGCTTGATTCATCAAATCAAGAGGGATAAATTGGATAACACTGTCACAATTTGATGAGATCTGCAACATAAACAAAACTGAGTGACTGGAAATGGAAGGATTTATTTTATCTCGTTTGATTAGCTTTGTTCGGGAGAGCTTTGCCAAAGGCTTAACTAAATGTGCGTTTCAGTTTTATTCAAATGCTTTAGCCGCGGCTAAGAAGGGCATCATGTAAATTCCGGCCTAGAGTGGATAATAGTGTATTGAATATACAAAACCCTGGAATTTTTAATATATACCTCCGATGGGGACTCTTCCGCTTTACTATTTATTTAAGTTTTTATATACTGTATCAGTTTTTTATTGGTCTACCAATAAAAAAATACCTACCTAAAGTGCTGCAAATACGATATCTATAAATTTGATATCTTCACTAAGCATACTGATCATATTTGTAGAAACTATAGTGTGTATGGGTCGTTACAGTCACAATAGCGCTTATATTTCATGTTTTAATAAGATTTTAATCGAAAAAATAATGGATGTGTTTTTAACGTCTGAATTAAAGTAGAAAATGTAATTTTAGTATTATGCCAAACTCAAAAACATCTCTAACCGTATTTCACTTATTCGATAGGGGTAGGAATAGAATTCGACTGCGGTTTCGTTAAAGTAGCCTATATGCAAGTATCCAAATGCTATTTTCTATGGCGAAATATAATGTACGGTTATATATATTGGCATAAACAAAATATATTGTATAAAAGGCTAATGAAAGCAGCATAGGGCAAGCGTGAATACGGTCGATAACTGTAAAAAGAAGCAGATATTGGCAAATAGGAAGTAAGTTAAACCATTAGATGTCGCTCCATCCCAATACGATGATTAAAGAACGATAGGAAAGACTTGAGTAGTGACTCATTGTCATGTCGGTCAGAGCCCCGGCTAAAGGGGTGGATGGACGCAGGTTCTAACTCCGCACAGGACTTAAATTTTTCCTCTCGTAAATTTGTAATTTTGTAAACAGAAAGTAACCATATTATATTAGTGCACGGAAATGTGGTTTAACCTTTAAATAACAATCTTACTTACTTAATTTAAAAAATAAACCACAAAAAATACTTCTAGTCATGTATTTTACCGTACTATTGACTCGGGTCTGCTATTCGCTGGGGATAGGTGCACGTATTGTACTTGAAACTTTTGTTTTGCGGATTGCAAAAACATGCCCATTGTTAAGTTACCGGGCATCGGTATTTTTTCTCTTATTTTTACAAATAAACGTGATTTTACGAAAAATCATGGTGTAACCTGATTTGTATATTATATGGAAACCAAACCAGCACTAGTAAAATTGTAAGCACGTTGTTAAGTGAGACGTCTGAAGTAGGATCTGGTCTAAAGTTTGGTCTAGGTCTGAAGTTTGGAGTCTTTGGTCGTAGGGACAGAGTTGAAGGTTTTTGCCTCTGTGTCGATTTTGAATTATTTCAATTCTATGCCTTTCACCATTTAATGTAGGTATTGTGAGATTAATGAGGACAAGATTGACGTTACTTATGCACCTTAATTATTACATAACGGAATAAAAAAAAATATATTTTTATGCTACATTTCTTTATGCGTGGTTTTACGATATAACCTAATAACAACGAAACAGCAGTAGAAGTGCATAGCACCTTCTTGGGATACAACTGAAAAAGCAAAACACTTAACATCGAAATAAAGTAGTGGCTATGCCACTGTGGTTATTAGTAGTAGTAGTGGTTCCAAATTTGTGGAAAGACCAATTCGCCAGCTAGGTTTTGGGCTCTTTTTTTGCGTCTAACTTTATTTTGGATGACCAAAAGAACTCACCACCGTTCTTCCGGGATTGTGATACTTCTTTGCCAGAAATTATTTTCCGGCAATGTGCAGTACATAAAGCTTTGTTTTCCTTGGACATTCATCAATCGACATGTCTGATGGCGTCCCTCCGATAGTGCTGCGGACTTGTGCTCCAGAGTTTCAGCGGTATTCCGCAATGCTGTGTGCTATTCCCAACTCTGTTTCTATTGCAGTTCAATGACATGTTGCAGCTCAGTGACAGTTATTACTAAGTGGGAGATCATTATTAAATCAAAAATTACTTATAGAAATATTTTGCAAACCTTTCTGAGGACAAATATAATTATGAAGTGGTCTTCCTGCATCTTTTTTTTTGTTTATCCTCATATTTTTTGTTTAAACTCATTTAGATTAAATTTTAGCATTAAAAAGCCCTTAGGCCGGTGATGAACAAGGAATACTTATTTGAACCCAGTTCAATATGTACATTAACAGAGAACGTGTCCCAAAGTTTCCTTTTTAAGGGTCATTGAGGATTATACCACAAGTAAACAATCTATTACACTAATATTACAAATGCAAAAGCATTTGGGTGAGTGTGTATGTTTTTTCTTATCACACTGCATATGGGATGAAAATTGGGTTTAAATTCTAGTTTTACACATAAAATACTTTTTTATCATTGTGTATGAGGGTGAATTCGCGGGAAAACCTTTATATAAATAGAAAAAAAAATAGTTTTATTACAGTTCAGGAATTTTCAACGGGATTTTTATAGGTTTGGCCTCTTGTAATATACTAATCTGTATCTAACACAGTATATAATAACAGTCACACCCTGAAAATGTGTAGGATATCCTAACTCTAATATCATATACACTTAGCCACATAACTCATATCAGTGCAGCCACCGAGAGGTCAAGTTGTTAATGGAAAATCGTTGAGTTGCCTTCTACTCTTTATGCATCCGAGGTGGCTTCGTGCCAACTGCATTCAAACGGTACAATTGGATTCTAAGCCACACTTATAGTCTGTTTAAGAGTGGGACTACTTTTATACATTAATACATTGTTACAAACATCATAAATTGGTTGTAAAACTTCGTACAAAGTATTTCTACTTACATTACTAAATGATAAGGACTGTTTTAGCGTTGTACCGTTAGATGCTCTTCGTGTTCTCGCCTAAACTCCCTATCAAGATAAGTTTCAATATTTTCCTTTACTGTAGCTTTCAAAGATTTATTATCACTTTGATCGGGTATTCTCAAGGATGTGAAGGAGAATGATAACAAAGCGAACCAATCGTCAGCGCTATTAGATTTAAGGCACTGTTCAATTAATGACACTAATTTGCCCGCTGCCAAACATCTTGCTCCTTTTGGCACATGCCTAAGCACAACAAGACAAATCATGGAGAGTTAGATTGTGACCTCTCAAAAAAGATTAAGTGTTGAGATGTAGTATTATACCCGAATGCATTATTATTTTGTCGATTTGTAATCGCGAAAGACAATGCTTCACGACCACATAGGCAGCCATGTTCACGGAGTGAAATTCATAGATTAAGTGGGCAGATATGACATCTAGCAACATTGAGTCGAATACCTAGTTTTTACTCACGACGAAAAAAATTTAACATGTCTGTTTATCATCATAACTCCCAAATGGCTGGAAAAATTCGGATCAAATATTTAAAAAGCGACTAAATCAAGTGCTTTATTATTCCCCTCATAAATTTGTTACATATGTCAATTACTCGTAAGTATTTATTTTTTTTGGTGGGGGGCAATGCCTTCGCATATCTTTTCTACCATGGTGGCAGTGAAAGAGGATGTGTGGGGCTTGAACACAGCAAACCCTCCGCTCCTAAACCGCTCGGCTACCGGGGGGTCCCCGGTTTAGGCATCCGGCGCGAAAGCGGAAGATGCGGGTTCAATTCCCGCCCGGAGCAAAGGACTCCAATAATTTGTAAAATATCGCTTAGGACGCGGTAGTGCTTGTAATCATCATATTTAGAAACACACTAAGCCCCCGTGAGCAGTCCTCCGCCGAGGTGGGGCAAGACAGGGTCGCGTAAGCATTCACCATCTTGCCCCGAACACTTTGCAGGGTAAAGTAATGTTAAGCCCTAGTTTGACATTACTTTAACCCTAATATAAAACAAAAAAAATACGAAAACTAAAAGTATGCACTATTTCTTGTAGATTACCGTCGAACATAGACGCGTATTAAAAATATTGTTTATAAAATATTTTTATTCGGTCGACCGTTTTTAATTAACTGTAACACACAACTTTATATATATATATATATATATTAATAATTTGCATTATTTTAATGCATGTTCCAAATTATGAGGGCATATTTATTTCCTTCTTCAAATAAATGTCAAAACTGTCCAGTATTTCAATTTCACAAGTTTACATGTTGAAATGTCAGGAAGCAATTTGCACACGTTGTTATGTGCACGCCCCGCGATACTCACTGGCGGTCAGGGGTAGAATTTATGAAACTGTACGTTAAAAACTTCAGATTTTTACGTCATCGCAACAAGAACCTTAACCACTAAATGATAAGGACTATTTCAGCGTAGTGTTTTGCAAGAATAGTTGTATCTCGCGGGCAATATACCGGGAAGTTGAATAACGGGCGGGCTGTCTGCAATTTATGCTTCGCGAAATCTGTGAAACCCAGTTTAATAGCTGCTCCTTTATTCTAAGTAGATATATATATGCAATGCTTTTCTAAAATCGATCGGATTTAAAGGATATAACCGTTTATTTTACTGTTACAGTAAGTAAATAAAAGTAACGCTTATATATTTTCAATGTATCATGTGAAAAACTCTTGAATTAGAAATTAACATATTTTGCATATAGGTATAAGTGCATATAAGAGGGGAAAGACTGCTCCAATTCTGTAGCGAAGAAAACTTCACTCTCATGAATACCTGCTTCGAACACCATATCCGGCGGCTTTATACTTGGATTTCGCCTGGTGATAGGTGTAGAAACCAGATAGACTATGTCATGATGCAAACACGCTGGAGATCTTCTGTATCGAACGTTACCACATACCCAGGGGCAGATTGTGGCAGTGATCATCAACTTCTTGCTGTTACAATAAGACTTCGGTTTAAGAAACTATTAAAGCCGAAGATACAACCCAATTTACAAAGAGTGGACATAGTAGGTTTCAAACAAGCAGTCGGGCAAAGGGTTTCAAAACTCTCGTCACAAACTAACACGACGTGGACTATCCTAAAAGATATCATTGTACAGACGGCAAAGGAGAACGCGCGGCCTAGGCCAGCTAGGAAAGAGTTCATCTCAGCTGAGACAGCACAAGTCATCCTCGAGAGAAGGGAGCTGAAGGAGCAAGGTATAAGTTCACCAGAGGACCGAAAACTTTACACGCAACTTAGCCACGAAGTCCAACGGAGATGCCGAAAAGACCACAATGCCCATATTAACAACATCTGTTCAGAACTCGAACGCCACTCAGTCAAGAGCCAGAGCAAAGACCTCTTTCGGAAAGTCAAGGAGCTGACGAGATCTCGAAACATAAAAGTACATTCAATAGAGGATGAAGAGGGGCATCTCCTTACAGAAATGGACCAAATCGTTGACAGATGGAAGAGGTATTGCGCACAACTCTACGAGACGGGAGAGCCTCTTCAGCACAGCTATGTGTGGAACCCCGACACAACGGAACCTGACATTTTACCATCAGAAATAGAACTTGCCATAAACTCTCTAAAAAATGGAAAATCACCGGGAAAAGACGGAATTCCAGCAGAGCTTATAAAAAACTTAGGCTCAGTAGGAATAACAGTTATATCCAACATCTGCAATTGTGTCTGGAAGTCGGGAAAATGGCCACAAGAATGGACGGAATCGGTATTCATACCGCTACATAAAAAAGGTTCTACCAAACAGTGTGGCAACTATAGAACTATAGCTCTCATATCTCACGCAAGCAAAATCCTACTTCATGTAATAAATCGACGGTTAAAACACTTTCTCGATCGTCAAATTCCGGAAGAACAAGCTGGATTTGTAAAAGGCAAAGGAACGCGGGAACAAATCTTGAATATCCGCCAGATAATCGAGAAGAGCCGTGAATTTAACAGTCCAGTCGTTCTGTGTTTCATAGATTACACCAAGGCATTCGACTGCGTACAATGGGACAAGTTGTGGACAATAATATGTGAAATGGGTGTACCTGATCACCTGGTAGGCCTGGTTCGCAATCTCTACACTGACAACCGCTCTTTTGTCTGGATAGACACCGATTGTTCTAATGTGTTTGAAACTAGGAAGGGTGTACGACAGGGTTGTATTCTCTCACCATTACTCTTCAATATTTACGGAGAATATATTGTTCGAAAGAGCCTAGAAAACTGGGATAAAGGATTTGCGGTTGGAGGGAAAAGAATAGCCAATCTGAGATATGCGGACGACACCGTGCTACTGGCCACAAACATTGACGATATGAAGGAACTGATCCAAAGACTAGAGACTGAGAGCAAGAGACTGGGGCTTACTATCAATAGGAGCAAGACCAAGTTAATGATAGTGGATCGCGCGGACAAACTGGCAATTGCCAACAATATCCCTCATATAGACACCGTTGAAGAGTTTATTTACCTGGGGTCCCGCATATGCAATGATGGTAGTTGCGTTCCGGAGATCAAACGACGTATTGGTATGGCCAAAGATGCAATGACCCGACTTGGTGCCATATGGAGAAATCGTGGGATCACAAATAAAACCAAAACCCGACTTGTACGTGCTCTGGTCTTTCCAATATTTTTATACGGCGTAGAAACATGGACCATCCGAGCAAGAGAAAGACAAAGGATTGATGCATTTGAGATGTGGCGCTGGAGGCGCATGCTAAGAATACCATGGACTGCAAAGCGTACCAATGCATCAATTCTTACGCAACTTAAAATTGAGACTCGTTTATCCACACTATGTCATCAGCGCATTCTCACGTATTTTGGACACATAATCAGGAGTGGTGACGATAGTCTGGAAAAACTGGTTATAGTTGGCAACACCGCAGGAAAGAGATCAAGAGGACGGTCACCAACTAGATGGTCTGACCAGATCAGAGGCACCACTCCTTCGTGTAAATTCAATGCCGCAGTGAGGAAGGCCACGGACCGAAATAAATGGAAACAGTTTGTCCGATCCTATTTAGCCAAGAGTGACCACGACCTTCAGCAATGAAGAAACGACCGAAGAGAGAGAGCATATAGGTAGGGTTGTGTAGTTGGATCCATGTTTTTTTTTATGTTATTGTGACGGAACAAGCTCGAGGCCCATCTGATGTTCAGCAGACAAACCTCTGCCTATAACAGATGCATTCCGTCAAAGTCACGAATTGCACTGCGTCCGTCACCTTGAAACATAGTTTTTAAGTCTAATTTATGTAACCCATGTATATATGTATGTATATGTACGTCTAGCTTTATGGAGATAAGGTATACCTTGTGTCCATTTTTTGCATAATTTATATATTATTTATATAAATTATGCAATTACAAAGTGAAGGACGCATCTGCGCACGAATTTAAGCAACTAAGTCCGAGTGCGAAATGGGCGCGCGCGCTCTATGCTGTGTCATAGAATTTAATATTTTAATAGCGATAGTACGATCTGGAGTCCTACTACCATCTCTTAAAAACTATTATGGAAAACAAAAGTCATTACTTCAAGCCTAAAATATGAATACTGAGATTCGTATCATGGACGTCATAAAGTAATAATGTTTATATAGCGCTATCTCTGTCGTATATAAATGACTTGATTCAAGGAGTTCAGCTCGATCTCATGTTGAAGTTCTAATATAAGTGTACTTCAATGATGCTAGGTAGTGCGAAATAAAATTGTAAATATAGGGTTAATATAAAAATCGTCCAAGTACGAGTCGGACTCGCGCACGAAGGGTTCCGTACCAGTAGCTATACAACATTAGACTTCATATTTTAACCTTTTTTTGTTTTAACGTGCGCGAGTCCGACTCGCACTTGGCCAACTTTTTGTATTTGTTGTTATAGCGCCAACAGAAATACATCATCTGTGAAAATTTCCACTGTCTAGCTATCAAAATTCTTGAGATACAGCCTGGTGACAGACGGATGGACGGACAGCGAAGTCTCAGTAAGAGGGTCCCGCTTTACCCTTTGAGTACGGAACCCTGAAAATGAATTAAGATAATGGTAGTCGGCCTCCTGAGAGCAATTTTTGCGTCGTAGTTTTTCAATAAGCTTCTATATTTTTGTATGGTTCGAATTTGAAGCAGTGATATTCTGCCACACTCAACTGATAAGTACAATATTTGGATCCAATTTTGAAGAAGATGACATTGAATTAGTTTCTTGTGTATTTCCTAGTTACATAAGCTGATTATTATAGTGTTCGTCTTTTATTTGTAAAAATGAAAAGTACACAATGGTACCACTAAAATTAAAAATATTTTAGTTGTACCATTTGTATTATATCACTAAAATAAGAAGATGACATTGAATTCGTTTCTTGTGTATTTCCTAGTTACATAAGCTGGTTATTATAGTGTTCGTGTTTTATTAGTAAAAATGAAAAGTACACAATGGTACCACTAAAATTAAAAATATTTTAGTTGTACCATTTGTATTATATCACTAAAATAAGAAGATGACATTGAATTCGTTTCTTGTGTATTTCCTAGTTACATAAGCTGGTTATTATAGTGTTCGTGTTTTATTAGTAAAAATGAAAAGTACACAATGGTACCACTAAAATTAAACACATTTTAGTGGTACCATTTGTATTATACCACTAAAATTAAACATATTTTAGTGTTACTATTTGAAGATAACTTAATAAATGAAATACATATTTTGGGTCTATATAGGTTATGAAATTTTTTTACACCTAGGCGATTCTGACCGTGGTGCCAATTGCGTATGTATTTTTTTCTATGGGGAGTTTCGCAACACTGTAATAAGATAAAAAATCAAATATGTAATATTTTCTTCTAATGATGGGTACAAATCTTGTAGCAAATATAATAATAAATTGGAAAGAACAGAAGGCGCGCTCTTTCTCAAGAATATCTTTATTTGCTTTTATCCTGATTTTCATAACCTTTAATTTTAAAGGATTCTAGACCCTCTCATTAGATCTTTTCTAAGTTTTATGTAGTAAGCATTGTTGTGAATAGTAACATGGTATGCTGCCATATGGTTTTTACAATTATTAGATTTAGGACACCATACGTTCAGGAGTTGATCAATGCAATTTAGGTACTTCAAAATAACATTTATATGGAAGTTGATGTTGAATTGTCTACCAAAGTTTGGAAAGGTCAGTTTTTGTTTTAGATAAATTGGCAAGCATAACACAAAACTTAACGTGTGCATACACTATTTCAAATACAAAATTAAAATGTATAATGAAATAATTCAATTTAAGATAAATATTTGTATTCAGAATTACAGCTCATTGAGGCCAGATGTTCTCATTTACCCAGACTGCAAAAGTAGGTACTTACTGGAATGGGTGAAATACAATTATGTATACTATGAGCAGTAGTTTATAATCTGCAGTTTTTTGTGTCTCCATAAAATAAACGTTTTTAATTTAGAACTGCTACATTATTTTAGAAAACAGCTTCAATGAGCTATTCAAAACGATTTGATGAGTAGAACTATCTCTCCTTATATATATTTAATACAATTTTTTACACAGCTGAGACGAACGTACAAGCTTCTTATCTCCGCACTTTCTTAGTTAGCACATTTATAACATATGGAATGCAAATTAGTTAAGTCATCGTACTTTTTCCTAGCACGTTATCTTAAAGATTCAAAGTCAAAAAGTCAAAATCATTTATTCAATTTAGGCGTCTACGACGCTCTTATGAAGGTCAATTACAAATTTTAATATTGAAATATACTACATTGTACTGCCACGTTCAGCAAACAAAAATTATAGAGCCACTGCGAGAAGAACGGGCAAGAAACTCGGGGCCATTCTTTTAAACGTTTTTTAAAAATGTGTTTGGTACATACTATATAATAAAATTATTACAATACTTAATTTACATTACGTAGGTGTTAGGCGCTAGCTTGGTAGAGGCGAACCAGTCCAAGCATTTTTGTCGTTTAAGTAATCACAAACTGTGTAGTAAGATTTCTTTATCAAAATATTCTTCACATGCAACTTGAATTTTCTTTCTGTGAGCGTTGTAATATGTTTGGGCAATTTATTATAAAACCGCACACAATTTCCTAAGAAGGACCTTTTATTTTTTTTCATAGAAGTAAGGGCGTATAGGCTAGTGAAAAGATGTAGTGTTAGAGTTTTTGGATCACGAAGGCCTCCAACATAATGTAACGACTGCCATCCGAGGACAACAACCGCGACGCCGAAGCACTGAAGATACTCTGTTGTAAATACTACCTGACATCTATAGAATTTGTGACTGCAGAGAATGTAGCTTATATGCTTGTATGCCTAGAAACAACCACTAGGCAAATTTTGCTACGAGCGCTTGAGTTCTCCTACTGGGCATCACATGATCAAAATTATGCGTATTACGGTAAATTAAAATATTATAGAAGTAAGGCTCGCTACGTGCGTTGATATTTTAGTGGATTCGTATCTTTCTGAAACGCTGGGCACGCTGCCAACTGGTAATGGTCCACCATTCGGTCTACATGTGGGCCTACATTGGCCTTTAGGTTGCATAAATGCTTTATATATTTTTTTGATTACTACAGTGACAAAACTTATGACATGATGTTGTATTGAACTGTACTGCAACATTAATCACTTTAAAAATTCACTATAAAAATAAAAATATTGTATTGAACGTATAGTTTGTAAATGTACTTTGTGATTTTTATGTAATAAATATTTGTATTTATTTGTAGCAGCGTTGTATATATTTTGTAGTGTTTTGTTAAACAAGGACAAAATAATTCTAACAATAGAGATACAGAGACAGATATAGGACCAATCAGAAATTTGTCATCGTATGTTCATAAGATTACATACAGATTAAAACCCAAACAATATGCATGCAAAAAATGACACTTGATTGTACTACAAATGCTCAAAAGAATTCAAGGGGAAAATTCCGTGGAAAATGAGCAAAAAACCGGAATACATGATTGCCCAAAACCTTGATAAACTCGTTAGCTATTCCGCCACGCCACGTCACATTAATTCCAGTCACGGCGTAATTTCAGTATTCCGTAGGTACTACTTAAAAGTTTATGTCATACTTGTATTGAAAGACTTAATTACCTTAAAAAATCATACCCTGTAAAATGATTGACTTTTTTTAATGCCAGTTATAGTTTAGTTCAATGAAGGAAAAAAAGGAAACCTTTACGATAATAAAATAAGTAATTATGTGAAATATTTTTATCACTACATACTTCAAAGTATTCATTTTATTAATACAGCAAATAGGTAAATACTAGTAATTTCATATTCACAATATATAAATTTCAGATGTAAATACTTTAAGAATAGGTCTACTGTTAAATTTCACAAATCTTCGGTCCTTACTCGAAACCTAACAGGAAACTGGTGTAAGCCAATATTGAGATTTTGTGTGGTAGAAATCGAACCTCCATTCGCCGATTATAAAGGCTCGATATATCGATTCTTATGTTAGCAAATATTTGATGTTGTAGCTATAGATTTGGATAAAAGCATACCGAGAAAATATACAGCCGACGATTAATTAACAACAACCTACCTATTCATACTGTAATACCAGCTCTTATGAGCTGTGATACACAAACCTATTTAGTAATTAATGGCAAATTTGCATATGGGTGTTTAACTGCCGACGCAACCGCCGTCTGATTGAGTTTTAATTTAAAAGAAGGTACATTGTATTGTTTCATTTACGTAAAGTTTTTCAGTAATACTAGCTCTTATGAGCTGATATGACCAAAAACCGGGCTTTGCCCAGAAGAATATACACTAAGTATTTGTCAAATGAGCAACGATGATGATAAAAACATAAAATAGATCAGTATTTTATTACCCTATTATTGCTACAAAACTCAAAACGTAAAACAATAACTTGTTTTACGTTTTGACCTACTTCAGTACCTACTGTCAGACAATTTTAATTTTTGTGTCTAGTGGCAAAAGACAATGAAACCTACTCCGAGCCAAGAGTGCCCGCCGCTGCAACACTGAACCACACTGCGCTCCCTTCGAATGGAGTTTGGAATATTTAGATCGACCAAAGTAATAAAAATATGAAATAATATATTACAGGTTCAGGAGACATTTAATAACACATAAAACAAAAAGAAACATATATCAATTCATATTCAATCATATGTTTATTAGGACTAAAAATAATTTACTCTAAGAAGTAAGCATTTTTCCAATAACCCTGTATATACCATGAATTGACGTTATTATATTAGTTATTTAAGTTTTTTACCCATCAAATTCTGCTTTCACTACTCACTACTGTCTATAGATGTTAACTATGTTTGTTTTTGTGGACCAATTGAAAATTATAGAATTACTTAAGATACGCTGACTGCTGCATAAGAAATCTAATTTTGTGTTGAGCTTATAGGGCATTATCATATTCTTTACGGAAAAGATATAATAAACCGCGATTAAATTAGGTAGAGGGAAAAATAGCGGAGTTTAGTCTGTGAACCATTTTACAACGGAGCCAATAATTATTTTTCAACAGCCTTGCTCGTAAAGTGAGCTTTATTATATCGTTCTTAGGGCCATAAATCGAACTTTGACGCCCCCGTGCATAATAATATTATGCACTAGTGCGTAATAGAATTATCCCTACAAAGTTAAGTTAGTACCTAACTGCAAATTATATTGCGAGTAAACAGAGCATTTTCAATTTAACCGGTTAATACAGATTTGTAACAACAAAAAGGTTTAAGGCTAAGTATATATAATCAACAATCATACATTTGCCGCGCGCAAAAAAAAAACTTGCGCGTTATTTACCATAATTTTCGTATGTTATTTGTATCGTATTTGTGCAATATATATTTTTTTCCTCGCAAGGGTGTTGGGGTTCGAAAGTGCGTATGAAACTCGTGAGCAACTTGCTCATTATTCACTCGACTAATTTACACCCTCGCCTACGGCTCGGGCTGCAACCCACAGCCTCGGGTATAGTGAGCAACTTAGCTCACTTGTATATATCCATAATATACTATTATGCAAACAGTATATATACACATTATTAAATACCCTGTCACTTTTTTGTGGTATGCACTTCAAAAATACAATTGAAATTGGACACATGTATACTGAACACTTATAGGATCAAGGCCTTCAAGATTACAAGCATCTAATCTTACAAGAGGTAAGAAAAAAAATGTAAAACAGAAATATGGAATGGAATCTGAATGACACAACGCAGCATTTATATATTGGACTTACGAGTATTGTGCCCGAAAAGAATATGTACTACAAATAAATAATAGTTTCAAATGTGTTTGTGGATATTTTAAGACAATAGGGGCATCATATAAATATGACACAGTTCATACAAACATATGATCATGACGCCGCTTTTTAATCTACTTTTTGCCCTGGTCGTGGCCCAAAGTGCTAAAAAGCAAAATAATAAACCAGCAAAGAAATGAATATATTATATTAATATATTCAACTTTTGACGAACTTCTTCTGCACAAGATTTGTCAGCCATAAGGTATGCTGTGAGCTCTTTAGTTGAAAGCCATACAGGATATTGTAAATACATTAAAACTAGATGTATAGAAGTTTTTCCGTAACTAACTAGGAGTACATAGATAAATGTGAGCTTCACTTTGAGAAATTACGAGTAACTGGGTCACAGCTTTGTACAAAAGAGATATATACTTTGAGAGTGTGAGAAATTGGAATCCTAATATTCTTATAGCTTTGTTGTAAAGAAAATACTTAGCAGTACCATCTGTGGTAATAACGTCGTCAGTCCAAGCCTGCTAGAGATAAAATATGAAAATTAGCTTAACACGTACAAAAACATAACAGCAATATCTGGCCGGCGAACAAATGAAAACCATCCAGTGATATGACACCAGAATGAACAACGCCTTCAAATTAGACCGAAAGAACTCCGTTTTGTTAAGAACGGAATATTGATATCTATAGTTTAATTGTGGTGTTCTTATTATTATGAAACAAAGTATTACTACAACTTAATAAATACGCTGTTTTTATTGGGGATAGATTTAGCGATGATCTCACTTAGAAGGTAAGCGGCATATTATTAAAAAACGTTATTGCAGTCTAATCTAGAACAGCCATTGTAGTTCAATGCGACTGGAATGCGCATCTGTATTACCTACCTACTACTACAAAAACTACAAGCAAATTCACGCAGGTTTTGATACTGCTTACAATTTTGAAGTTTAACTGTTAACTGTTAGTACAAATTATACAATCATGTATCTTTTGTAACTCTAGTGCCGTGTGGGGTGCTGGGCTAGAATGTCACCCCCCCCCCCCCCCCCCTGTGGATGTCGTAAGAGGCGACTAAAGGTACGATACCAGAGGGTGGACGGCAGCGCCATCTGAGGAACTGATATTTTAAACTGCAATGTCTGAAAACTTTGATCACGCATGTTTAAATGGAAAATTAATTATTAATTTTCCATTCAACAAAGCGTGATCAAAGTTTCAGGCGCTCGCATACTACAAAGAACGCTGATTATTACCATATTATTACACTTCAAGGTTTCACTTCACATTATGACAATTATGTATGATTTTCAGCATATTTTTTCATGCGTTTGAACCTAATTTTCTTGATAAATGAAAATGGTTGATTCACGAACATCGTACAACGATAAATCATGTCAAATTAAATTAGACATTCAGCTAAGGGTGAGCTTACGACGCATGGCGAGCTGATTGAAAGGATAGATTGAAGCATGACGTTAAGGAAAATGTATCAAGTGGAATAGAATACTACAATAACTCAAATTATGATACGTATAAGTTACATACTTCGGGAATGTTATAATCAGTACTATCAGTACTAATATTATAAATGCGAAAGTAACTCTGTCTGTCTGTCTGTTGTCTATCTGTCTGTCTATTACGTTTTCATGCCAAAATTACTGGACCGATTTCAATGAAATTTGGTATGGAAATATTTTGAGACCCGGGAAAAAACATAGCATAGTTTTTATCCAACAGCCCAAAAAGAGGTTAATGTTTTTGCGCGATAACCGACATACGCGCGGGCGGAGCCGCGCCCTAAAAGCTAGTTTTTAATAAAACACAATATTGTACCTACCATGTAAGCCAAAACGGAAAATGTATATGGAGCGCAGTGGCAGCGGCGGTGGTGTCGATCCACCTTTTTTCTTGACTATGCATGTCTATATCTATAACAAAGACATGAACCTATAAGCCATTCAGATATTCCAATGACATAATCTGGCACGAAAAAAATATTGTTTAAATGGATTTTAGTTGAATGTGTTACTGTTTGTTGTTTTTATTAATTTTGAACTCTCATAGTAGGCTTATTGTTCATTCGTGACAAGTTTTATATCATATTTAAGATGCATTAAAAAAGAGTGAAACTTAATTCCAATTAAAGCCTTGCTACTCTGCTTATGTCACGTTTTAATTAAACGCTTGATGAAACTTGCCTTAAAATGAAAACTAAATTGTATTTTTCTTGTTTTCTATCTGCCTTTTTTGTACTCATATCTTGTGACAAATTATTAAATATACCTTTATGTAACAAAATATTACGAACTACATACACCACTTCAGCTACAACAATAAAAGCATTTACACAACCTGTAAGTCATAGCAGACTCACAGGCAGTCCAAATGCTCCAACCCACTACCAGTTAGCAGCGTTCCCAGCATGCTGGCAGCTGGGAATTATTTAATAAATCAGTACTAATATTAAATTCGAAAGTAACTCTGTCTGTCTGTCTGTCTTTCTGTCTGTTACGCTTTCACGCCAAAACTACTGGATCGATTTGAATAAAATTTGGTATGGAGATAGTTTGAAACCCGGGAAAAAACATAGGATAGTTTTCATCCGACTGCGCAAAAAGAGGTTAATGTTTTCGCGCGATAACCGACATACGCGCGGGCGGAGCCGCGCCCGGAAAGCTAGTATTATATAAAGGCCAATTTTGTATTAGGTGCTTCGTCCTTGAACTTGTTCCTATTCGTCAAGTAGGTGCATCCGTCTGTAGTCAGTCTAGTAGTCAAATATCAGTCATATTGAATAGAGTCATGTTTTATTGTAGTGGTGAAAATTATTTGTAGAGACTGAATGTGACATTTCTATTGTATTCTTTGTTCACACTCGAGTACTTTCACAAACATTTCAACATTAAGGGAACATATATCGTAAAAAAGGTTTTAGCAAAACAATTTTTAGCAAGATGTAAACATTTTTATGAGGAAAAAATAAACATGTGTTAAGTCCTACTAATATTACAAATGCGAAAGTTTGTGAGTGTGTATGGATGTATGGATGTTTGTTACTCTTTCACGCAAAAACTACTGAATGGATTTTAATGAAACTTTACAGTAATATAGCTTAGACATCAGAATAACACATAGGCTATAATCTGTAAAGATATTGTGTGAATTGTTGAAAATATAACGATAAGTGTCAAGTAAGTAAGTTAAAAATTAGCCATATGCGAGACATTCTGGCGTGCGCTGCTAACGCCTTAAGTTTCACACGTACATAATGTGTAACGGAAATGTTTATCTTTAATTTTCCTACAAAAATTCCGCGACAGCATTTTATGTGTAAGCCATTACCGTCAAAATAGTGAACCATATATCCTATAAAAAATATAATTTATTTCTAATGCATATTCAGATTGACAATTGAACAAATTGACCATTTTCAAACTAATATTAAAAAGGCGAATGTTTTTTCAAACGGCTGGACTGATTTTGAGGAAATTGGGTATGATACATAAAATATATAGATAGATAACTCTTAATTGAAAACATCATAATAACAACAATAAATTTAATTCTAAAACATAACTTAACACCAAGTATATCACGGGGCGATCTTATGGCTCAGAGCGATATCTTCCAGACCACAGATAGATTCGAGATATGGTTAAAATATTGGGCAGGTATTCTTATGGTCTCAATAATTCTATACATAAATAACCGATGTTTCCAAATAATTACTTAATTAACCAAAAACTACATAAATAAATGAATACATAAAATTATATATAAATAAATTATAATATAAATACTAATCTTATAATAATAAAAAGACATATTATCTATACACGTATAATTTTATACATGTTAAACACAATTGAATTAAAAAGGATATTCTTTATAATAGACAATGTCCATTATTATAGAAATTAAGAGCAAGAGAAGTTTTTGACTTGATCCTTAAAAGATTTCAATGAAGGAGCACTTTTAATTTCTAGCGGTTGTAGATTTCACAGTCTGACAGCTTCAGCGGCAAATGAATAGTGGTAAAAGGTAGTTTTAGTTGCAGGTTGTTGTAGCGTTAAGTTTTCTAATGACCGTAACGACAGAGAATGGGTAGAATGAAGAAATTTAAATTGTTCCTTGAGGTAGCTCGGGGATAAAGGATTGAGAGATACAGAGCATTGCGGCGATGACGAATAGGTGCTTGAGCTTATTGCCAAAATCGGAGACATGATCATATTTAAATCTAAATCTTATATAAAAATGTATGCCATGGGATAAGGCGCTGGATTAACACATATCATAATTTTTATCATCATCATCCATCACCACGCGGGTGTAACCACGGGGCACAGCTAGTTTGTTCATATATCTCAGTGTACCATTATGGCAAAAATACTTTCTCATAAAATTTTATCTTTGTAAAAAATCATGGAATAAACATTAATATTGAACAACTAGCATAACCAGAACCAGAACTATTGTTTATGTACCTATGCAAATACTTTTTCATATAAATGATTTGAATAATACTCGACAGATGTTGACAAAATTTAAATGGGACCACTTTGGAGGTATTTTATACCCAAAAGAAAATCAAAATCAATGCATAATTAGTGGAGTAATCTCGTAACAAATATAAAAAATATATACATAGTCAAATTGAAAATACCAATAATTATTGTTTGCCATCTGAGTCCTAAAACAGAACAGACTTGATGTACTCACATACTGTATGGGTTTGCTTGGAACACAGAAATAAAATAGAGAATAAATAAAATAAAATAAAATCTAGGCATTCCAAAGGCCATTTCGTAAAACACTATTATTGCTTCCATCAAACGCTTCAGATATTTAATCAAAGTATCACAGAATCAAATATATCATTTGTTTTGTCGAACTGACAAAATTTAACTCTCCATATTATTTGATTTTATTCCATTCAATTACTTTGAAGAATTTTTATTACATTATTTTTAAAAGAATTTGAATTGTAACAATTCCATGAAAAAGCCCTATGATCAACAATAGATCGACAAACGTATTCCGGCTGACGATGATAATGTACATTGAAAATTTGATTTATTATTTTATATTTACACGACTGCCCAAAAAAATGAGTGTGATCTTATGTTTGTGAGTTTCTTTATTCCACCATAGATTTTAAACGGCTTAACCGATTTTATTGTGTGAGATATCTTTAGATTCGTTAAAACAGCGCAGGTAACACAAGGTACATAAACAAAATAAAAAACTAAATTGGCGGATTTTGGACGCTATATTGTGAGTTAAAATATATTATTTTCTTCAAATTCCCTAGATTTGGGTATCTAAATGAAGGACTTTAAACGATTTCATAAATATATATAACTTGCAGTTTCCATTTCAATGGAACGATAAAACGATTAACTAAAATAAATAATTTTCAGTAGAGTGTTTTACATTTTAAATTAATTTATACTTGTTGTCATACTACACTGTAACCTACCACTAACCACTACCTCGCTTGTTGGTACCTGAGTTTGTGGATGTTAACTTACTTGAAGGCAGATTCTCTATTTGATGGTGATAGCAAGTCATACAAAGCTTAAGACCCATGCAACGAATGCCTGGGTTCAGGGCGCAGTGCTTCAGTAAAAATATAAATAGTAACTTTGTCCAAAATTTTAAGTCATCACTTAAAATTTTGGACAGTTGTTGAAGTGAGAATAGCGTTTGCCATCTGAAAGAAGTTTTCAATACATGTAATGTCATTGGCTTTTGGCAGGGTGCCTCTTAAACTTTCAACCCTTACCACAGTATTCATTGGCGGTTGGATTAATTGTATCCAACGTCTTGCTCGATACGAATCCTACCATCCGTTGGCATCTTCTTATCTTCTTTATCTATAACCTAATTCACAATAGCTTTCTATATAGATCCAAATGTTATGAAAATGTTAAGTACTTGGTCTCCAAAGAAATGAAATAATTGAAGTAAGGAGGGCAGTGAGCCCCAAATTGTGTTCTCAGGCCGAGGTCTTAATCAGGATTTCGCCGAGGGGGAAGTAAAACCAATTGCACTTAATTAACTGTTCAGCATTCTTAGGATTTTATTATCTGTTGAAACAAAATACCAATTACATGGTACTAATTTTCAAGTGTTTGTAACTGTTGGATTCTGAAGTTTTACACTTCCATTGTAGCCTGACCTGCTACGGCCTGCGATCCATAACCATTAACAATTAAGATATCGATCAAAAACCAGTTACAAATATTGATAACGTTACAGTGACCTTCTTACTAAGATTGTTAATGGAGTATAGGGATAATATACATATACCACAGAATAAATTAAGTTTTTGATGATATTGAGATATGGTGTATGTGTATGACTGACATTGATATAAAAGCTCACAATACATATTAAAACAAGATTAAAGATTAAAAAGAAAGCGAAAGGGCCATTTTAACAACGTCTATCTCTGCATTTCGCTTTCGGTTACTTTTATCGCGTTACAGTGATTCCGACCCAAGCCCACTTTATTTTTTATTAAGTCGGGAGTCTCATTCAGTGACCTTAATTAAACAGGGTATTATGGTGGGCGTTAATCACATGGGACAATACCTATCGGAAGTCTCTATGGGTGTGATGTTCACGATCTGGGGTTTTATCTCTGACTTGATCACACTTCATAGATGCTGTATAATTTATAATATTGAAGTAATCACTATAATAAAGAAACAGCTATTAATTTTACCTCAAAACAGTTATACTTGTTGACAATATCATAGTGAACGCTTTGTATCTTCGGGCAACGTTTTCCTCAATTATTTCTAAATAGAAGAATCTAGAATTGCTTTCCATTAGTAACTTTTACAGAGACGGATTGAAAAAGTGAAATAATTAAACTTGATTTGTTGAAGCGTTTATGAAATTTATTATTTACATATTTCAATTATGATTATTTTTTTAATCTAAAATATTAAAATATATTTGATTTGGTCATGAAAATAATGCTGAACGATATTGATACATATAAAGTCTTTAACAGATATAACAATAAAATAAACACACTCACACACACACTCTAGCTAGACTTTTATAAAAAGGGAGATACCTACTGATCAAAAGGAAGCTTATCAGTAATCAGGTTCATAAATTTGAACCATCGAATATCAAATTTAATTTGATATAAACTGTCTAAACATGTTGATGTGTTGGTAAGGACTTCGACTTGTGCTATAACTTTCCACAATAAACATATATGTGTTTGTATCCAATAAACAGTCAATAAAATTGCATATGCTGTAGCTTCATCTCACGCCCGCGACCAATATAATTTAAGAAATAACTATAAAGATCCGAGTAGATACTAGACGTTTCTGGTCAATAGACTCGTTATGCCAAGATTAACAGTTACTGCGAGATGAAGTCTTCGCTTAAAGGATGAATCTTGAAAACGCCGCGTAATCATTTGCCCGACAAGCGCCGCCAGCACTTCAGTGGCAATTAGTTTATGCAGTGCAGTTATCGAGTGGTAATAGTATATATAGCTGTTGTGCAGTTATGACGATGACGCGACGTGAAAATAGTATTACCAGACTAAAGATGATGTTATTCATGGTAGCAGTAATCAGTGATGTATTTATGTACTCACATACTACATACCTCATTCCGTACACCTCATTTAGTTTGAATTAAAGATAAAGATATATATATTTGCTAAAACATCTTATCTTAAAATAATAGTTTCGTATCAATATGTTTTGACCACGGCGGGTGTACAATTAGAGAGGAGATTTGATTGCTCCGTTACATTGGCTTATTATATGTGTATAGACTGTTAAATTACAACATTGAAGTAAGTAAATGTTTTGTAGGTATTTTAAATAATTAAGTATATATAAGGTGACTATTAATTCATCAACAATACTGCGGGGGACGGTATAGAATCGATAACTGAATGTGATCCACAATAGTTAGTATTAATTTTGTTTATGTGAAAATTAATTATGAGTGGATCACATTCAGTTATCGATTCTACACCATCCCCCGCAGTATTGTTGATGAATTAATAGTCACCTTATATATATAAATATATATATATGGTATTACATATATATGTATATATATATATTTTATTTTTAAATATTTTACTATTAATGTTGATAACACTTATAGTCATTCTACCACACATATATAATATATAACTACTAATTTTCTTTGCTTTTTGCTTACCTTGGCTAAAAACTATATTTTGTTGTAACATGTCAATGCTAACAATCTTGTAAAATCGCTCCTGGGCCCCAAGATACAGGCCTCGTGTCTAGTTTGGGACTCAATAGTAAAAGTCATTCACAACTTATTTAAGTATTAAAGGTTAGCACTTCGTAAAAATTAGTTTTTATAAGTTTGTAACATATTATATATACATACATACATATGGATGTATTTAGTTATTGTTATAGTTTTCTGATAATAACACATATTATTATTATTACATATTAATTGCAAATAATGTACATGTCAGAAAATTAAAAAGTTGTCAGAAAATAAAAAATATATATATTAGTAGGTATGTCTAAATGTATCCTGTAGAAAGTAATCTATTATATAGCAGCACTTAGCAGTCAGTAAATCTTTTAAGTTTCTTATTGAATGAGTTTCAATAAGTTCTTTTATAAGTAAGTCTAAGAGTAGTAAGTCTTACCTCAGTTTTACATGTTAACTTGAGACCAAGTTTTGAAGTTGACAAACATAAGAGACATCTAACACTGGTGTATTAGAGTGTAAACAACTCACTATTATTTAAAATATTTTTATTTTTGCAATGGCGTATGATCCGCTGATTACACTACAAAATTAGCATTAGCGGGATTTGAAGCTTGGAAAATTAATTAGCAGAAGCTAAATCTGAATTCTTGTTCATGTATGTTGATGCATACATGAACAAGAATTCAGATTTTGCTTCTGCTTATCTTCAGTCCAATTCCAACTGACATCCAATTATTAAACATCGGGTAATGAATAGATTCAGGCGTTACTTTGCAGGAATCCATATTTAATAATAACAAATATTTTTTAAAGTATCTTAAGAAAACATTAAATAATATTTTAATAAAACACTTAAAATAGTATAAAACTATATATCTAGTAAAAAATATATTAGTCTCGATCGTGCGCTCAGTAAGTCAAGACCTCCTGAAGATGCTTCGATTAGAAGCAAAACTAGTCAAACATTCTTCCGTTTAGGTTGCGTGGCGTTTTTGACGTCACGTAGGCTTGACAGGAAATTTAGGCAGAATTGTCACTATATATGTATATTTTTATACTTTTTAAAGTGTTTTATTAAAATGTTATTTAATGTTTTCTTAAATACTTTTAAAAATATTGTTATTACAGCACCTAAATTCTACAGCTAAATTGAACCTGTTGGTCACCCGGGCCACAGAACAAACCTGGGTCCTTGCTAGACTGTGCCTGGATCGGTTGACCGTATTATTCGTGATATTATTATCTTCATACTCCCTTCTCATTTTGAGTCCACCACGGTATACTTCAGGGTTATTTTACTTCTTTTCTTTATAACAATAATAATTTCAATGATAAAAAATGACAGTGACCCTGGGTACTAGTACTACTACTATTAACTACTCTAATTTGTCGAAGTTTCGAACTTCAGGTCCGAAAGAAAGGTATTCTCAAAACATGTATTGGCTTTTGCTTAACTTCGTTCGTAGCATAGACTTGCAAGCACTTGCCTGTCTAGATTCATCATCATCATCAGCCGGAAGACGTCCAATGTTGAACAAAGAACTCCCCCATAGAACGCCACAAAAAACGGCTATTAGCCGTATGTAACCATTGGCTACCCGCGACTTTAACGATGTCGTCAGTCCACCTTGTAGTGGGCCTACCCACTCTACGTCTTCCGGTGTAGTGTGATATCCACTCGAGAACCTTTCTTCCCCATCGCTTAACCACTTCATCGCCCATTGCCACTTCAACTTTTTTTTTGTGGGATAGGGGGGCAAACGAGCAGCCGGCTCACCGTAAGTCGGCGTAAGTGATCACCGTCGCCCACAAACATCCGCAACACCACAGGTCTCGAGGATGTGATATGTGTGGTCTATAGACTTTCCAAATATGAAATTATAATTTTTTCGTTTACTTATATGTAGTGAAAGCCCAAATCTAAATATGCAGAAAGAACACAAATACTAATGAGGATATAAATACCAATGGGAAATAAAGAAATTAACGTAAATTTTAAATATTTCACCTGTATTTTCTAGAACAATAGTGACACCTCTCGCTGATCCATAACTATATAGAACTCTCAGACTCCTACCATGTGAAAATGTTCTTTAATTACTCTCTATTAAGCTTAAAACTGATTAAGGCATAATAACATTCTCAGAGTAGTATGGGAGATTCCATAGCGGGGGAAGATTTGTGATGAACGATGCGGTCTGACCATAGACTATATGAAACAATGAACTTTGTACCGCAAATTCGATTTATGTTGTCTAAAGTGTCCCTCGTAACACGAAATACGAAACTTGGTTGAATTGTAGTAGCCCTGATCGGAACTCAAGGAATAGAATAAAGGCAGTGTGAAATGGTGACATCTAATATTTGTGATTTATAACACTTCTTATATCTTATGATTTTCGTAATGTATGGATATTATCTGTGAGCAACAGAAGAGATAAATTAAGGAATATTACAAGTGGTAAACATGCAATTTATTAGTATGATATGCGGTATAACTAGAATAGACTAAAGAGTTATTGTAGGAAAGGAAGCTTAAAAGTAGCCCAGTGACAGAAATGTTGACGAGTACTAGAAAAGTGTTTGTATCAGGAGGGCCGAAATAATTATATCAAGAGTAGTGTTGAGTTAACGAATACCTCCGTGAAAATAATATATAACGAAGCACCGGGACCATCTCCACTGCTATGCTCACTCATTGCGAATAATGAAAATACACAACTTATCTACTCAAGTTTTAATAATACTAGTACAACACAATTAAAAATAACCTTAAAATCGAAACATATATAGTTTGAAAATGGTACTCACAAAATCACTTGACTGTACAAGATTCTCCGTAGCAAATGTGGCTTCGCAGCGGCCCGCCTTTTTTAATCCAAGATGGCGTGCACGTTGCGAATTGATTACGCTTATTAATCACAAATAAAAAGTAATATTGATTGAAGTATACATAATGATTCGTAAATTCGTTTTATAATTTTAACACCCTATTTTTATATTCACTAAATTTATTATCGCTTAAAACATTTGAACATTTATTAAATGCGCGACACGCTTTCCGCTTGACACATAGTCAATCAATGAATAGTCTCTCTGTAAAACCAATCATTACGAAATATCAATTTATACTAACGCATATCGCTTATTAATCAAGAAATGAATTTAACAATAGATAACTTGTTTTTAAACCTATTTTAGAATAAACCTTTACTTATAGTTTGTTGTTATGATATCCGCAAATCATAACATGACTTTTTACATTGAAATATAAAGAACTGATTACGAAAATCGAATCTAAACAAATTGAGTAATTACTCAGTCATGTTTAACTATTAAAATTTAACTTAAATATTAAACATATGTTAATATTTTGAACGTTGAAATTAGCCTTGCGTCGACATATATGTATATACATCAGTACTTAATATTATAAATGCGAAAGTAACTCTGTCTGTCTGTCTGTCTGTTACGCTTTCACGCCAAAACTACTGGACCGATTGGAATGAAATTTGGTATGGAAATAGTTTGAGACCCGGGAAAAACATAGGATAGTTTTAATCCAACTGCGCAAAAAGAGGTTAATGTTTTTGCGCGATAACCGACATACGCGCGGGCGGAGCCGCGCCCAAAAAGCTAATATATTAATATAATAATAGTGAAATAGTAAGATATGTGTTCGAAAGGTGTGAGAAGTGAGATGACGAGCAAGGAAACCGAGTGGGAGAAAAATACTCTTTTCTCAAACATGCTTGGAAATGTGAGCATTATTTTGACAACTTTCTTCGAAATAAATCGAAATTGCTGTACTGACCTAATACATGCGCGCAGCGGCCGGCAAATAATGTATGAAAATATATATCTGTCGTGTCTAGCGGTCAAACAAATTGCATAGTAAACTCATATCAGACGTGTACTTTAAAAATGGAACGATCTTTTACTTCGAAGCATGGCAACCAAGGAGGTAACTTATCAAAGGTTTTATTGAAATTTCGATCTGGCTTGCAAATAGAATGCTGTTTATTTAAAATTGAACATTTAACAACTGTATCTGCAAATAAAAAAATCTGCCTAAGTACTACTTTGTTTTAATTTCCGCGCATTATTTGAGAAAAGCACTATACAAGCCTTGGCCAATACTAGGCATTGATGGACTTACGTATGTGTGCCTCGGCTTCGCCTCGGCCCACATTTACACGTTCGTCCACCAATGCATCCTTTGCTGGCCGCTGCAGTAATGTACTATTGTGCCGACCCACTTAGCCCCTTAGTCATAAAGACAGAAAGGAGCTAGGGAATCTACCGCCCTATTGGCAAGGATGCATATTCTAAAGTTATTGTTAAATTCCATAGCTGTGCGTGTCTTGGTAGTAATTTAAAAAGAATCTGTACCTAGATATAAGATTTTCATTTTAGAGGTCTGTATAAAGATATAGTGTGCAGGTTATGGATAAAGCTCTTATGTGCTAATTAAGCGGATCTAGTAATTATGTTAATAGGTATTTTTGACACCACATTTGATGTATTATCTAGAACCACAATAGAAAAAAAAACATTTAATCATTCCATCATTCCATCATTCAATCGTTTAATCTGTCTTACCTCTTACCACACATTGATTAATCATACACTAATCTAAATAAAAAGTTTTATAACAGTATTATACAGAAATACAATATATTGATTAGTTAATCCAATCAAGTTTTTTTTTTGCCACTAGTAAAATAGTTTTAAATCTCGGAATAACATGACTGTAGCAATTTAATGACTATGTTCTATGTCAAAATTTATTTACAGTTGAAGCAAGAGAGTAACAATATAGTAGTTGTTAAGCTAATGCGGTAGCTTATAGGTTTGTTGTCACATTCGTTGTCACAAAAGCTTACAGTAAAACATGTTATTTTCCGCATAAATTATATTATGCGGAAAATAACTTATATTTCCGTGCTTCGGAGGGCACGTTAAGCCGTCGGTCCCGGTTGTTGTCTTAGGATGGCAGTCGTTATAGCATGGTGGTAGGGCACTTAGCAAATGCCCGCCTGTCTAGCTACCACCCTCAAGTTGAAAATCTGTCGCCAAGCACCTAACGGTGTGTTCCGGCAGCTGTCCTTGAGAGCCAGTAATTCTAGGTTAGCCTGTACAACATCTTCGACCACATCATCACTTAACATCAGGTGAAATAGTGGTCAAAGGCTAACCTATCAATAGCAATAAACTAAATAAATAAAATAACAGTGTGGTGATAGAGGCCCTGGTGGGAATGGACGTCGGAGAGGCGGATTAAGAAAATTTCAAAGTCCACTTTTTATTGTTATGTGTTAAAATTAGTACTTAGTTATAGTTTTCTCCCACTTTAGCAAGCGGATTCGTGCAGGCATTCGGAACAGTCATGCTCACGAAAATGTGTTGGCAAGCAGTGGCATCGTGTGTCGGGTCGCCCTCTTCCCTCAAAAATAGTTGAGGAGGACGATGGCTGGCACGCGAGTCAACTCGTGAACGAGTGCTGCTTGAGGACACTGGTCCGTTCGGAATGCCAGTGCAAATCTGTTTGCAACTGTTTAGTAATAGTGAATTCCTTAAAATTGTGTTCCCCCTAATATGTGAGAATGCACCCCCTATTAATGTAATTATTCAATAAATTCTCTGTTAACTTCAAAAATGGCACGGACCCCGGAGTCTGTGGAAAACGAATAAAACCAAATATAAAAAAATATAAAAAAATTGCAATATATCAGAGCTGCCATTTTTAAGTTTTGAACTTTTATATATATTCGGTAAATTAGATTACCGTTTGCGTTAAGTAGTTTTATATGTCATTTTTATGCCATATTTTTAATAATGACAATCGATAAACGAAAGTACCCTTACTTTGCATAATAAATGACATGTCAAGTCTTTCAACAACGAGTAATCAACTTATTCACTGAGTTGTCAATTAGTTCACCAACAGTTATGAATTCATTCACCTTCTGTGTAGGGAATATTAGTAGGAAAAAACAATTGTTTCAATGTAAATCATATCATTACTATTACAATATCTAATTCAAACAATGTTGTTCTCACAAATACCACGAACCTAGTAGTACTTTAATAGGAATAAATAGGAATAAAATTAAACAGCAAATTATTTTATTGGTCCACACACAACGGAAACATAAATAATAATACTTTAGTTGACAGATACGTGAGATCATCATTTTTAATCGAACGAGAGGAAAATTAGAGTTTTGTGTCATTGCAGAACACAGTCTCCTCCATTAAGGGAGGATTTGCTATAATCCCCACGATTGGCAGGCGTCTTGGGAATCGCAGTTTTAAGATATCAGTTCCTCAGAAAGCGCTGCTGCTCACCTTCCGGTCTTTTACCTTTAGTCATCTCTTACGACACCCACAGGTAGCAATAGAGGGGTGACATACTAGCCTGGTACCCCGAGGGCAAATCCCAATTTCGTAAAGCGGTATACTAATTTTGATAATTCTGAAAATCATAACTTTGACAATTATGGCGATCTAAAACCTCTAACGGAATTTATTAAATAGGTATGCTGGTCAACTATCAGGGCAGTGACCCATATATTTTTTATGGTGGTAGGGCTAACTAGCTAGCATCAATAAATACATAAGTGTTTTACTAATTCTCAGTAACTAAAATAAGGTAGCTACCTTACCTACCTTGGCCTGTCGAAAAAGATTACTACTTCTAAAACAATTAGAAGACAAGTCAGTGATCTGGTCATGATTCAATGAACTGAACCGCATGTAGATAATAAAAGGTTAGAATAAATCAAGCCGAATGGATGTGGTCCAGAATGACCATAATTTAATTTTATTTATTTATTTATTTCAGTACATTACATTTGGTGGGCATAACAGTTTCCCAATTCGCCCACCCAATGCTTAACCTAAAAATAATTACCTATACATTACACTAAATAAATACACACAAAGCAAAATAGATACATAAATATATTTACAAATGCCCTAAAGAGTATAACTCCACATACTCTACTGCCGTTCTGTGAAACTCTATTAACGTGCAGTGGAACAAATCCAAGTGCTGGTATTGGTGAGTTATCCCGTTAAGTATGCGCAAAGCGCGCTGGAGAGGTGACTGATGTCCAAGCTCAGTATTGCATCTCGGGACTTCAAATAAGTTATGCCGCCGAGCTCTTAGATAGTTTTCTGGAACTGAAGTGGATATTCCCTCTAACAGAATCGGGTTGCTCCTGCTTCCCACTAAAACCTTTAAAATATATTCCACTAGAAAAACCGATCCTCCTGGCTTCCAAAGTGTTATAACCCGTCATTCCAAGCAAAAAATTAATGGGATACAAAAACGGATAACCCACGTAATATCCATATTGTTTGTTATAGAGCCATCGTATGAATTTTCTCTGTATTTTTTCTACCATTAATATATATTTTTCTTCAATGGGACACCAAACTATTGCATTGCTTTCCAACCCACTACTTACGAATGTATTAATAGTGCCTTTAAAGCAGGTATGCTGTCCAGATGCCTGGCCTGTCTCAAAATGAATCCAAGGGTTCGGAACGCCTGTGCACATATGGTATCGATATGCGATCGGAATGTCATGTTTGAATACATTACCACACCCAAGTCTCTAACCTGTTGTAGCCTTGGGATAATTGTATTTCCCATTTTATAGTATGACATAATAGGATTCTCTAAACGACCATAAGTAACCACGGAACATTTTTTTTCATTTAAAGAAAGGAAAAAAATCTATGCACCACCTTATTATATTGTTAATTTCATTTTGTAACTGAGAACAATCATCCTGTTTTACAATTTTCTAGAAAACTTTAAGGTCGTCCGCAAATAAAAGACAACGAGCTGCAGTTACGGCCTCCGGTAAGTCGTTTATCATAATGAGAAATTCAAGAGGGCCTAAATTGCTTTCTTGACTTACTCCTGAATATGTTATAATATGGTTTAGACATGTGACCTCTGAATTGAACTTACTGCTGTCGATTGCTTAAGTAAGAACAAAAAATCGCAACAAAGAGACAGAAAAGCCTGCTTTGGAATTTTTTTGTATTAAAATGTAATTATCTACTGTGTCAAACGCTTTGCGGAAATCAAAATCTATGGCATCAACTTGTAATCCAGAATCAACAGCGTCGACTATATAGGTCCAGAAAGATAAAAAAGATTTGATGTAGTGGATCTCCCAGTCCTAAATCCATGCTGTGCGTCGGATAATTGACTTTCAAATTGCCTGCTTATTCGACGCTGTAATATTGATTCAAACAACTTATCGAAGACCGATAATATTGCTACTGGTCTGTAATCAGTCACATCGGACCCGGAACCTTTTGGCACCGGTACCACTCGTGAAAGCTTCCAACAATCTGGATAATATGCATTTTTGAGACACAGATTGTACAAATGACAAAGTGGCTGCCTCACCACAATCTTTCACTAAATAAGGTGGAATACCATCAGGCCCAACAGATTGTTTTGGTTTGAGTGATCCGATAGCAAGTCTTACATCACCTTCCAAAATTGTATCAATGTGAATATGAGAACTTTTACTGTCAACAGTTTTTGAAACGTTATCCACATCTAAGCACGGGGGGTCTAATTTGTATATCGAATGAAAGAACTCAGCGAAACATGTGGCAGCATTTTCATCAGGGACTATTTTACCATCACTAAATATTTTTTCACCATTCTACCTTTTGGCCTTTTAATGCTATATAGGACCAAAACGTAGAAGGATCTCGTGTGAAATCTTTTTCCATTTGATGTTTGAATATCTGATAATCTTCCTTTACATTAAGTTTAACTGTAGCTCTATATTGCATAAAGTTCGTTCTACTGTCCGGCGCACCTGTAGATTTGAATATTTTATGGTAATTTGCTTTTGTGTAGATATTTTTAATGGTGCGTTCAGTATACCATTCCGGGTACACGTATTTTGATTCTTTACTGTTACTTAATTTGGTAGGACTTTTTCTCGAAGCAATTATTTAACATACTATAAAAATATTCCACCGCTTGCTCTGGTTCTTGTTCCTTATATAAATATATTCACTACTATCGTAAACGAATTTAAAGCTTATTGAAAAATTAGTCTTTTGTGTAGTTCTATTCAGTGTGGCTGCACATGTCACTCCGGCCCCCTAAGATGGTTAAACATCAGGTACGAAATGATAAATTTGAGCTATGACTCACTCACTACGATAGACCAATTGGCAGACCATGTCCCTGCTATCGGGACAGATAATCGTGGGTTTGAATCCCGGTTGTAGTTAAAAAAAAACTTTCGTGGTCATTCTGTAAGCTTAATAGCCTAGCAGGCGTTAATGCAAAACTTACAATGTTATAGAAAATTGATAAATTTTTGAATTTCCCGCCATAAAAGTCAGAGCTAGTATTGCGGTCACGCATCGCGTGTTCAAACTCACTTCTGTTAATTAGTCTTATATTTTAATTCAATAAGTATACAAAAAGAAAAGCAACACAAATATAAACTAATAATATAACTATATCACTTATTACTCACATGTTCTTTTTTTAAAGACTATTAATTACTACTAATATTTTAAATCACTATTTAGTTCTATCCAACATTGCTCGATGAAGTCAGAAAAAGTATAATATTCTCTTTAGAAAAAAAAACGTAGTGCAGTTAGCAGATCTCTGAAAGATCTTTATTAAGAAATTGATATTTTACTAGGAGGAAGTATCTAATATTTTAACTGTACCGAGTCTGTATATATTTTAAAATACTACATTAATGTTCGTAAAAATTGAGTAACTTTAAATTTAACAGTGACAATCACTAGGAATAAGGATAAAATAGCGGTGCCGAGTTTCAGATTAGCAAAGACAGATAAAAGGTCCTTCTTAGACAATTGTGTGCGGTTTGTAACAAAACTCCAAGATTTATAACAAGGCTCACAGAACGAAAATACAAGTTGCACGTGAAAAACGTTTTGATAATGAAATCTTACTACACAGTTTGTGATTACTTAAGAAGGCACCGAGTTTTTTAGGCACGCCGCGTATGTGTGCGTGAGTAAGGCACGCTAACAGCATCCGTCCCCGTCCGACGGCCGAAGGATTACTAAAGCGGACAGGGACAAAGCATCGCGGCTCTGGCTAAAATAGGCGGATCGTGCGTGAATATAAGTATTTCCTTCGTATAATAAAAACTAACATTTTTTAAATAGCTATTTAAAAAATGTAATGTGTAAGTATACGTTATAGAAAACACGTTGCTATTTTACTATTCAAATACTGATGACTCTCCGTTAAGTATTTAAGCCGTACCTACTAAGGGTTTATTTAGTTTTTTAGATATAACTTTGGATTTTTTTTTCTATTGAGGAAACTTTAAGTAATCGTGTTTCCAAAGTGTATGATTTATAGAATGAATCCTTAAATATGATATATATTAATTGCATAACTCAAAATTAAGAAATAAAGATACAGCAAGGGATCTAACTAATCACAATAACGTATCGCTGATTCGGTGTGGGCTTAAACGACAAAAATGCTTGGACTGTTACGCCTCTGCCAAACTATCGTTTGTCACCTACGTAATGTAAACAAATATTGTAATAATTTTTTATATAATATTTTTTTAAATTATTACTATTGTTAAAAGACGTTGAAAAGAATGGCCCCGAGTTTCTTGCCCGTTCTTCAAGAAGTGGGACTATATTTTTTTTTGCTGAACGTGGAATCACAATGTAGAATATTTCAATGTTAATATATAATAATATATAAACTTGTAATTGACCTTCATAAGAGCGTCGTAGACGCCTAAATTGACTAAATTATTTTGAATTTGATTAACTAGGCAAATGAGTCTGATTAATAGGTTCACTTCTTGTTACCGGACGAATGCTATAAAGGATGCGGAAATTATAATTTATTAATAAATTTTGAAAGGCTTTGTGTTTGATTCATTAATAATCTCAGAACAATTTGATTGGCATTTTGTTAAGCAGTTTGCCATAAGTTAGCTCAGAGTAAAATTGATAAATTTGTAATGTGTTCAAATTTCACTTTGGCTCAGCGCCAACCAATAACAAGTTTTGACAACCACCAGGCAACTTTGTCTATGTTCTCTCAATCTGTCTTGCACACTTCACTCTGTAATTATTGTTTTTACTGTGTCAACGCTTCAGTGATTGTTCCACTCTCTCAAGGTATGGAAAATAACTGCCCTTTAATAGGTTTTCTGTAGAATTTTAATACCTTAAGATCCAGAAATCTAATACAATGTTAAGTTATGGGAAATTAAGATTAAACCCGATTCGTAATAATTGCCTATAATATGTTTCTACTGGCTATGATCTTATATGGGTTTTTACATAATTATTGATTTATAATATCCATCCACATCGTCAAGTCATCAACAACCATCTCATCTTTTTTTTTGTGATTGTAACTGAACGAGAACGATGGCCACCAGATTTTAAGTGGACTAACCTCTGCCTATACCTAACAGATGCAATGAGTCGATGAATTGCAATGCGCCCGTCACCCTGTGACATACATTTGATAGGTCTCATATGCCTGTTATTTCACTGGCACTACATGAAAGCGTAAAACTTGGTGTGATTCACGTAATAAGAACTGGTAAAGTTCAAGTCAGACTCCCGGTACGAATACCGAACTAGATAAAAAATATAATTTTCTGGTAAAGTGTGGGTGACTCACACTTGGCCGGTTTTATTCTGCCATATGGACCATAAAATATAAAAACGCGCAATGTTGACAATGTTCATTGTTGAAATTCAGGTAAAAATACATCCATACATTTTCCTTTTTAAACTGCGGTGAGGTATGGATTAGATCTAAATTGATATTAACTCCCTAAGATCGTAAACCACGACGTAATGGCATCGATAATTACTTTCTGGCTTAATGAAATGCACAAATAAAATGGAAATGGAAGTAATGTAAAATTAGTCCGAAGCAAAATTCTTTATTTTCTTTTTACGCGTAAAAGTAAGATGGGAATTAGGGTGGGATATTTTGACCTTTAAACTGATTACATTTTATCTTAAACTTTTGAAGTCGTTTTATCTTCCGTAATTATAGGCTATACAATCAAGTATCAAAGAATATTGTAACAGTAAAAAAAAATCATAAAAATCAGCCGGATGTCATTCTGAACTTCGATGATCAAAATCGCGACGTTACGTTTCAAGGTTTCCGAGTTCGATTAACGTTGCTTAGAAAGAACGCTCCTGCAATATTATTTATTTAAGAATGTTCTCCACCACGCAACTTCGAAAGGATGCTATTGTGATGAACTGAATTGAGAATGTATTTTATTACGACGCCTGCAACTTCGAAAGTTTTCATTGCTACATACTTTTGCCACTACACACACGCTTCAACGTCGCATGGGTATGAAAAGGGTGTTTCGCGTACGTTGTCTCGTATCTCCTACAGAGAGAAAAAATGAATTAAGATCGGCACCTATGCCACTTAATACCACTTCTCTTTTGTAATGCGTAATGATTAATGTTAATGTTAGAATAGAATAGAAAAGAATAATAATTGTTAGTGTGCCCACTATCACAACCCAGGACCAGACTTGCCTCCCCTATAAAATGACCAATAGTAAACAAGAGGGCTCTTGTATTGTTATATAAACTTCGGCCACAGAACACGAATGTGTTGCCCTTTCACTAGAATTAAAATCCCAATTATAGGCTTCTCTAACAAACAAAGTACTCGTGTTTATTTGAATTTCGTCTAGACATTGCTATTAAACAAATTAACTTCCATTCAGTATTAACCTACACTGATGTGAATGTGGTCTCAGATTTTCTAATGAATACCTTGACTGCTGTTATTAAACAAAGCACTAAGGTGCTTTAAACCCCAAAACGTATTTTTGAATTTTGAAGCAGTGATCGTTCAGTGGCATTGGCTATGGACTGCAGCGCAGCAGGTCCATGTCATCGTACGTTTCTCCTTTATTACGTAACAAAGTAACCAAACTTATGTTGTTGAATTGCACCAAACAATAAGCTTAACCTTTTTTTTTTTTTTTTTTTGTTATTGTCATGAGGAAAATGCATTTACGCATACTCACCCGCCGGGGAGCAGGTGGTTATGTCGGGCTCAGGGTCAATAGGGACCCCACTACCGACTAAAAACCTCATGGTGTTCCGCCGTCATCGACTAGTGGCAGGGGACTGCGGGGTCACTCGCGCTCTCATCCGCAGCCCCCACCGACGTCGCTGCCCGCTTAAGATAAACTCTCGACTGACAATGCAACAGTTTCCTAGGATTCAAAATGTATTCAATTTATCAGCGGGATAGAGACTATTTCTATCTTGCAAGAGCGTCCATTTCGTGCTTTATATGAATTGGATCTTAGCTAATCTGTCTTGATATAAAAATATTCAGCAATCGTCATTTTTGGCATTTTAACTTTTTACCAGAAATGGTTCACTATAATATATAGACTATGGTTCACCTACATAGAAAGAAATAATTTCAAAAATTTTCACTGGAAGTATATGTTTTCTAACTAATAATTTTCGCAGTACTTGGATATAACTTTTATTATCTTATCAATGCTAAGGAGAAGCGCAGCATTAAACATGTGCTAAAAAGAAATAAAATAAAATCTATGTAAGTACTTCTATTTCAATGTTTCTAACCTAGTTCATTTCTGTCGGCGTCCGAGGCCACGTGCCTTTTGGTACGATATTGATACTCGTATGTATTATGCATTTCGTTAACATTGATATTCTCTAGAAATTCTGTAAGCTTGTACGATTTCCCAGTTACAATATTTAACATGTTGTTTTCGCGGAATTTTTTAGAAGTAATTGTGAAACAATGATCTGAAATAGAAGCAACTACACTGATTTAAGCAGGAAGTATACTATTAATCATGAAGATACCCTACAAATTATCCCGATATTGTAATTGCCCCAAATTAGTACGTTACTCTTCCAATGGCTCTTTAACTTTAGCTCTTTTTTTTGGTGAAAGTGGCAATAGAATAAAGAATACCAATTTCAATATTGAGATATGTAATTTACTTTCATATGAGCGTCGTAGACGCCTAAATTGAATAAATTACTTTGGCTTTGATATATCCGGCCAAGTGTTTTCGAGGTTCTGCTTTAGAAGATAGATTGAGGCGTTACATTGTTGTGATTCATATGTAAATATTACAATACATTTTATGAAGACTAAATTAAGATGTATTTAAATATATTCGAACTGACAATTCCTACTTTTCTTATGCCTTATAGGTTAGCCTTTGACCACTATCGCACCTGATGGTAAGTGATAATGTGGTCGAAAATCAGGCTAACCTAGAATGACTGGCTCTCAACAGCTACCGGAACACACCTAGGTGCGCTGGCGACATATTTTCTACTTGAGGGTGGTAGCTAGCCACGCGTGCATTCGCAAAATGCCCTTACACCATGCTATAACGACTGCCATCCTAAGACAACAACCGGGACCGACAGCTTAACGTGCCCTCCGAGGCACGGAAACGTTCAATAGTAATGTCACTAGCGGTTATCCATCCAATTCATGAGAGCGGTGGACGTTGCGTAACTTAGCTGATTAGTTAAGAACGGCTAAGCAAACATCGCTACGAGCGCTTCAAACCACTTCTACGTAATTTTCCGGACATATCGTCATGACGTCATTAACGTCACGTAGCCCAACCGTAAAAATATTCGACACGTTTTGGGAGGTCTTGACTCTTCGAGCGCACGATCGAAAAATTTACGCATCGCTATGAAACCATTTCTGATTGTATTGATCAAACGGAAATGGTCTGAAACTGACAACTCTGACAATACAAATAAGTATAAAAAGTAAAACACATATAATTTTTTACTCTGCGTAACAAATTTTAGACACCGCACAAGCTAAGGTACCAACAAAATTGTTTTCCAATTTTTATCATTTAGCCCACATAAAAATGTCATGAAATTAAGTTGATAGGTTGCACGAATCGAGGAATTTAAATGTTCCTACCTCTTTCCGTGTATCAGCTAGAGAACCGCGACACAGGAAACATAATTACCTGTCCGTAGATCTTCTTCGAAACATATTAAATCACTTTGATACTTGTAAGCTTGTAAAAAAGTTTGGTATCTGGTTCGTATTTCTAAAAACTCTTTTGAGCTCTTCTATTTTTTTTATATAATTTATATATTTGTTTGAAATAATAATAATAATAATAAAATTATTTATTCAGGTAACAAAACCCAGCCGTTAGTAATCACATAACAATGAAGTAATAATTAAAACTTAAAATTATGTTAGTAAGAATGACTATAAATTTAGACAATATATATTATCATACTACTTAATATTTTGCAAAATATTCATATGTACCTCATCTGTTCAATACATAAACGAAATGCTTATTTATTGAGGAGACATTCTGATACCATCTGCAAAATAATGTTCGAGCTCCTCCCTAACCTATTCACTAGTGAAGCTGTCCTTTTCCGCAGGATAGCATGAAAGCCGTCGACTCGGGCTTCCGCAAACATATTTGATGCGCTGCAAAATCTAGGCAGGCCCATCAAAATACGGAAGCCATTGTTGTAGTGGACGCGCAAGGCACTGAGAGCTTTCTGCGTATAGCTGGTCCACAGACTGCACGTGTAGAAGGTTTGGCAGTAAGCTTTGAATAGTGTTACTTTAACCTGCTCACTACAACGAGCAAATCTGCGAGCCAGCATATTGCATCTAACTGTCAGTGCCCTGCGTTCCCTCTCCATGTCTGGTCTGTCGTCAAGGTCCTCGGCGACAAGGTGCCCCAGGTATTTAAATTGTCTGACCCGCGGTAATTTTTTGCCATAAAGGCTGATTCTAGGCACGTTTTGGGGCCCCTTCCCAGCGGCCTTGAAAACCAACCACTCACTCTTCTTACAGTTATATTTAAGCCCGTGTTCATTGGCATATTTTTCACAAATACCTAATATTTTTTCAAAGCTCTGACCGTTGGGCTCAGCAGAACCATATCGTCAGCGTAGCTTATGTTATTAACACACACATTGTTAATATGACAACCAATATGTTGTCTGCTGAGCTCAGCGATCAGGTCATTAATATACAAATTGAAAAGTTTCGGAGAACTTAGCCCCCCCTGTCTTACTCCACACTCCAACCTGTACGAATCGGAAATACCGTTAGCCCACTTGACATTATTTTCTTGGTTACCATACCAGTATTTAAAGATTCGTATCACCTGTGTAGGCACGCTTGTCTTTTCCATTTTGACCCACAACTTGTCATAAGACACAAGGTCAAATGCTTTTGATAAATCAAGAAAGCATGCATATACAGGTGTACGTCTCTCCGTGTAGTACCGAACAGTGTGTTTAAGACTCAAAATTGCAGTCTCTGTGGAAAGCCCCGGCCTAAACCCGAACTGCGCGTCATGTAATTTAATGTGTTTATTCAACTCTGAGTCCAACACACTGTCCAGCACCTTAGCTACAACTGTGGCAAGGGATATCGGCCGATAGTTTGTTTTATCTGCTAAGTCCCCAGTCTTATTTTTAACAATCGGTACAACGATTGTTTTCATAAGATCAGGTGGCAAATATGAATGACTCAGACACAGAGAGTACAATGTGGACAGAATGCGCGGTAAGTGCGTACCTGCGTGCTTGAGGTGCTCGACGCTGAGTGAGTCATGACCTGGTGATTTGCCTCGCTTCATTCTGTTGATAGCGGTGGCTACCTGTTTGGCTGAGATTAGAAACAAATCACCAGTCACATTGTTCTCAGTATAACTATTCACTTTTGGTGACGATATCAATGGTGATGACACTTTAAACTGAGATTTAAACAAGTTAGCGACTGCTTTACAATCCGTCACACCTTCGACGCACACAGGGAGGGTTGGCTTAATATTTAATTTGTTTGTTGCCTTCCAAAACTCAGAAAAATTGTTTACAGATCGATGCTCCGCAATGATATCCATCTTTATTTGCTCTGTATGATTTTGACACCATTTCAATTTACTCTTAAATATTTTTTTTACTATTACGCATTTCTTCATAAACTGTGCCATTTTTTGGCTTGTTATACCAAACCCAGTTTTCAAACTTAAGCCTGGCCTCCCTGTGTGCCTCGCGGATATGCTTATTCCACCCTATCACTCGGCGCGACTGCGGCTTAAATGGGCTCTTATGGGTACTATGATTATAGCTACATACCGAAGCAGCCGATAGTATATCTACAATATCTTTGTACATTATATTAAGCTTGTTTAAGTGATCAGGATTGTTACAATGGCCGTAGCTGCACACTTGAAAATCTTCAGGAAAACTTATGTCTTTCAATTTATTATTGCAAAATTCAAAATACTTTTTTATCTGCCCCTTATCTCTATTACCCCATTTTGTTTTATTACAATTATTTACATTTACTAATGCCTTAGCTCTTACACAATTAATATTACAGTCTACAATCATCGGGAAATGATCCGACCAATAAATATCGTGATCTATACTAATGTTCGTGATTGTTTGCAAGGCAGAACTGCTAACTACACAATGATCTAACCACCTAGTGCTCCCGTGTGCGTCACTTATATAGGTATAGGTATTCGACTTTATGCCTAAATTTAATACGTCTGCGCATAGCCATTTCTGATCTTCACATAAGTTAAATAGTTCTTTGCCAAATGGTTCAGAAGGATGCGCATTAAAGTCACCTAAGATATAAATAGCCTCAACAGAATTACTTTCAACAATAGCACATATTTCACTAAAACACTCTGTGAATTCAAGCAAATTGTCTATTGAGTCAGTCGGCATGTACACACTAAAAACTAGTAATTCACGATCTTTCACTGAAATCCGGATGGCTACTAGCCGCGAACTTTTACAGTCTATCACAGAAACGGTTTGAAACATATCCTTGCGATAGAGAATAGCTACCCCACCGTACGGTCGACCGCGTAGTATTCCTGCAGTAGTGTCTACCGCAGACTTTCCTGTGTATTCGAAGTCTTGGTGAATCGTGCCCAGGAACGGGATATCGTGAGGGAGGAGCCAAGTCTCTTGTAAAGCTATTACATCGGCATCCTTACATAGGAACCGCACACCATCTATAGATCTCTTTATTGACTTACAGTTGTAACTAACAAATCGACATTTGGTTAATTGATTTATTGTGGGCACTACATCCATATTAAGTTTGCTTGTTAACGGTACAACTGCCACCCAAAGTAGCACCATTCTGCGGTTGATTCTTTGCAAAAGTATCTGCAGCGTAATTTTTAAAATAAATAAATTTTCGAAATGACACGCCTTCAGGCCATAAGCTTTCGTCCAAGAAGATACTTAATTTGTGTCTTGGGACTAAAATTTTATAGGCATTATATTCTTTGTGTTTTTGAATTTTAATCATTTTGATAACAACTGACACATTAGTTTTAGCCATAATGTACTCACATATATCTTTTTCCGTGGTCTGTCTGTCAACATTTGTTACAAAAAGGGGGATTTTTGTATCTGCTGCCCTAAATTTAATACTTGGCTCGCTAACTGCTTTCCCTCTAGCACTAGAAAAGCGATTTTTCTTCTTTTTATTTTCTACCAGCGTCCATTCTTGACCATGTGGATCATTTGCGATTTTTTCCATGCACCCCGAGGCCACTGCCTTGTCTTCTGAATGCCGATTTGTTCGTGTTGACATACTAGTCTTTTTGTAGTTATTATCAATAGTATTCAGCGATATAAACGTTCTGCTATTAGAAACACGAAATTTGCCTGCATTACCACTTTGAACCGATGGCACTAACCTGTCTTCGCGCTTCGACTCACTCGGCGTAGATGAGACAGCTGTTACCGTGTTATTAATGGGTGACAAGGACGGTTGCGCGATGTTGAACGATGACTCGTCAGCTGATGCGCTTTTATGACCGTTAACGCTCGAATCTCTTATCGCTGTTGGCCCGCTATCAAAACAGTAACTATTCATCAAACCAGCACCTCTTTTTTGGTTTATATTAATGTAGTTCTCATTATTACATTTTGCGGTTTTTAATTGTATTACCTCTTTTCTTAACTCTTCTATTTGCTCACTTGTGGCGTATGTCTCTTTCAAATAACTAATTTCGTTTTGCACCTTAACTAAGTCCTTCAAAAGTCTCGTCGTGTCGCAATTTTCATACGTCAACGGCGGTAATTTTTCCAAATCCCTTGCGCAAAATATTGGTAATATCTCTTCGTCAGTCTCTTTGAATAAACTAATAATGTCACTTAAATCTCTCTCCGATATAGCATCCCGCTTTCTTGTAACTTTTCGTTGCGATGGGACTGATTCGAAGAGAAGACTCTTCGCGGCCTCAATGTCTTCGGTTGAAAACCCACCCGAACACAAACGCATTAAGCTGACCTCATCCATAATGTCTATTTTGTTTTGTATAAACGCAAGCACTTCACTTATAACAATATTGCACGAATGACATTTGACAACTTTAGACGACATCGTTACGCATCAAGGACACGTCCGTTCCGAATGCGTGAGCGCACTCCACGAACGTTCCCGTGAGTATGAGATATTAATATTTTTAATAACCAGCTTTACTCACGCGTCTTGTTAGAGATTGTCGATCTAGGTTTCTGGAAAATCCAATGCCCTTCTTCAGGTGAGTTCACGAGTCTAAATCGTGGCGACGAATCCGCGCAAAACTAGGTCGACAGTTTCAAGCAATACGCGCGAGAACAGCCGTTTATTAAAAACATAAAATTTTTATAAATATTTATTTTTAGACAGTTTTAGACATCACGCTTATATAAAGTTAAATTAACTAATGTACCTTATCTTAAAAAATCTATGACTCATTTTAGAGATATGTTAGGTCTCATTTAAATAGAGGCAAAAGCCAATGGTTGTACTGATTTAGGATAAAATCAACTCAAAACTAATACCTAAAAAGTTCAATATGACATCTGTCAAAGCAACAGTGCAGGTTGTACTTTTAAGTTCGATTTCACAGATTAGGTAAAATACAAGACTCGAAACAAACACCTTAGCAGGAGGTTAATATATCTATATATTAGACTAGCATATATCTATATATAGGATTTTTGCTTATTATAGCTCTCAAAATGACAGTTAAAAAGTTTTTGTTCCAAAAATTATGTATGTATGAAGCCGTCTAGGTTTTATATATACATGTTTCTAAACAGATTTTATAGCTCTTATTAGGATCTTCACTTTAGATGCCACCTGTCAAACATAAATGGGCTTTTATCTCAGAGACTTGATCTTAAGCTTCTGATTATTAAAGGAAATAATAGCTATATTTTGGATCGCTGTAAATTTTAAATGGGCCCTATTTCAGAACCTATTGATTTAGATTCTTGGTTTATTTAAAGGAGTAGTTGCTTTCATTTTGATCTTTATTTCAATTGGCAGCTGTCACCATTAAAAGGCCTACATCTAAAACGTAGATAAATAGTTTCTTCACAGAAGTTACATATCTCATTAGTCTCTTTTTTTTTTCAAATAATATATTTTTTATATCTCTGCATTCATCATATCAAGTTACAACTACCTCATCGAACCAATGTGGAATCTTCTCCCATTACGCCGTGGCCATCGACCACATTTGAGGGTAGTAAATGGAAATCAGTAATCATCAATAGTTGGATGTCGATATTAAAAAAATTAAACGTGTTCTTTACAAAGTTCAACATAAATAGCAAATCCGTCGGTTATGCCATCTTTTACCCTGAAATTAACTAAAAATTTGCAATTTTGTGAGATTGTGACTAATTGTTACAATGAGGATCTTAATAAATTAATTTCATGTATAGTTTGTTTTGTTTAGGGAGGACATAGATGCTGGCTACCGCCTGTGCGGTCGTCCAGCTCCACCGGGTTTTGGGCGAGGGCCTGGCCCTACAATAGCCCGGGAGGGAGAAGTGCCGAAGGCACTTCTCCCGAGACGGGCGTAGAAGGCGAAAAGCGCTTTCTACCTCCGTCTCCTGCGGACGCCGAAAACGTGCCGCTACTATAGGAGGGGTTGACAGCGAGCTCAAGGGCACCACTGTGGTTCGGACCTCGGCTTGTCTCGCTGTCGAGAGACATGGGGGGGATCGGAGCAAAATGCCTCTGTGCAACTGCAGTGTTGCACAATTGGGCCCTACTGAATAATACTCTTTGACTATTTGGAGAGCAATTTATCGTGACCTTGTTTTTGCCTCGAGCTCGCCGGCGGGCTCGGTGTTTGATTGTGTGACCTCTAATTACCTCACACCTGGGGATTTTACCTCGATGACTTGCGGGTAACGCTAAAGCTGCCAATGTAATGGCTGCGATGGGGTCATCCGGGTCGTCTAATACCTGCCGTGGTCGGCGACGGGGGGGTTTGAAAAATGGGATAGAAGAGGCAGTCGAGTAGTTCGATGCCTGGACAACCAATGGGTTCGGGTGGTGGGGCGCTCGATCAAAGTATCGGCGGGCGCAGTCCTTATTGAACTGCGCTAAAGAGGGAAGGTTTAAGTCGCAATGCAACTCGGTGTTCCGGATATACCACGGGGCGCCGGTTGCATTACGAAGAAAACGGTTTTGGATGACTTGAAGTTTATGAAGGTGGGCCTCACTAGCATGACTAAACACTACTGATGCGTAAGTCATGATGGGGCGGATGCAGGCAGTGTAAAGTGTCTTCTTATTACTAAGAGACATTTTACTCTCTTTGCGAAGTAGGGGACCAAGGCGACCCATTACGAAGGCCGCTCTGTTACGGACGGTTGTTATGTGATCGTTAAAGGTGAGATAACGATCAAGGGTGACTCCGAGGTATTTTGTTCTAGGAACCCAGGGGATGGGTTCGTCGAACAAAATAAGCGGTTTCGGGTAAGGGGAGCGTGTCTTCTCAGTAAAGCACATAGCTGTGCTTTTAGCTGGGTTGACCGCGATGCGCCATTTTCGGAACCAGTCACCGATCTCGGTGACGGCCCGTTGAATGACGAAATAGGACTGTCTGTTGATATGCCACCCAGTGGTGTAAATGGCGGTATCGTCCGCATATTGGGCTAGGAATACTTTGGGCTGAGAGCGTGGGATGTCACTGGTATACAGTGCAAAGAGAATAGGTGATAGCACGGAGCCCTGAGGGACTCCGGCTCTGACTGGGTTGGGGGAGGAGAGAGTGCCTTCCACGCGATAGCGAAAGCTTCTGGCTTTAAGGAAGTCTTGTAGGATGAGCACAAGACGTTCTGGCACGCCAAATTGGTATAGCTTGTAGATCAAGCCATTGTGCCAGACTTTGTCAAAAGCTTTCGCTACGTCGAGGAAGACTGCTAGCGTAGTCTGGGGTTTGGGGTACTTATTGAAGCCCTCAATGATGTGCTCCGTGAGGCGGTGCACCTGTTGGACGCATGAGTGTCCGGGTCTGAAGCCAAACTGCTCATCTGGGATAAGGTGGTGTTCCTTAGCATGGGACTGGAGACGGTTTGCAAGTAACCGCTCGTAAAGTTTGCCTAAGGCACTGAGGAGGCTGATGGGGCGGTAGCTGGTGGGGTCAGATGAGCTTTTGCCTGGTTTGTGAATGCCAATGACATTTGCACATTTCCAGGTGTCTGGGAATAAGCAGTGGCTCATAGCAGCATTGAAGATGCTGACTAAGAGATGGATGAGAGGACGAGAGAGGGTTTTAAGAACCCTGTTGGAGATGCCATCGGCACCGGGGGATTTGCGCGGTCGGAGGGCCTTGATCAGTCTCTCCACCTCAGCGTAAGTCGCTAGAGTGATTGATGGGAGTTCAGAGGTGACCACAGAGCTTTTACGTTCGACTTCAGCATCCACCGAGTCGAGGTGAGCTTGGTCAACGTGATCTACGTTAGGGGAACACTGAGCCTCTAGGCTATCAGCTAGGCACTCAGCTTTGTCTTCGTCAAAGAACGCTGGGACTAGTGGGACTGGTCTGTATAAGGGAGGCATGTCGTTATGGTTACTTCCTTTCAAACCTCGCGCCAAGTCCCAGTAAGCATGGTGGCTTGGCACGAGGTTTGAAAGTTTATCGCCCCATTGTTGATCACGCAACTCAGACATGCGACTTTGAACCATGCGTTCAAAGTGGCGTTTCGTAGTTTTGTTCTCTTTACTGGGGTAAGAGTCGTAATGTCGGGTCACTGCTTTACTCTCCGTCACCAATCGTCTCACATCCGCTGGAATGACAAGGCGCCGGTCGTCCGGCACTATGACCTCCTTTGCGGATGCACCTACTACGGTGGAGAGGTGATTGGTGAACGAATCGATCGCAAGGGTTACGTCATCTTTTGTCAGGATGTCGTCAGGGATCTTGTCAAGGTCCGGTGAACTGATAGCCTTTAGGGCATCGCCTACTTGCTTCCAGTTCACTATCGTCTTAGTGGGGCGGGGGAGGTCAGTCGTTGGGTCGGGACCTAGTCGCAGTATAATGGGTCGGTGGTCAGAGTGAAGCTCGTGAACCACTTCTATGGAGCGTAACCGAAGTGTTACGCCTCTGAGTAGTGCCATGTCAAGCAAGTCAGATCGGTGGTCTTCCATATAAGGGTAGTGAGTGGGCTCAGTGGGCGCAATTATGTCAAAGTTAAGTTCTGCGATTAGGTTTTCAAGTGCAATACCTTTGGGATTGTTGACGTTACAATTCCATAGGATGTGCTTACTGTTGAAGTCGCCAATCAGAAGGACGGCGCTTCCTAATGAGAATAAGGCTTCTAAGTCAGCTCGGACGATCGGCTTGGAGCAAGCTTGGTAACAGGACGCTATGACTATAGGTTGATGACCAGTCATAGCTAGGAGGCAACAAGATGCTTCCATATTAACAAGAGTCGGGGTAGGTAGGGGAATGCAGTGCAGGGACCTTTTGTAATAGATAAGAGTGCCTCCCCCACGGGAGTTCACTCTATCATTACGTACCGTTCTGTAATTGGCAAACCTAGGGTTCGCCTTCCCCGGTTTTAGAAAGGTTTCCTGCACGCATATGATATCGATAAGGTGGGTACAACAAAAGTCGTGGACGAGGTCACGTTGTCTGAAGAGGCCGTCAGCGTTAAATGACGCTAACGAAACTGAGTACGGTTTCGTGCGTTCGGTTGTACTACCCATAGTGGTTGTACTGGGGAGGGGCCTGGGGGACGAAGCGCTTAAGGGCGCTTAGTAAGTTTGCGTGTTCCAATGTGTATTGGATCACGTCTGCTGGGGATTGAGCGTATTGCATCTTGTGGAATAGCTCTTGTACCTCATTGATGTCAACCGACATAGCCAGATCGCTGACTAGGTTGATTGCCTCTTGAAGAGGGGCAGCCATCAATGGCATAGGAGGAGCTTGTGGCCGGGAAGCGGCGCGGGGAGGGGCGCGAACGGTGTTGGCAGCGGGTGCCGGGAGCGCGGGGCGAGCCGGGGCCGGTGCGCGGGCAGGGGCCGCGGCGCGGGCGGGTGCGGGAGCGGGCGCGGGCGCGCGGGCCGGGGCGCGGGCGGTAGCGACGGTCTTAACCATACTGGGTGGTTTAGACCATGCGTTACGGGCTGGGAGCGGCGCGGGTATTACCTGTGAGGCAGGTACTACCGTTAGTTTAGGGCTTACCCGTTGGTAACGGTCGTAAGAGGGACGGGTCGGCCTATGCCTTGCCACCCTGTGGTTCACTCGTGGTGCTTTAGGGCAACCACGGTAATTCGCGGTATGCCCTTGAGCACCGCATAGAACACAACTGGGTGGGTCCGGCGAATCCCGGGTGCGAGTGCACGCTGCTGTCGCGTGATCGCCTAGGCACTTAACGCACCTAGCGCGAGCGAAGCAGAAACGGGAGGCGTGCCCGTATAGTTGGCAGTTATGGCACTGCGAGGGACTCCCATTCTTGTATGGGGCTTGGACATCGAGTCCTGAGAGGCCACAGACCTTTTTTAAATTAAAAATGGCCTTGCCTTCAGGTGTACGATCTAGTACTACGAGTACTAGATCGTAGGGACTGCGGTCCTTCCCGCTGTACATGCGGTGAACTGCATGTACGGGGAAGTCTTGTGCCTTCAGGTCGGCACATACCGAATCGGTATGTACCTCCTTGGGCACACCGCGGATGACCACTCGGAGGACTTTCTCCTCTTCGAGCGCATAAGTGTGGAAGCTTATGCTCTCATTGCGGAGGAGTTTCGTTAGCGCTCTGTGGTCGCTAATGGTGGACACTTGAACTTTAATGCCCTGCTGCGTGGAGCGGGCATTAGTATAGTGGATCCCACGATCCGAAACTAAACGGGACAGCATGTCCCATTTGGTTTTGTCCTGAATGAACAGGGGCGGAGGCGGTTTTTCGCGGCGCGCGCTCGCGTCCTGAGGGGACGCGGCAGTGGTGGCCGGAGCGGAGGGAGGAGACGCGGGGCGCGGGGCGGGGGTCGGCTTCTTGCCGGAGGCGGGGGCCTTAGCGGGTGCCTTGGCGGGAGGGGCGGAAGTTGCGCAACTAGCGGCTTTAGGAGCACGCTTGCGTTTTCTATCTACGACGGTATAGCCGTCGTTATCGGAGTCCGAGTCAGTGCGTAGGGCGCGACTCGGATCTACCTCCATCTCCGCTTCGGAGTCCGAAGTGGGCTCGACAACGGCGATGGAGGGACGGGTGCTCGCTGGCCTCCCGATCGGTGAGCGCGAGCGAGACCTTTCACGGGGAGGGGCTGCCACCGTGCGTCTGTTGTCTGGGCCCGGAGCGGGCGAAAGCGGACTGTCCTCTGAGAAGGACCGGGTCAGAGGAGGGACGTTGGCCTCCGGGATTGAGGTCCCGGAGGGAGCAATGAGAGTGTCCGTGAGGCGGGCACTCGCTTCCTCTTCGAGGAGTTGCATGTGTGCAACATACAGATCGGGGTGGCGGAGGGCGAAGGTCTGAAGGACCTGCACCTCACCGTTAGAGGGACGGGACTGCATCCTGAGGGGAATACTCAGGACGCCCTATCAAGGGTTTGAATTCCCTCACACACCTTGTGAGCTCACTGTGTGAGAGGGAGTGTGTACCTAGGGTGTGCCCTAGTTGTGTACCCTCTCCGAGCTTTTTTCTCGGCGGAGAGGGGTGCTCCTAAGCGCTACTCCGGGGTTGACTAGGGGCGACCCCAAGGCCAGTTATCCCGGAGCCCAGCTTGCTTCGGCTGACCCGTGAAGCGGGAAAGGCCACGGTGCAAGGTTAAACCAAAAGTTCGACAGTGGCCGTTGTCACCGTAGGGTGTCACACTGCGACCGCAGCAAATGGCGGATTTGATCGTTCAGACGGGTTTGGCTGACGCTACCCCACGCCTGAACGACGTCGCTTAACAGCACAAAGTGTGTTGTTACGCGCACTGTTACAATGTTGTGTCGAGTAGTGAAGTTGTGAAGTGCGCACCGAAAAATGCGGTCAAAACAAGACCACCAGCCCGGTATGATGTTGTTCCGAAACAAGGGACTTGGGTAGGTGGTAATGCCTGACGTCTTAGAGCGCCTCTGCGCGCCGGCACGGCGAGCTCGTAGCTCACGTTGCACGGCGGTCGGCGGCTGCTCAGCTTCTGCACACAAAACAAAACTTCGTCAGGACTGCGTATTCCAAGGCACTGGTCTGCAACTAGCGTCGGAACGATGACCCGAGTGAGACGGCAATAGTGCGGGGACTATTGCGGTCTCACTGGGAGATACTGGCGGAGCTGTAGATAGGTGTGCACGGCGTGGCGGCACAGGTCGGAATGAGTGAGTGTTCATGTATATTTAAATGTATGATTTATATTGATATATTTTGAAATTTTTTGTTATCTACCCAACAGACCCAGCGATAGGCGAAGTAATTTTACCGTATTTTCAATTAACCATGGTTACAACGTTAAAGAAATATTTAAATCAGGCAGCAGGAAAAGATTTATTTCAACATTATGGATGTATATGACCGTTGAATTTGGCGGTAAGTCACAAGAGTCAAACCAATCAGTTTTCAAATTACCATAACGAAATCTAACAAATTCAAACACTATAATATTGTTTGACAATTCATGAAAACAAAATCTAAGCTCAAAATAACATTTTTGATAGATTATAATATATAATTACCCACGTATTCTTGGTTAAAGCCTAAATTGAAGAAACTAATCTGTGAGCTCTAATAAAACACTCCACATTCTTGTGAAAGCGTGTACCGTGGAGATTATACAATTTTTATTCAGACAAATGACGAGGCACAAAAGGGATGAGGATCCCTGACATAACGCAACACAAAGATTTTTATATAGATAAGGTGTTTTCATAGTCCAGGCTAAAGCATAATATCAAATATTCATAATCAGTTATGTGCCTATCGCACTCACGCAAGAGGTCTCGAATTGTATTAAAATAAAAATAATTAATTGGTACATTTCGTGTTTCTACTGAACACTTTCTTTTTGAGAATTATTCATGTATTAAAACCTAAGTTTGATGAAACTAAACCGTGTATCCGTATTATAACACTCCAGTGTCTTAGTGAAAGCTTGTGGCAAGGTGATTAAATTTCATATTCAAACAAACGACGAGACTATTTAGTTATTTACTAAATCTTTAGGTCAGGGATGAGAATGTTCTGCGCGATCTCATTCCCGACATAACGCAACACGAAGATTTTATCTCACGTCTGACGGATACTTAGTAAACTTCTCCCTAGTTATAAATGGCTCTATTTTGTATGGGATCGAGACGGTGAATTCAAATCCCTTCGGTACAGCGGACAGTTCCCACTTTGAATGGATTTGGTGTTTATCGGTAAAAATGTACACAAAACTATGGCTGTAATTATTTTTTAAATTTGCGGCTTTCTCGAACCCTTGATATTTTATTATATCCTGTTTAAATACCTTATAAAACTTTAAGTATTTAAATTTATTGTTCTTTCGACAAGAACGAAAACACATAACAATCGTGGTGGACTTTTCGACTGTTCTACTAAGAGATAAAATAGTAGAGTCTGTAAAAACATACAATAAAAAGTACCCCACTAGTAAGTTTAGTTCGACGAACCTAAAAATAGAAGGTCCGCGTGTACCTATTTTTGTATCGGAAAGCCTTACCATGCAGTCAAAAAGGTTGTTCTTTTTGGCTAGAGAATATGCCAAAAAAAATTACTTTAGATATTGCTGGGCATCGCGTGGTAAAATATACATTCGTAGAAAGGATGGAGCTGCACTTGTCAGGATCAACCGTGAAAGTGATTTAGATAACATTGACATTAAATGACTATCTGTCATAATTTTTATAGTAAACATGCAGTTACTGCTTTTTTGCTGTAGGATGGTTTTAAACACCAGGTTCACATCAGTCTCTTAAAGCAAGTATTGTTTGAAATAAAATTAGAAACATATGTTTTAGTAAAAATATATTGTACTAAAAATATCCTCACTACCCGTCTTACCTTATATTATGTTGAAAGTAAATCCTTACTACTACGTAAAACATATGTCATTAAACTTTATTATAAATGCCTTATAAGTTTACCTTTTTCTGGTACAATTCACTCTCTGTACAACTACTATTCTCGACAGATCTCAAAACGCCTTATTAATATAATAAGCGAAATAAGCTACTGCGCTCTATTACGTTGTTAATTAATTATGGATAACTCCTTCAGTTCACAGAAGTTGATGATTCTGAAAATATTGAATGTCTTTCTATCAGTGACTCCTGTGGTTGTTATTAGTAAGTTGAAAGTAGATATAACAATTATGCATGGTTTTAGTGTTTTGACTATAAATATTCGAAGTATTTTTTGCAATTTTAACTATTTTGTGGCATTTGTTTCTACCCTCGACATTTCGGTGGACATAATAGTTTTAACAGTATGTTGAACTAGAGGTATCAGAGCTCCACCGAATATAGATAATTACAGTGTGTTTTGGACAAAACAATCATACAATCAAAATGATGGCGTGGTTGTTTACGTAATAAAAATCATAAAAGTATCTGTGTATGAACCAACCATGCATGACGGCAATTGCCTTATTTTAACTATCGCTCCTGATTAAACTATCATTTGCACATACTGACCGCATTGTTTCAAAAATCCAAAACCATACCTAGAATCAATTGACACAATTTTGGCAAATATTTCCACAAAAAATATCATACTCACAGGAGATATAAATATAGATATCATGCTAGACAATCAGACAAAAAAAAATCTGAACAATACTTAAACTTGATGGCATTGCATGGTCTTAGGCAGGGTATCACAATACCTACCAGATTTAAAACATGTCTTGATCACATGATGGTTAAAAGTGATGCTGCTTGGAAAACGCTAGTATTCTAGCAACGAATTACGGATCACCATCCAATTATGATATATATAGACAAAAATTAGGAAAACCAAAGTCACCTACAATAAAGTAACAGTCAATTATGAGGCGATAAAAGAAGCACTACTGCAAGAATCCTGGAAAGAGCTATACTGTGTAAATGGTGACGTTAACTTTGTTGCCAATTTATTTACCGATAAACTTCTGAAGATAGTTGATGAAAACACACGTTCGAAAATAACGTCTAAAAGGTATCAACCACTAAAACCATGGATCACTAAAGGAGTTATTAGGGCTATAAAAAAAGGGACAAACTTCATAGAAAGGCTAAAAAACTACCAGAAAATTCTGAAGCAAAAGAAAAATATACTAAATATAGAAATATTTGCAACAAAATTATAAAACAACTAAAAAGAGACTAACAAGAAAAATTACTTAAAAGCCATGGCAATCTAAAGGAAACGTGGAGAACAATAAAAGAAGTCTGTAATATTAAAAATTCAAAAGTTTCCTCTAATGATTTATTAGATTTGAGTAGTTGTCCAATAAAATCTCTAAATAAGGTTAATACATATTTCACTTCCATTGGAAAAACTCTAGCGGATAATATACTACAAAAACTTAATACTTCTGAAAAACAGTTAGCATCAAAAGTAGTAAGTAGTAATCCACCTGTTAATTCCATGTCTCTGTTGCCTACGGATACAAATGAAGTGAGGGGTATAGTCATGGGCCTCAAGGCGCAAAGTGCTCCAGGCTGGGATAAAATCTCAACGAGTCTGATTAGAAACTTTATATCAATACTAGCAGAACCAATTTCATATATATGCAACATGAGTTTTGAGACTGGAACCTTTCCGGACATTTTTAAAAAAGCCATAGTCTGTCCAATTTTTAAAGAAGGAAACAAAAAAGAGCCTTCTAATTACAGGCCCATCTCACTTCTTTCTACCCTTTCTAAAATACTAGAGAAACTAGTTAAAAAACGTGTGACACGGTATTTAGAAAAGCATAAACTATTAAGACACACGTAAGAAATAAGTATATGTTTTAAAACACTGTAACTAAGTTTGTTGTCATAATAAGTCTAAGCTCATCTACTATGGGAGAGGCCATTGGCTCTGAAACACAGTTTACACTAGCTCAGAGCCGATGGGTTCAAATATTAATGTACTGTACACATATTTTTATGACAAATAAATTTATTTATAATTATTATTATTATTACATACAAGCTTCAAATTTGGTGTTTTCATAGTCCAGTCTAACACATAACAACAAATAACAAAAATTGGCCAAATGCAAGTCTCACTCATGCTAGACATCTAGTACTATATAAAAATAACAAGGATTTATTGTTACATTATGTTTTTGTATAAAACCCCCAATTTGTCTTGGCTCCAACTTGTTCTTGGCTGTTTTTACTCTTATTGGTAAATATAATCACAATATTTCATGCTTTATAAACATAGGATTTTCATATAAACTATCAGCCTCCATTTGACAGACTTGATTTGGCCCTCCATTTTATAAAATCATCATCATCACTTCTTAAATATATTATTACCTACTCGTAATTGTATTAGTGCGAGTATAATAGTACATTGTTCACCGAGAGGAGAAAGTGACCGATTACCGTCGTGGGTGTCGTTTGAAGTAGGCGAGGGCTTTAAAACACCCGAGATCGGGAATCGCACTTTCTCTCGAGTGATACATAGTGCTTTATACTACACCTACCTTTTATTTTACTTTTCTACGAAAACTGAATCCTCAAACAACACACAAATTGAAAATGGCGCCAATGGCGTCTGCAATTTTCACATGTTCTTTTTTCAAACGACACCCTCGACGGTAATCGGTCACTTTCTCCTGTCGGTGAACAATGTACTATTGTTATATATTTTAAGTCTTCTTATAACAGAAGACTATATGGCATAAAGTAATATATTTATTTATTTATTATAATAAGCACGGCAGTGACCAATTACACTTATTACTATGATAATTTAGAAATTATTATAAACATAAAGCATACATAACATTGACTTAATTCATTTAAATTAATACATATTATCATTATTCTTGAATGTCACTTAATCAAATATATTTACAATTTAAATATAGCTACAAACATCGTAATGAAAAATTATGAAATATATATATATATATATATAGGATATACCTTCCAAGTCCTAGGGTTTTTTATACTACTACTTTCTGTACTTTCACCCATATATGAACCTTAATCGGACCCTTTCGTAAAACAATTTCTTGGTTGATAATACGAGTAAGTATACCTGTCAAATAAAAATTCTGTTAAACTTGTACTTTCACATTTTGTTATTAAACAAAACAACGCTTTATTGTCAAACATGATGTAATTACGGTCGACAGTAAACATTCCTTACAAAGCTTTTTACTGTCTAGGTTAATATATAAAAAAACTATTTATTCTGATACATTGAGTATTTTAGTTAGTTATTACCATATGAGGGCTATAAAATTAATACTACATGGGCAGATTCACGGGTGAAAGATTGTTAAAATAATTAAGTTAGGACTATATATTCAATATAGGTAAACTGCTAATCCAATATATTTATGTTACAAGTTCAACGGATTCTTTAACAAAGCTACTTTCAACGCAGTGAGAACGTGCTGTAACGATAAAGGTTTTCATGCATAATGCAGGGTCACGTCTTGCTGTTTCCTTATGCGATATGACAAGCTTTGGGACCATCACCGTGACTTGATATGGACCAGTGATGTTCTGACATAACCTTAAAAAAACCTTCCTTATCATCTCATTTGAATAAGAAGTGTCCCATTTGATATGGAATGCGATGAAAATAATCATAAATCACCAATTTGGTGTGAATTTTACAACTCTGAAATGTCATTTTGTATATGGCTAAAGTTTTCGCTACCTATGCTGAATTTTATATACGAGTTTGTGTCAGAAAGTCTCTAAACAACAAGTGACAATTTGGTGGGTAAGCAAAAAGATAAGTTAGGCCTATCTAAAGAGAGAGTACACCCATTTCTAAATAAACTAATTGAAATAATTTCTGGAATTTCGGTGTATATGGTTAAAGTAATGAGGCCTTCCGTTTCCGTATTCTATTAAATTGTTCTATTACAATTAAATATAATTCGTTAGAAAAGTACCAGTATCTATAACCCTCGAAAGTAAAATAAAGAAAGCAGTTAGTGGTTTTAAGTCTAATATAAAACTATTTGACAAATATTATGGTGAGTTTCACACATATTTAAATAATTTAAATAAAACCGGCAAAAAACACTCACGTTGGGGATCGAATACGTCGACCCGGGTTTCGAGCATATCAGATGCTCATCATCAGGGCGAGTGCACATCTGCGTCTGCGAGCTCCCGACGGGTACCGTGCGCAGTACGGAGTGCCCGTCCCCAACGTGAGTGTTTTTTGCCGGTTTTATTAAAAATATTTAAATAAATATTATGGTATATTCCACCAGAGTTCTGTCATTGCAACCATGGTTTTATCCGCATTATTAGTGCATATAAAATAAAATATTAGTTATTTTGAGAATAGCACACATGTAGTCCTACTGACAACTGACTTCACACCGGGACAGCTGCTGAATCTTTATCAAGCGCAAGTCCGGTCGTGTATGGAGTACTGTTCTCACCTTTGGGATGATTCTGCCAAATACCAGCTGGAGACACTGGAAGCTATTGAGGGGAGAGCCAAGAGACTCAACGACGACGAACTTGTAAGCAAGAGACTCCAAAGTCTCGAGCATCGCCGCAAAGTCGCTTGCTTATCGGTTTTTTATCGGATACATTTCGGGGAGTGTGCCACAGAACTACATGATTTGATTCCGCCATCCCCATTCTTTAACCGGACATCCAGGGATACTCCGAAGCGCCACCGCTATATGGTAGATATTCCATTTACCCGAACAAAGCGATTTGCTTCTTCGTTCATTATACGAACCGCTAGGGAATGGAATACCCTGCCTGAGTCTGTGTTTCCGGTTAAGTACAATATGGGGGATTTCAAAACGCGAGTGAACAGGTATCTTCTGGGTAAGCGCGCTCCATCATCGACCGCATCATCACTTAACAGGTGAGATAGTGGTCAAGTGCTACCCAGTTCAGTATAAAAAAAAAATACTATACTTGAAATAGCAAGTGCCAAACAAGTGAAATAGTGGTCAAAGGCAAATCTCAGTTGTTTCCAAGTGTTCGCGTTATTGAATATGGCAAATAGAGTCGACTTAAATATAATTGGGCTACACTTCATTGTGCTATCTGAGAAATTTATTTTTGAATAACAATTTTTTAATGATATCCTACCCCCGAGTAGAATTCGTTTATTGTTTCACTTTTCTCTATCCTTGCAAACTAAGTCATGAGCAGAAACTGTGCAATATATCTGCTACTATCTCTGTAAGCAAATTCATTAAAGTAACTGGAATCTCGGGAACAAACTCAGGACCACGAGATGTCAAAACAATGCACGCCATACCACCAACAAAGCAGTCACAACAAATTAGCCCCAAAAATATTTACATTGTGACTGTCATATCTGATATAATATCTTCATTTTGCCTTGGCCTCAAGCCAGTCACTTACTTCGTGACCAGAGAACGTTACTGCGTGCATTCGTTCTATACAAAAACGGAATTTCATTTTAGCGAAAATGAATTAAAACGTGACTGTGAAGTCCTCCAGTGCTTTGTAGAACTAATTTCGGTAACACCTAAGACTTCAATCGTTTTAATGAAAGCCACCTCCGTTGTCATTGATTCATTGTGACCGTCAATTTCAAGCTTTGGCACAGAATTTCACTCATTGATATTGTGCGCATTTAATAGGTACGTTTATCCACTGTAAGACAGTTGTTATGAAATTGTTATGTACACTTACTATCAGACAGAAGGTAAATCATTTGCAAATATTTTTTATGAACTAGCTAGCTCATAAATAAATAGAAGTTAAATGACAACAAGGAGGGCTGCCGTAATACATCATAAGGTTTTTTACTGATTTTCAACTTGATGGTGACTAGTGAAGCCAACATTCACAAGAAGTAGGCAGTCGTTGTGCAAATTGCATTTTCTTTAAATTTTCGGATCTCCGAAGATATAATTATATATACTTTTTTTAGCCGAAAAGTGATAATATGACTTCGTGGCAGGTTATTATTTTGAATTTTTTTAACATTGTCTAATAATTTAATTTTTCGTTGTTTTTTATGCTCTGATGATTATGACTATACGACAATATATACGAAAAATTTATTCTTTTCTTGAGACAAACCAGTTATCAAACTCAATTTCTTAGGGAGAAGAACAAAAGTTTCAACTACCTAGTTATTGATTAAGAACAATCATTGCAATTCAATAAACAACAACAACATGTACTTGTTTCCTGACTTACCACGGATAGGTTGACCACATGCTAAACAAAGAGATAATATAAATATTCTAATGACAGTGTTTCTATGAAATTTTATCGCAATTTCGCAAAGTGTTTAAAGAATTAGTCAACAATAAGTATGTGGTGAGCTCTATAGTTAAGTACATTATAGCTAATTGTATAAATAATTTAAAAACAGATGTAAAGTAGTTTTTAAGCAACTAGCCAGAAGTACTTTTATGTTAACGTGTGATGAAAGAATTCACGAGTAACTGGATCAGAGTTTTGTACAAAAAAGGTATATGCTTTGGGAGTATATGAGATTGGAATCCTTATATTCACATATGTTTATTGTGAAGAAAATTCCAGCGGTTAAAGAGTACCTACTACCAGTGCAGTAATGACGTCATCAGTCTAAATCAAACCCTGCTCTAGATAAGATGTGAGCTTATCACGTAGAAAACATAATACCAATATTTGGCTGGCGCACAAATGAAAGCCATCGAGTGAAATAGCACCAGAACGAATAACCCGATCAAATTGGAACGGAAAAACTCCGTGCAGTAGGGAACATTGATTCCTTGTACAAAATTGTGAGTGTTATCGTACGAGTTTTTGTTATATGTGCTGTTTTTATTGCGGATAGGTTTAGCGATGATTTCACTTATAAGAAAAAACACGATGTAATGTATCATCCTATACAAGGTGTTATAACAGCATTGTGGGCTGCATTCAAATAGAAATAAAGTCATATATATAATTTGTCATTATCACCGTCAATATCTAATTATTTAGGTAACCAATAGGCATATTGAATCGAATCAATGCCAACAAAATAGCACAAATATACATTTGTATTCCATATAGCTTACCTTTTACCACAGAGCAAAACGAATATATAATAACTCTGCTGCTATAGTACTTAATTTATAACACAAAATATCCATATTTGTTGGTTACCACTGCACCTAATCCAAACTTGATCCGTACTGAATGAGGTAATCAAAGAAATTTTGTAGAAATGTAATTAATAAATCATTATTTGAGGGTAGATTTAAGTCAATTTAAGCAGTGTTTTAACACCTGGTCGATGTAAGTGGGTCAAACTATCCATTCCATAATATGATATTATTCAATAACATTGAAAAATATTCATTGCGTAATTTTAAAAGAATTTGAATTCTAATAATTTGATGAAAAAGGCATATGATCATTGGACGTATTAGTAGAAAATTTTGTTTTTTGGTATTATTTTTTGCATACTTCACTGCAACTATGTGGTTGTTAGCAGGCTCTCAAGACCTGAAAGAAATACGCGCCATAATGGTAGTAGCCAGCCATACACATGCAAATGCGGTTCAAGGTTCAATAAAAATGGTAATTGTAACTAAGTCCAAAAGTTATAAGCAATCAATCTTTACAGTGACGGAAGAAGTGGGCATTGCGTTTTCACTATGAAAAAAGTTTGATATCATTGCCTTTTATTATATTTGATGTCATTGGTTTTAGCACCCTTTCTCTCAAACTTTCAACCCTTATTATAATTAGCGATTGAATGAATTGGCGGTAGTATCAAACATCACCATTAACATATGAATCCTAACATCGGTTGGCTGGCTACCAACTTCTTATTTGAAAATCAAGCAAGAGAGAAACTAGATCTTTATTTCTTGAAAATTGTAAGTAATCTATCTAGTTTGTCTCCGCTTAGTGAGATATGTAATTGTTGTAAAAAGGAGCAGTGAGCCCCGAATTTCGTTCATGAGTTGAGGTCAAAGTTAGGATCTCGCCTAGGGGAACTAAACACAATTTCACTTCATAAATTGTTAGGTATTCTTAGAATTTTATTCCCCGAAATACCAATAACATTTTGAAGCGTTTGTAACTTTTAGATATTGAGATTTTACAGTTCCAGTTTCCTGATATACTACTGTCAAAAAATATTTCGACAAAGTTGCAGTGGCTTCCATATTAAAATAGTTAATAGGATATAGGGTTACTAAACATACAGCATAGAAAAAAATAAATTTTGATGATATTGTGAAATGATGCACCGGGCTTACAAAAATGTAAATAGGTTCAATTTTTTTTTAAAACGCGATGAAAAGTTCAACAGAAATTCATTAATAAAATATTAATTAATTATTTAAAAGAGCTATCTATAGGATTTCTCGTGATCTTATAATAATGTTCAACTAATGTCTGGGCGCAAAAAAAAATATTCTTGTTTTGGCACTGATCATTAATATTACTGTTAGCAAAAATATAGACCAAATAGTTCTTAGATTTAACAGCTGTCAAAATGGTAGTGGATGTTTTGTGTTTTAAAAATAGATACTATGCTTGTTTTTACCTTTCTACCTACTTGAATTAAAACATGAATCTTAGATGTAACAGCTTTCAAAGTGTACTTTTTGTAATGGCAATTTTTGGGTAATTATTTATTTTTATATTTTTCAAATCACCAAAAAAAACGGGACCAGATTTTTGTCACGTTTTTTTATATGTCCCGAAGCACTCACTGTACAAGATTCAAAATCCTCCGTCTTGATGAAAACTCTCAATGCTGCGTCCAAATCGAATTTTCATTCATTGCCAATTCCGACGCGGTACATATCAGCATAATTAGTTTCTTTTTTACTGCTTTTAATATTTCAGTATTGTTATTTTATTATCAGCATATTTCTATAACCTAATCACCACTTTTCGTGGAAGAGTCATCTCAGTTATTCTGCCTATTTCAGCAATCTTGACTTCAATACCGGCACGTAAGGTATGAACAACCATACTTATTACTAACAAAACTTAGATTAGTATTTAAATAATTATTTATAAGTATGTTTACTTAAATTGTCATGTAATGTATTATTTACAAATTTTTATGAATAAATTTATGTAGAACAATTTAGTAACTTATAATTGTACTGAATATTAATGTAGGAATTGTAACTTAACCATATTATACAAGCTAATGAGATAAAATGCTAAATCCATAGATAAAATATATAAGGAAAAGTTTATGCAATTGATATTCAATAAAACCCTTTTTATTTTAATATCTATTCATCCATAACAGAAAATTTTAAAAAGAGTAAGACATTTATTATTTTTGTTCTGCACATAAAACTACTCGTACTACTGCATATATATTTGAACCAGGCGTAGCATTACACCAAGAACAAGTGTCACATGAACAAATTTATTCATGTCCTAATGGTTCCTTAAAATATATTATTGTAGTTCTGCTATGAATTTAAAAAAACAATTGCCATTATTTATTTCATTAAAAATAATTGGTAAAATATAAAGTTTATTTGCCGGAACGTTTGGTTACAATCTACTTAGAATTTCTAATGAATATATAAAATAATAATAATATTAAACCACAACTATAAAAAGTGGCCAATTTTTTGTATATGTGTTCCAGCAGCTGTCCTTGAGAGCCAGTAATTCTAGGTTAGCCTGAACAACATCTTCGACCACATCATCACTTACCATCAGGTGAGATAGTGGTCAAAAGCTAACATATTAAACAATAAAAAAATTCGTCATTTATCATCCCTAGGGCGTAGTAAAATCGACTAAGAGAATTTTGTGTTTTTGTGGCCGATAATTGTAAACCCATTTTAACCGCGATCTCATCTGATGTTAAGTGATCATGTGGTCAAAGGTTATCAGGCTTAACCTTAAATAGGAACACTGTAGCGGACAGTAGCTGGAACACGTCATGTGCTTGGCGACAGATTTTCTATGGTAGCTTGCTCGCTAGATAGTCAAAGGCAAAATGCCCTACTACCATGCAGTGTTGGAGTTTTGAAAGCCTCCGAGGTAGCAAGTAAATGTTAGCAGTTCCAGAACTCATCCAAGTAGTGACCGCAGAGATCATTAACCTAGATGAGCTAGGTTAGTGGGTTATGGATGTACCTTCGCTACAAGCGCTTTAGAATCGGCTAAAAGAATGTTTAAGAAACGAATCCCAACATTCCTCCGAGTAATAATTATTGTAGCAAGGTTTACCAATCTTCAAGACACCTAGTATGTTTTGGCAATTATTATAATGTATGATAGCGATATGTACGAGTATTTTATTTGAAAGACAATTTCGTTTAGGAATGAACTTCTGGCTAATGATGAATTTGATGTACTAAGGACAAAGAAAAGGATGGTAAATGTATCATAAAATCATGCGACGAAAAAATTTGGAGGTAAAGAACAAAACCTGACTACTTCAGTTTTTGTAGAAAAATGTACCTGTGTTTTCATACATAGTTAATTTTTTTTATAAATTATGTGATTACGTCATATTCAAACATGTTCCTTAGTTTAAGGTGGAGCGAAAGCCTCATTTTAACTACGTCTACTTCTGCATTTTGTTTTTTAATAATTTTCGCCGCGTGACCACGGTTCCAGCCCAAAGTCAGTTTATTTTTAATTAGGGCGGGAGTCTCATTCTGTGTCATTAAATAAATAGGGTGTTATGTCGGCTTAAATTCACATCGGGCAATGCCAATCGGAAGTTTTTACGTTTATGGTATTCACGGTCTGTGATTTTATGTCAGATTTGCACAGCTTACAGATGCTGCATAACTTATATTATTAAAATACCTACCTACTGTCAAATGGAAGTAAAGAATATCATCAAGTAAATTGGAACTATCAAACATCAAATTTAATATTAGATGCCGTTGAGATGTTGATGTGTTGGTAAGAACATTTATTTACTTTATAATAAAGGTATTGGTGTTTGTATCCGACGAACAGTCAATAAAATTGCATGCACATAATTAAACTACATATCACGCCCATGGCTAATATAATACAAGAACATAAAGAGAAGGATCCGAGTAGATACTAGACGCGTCTGCTTAATAGGCTCGTTATGCCAAGATTAACTGTTACTGCGAGCTGGGGTCTTTACTCTTAATGGATGAATCTTGAAAACGCCGCGTAAGCATTCTACCGACAAGCGCTTCCAGCACTTCAGCCATAATTGGATAATGCGGTGCAGTTATGGAGTCGTAATATATTTAGCTCATTTTAGTAAATAATACGGGATAACTCACGTGAATCAGTTAGATAGCACCAACTATAGTTTCCTAAAATGAGTGAAAACCACGTAAACTTTTATAATAAAATATATTTAGCTATTGTGCATTTATGACGTCAACTTGTACTGGATGGTATAACCGGTCTAAATAAAGATAATATTATTAGCGATAGCAGTAATCAGTGATGTGTTTATGTGGTCACGTACTATTTAGGTAATAACAGACACACTCTGTTTCAGTTATCTGAACTGCAGTAGGTACGTGCACCTTATTTTGTTTCGAATTAGGAAAACGGGTCGGATTTTACTCGTATACTTATTAGATTTGTGCGCTTTTCAATTACCCATCGTGGTGCTTACCTACTCATTCTTAGAATGGACCTAGTCGTAATGAGACCTTACGTAGTCGTTCTTAAGTTTCACTGCGGTCATGACTTGGATTGGATAGCAGTTAGTAGCTTTTACTACTGAGCGCTTTCGTGTTTCCAGGGGCACGTGTCGAAAATTCTTGCAGTTTGACTGCATGGCGTTTGTGATGTCACGTCGGCTTAACAGGAAAATTAGGCGGAATTTTCACTAGATATTTTTTTGAATATTTTTTTAAGCGTTTTATTCAAGTACTGATTTGAAGTTTTTTTGTTTTTCTTGAGCGAAAAGCATTTTCATCGTAAATGCTTTTGATGTGCGATATAAAAATTCAAATATGAAATTACAAGGCTCAATATAATATATCATCAGTTGTGTGTAGTATAGTTATTTTGTGTAGAACGTGTTTGTACTTTTAGGAGCACAATGATCCTTATCAATATTGGTATATAAAAATTAATTTATTTCAATTTTATTTAAATAATCTCATAAGATGTAATTATTTGATAAACTATGAATTGAAGTTTTTTGGATCAAATGAGTTTTGGATTTATTAACATAAATTTTACACCCTAACTTGAGAGAGCTTACAATATATATGCGTATTTTGTTCATAACAATAAAATAAAATAGGGATTATAAAAAAAAAACAATTGACTTAAAGGCAGATGTAAATAGCTTTGATCACATAAAAATATGCGTTCGAAGCTGGATACAAATTATTTTGTCAGATAAAAATGTTTCAAATTCATTTTTCAATCTGAGTTTTTGCGTCTCCACGAAACTTGAACACATATATCGAATATAATTGTACTTGAAATCTCCGTCATATTGTATTTCCCGATATAACGACTTGGAAAATACATTTTAAGTGAAACATACGTCTCGCTGACAAAGTGCCTGTGATTGAAAATAGTCAAAAGCCCGCACCGAGCCAGCGCGACAGCGTCAGCTGCATGCAGTGCTTTACCCGAGAACTGAATTATTTAACAAAGATAACAAGCAATAACTTGAAATGTCATTTCAGAATTTTCTTAGCTGCTTTTACTGTGACTCAAACAACTTTAATTGGTAATTATATTGACTGTATTGTATTGAAGTGAGATGCAATACAAAATATTAGAGGACAATTTATTTTCGTAAATATTTCAATATTTTGATATATTACTCGTATTTAAGGATACATTTTAGTACTTCTACAATCTAGTAACATACTGTTATCACTTGTATAGTTGAGTAGCATTCGTTTGCAATGGGTCCTAAATAATGCAAAGCCTATTATAAGGATAAAACGTAGGTAATGTTTTTTAGACCCACACAATATATCATCCAGTTCAGGCATTCGTAATAGGCAAATGAATAGGATGTAATAGCCTACTCTCGTCGGCGTAAGTCAGAAGGCAATATACATATCAGGCACATAACTGGTCTCTTTACCACATTAAAGCCATCATTATCCCAAAGGTACTACTAATATACAAAGTTCCCTAAAACAGCATTCCTAATAAGGGTTGGTGGCAGAAGATAGCCATGAAATTTAGGCCAAAACGTAAACTACAATAATACATGATCTTGCCTCGCATTTGTAGCTTTAGAGAAAATATTGTGTGGATGAGCCCATGTTGGTCATTTAGTGCCACAGTATTCAGCATACATATTAATATATTAGAATCAACAGTTTCTCTTTGACCTAACATCAGAGTTGTTATCGAAAAAAAAAAAATTTTTAATATCCACAATAAACTAAATCTGAAACTTTTTATAGTTGATTTTATTACAATCACTCATTTTATAGTCATTCTTTATGTAAATTCTATATACTCCTACATTAAGTTATGCATATACTAACATTATGGATAAGCAAATTAGAAAAGAAGCTTAAATATTTTCGGAATATTCCAAAGGCAGATTAATTTCAGATCAAAGGTCACGTCTGCGGCCTCAAACAAGTATAAATTTGAGTTATATTTAAAATCCACAGAAATATCAGACCAGACTGGTGCGATAGGTTCCTGATTTAGAGCCAATTTAACTTTACTGCGGATTCGTAGTTCCGAATAGGACTACGGGATTCGATCTAGTCTTCGATAAGAGAAATTTCAATTGAAAAATTCAATTTCAAGTAGAGAATTAAGTAGGTTGAATTTAATATCATGAATCAAGATTCAGGAGTGATATATCTGGTTCAAGCAGGGCGATCTAGAAACTTGTTAGTATCAATTTCTGATTGATATCGCCGTTCTGATATCACTAGGTTACAACCAAACTCCATTGCAATCTGACCCCATACTAGGTTGTTACACTGGACAAGATTAAATCCCGAATGGACAGCTACATTTTTCTTCTGACCTACTTACTGAAACGGAAATTGATATGACGCTATAGATGACTTCAGCTTAGCTTACGAATTAAAAAGATGGTTCTTTAGACGCTTATTATTGCTGGCAGTTTATACTACAGGCAGAATAATAATTTGTCAATATAATCAGTACTAATATAATAAATGCGAAAGTCTGTCTGTATGTCTGTCTGTTACGCTTTCACGCCAAAACTACTGGACCGATTTGAATAAAATTTGGTATGGAAATAGTTTGAGACCCAGGAAAAAAGATAGCATAGTTTTTATCCAAATGCGCAAAAAGAGGTTAATGTTTTTGCGCGATAACCAACATACGCGCTCGGAAAGCTAGTGTCAAAATAAATATTTGTATTGATGTTATTAACCAAGAGTTATAAAAATATGCGGCTTTTTATGATCTCTCACTGAGACGATATATAAACAACAACATAATAAGGGATAAAAAATCTGACATTTCTCTACTACCTTTTTTAATTTAGAAATGCCATTCAAATTAACAAATCCATTCAAATCAATAACCACATCTTTGGCGAAAAATAAACGATTTAACTAATTTTCTAGGAGAAACAGGGGAATGCCATAAGTCTTACTCTCAGGTAATGCCAAACGTCCATTTCGTGAATTTTGTTCCTTCCACACACGCGTTCCTCCCGGTTCTGGCTACAGATTATAAAAATATTCGAGAGCGATAGCTAGTCAAGAATATTCGCAACATGCCCTACCATGAAGTAAAAATCAAGCCCAGGGTGGAATTCAAACCTTGAACCTTCCCGCTGTAGGGCATAACCATAACCACTGGAGTATTACTGCAATAATTATAGCTGATTGGTACAATTTATCCTTCTAAAAACAAAATAAGTATTCACATATTGTTCAGAAAATTGCTTCAATTCCATTGCTGCACCCAAGGCAGTAGTGCGATTCACAACATCAAAAATTATAATTAGTTTCTTATTATGTGTAGATTATCCTTCTCCTCTCTCCTCGAGTCGTAACCCACTGCTGAGCGTCGTGCTGTCCCCGACCAAGATTATTCTTCACAGAATAAGAAAGTAATTATAATTTATTTACATTTTTGTTTCTCTAGCACGAAGTCAAACAGATACAACTAAAATATTCTGTTTTATGCATTATTCATTCTATTTGAAAATGCATTTAGTACTACAGCTCACAAACAAGCTAAGTCGTAAACTGAGATTTTATTATTTCAAAGTAATTATTCAGGCACTCGTAAGTGCTTTATTAAACCAGTTACTTCAATTTTAAAGTGTTAAGTACTTATGAAATCATACACCTCGGACCTTATACGAGTGTAAGCTTATTCTGAACTTTCATTTCATTGGTTCCGTACAAGAAATCGGGATTATTGTCTTACTTGGACTATATATAACTTCGAATTTGTTCTTTTATATATATATATATAAAAAGAAGTGAGTTGACATTTGCACAGAATATTATGTTGAAATAAATAAAAACAAAATGTGAAACCATGATAGTTCAAAAGTAACCATGACCCATAAACACGGCTTGACCGATTTTGATGAAATTTGAATGGGACCACACGGGAAGCACCAGCTTTCAAATAAAAAAAGATCGGTCACCCAGTCGAAAGTTCTGAGGTAACAAATATAACATATTTTTTTAATATAGTCAAACTGACAAACTCCTCCTGTTTTTGAAGTCGGTTAAAGATTAAGGTGGTGTTATTGCCCGTGGGGTGTCGGGTTAGAATTGCACCTCCTCATATCATACCGTGGGTGTCATAAGAGGCGACTAAGGGAAAAGGGGCACAATGATTACTTTTTTAAAATAACATTGCATCGTAAATGACAGGAAGGCCATAAAATTAAATATTCAATTTAAAATGTTGTACAGATATATATATTAAACACTATTTTCTGACCTGCCGTGTTTCCAATATCTGACATTATCATTTTTAAGTATTAACCAACCAGTATCAATTAAGAATTAATTTCCTTAGTAAAATAAAAATTTTGTAAATAATATGTACGAGAAAACAATTTTTCGTACATATTATTTACCTAACCTAAATAACAAACATCTAGCGACATCTAGTTGGACCAAATTTGGCAGTCCCCATTGCGAGAAGGTATGACTACCCGCTAATTGGTGATTTTAAAGATCATGCCTAGATTGAAGTCATAAACATAACTCCTTGAGATCATTAACCACGTCGTAATACCATTGATTATTTACTTTCTGGCGTTATGAATTTGTAAAGTATAATAGATTCCATTTATTACATTAAAGTGATGTTAAATTGGTTGGATGCTAACTTCTTTATTTCCCTTCCATGAAAAAAAAATTGAGATGAGATGGATATTATGATCGTATAACTGTGGATTACTTTTGTCCTAAACTTTTAAACTAAGCCGTTTAATATTCCATAATAGGCTATACAATCAAGTTTGAACGAATATTTTAGCAGTAAAACGAAATTAATTGTGATAAAAATCAGCCACTACGCTCACACGTCACGTAAGGGGATGAAAAGGGTGTTTTCCTTCACGTTGTCTCGTATCTCTTACAGAGAAGAGAAAGGATATATCTTTCGTGTTATTTTAGGGTTTATGTAGCTATCTTATCGGACGACATTATACCAATGATATGTTCAACAAAATTAATAAACATGACAGACTTTATCTTGAAGTCTACTAATGAAAATAATTTTTATAAGAATTCCGCAGGGTACCGGGCTAGATTAGCTACCTCCACCCCTCCCCATATCTTCCTGTGGGAAATATTCCATCAAGTGAGAAAGCAGCGCTTTCTTAGTGTTGTTTATGGTCGCCTAGACTTTAGAAAATTTTAATGTTTATTCAAGACATCCCAAAACACTAAAAGACAAAAACAAAAAGTTTAAGGAAACATATAATATTATTAAAAAAATTAAATCATGAAATTGAATTCAAACAAATAAATAAGTATAAAAAACGCACTAAAACTCTTTGAATTTATATAACTGGCAAAATACCAATTTTCATTTTGCAGAAGCTTTAAAAACTGATATCATGTATCGTTATATCAGTACTTCAGTACTATCAGTACTTCAGTACTAATATTATAAATGCGAAAGTAACTCTGTCTGTCTGTCTGTCTGTTACGCTTTCACGCCAAAACTACTGGACCGATTTGAATGAAATTTGGTATGGAGATAGTTTGAGACCCGGGAAAAAACATAGGATAGTTTTTATCCGACTGCGCAAAAAGAGGTTAATGTTTTCACGCGATAACTGACATACGCGCGGGCGGAGCTGCGCCCGGAAAGCTAGTAGTTAATCAATCTTAAAATACTGAGCCTTAAGATGCCGAAATTGGGATCATTTGAAGCAGTGATGGCTCAGTGGCTTTGGCTATGGACTGCCGCGCAGCAGGTCCATGTTTTGAATCCCACCGCGGGCTTGAGCTTCACCGCATGGTGGAAGGGCATTTTTGCGAATGCCCGCCTGGCTAGCGACCACCCACAAGTTGAAAATCTGTCGCCAAGCAACTAACGGGGTATCCGGCAGCCTTCCTTGAGAGCCAGTCATTCTAGGTTAAGCCTGTTAACACCTTCGATCACATCATCACTTACTATCACGTGAGATTGTGGTCAAAGGCTTAACTATCAGCTATAAAAATAATATAAAAAAAAACATTTACCTATTGATTTGCCAAATCGGGTATTATGTATTTTCACCCCTATTACGTACTTTTTATGAGTTGCGATTCACACGTTTCAAGAGACGAGAGAGAGATTTTTTTTTAATGTTTTTTTTTATTCTATATAGGTTAGCCTTTGACCTATCTCATCTGATGGTAAGTGATGATGTGAAGATGTTATTCAGGCTAACCTAGAATTACTGGCTCTCAGCTGCAGGAATACACCGATAGGTGCTTGGCGACAGATTTTCTACTTTTCTTATTGTCACGGAACAAGCTCGAGGCCCACCTGATGTTGTCTCCTAACATCGGCCTATAACAGATTGCACTGCGCCCGTCACTTTGAGACATAGTTGTTCAGCCTTACTAATAAAAATTCGCCTGCACATCTGTTAAATCGTTGTACAGTTACACAATGAATAGCAAGTGAATAGCGCTAAACACGTGTCAATCCATTGTTTGACTAATAAACTTTGTAGAGGCGGTGGGTAGTTACACAGATGTATAACGCTTTTTTATTTTTCGTCTGGCAACTTTTGAACAATTCGTTTAGAAATTCTTTTTGTCCAGACTATTCAAAGTATTTTCTTTTAATTTAGTTCGCTAATTATTTATATTATACATACAATTAATTGTTAGGGCTTCCGTTTTTATCAAACTATGATGTATTTTTTAGATTATGTCCAAAATACGTTGATTTTTTTTTTGGAAGAGAAGCGGACAGCAAGTTTCAGAACGGATGAATTAAATGGAAAGAAATGGTTAAGAAAAAGAAGTGGAAAAAAAAGTTCAGTAAAAAATGGATCTACACATTCTTTACAATGTTTTTGATTTCTTTGATTTTCCTCTTCTATATGCCATTGGTCAAATATGTGGAAATAATATATGTAATCCATTCACAAGCAAAAAATTAATTTCTTAAAAGAACACGTACGAACGATTCACTATCACAGCAACAAATGCAAAGCTAGCGAATCAAAGAGTAGAATAATTATACCGTGAAGCGAATCTACAACGCAGAATACTACCTAGATACAAATTCGACAATAGTTACTAGGCTTTGACAAGCTCCGATCATCTGTTAATAGTGAAGTCCGCCATTTTAACCCCGTATACGTCCGTTAAACAAGGGTCCCTGGCTGTGTAAGGAATGCATAGCCCTAAGTGGTTTTGTAACATCTGTATAACAACTGTATGCAACGTTTAAATCAGAAATATTGTTATTGGTCAGGTTTTGTGTTATACAATGTTTATACACTGTGGTTAAAACTTTATTAGTAAGGCTGGTTAAGTCTCACGTGCCTGTAATTTCACTGGCTCTCAAGCACTGCTGCCGGAATATACCGTTAGTTGCTTGGCGACAGATTTTCTACTTGAGGGTGCTCGCTAGCCAGGCGGGCATTCGCAAAATGCCCTTCCACCTTGCGGTGAAGCTCAAGCTCGTGGCGGCATTCAAACCATGGACCTGCTGCGCTGTAGTCCATAGCGAATGCCACTGAGCCATCACTGCTTCAAAAAGAGTAGTCGAGAGATGGTTACAATTGCATGTCTTTCATTCGGTTGAAATTGTGTACATTTGTGTACACATCTAATGATAATTATAAACAATTTATTTGATTTTTGTTTCCAGCAACTGTATATCTATTAGGTACACTGAACTTTTAATCGTAACTTGTCCGTGAAACACCCTACAAAAATTGCTTGATAACTCTCCACCTAAACAATGTTAATGATGCGTGGGCATAAGTTATTAATTATTATATAACATAGCGACTTTTATGTATAGACTAAAAAGCCACAACAGGTGAGTCCATGTGATGTATATTAAAACCACTTTGCCGTGAGCAGTACTCTTTAATATAATTAGATATCTTACTAGAAAACTTTTGCACTCCAATTATTTCCTGAATCCTTGGTTACTCTTACTCAGAGCAAATTAACATATTACTTACAAATTACAATTATACACATATGTAATCGGATACCTTCTCGAACTCGAACAAAACTTCAAACTTACACGTGGGACTTTACCCTTAGATCTGTCATGAAGTTTTGCCAAGATATGAAGTAAATTTTGTGTAATTATTATCTCACACTGGTAACGGTACATAATTATGTTAAATGATACGAATTCATTACCATTTTGTAGCACCTAATAATTAGTTTTAATTGGACAACAAGCTACGACTTTACACAAATACTATATACTTGTACCGGGGATGAAGGAAACAGGCAGTCCTTGATGTTTATAAGTACTTCATGGCAAAGTGATGAATGGGCATGACTGGTAATTGTATTTTTAAATAGGGCGTGCTCTTAAAGGTATGTTTCGAGAGCTGTCACTGTTGAGAGCCACATCTAGCCAAGCCTTCTTAACATTTTCGAACACACTATCACTTACCAACAGGTGAGATAGTGGTCAAAGACTATCAGCTATAAATAGATAAATAAAAAAAACCGACTTCAACACACAAAAGTGTGAAATAACTTGTTGAAGTCGGTGCAATGGTAATTCAAAAGTACCTATTATCACAATATTGCCTGGTATCGACTTCGACAAGTTATTTGAGAATTTTGAGTGTTGAAGTCAGTTATATATTTAGGTTAAAAAAATATTTCACTCTTTTTAGTGACCGTTGCTGGCTACTTACGGGATCGATTGTAATTCACTGTCCGACCATATCATCAAGATGGGAACATATTTTTCAGTTATTGGGGTGTAACTCAAAAATGGCTTAATCAATTTTGATTCAATTTAAATGAGATCAAACGACAAGCATCAGCTTTCAAATAAACAATAATTATCAAAATCGGTATATTCAAAAGTTCTGATTTAACAAACATAAAAAATACACACGAAATTAGAACCTCCTCCTTTTTTTGAAATCAGTTAAAAAACACAGAATATCAAAAAGAAAAAACATAATATTTAAAAATCCACGAAATCACACAGAAACATCGAATCCGTCGTTTCATTAAGCTTTGAATAAAAAATACCCCTAAAAATTATAAATCTTGTTGAGTTATAATTATCTATAGCAAATACACGGATAATTCCAAGAGTCTTGCAAAAAAATAACATCAGCTGCCAAGGCTTCATATTTTCTGTACAATATCAACAAAGAAAATTACGTAGATATGCAAGAAACTGAAAAATTCTGTCTTTCGCGAAAAAAACTAGACACTTGGAGGCACTTTGCTAAGTAGTCGGTATTAATTCATCTTTTGCATTGTTTTCCTACAGTATTTACACGGATTGCAACCGTTCCTCCAACAAACAAATAAAAAATGAATCACCTCGTTTTATTTTAGTCCAAACGCAGGTAGCTGTTAATAAATGTCCGCTATCCCCATTCTTTAACGGGACATCCAGGGATACTCAAAAGCGCCACCGCTATATGGTAGATATTCCATTGACCCGAACAAAGCGATTTACTTCTTCGTTCATTATACGAACCGCCAGGGAATGGAATACCCTGCCTGAGTCTGTGTTTCCGGTTAAGTACAATATGGGGGTCTTCAAAACCCGAGTGAACAGGTATCTTCTGGGTAAGCGCGCTCCATCATCGACCACATCATCACTTAACATCAGGTGAGATAGTGGTCAAGTGCTACCCAATTCAGTATAAAAAAAATATGTTTTTTTACATTGATTGAAATATATAACGCCTATGCCTCCATATGAATGGCAACCAAGCATGCCACTTTATAATGCAGGGCTTCCTAGGACATTTTCTTGAAAGATGAGTTCGTTTCATGTTTCAAAATTATTCAGACTGCATTCATATACTTTTAAAATAGATTCACGAAATGCCTGCTAGTCAGAGACTTCTCTTCAGCAGAGACAAGCCCATATGGTTGACCCATTGGGCATCTTAAATTGACCCCTTTATTCTTTGCATTTATTGACCAAACGTCAGCAGACAAATAGTTCTCAAAATGAGCGACCGGAATCCCCAGTTTAAAATATTTCTAGATTCTCTTTGGTGTTAGCTCATCCACCGTGCAAATTCTCGAAGGGCACAACAACCTTAGTTACTCGTGAACTTCCTCGGCGGCGCCCGATTCCATATTCCATTAGTGAATATGTTTTCTTGATTCTACAGCGCTTAGAGTGGTAGCACTGGAATCTCCGGTGCCGCACCATGTTGTTATATGACGGCCCTTTCTAGTTACCTGGGTCCATTCCAGAGTAATTTGCCGATCTAAGGGTAGGCAATTTCAAAATTCTGTGAATGCAGTCTTACGTATATTTAGAAATAAAATGAAGTTTTCTTTCAGGGGAATGTCCTATCTTTATTATTTACTTCCTCTCCGCGTGGCATAGCCGTGGGGTGGGACGCTCTGTATAAAATCATTAATGAATTCCTCTTTTCTTGAAATTAGGTAATAAATACATCACCTAGGATATAATTCTTCCTTTTCCAACGGGGTTGATTTTTGAAACATATTTCACAGATGGTTATGTATATTATTTTTTAGTTCTCCAGTTATTTATGCTTTACCTGGCAGGTACATTCTTTCTATGAAGGACGAAAGATCTAGCTGAAACATTCACGTTATTCTGGTTTAACTATTTTTTCTAAGATTCAATTACCCTTAAAATGGTTTTTGTACATATAAGTAGCCGTAAATGAAAGTGGGTAAAATTTGTTAAATCAACTTTTCTCAAATAAGTTCATCTTAAACAACTACATAGATGTAAAATTATTAAGTTACATATAAACATATCAGACTCTAAAATGTCATTAATTGAATCTCACTGCAATAAGGAATAAAAGTTCCCACGATTTCATTAATTTAATAAAATTCCTTTAAATGTTTTTTTTTATTTGTGATAGACATTTAAGAATCTTAGCTCTAATCTCTCAGGATTACTCAGAAATACCTATATTCTTATTTCAAAACATTCTGGTGCAATATTTTTTCGTGCATATCATTTACCTAACCTAAATAACAAACATCTAGCGACATCTAGTTGGACCAAATTTGGCAGTCCCCATTGCGAGAAGGTATGAGTACCCGCTAATTGGTGATTTTAAAGATCATGCCTATATCGAAGTCATAAACATAACTCACTGAGATCATTAACCACGTTGTAATACCATTGAATATTTACTCTCTGGCGTTATGAATTTGTAAAGTATAATAGATTCCATTTATTACATTAAAGTGACGTTAAATTGGTCGGATGCTAACTTCTTTATTTCCCTTCTATGCCAAAAAAGGGAGATGAGATGGATATTATAATCATATAACTGTGGATGACATTTTGTCCTAAACTTTTAAACTAAGCCGTTTAATCTTCCATAACAGGCTATACAATCAAGTTTGAACGAATATTTTAGCAGTAAAACGAAATTAATTGTGATAAAAATCAGCCACTACGCTCACACGTCACGTAAGGGGATGAAAAGGGTGTTTTCCCGCACGTTGTCTCGTATCTCTTACAGAGAAGAGAAAAGGATATATCTTTCGTGTTATTTTAGGGTTTATGTAGCTATCTTATCGGCCGACATTATAACAATGATATTGTTACGGCGCAAGGGCTCGAACAATCTATAAAAATCCAGCGTCAGTAAACAAGTAAAATAAATCAAAAATGTACCTACTCTTCACACAAAAGGTTATAAAAAAAAGGGTCGCTTTTGTTCTCTGGCAACTAGTAAACAACCACAGTATAAGTAGTAGTTAGTTTCGTGAAATTTAATACAAAAGTTGTTTACGTTAAGCAAGGGCTGGCTACTTACGGGATCGATTGTCATTCACTTCACGACTATATCATCAAGATAGGAACATATTTTTCAGTTATTGGAGTGTAACTCAAAAATGGCTTAATCAATTTTGATTCAATTTAAATGAGATCAAACGACAAGCATCAGCTTTCAAATAAAAATAATTATCAAAATCGGTTCACCCAGTCAAAAGTTCTGATTTAACAAACATAAAAAAATACAGACGAAATAAGAACCTCCTCCTTTTTTTGAAATCAGTTTAAAAGCACAGAATATCAAAAAGAAAATCATAATATTTAAAAATCCACCAAATCACACAGAAACACCGAATCCGTCGTTTCATTAAGCGTTCAATAAAAATTACCTCCAAAAATTATAAATCTTGTTGAGTTATAATTCTCTAGCAAATACATGGATAATTCCAAGAGTCTTGCAAAAAAAAAATATCTGCCAAGGCTTCATATTTTCTGTACAATATCAACAAAGAAAATTACGTAGATATGCAAGAAACTGAAAAATTCTGTCTTTCGTGAAAAAAACTAGACACTTTGAGACACTTTGCTAAGTAGTCGGTATTAATTAATCTTTTGCATTGTTTTCCTACAGTATTTACACGGATTGCAACCGTTCCTCAAACAAACAAATAAAAAATGAATCACCTCGTTTTATTTTAGTCCAAACGCAGGTAGCTGTTAATAAATATTTTTTTTACATTGATTCAAATAGATAACGCCTGTTCCTTCATATGAATGGCAACCAAGCATGCCACTTTATTTCTACCTACCAACAAAAAGCGAAACGTTTTCATTCTGGCTATACACAATGTATAGCCTGAAGAAGTAGTTAAAATTTTCACCAAACGTAATTTTTTGCAATCTTAAGATTTTAAAAGGATAGCGGCTTCAAAACTTCTCATTGGTTAAAATTGATCAGAGCTTGTTTGCCGTCAGACAGGCATATCCTCGTATCATGTATGTAATTATCGAAAATATATTATATTATTACCATTCGTGCTATTAGAGAAAAACCTGAATATCGTAACTTGCAAAAGCTGGAAGTGCTACTGACCTAGTTAGAATGAATTTAGATTTTATTGAAGAAAATAACTGTTTTATAATCTTTTTCTTGTGTTGTCTTCGTATGGAATTAAGCGATTATTAGGGACACTTAATCATTTACACTGCCGCTCGAATGAAAGCTTGGATCTTATCTCCTCTCACCGATACTTCTCTTCCATGTATGCCCTTGGATTATTTACTATTGCAAATCTTTTTTATTTATTTATCTAAATTCATTTCAACAGTCATAACCTCCATTGTTGAATCAAAGCCTCCCCCATTAAGATAGGCTTGCGATAATCCTCACCCTTGGCAACGATCTTGGGGATCACAGTGCAAGACAACAACTTCCAGAAGGCGCTTTTAAGATATACCAGAGGGCTCACCCTCTGGTATTTTCCCTTCGTCATCTCATACGCCTCCCAAATAAGAGGTATAAAGTTTAATTCTCAATACCACTCAATAATACAAATTAAATACAAGTTGGAGCTGTGCATAAATATGATGATTTTGAAAGACGCTGCACTTTAAAATTTTATTCAAAAATAGTTAAGGACCATTTACAGTATTTTTTGGTCTACTTGGTCATAAGTAAGTGATAATGTGATTCAAGATTATATCAAGCTTGGCCTACATTGTGAACTAGGCTCAAGGACCGGAACACACGGCGATATAATTGCTTTTAGACAGTTTATTTTTTTTATTGAGGGAGGCAAAGCTCAGTACACCAAATGTGTACTACTATGTGAGGCTACTATGCTATGTGAGGGAAAGTAAAGCCCGTGGTAGATTCCAATTTACAACTGCGAGTGGTCACAAATCTAGTTCACTACCAACTGAACTAACACAGCTTGCTCACTCCTAAAGCGTAGAATTCGTAAAGTACTCCGAAGCAAAAATAAAATAAGAGGTATAATTACTGGCCACAAACTGACTGGTTGAAGCAAAAGTATTAAACAATATAACGTTAATAGAATACGAATAAAAGAAAGAGTTAACTAGATAGTTAGCTCTTTCTTATGACATTGCTAATAGATATTAGCAATGTCATATTTATACCGTGCCGCAGTAATGTCAAGTTAACATAGAAATAATTCACCACATATCATTCTGTAATTTCAGAAATTACATACTCACCTTGCTCACAGCTTACACAAGTGTTAGTCTCATCATCTTCAATGATTTGGGTTAATATGATTGGGATCGTTCAGTAAGTGCCTACATATAGCTTAATATGCATAAGGTCATGCCAATGATGCGTATAAAACCGTCCTAACCGTTACTTACATAAAATTAACTCCAATCTAAAGGATGGATAATCTCAATCGACCGATCGATCATTCATAGCAAAGTTAGAGCCATGAAGGCCTTTCAGGGACATGACCTTCAGTAATGAAGTACACGACCAAGAAGAATAGCAAAGTTAACTGTCGATACAGTATCGTCTTTGCTAGTAATTGAGCATCTATCCGCCAGCAATTTTAGGTAAATTATAATAAATCAATCAATTGCGATCCTGTCAGATGCGACTAGTTTTGATAGAACAAACACAAATTATTTATAAAATATACTTTGTGACGTGGGTGACCCTTTCGGCTAGCTGGCCTGGGTCCCTCGTCCAGGTGGATGGTCTTGCTCCTTCCCGCGGTCCTCACGGTAAGAGATGGATCATCCTATTGGAATTGTCTATTAAGGGGGATGGTCCAAGGAAACGCACAATAACAGGTTAACATAACATAAATATGTATTTCGGGTACCACAGAGGTTGCTTAGGGCATCTAGATAAACCTTAACTTATCCTGAGTTTACATTAAATGGTTATCTACGGTGTGGCGAACTCGGGGACGTCGCGGTCGCGGTGGGAACTCTAACAGGAGCGCGACGGCCTGCGAGGAGAAACGCGTATGACGGGTTCGCGGGTAACGGCGGGCGGCGGTTCGTTTAGTAAATACGGGAGTGCGTCGGGAGATTCGGGAACGAGGGCCTTGCAGCGTGGGCGAACCACTGCGCACCGGTTACCTCCGGGAACGGGGATCGGGATGAGGTCCTTTGCAGCGTGGGCGAACCACTGCGCACCGGGTACCTTCAGGTTAGGCAGGAACGGGATTGGAGATGAGGGCCTTGCAGCGTGGGCGTACCACTGCGCACCGGTTACCTCCGGGAACGGGGGTCGGGATGAGGTCCTTTGCAGCGTGGGCGAACCACTGCGCACCGGGAACCTCCGGGAATAGGGATCGGGTTGAGGTCCTTTGCAGCGTGGGCGAACCACTGCGCACCGGGTACCTCCGGGAGCGGGGATCGGGATGAGGTCCTTTGCAGCGTGGGCGAACCACTGCGCACCGGGTACCTCCGGGAATAGGGATCGGGTTGAGGTCCTTTGCTGCGTGGGCGAACCACTGCGCACCGGGTACCTCCGGGAACAGGGAGCGGGATGAGGTCCTTTGCAGCGTGGGCGAACCACTGCGCACCGGGTACCTCCGGGAATAGGGATCGGGTTGAGGTCCCTTGCAGCGTGGGCGGACCACTGCGCACTGGGTACCTCCGGGAACGGGGAGCGGGATGAGGTCCTTTGAAGCGTGGGCGAACCACTGCGCACCGGGTACCTCCGGGAGCGGGGAGCGGGTTGGTGGGGAACACCAGGGTAGGGCGATTTGATGGAGGCTCTGCGAGCGGTCCGGTGAGTGTGCCGGTCACACGTCCGTTCACCGCGGGAGCCTCGAGCAAATGCCACTATTCGCGGGCCGCGCTGGCTTATATAGCGTACGTGTTATCGCGGTTATGCTTGTGTGCGTGCGATGCGGGTGGGCTCGAGCGCGTCGATCGTCGGTGCTGTAGATAGGTAGGTATGTATCGTCCCTGTGTCCGTCACACCCTCCTTCCTTCTTTGGAGATTTTTACCTGGGGAAAAATCACCGTTTTAAGTATGTTCAAACAAAAATATACATAAACCTTTACTATGCAACAGTGTATATTATGGCAAATATCTGGTAAAGTATTCGGTATGTTTTATTATATCTGAACTACATGTTCCATCCTATGAGTATATCTATTCTTACATTACGGAGCGTTGACGAACAAAGTTATTGAGTTATTTTTATCTGTATTTTATACATATACAGGTACAGGTTACATGTCCTATGTAAACCCGTCTAATACTATGGCTTTTATTTAAGCGTTTTCCTGGTAAAAATGTTAAACCCCGTGTCGCTATATAAAATGTATGTCTTGTATTATAGTCTATACTGTAGAATATCAATTAGACGCATTCCGGTGTGGTTTAATGTTTTCACCAATTATAAAACAAAAAACTATAATCACTATTAAATCTGATTAAACAATTAATATTATTTGTTTCAGGCGGTATAAATATATAAAACGAAATTATATGTTTCTGGTATCTTGTAGATTATATATTACGGGTGATTTCTTTGAGGTGACCGCGTATGGTCCGGTATATTTAGGTGCTAGTTTCGCGCAGAATTGTTAGCTGGAGTCGGATAATATGAAGTTTTTTCTTAATACTTCCTGTCAGATCTTGGGTTGCCATTCTTTTTTGTTTTTATCGTAATGTTTCTTTTGATATTCTGGTGTAGTTTTTTGTTTTTGTCTTCCGATAGTATATATGTATCCATTTGATGATCGGGGTAGGGGTCCTATGAGATCTGTTGACACCACGCTCCATGGTGTTTCTGCATTATTTATATGCATGAGACCTGCTTGCTTCTGTTGGGGTTTTTTATTTGCTTGGCAGGTTGTGCATTTTCTTACATATGCACGTACGTCTCTGAACATACCGGGCCAGTAGTACCTTTGTGCTACTTTGTTTAGTGTTTTTGATGTACCTAAATGGCCGGCTGTTGGTGCGTCGTGATTGGTTTTAAGTATGTCTTCTATTTCGTTCTGTGGTACACATAGTTTCCATTCTGATGATGCCTCTAGTCTTGGCCCATATGCGTGTTGTTTGATTTTCTTGTACAATTTGCTGTTTTCTATTTTGTATTCTGGATTGTTTGGTTGGTTTTGTATTTGTTCTATTCTTTTTTGAAGCCAGTCATTTTTGTTTACTACTATATTTATTATTTCTTGTCGGTTTATGTAGCGTGGGCTGGTTTCGCATTCTTCTGTTATGACTTTCTGTAATTGTTCTGCTTCTTGAGCTGGTAACGGCGGATCTCTGTCATATCGCTCTGATTGCTTGGATTCGGTATTTGTACTTATAAGTTTTCTTTCTGGTGTTTTTTCTTGCCTTTCATTATTCTGGTTTGGTGTCCATTGTACACTCATTCCTATTCTTTGCATTATGTCCATGCCCACTATGACGTTTGTTATATCTGGATGGTGTAGCATCTGGTGTATGAAATCATTTGTTCCTATGTTTATTTCTATGGGTAAGGCTTCTTTTATTTCTATTTGTGCCCCATTTGCAAGTATGGCTGTTTCTTCAACCTTCTTTGGTTTTAGATTTCTCTTTATGAATTCTTCATATATGCTTTTGTTCGCGTAAGATCTCGTAGATCCCGTGTCTATTAATGCATTGTATTCTTTTTGTAGCACTGTGATTTTTATGTACGGTCGGATATCTTTCTGATTGTCACAGTTTCTGATTAAAGATCCAACATTGTGAGTTACTCGCTTGCAACATTTTATACTTTGTACGCCGAGCCTGCCACATAAGCTGCAGAATAGAGTCTTTTTCCCTCTACAGTCTCTCATTGAGTGACCTGGTTTTCCACAACTCCAACAACATTCTTTTTCGTTATAATTGTAAATATATTTTGCTGTCTCGTCGGGTCGGTTTTGGTCCCTAGGCTTCCACTTCTTTTGAATTATTTCAGGACTTTGATTTTCTATCCTTTGGGCGTACTGAGGTTTTTGCTTAAACCTATCTTCGTACTCGGTCTGGCGTTCTGCTGATATGTTTTCGTAGTCATTCGCTAATCTTATCAACTGTTGGACTGTATTGAATTCATTATGCTTAATGTAATACTTATATTTTGAGCACATATTTTCGTAAATTATCTTCAGTTCTTCGTCTTCCGGCATCTTGCCATATCGACGCATTAATGTTTGTATTTCTATTAAGTAATCTGTAAACTTTTGGCGGTATCGTTGTTTTTTCGTTATTATTCTTCTTAAAAGTTCACTTTCTTGTTCGCGGGCTAAGAACGTGAGTTTGAAACATAAGATAAACTCACTCCAAGATTTAAACGACTTCTTGTTATTTCGGTACCATAACACGGCCTTGCCTCTCAGGAATCTGGGTATCACTTTTAGCACATTTTCTTTTTCCCTACCACTTGATTCTATTAGATCCTCAAGTCTCTCTAGGAACTCGAGTGGATCATTCTGTGTATCAAAATGTAGGTTCCGTTGTTCTATGTCTCGTTCGTTCTGATATGAGTAGCCAGACGTGTTTGGATTGTCGTTCTTTTCGGGGATATTCACATCCCCATCCGATAGCGACATGGTATCTTTGTATTCGGTTTCTGCTTCGCTGGTATTGCTGCCATGTGTCGACATCGTGGCTGTATTACGGTTCGGTTCCGGATCTGCTTTTATTGCCTCTGCAAGGGTATGGCGTAATTCTCTGACGGTCTGATTTTCCGTTTTTAAGTTTCTCTTTATGCACTCTTGTTCTAACTCGGTTTTCTTCAGGTTGTAAATCCACGACGTTTTATCCGACATTGGGTTTTAATTTATTTATAAACCGGGTCCAGGGGCCACTATGCTCTCGTGGGTTTAATTTGGGTTTTCTCCTAGTGATATACAATCTATGTGGTTTCCTTAGACTCCCCTAGGATGGGTTTTTTCGTTGGGCGCCACTGTGACGTGGGTGACCCTTTCGGCTAGCTGGCCTGGGTCCCTCGTCCAGGTGGATGGTCTTGCTCCTTGCCGCGGTCCTCACGGTAAGAGATGGATCATCCTATTGGGATTGTCTATTAAGGGGGATGGTCCAAGGAAACGCACAATAACAGGTTAACATAACATAAATATGTATTTCGGGTACCACAGAGGTTGCTTAGGGCATCTAGATAAACCTTAACTTATCCTGAGTTTACATTAAATGGTTATCTACGGTGTGGCGAACTCGGGGACGTCGCGGTCGCGGTGGGAACTCTAACAGGAGCGCGACGGCCTGCGAGGAGAAACGCGTATAACGGGTTCGCGGGTAACGGCGGGCGGCGGTTCGTTTAGTAAATATGGGAGTGCGTCGGGAGATTCGGGAACGAGGGCCTTGCAGCGTGGGCGAACCACTGCGCACCGGTTACCTCCGGGAACGGGGATCGGGATGAGGTCCTTTGCAGCGTGGGCGAACCACTGCGCACCGGGTACCTTCAGGTTAGGCAGGAACGGGATTGGAGATGAGGGCCTTGCAGCGTGGGCGTACCACTGCGCACCGGTTACCTCCGGGAACGGGGGTCGGGATGAGGTCCTTTGCAGCGTGGGCGAACCACTGCGCACCGGGAACCTCCGGGAATAGGGATCGGGTTGAGGTCCTTTGCAGCGTGGGCGAACCACTGCGCACCGGGTACCTCCGGGAGCGGGGATCGGGATGAGGTCCTTTGCAGCGTGGGCGAACCACTGCGCACCGGGTACCTCCGGGAATAGGGATCGGGTTGAGGTCCTTTGCTGCGTGGGCGAACCACTGCGCACCGGGTACCTCCGGGAACAGGGAGCGGGATGAGGTCCTTTGCAGCGTGGGCGAACCACTGCGCACCGGGTACCTCCGGGAATAGGGATCGGGTTGAGGTCCCTTGCAGCGTGGGCGGACCACTGCGCACTGGGTACCTCCGGGAACGGGGAGCGGGATGAGGTCCTTTGCAGCGTGGGCGAACCACTGCGCACCGGGTACCTCCGGGAGCGGGGAGCGGGTTGGTGGGGAACACCAGGGTAGGGCGATTTGATGGAGGCTCTGCGAGCGGTCCGGTGAGTGTGCCGGTCACACGTCCGTTTACCGCGGGAGCCTCGAGCAAATGCCACTATTCGCGGGCCGCGCTGGCTTATATAGCGTACGTGTTATCGCGGTTATGCTTGTGTGCGTGCGATGCGGGTGGGCTCGAGCGCGTCGATCGTCGGTGCTGTAGATAGGTAGGTATGTATCGTCCCTGTGTCCGTCACAACTTCAGCAAGATTAAACCGATTAATTATGGTTTTGCATGTCCCGCGGTGAAAAAAACAGATCGACATATTATGTATCTTCAACTAGCTGCGGTTTTACCCAATACTATTAAATAGTATAAAATAGCTGTACTTTTAACACATAATATAAATGTGTTAAAAGTACAGCTATTTTATGATAAAATTATTTTATCAAAGAGTATTCTTATCGTATCACAGTTTTATATATGGACGTCTATAAGTTTCAAGCGAGACCGAAACGAAACCACAAAGTACCCGAGCGCACGCTTCCAACATACATTATGCCTTGTGTGGGTTGCGGGCAGCTTGTTTATAGATTCAATCAAACGGGATTTTGGAATTGAATTTACAACATGTATCATGTATCTGAGATATACAGGGTTACTGATAATTCAACGTAGTCCCGTTAAGTAAGGATAGTAAATAACAGTAACAGTTTAAATGCTTTCAAGTAATGTTAACTTAACCTGAACGGTACTCGAAAGGTTTTTTTATCTAGGGCAATTATTGACTTTTTGTGAAAACGGTACTAATCACTACTAATCATTGGTGACTAATTACAACACCATTACTACAAATTGTAAAAAGTAAAATATACAGTATACAAAAAAAAAACAGAAAATAATAAAATGAGAACATTACCGTCGTGTACCTACAGTCCAAAAATGGTACTGGCTCAGAATGATACTGAGGGCAAACTTACAGCGCCGACTTTCAGCCAAAGCCTAAATCACACACAGACAAGTTAAGTAAAAACTATTAAGAACACATTGCGATAAGTATATAACGGGACTTAATCGCGGTTAAATCGTGTATATTATATACCTCGACGTTTCGAACAAGTTACATTGGTCGTGGTCACGAGCGGACTAAACAGGGCGTGTCAACGTCTTCAAGCGCGGGTATTTTTTTCAGCTACCCGCATTTGGTCTATATATGTATGGTCTCGCACCAAGCGCATTTTAACATAACCCTTGGATGATGTCAGTTTTGTGTGTCGAGGCTATAAGATAAAATACCCCGCCCTTCAGGACCTTGACCCTTGATGAAAGACTGTCCTTACACTACCGTTCAACAAATGGAATTCAGAGGTAATGACAGTATGGGTAAGCTAAGCTGCATATTATCCCTCAATTTGCGAACCACTTTAGCATTTATTTGTTTTGTTGCATTAGACACAGAAGTTAAGGTTTCTTCGCATCCCGTATAATACTGATTGCCACGGGCTGGTGTGAAAGAACCACATCATTCAGGTATTACACATATATATATATATACCAAATTTCATTAGTAGTTTTGGCGTGAAAGCGTAACAGACAGACAGACAGACAGAGTTACTTTCGCATTTATAATATTAAGTACTGATATAAGTATATATTTTGTGTTATTGTGACGAAATAAGCTCGACGCCCCCCTGATGTTAAGCGGACTAACCTCTGCCTATAACAGATGCATTTCTTCACTGACTTGTGAAGAAATGCATCTGTTATAGGCAGAATTGCACTGCGCCCGTCACCTTGATATATAATTACTGTTACGAGTAAGTCTCATGTACCTGTAATTTCTCTGACTCTCAAGAAATGCTGCCGGAACACACCGTTAGGTGCTTGGCGACAGATTTTCTACTTAAGGGTGGTCGCTAGCCAGGCGGGCATTCGCAAAACCTTCCCCCATGCGGTAAAGCTCAAGCGTGCGACGGGATTCGAACCATGGACCTGCTGCGCGGCATAGCCAATGCCACTGAGCCATCACTGCTTTAAGAGCCATCACACCGCATCGCCAAGTGTCATCTCAAGTAACGCCAGCAACGACTTGTTGTGAATTTTAGAGCCCCATTTCCGACAAGTAAAGCCACCTGTCGTTCCGATAAATTTTCCGCAAGATGCATACTGCTTCATGATTGGGTAAGATTAACTTGAGGTTACATTACTGATTATCGCGACTTAATGCATGAGTGGGTATATTCAGGTGGCAGTATTATACAGTTTACTTCTGGGCCGCAGTACAGTAGTATTGTATAAATATTTTAACTTTTCTTTGATCGAGAATAATGTTATTCATATTCAAATTCGAATTAATTTGTTTGAAAAAATAATTTAAATCCCGAAGCGGAAATTTCCGTGCAAAATATGCAAAAAACACGAGTACATGATTGCCCAAAATCTTCATAAGTTCGTTAGCTATTCCGCCACGCTACGTCACATTAATTCAAGTCACGGCGTAATTTCAGTATTCCATACTTGAAATTTTAATAGGAAGTTTGAATAAATATATATATATATATATATAAATATACTAAATTTATTATATGGATACTTTAATTGAATGGCTGAATATAGCGCAAATCATGTTTACAATGTGGAAAAGGAACTTACACGGTAATAATTTACCGTTTTTATTTAATTAATATTTTTTTATTTTATTATTATTAGAGTATATATTTCATTTATACAACTAATAGGTTCAATATATAATGTCATATTAACAACATTTAAATTATCATGTAATTTTATACTTGAGGAGTAGACCTACCGTAGAATTTCACAAATCTTCGGTCCTTACTCGAAACCGAACAGGAAAATGGTGTAAGCCAATATTACGATATCGTGTGGTAGAAATCGAGCCTCCATTCACCATTTATACAGGGTTAGTGTCTCGTTTCTTATGTTTTAGAAAATATTTAACGTTGTGGATATAGATCAGAATAAGGGCAAATAGAGAAAATATGGAGCTCAGGTTCAACGTACAAGCTACGAAGCGCATTAACACTATTCACACCGTAGGTATACACAATCCTGCATGTTAAGTAATATATGGTTTTGCGTTACCTTATTAAGTGTTGGCTCAATTTTTGTACCTATGTCAACAAACAGAGCCAAAGCACTTTGATGACCGGTTCCTATAACGTCAAAAATATTTTTTTTACTTACGATCAATTATTTTTTTGAACCGGCGTAAGTCGAAAGTGTTTCTATAGAATACTACTAGTAAGGTTATTTTCTCAGTGCTAATGGTAACTTAGATGACAGATAACCGGCTGTTATCATGGTATTGCTATGGCGACTACAAACACAACTATAGAAAGAGCGGTTGCTATGATGAATAATGAATATGATTGATGAATATGTTGGTGCTGGTTGATTAAAAGAACTGGGCACTAAAACTGCATTTTAAATTTATTTTTTGTTTTTAATGTGACTTAATCGGGACTACTTAGCTATGAGATCCAGAAACTCTGTGCAACCGTTTAGAGATCATCAGCTATTTGAAGAAGAAATGTGCGCAATTTCTACAGGTTTAATCGACTTGAAGTTTGATATCCAATTGGTGTTGTTTTAATTTAATATTATGTACCGAATCAACACGATTATACAGCAAAATGCATCACGTCTTAATTTAAAAAAATCAGAGTAAAGAAAGAACATTGCTTTGCTACATTGTACTGGGTGGCGCAAAAGTACTGGCACTAAAGAAAATATATTTTTTTTTTTATATGACATTTTCTGTCATTCTGTTGTTGAAAATTGTGTAGTGAACAAATGTAAAATACACTGAAAATAAACATGGACCGTTTTACTCCCCAAGAACGTGGAATAATTGTGTCAATGTTCTTACGGAATAATTCATCAGTGATAAGAACACAACGTGAATTTCGTCGACGATTTCCCCACCGTCCGGCACCGATTGGTCGCACAATTCGACGCTTTGCCACACGCCTTGAAGCAACTGGCTCAACATTGGATAGACCTAAGTCTGGGAGACCAAGAACAGGCCGTTCAGCTGAAAATATCGATGCTGTGCGCGAAGATGTGGAAGAGTGTCCAGAAACATCAACGAGGCGACGTGCCACGCAATTGGGCATTTCCAGACGGACCCTGCAGCGTATTTTGGTGAAAGACTTAAAGATGTTCCCGTATAAAACTCAAATGACTCATCAACTGCTGCCTGCTGACCACCGAGCTCGTCTAGATTACTGCCAGCGCGTCATAAACCTCAACCTTGAAGAGGATGATTTTCCTTCAAAATTGGTTATGAGTGACGAAGCGCATTTCCATCTCTCAGGGCATGTCAATAAGCAGAATACTCGGTTCTGGGGCACTGATAATCCGCGCATTATTCAAGAAACACCTCTACACCCACTAAAAGTTACTGTATGGTGTGGCATCTGTGTTGACAGAGTGATCGGACCCTATTTTTTCGAAGACGCTGGAGGCAATGCGATAACTGTCACTGGAGAACGCTACAGAACCATGTTACGTGAGTTTTTGATACCCAGTTTGGACGAATTGGGGAATGGAGCACATCTGGTTTCAACAAGACGGCGCTACGGCACACACAGCGCGCGACACTATGGACTTAGTGAGGGACGCTTTTCCAGGCCGAGTTATCTCTCGTTTTGGCGATTTGCCTTGGCCTGCAAGATCACCCGATCTGACCAGTCCAGACTTCTTTCTTTGGGGTTTTTTGAAATCTCGGGTGTATGTAAACAAGCCACAGACTCTCGCAGCTCTAAAAGAAAACATTCATCAAGAAATAACGAACATATCGCAGGAAGTGTTACGGCAAGTTATGCAAAATGTCATAAATAGGGCTCAAATGTGTATCAACTCTGGAGGTCACCATTTAAAAGACATCATCTTTAAATCCTAATGGTACGAAATTTAATGGCACAAATATACATTTAAAAAATCTAAATCTAGTTTTCTAATTTAGAAAAAATGTTATAGCTGAACCAGATAGGGTCTTTACTTTTGCGCCACCCAGTATATATATATTTGGCGTCTTTTGAGGAACTTCTCTTACACTTTGAACCTCAAGACGCCTGCTAAGTATGGATAACCCTCTTAATGGCGGAGGCTGTGTTCGGTAGTGGAAAATCCGGCTGATACAGTATAATATATATACGTCGAATTTTTTGAATAATACTAATCACGGGTAGAATCTCTTAAAAAGTATATAAGGACTATTTATTTAATATTTTGAAGCAAAGATGGCACCGCGGTAATAGCAACGGACTGCCATGACGCAAGTCCATGGTTCGATTTCCACCGCCGGCTTGAGCTTCACCGCATGGTGGAAGGGCGTTTTGCAAATGTGCTAGCTGCCACCCTCAAGTAGAAAATCTGTAGCCAAGCACCTAACAGGGTGTTCCAGCAGGAGTCCTTGAGAGCCAGTAAAACTACAGGCAACGAGATAAATACAACTGTATGTCTCAGAGTGACGGGCACAGTGCAAACTTCTGATGACGTAGGCAGAGGTTGGTCCACTAAACATCAGGTGGGATTCGCGCCTATTTCGTCACAATTAATTGAAAGAAAAATATAAACTGCCAATATAAAAACCAATATATTTATCATACAAGTTCAATGTAATCTTTATCAAAGCTACTTCCAACGCAGTAGGGACGTGTGGTAACGATAATGGTTTACATGCATAATGCAAGGTTACTTCTTCCTGTTTCGTCATTCGATGTGACAAGCTTCAGGACCATCGCCGTGACTTGTTATGGACCTGTGATGTTCTAACATAACCTTAAAAAACCTTCCTTATTTCCCATTTGAATAGGAAGTGTCCCATTTCATATGGAATGCGATGAGGATAATCATAAGTCGCCAATTTGGTGTGTTGTTTACAACTCTGATATGTCCATTTGTGATATGGCTAATGATTCCGCAACCTATTCTAAATTTTATACATGAGTTCGCATAAGGAAGTCACTCACAACACAAATAATAAGGGTCAATTTACAAGAATATTGTTCCACTATCAGATTATCTGTTAATTTCCAGATAATCCAGCAGAACTATACATATATATCCACAATGAATATTAAAGAAAAAAGTTTTTTTTTTATGCCTGATAGATTAGCCTTTGACCTCTATCTCACCTGATGATAAATGATGATGTGGTCGAAGATATTGTTAAGGCTGACCTAGAATTACTGGCTCTCAAGGATGGCTGCCGGAACACACCGTTAGGTGCTTGGCGACAGATTTTCAACTTGAGGGTCGTAGCTAGCCAGGCGGGCATTCGCAAAGTGCCCTACCACCATACTATAACGACTGCAATCCTAAGAAAACAACCGGGACCGACGGCTTAACGTGCCCTCCGAAGCACGAAAGCGCTCAGTAGTAATGTCACCAGCGGTCACCCATCCAACTCCTGACCGAGGCGGACGTTGCTGATCGATTCAGAATGGCTAAGCAAACTTCGCTACGAGCGCTTCAAAAGTTGAATTATAAAAAGAAAAATTAATACTTTGAGGCTCAATTCAAACTGAAGCGACAACATCCCGCAGCGCAACGCCCTACAGTTTCACTGTCAAACCATTTTCTACTTGGTTTCTATCACTAAAACGGTCGCTGTCACATCGGTTTGAATTGACCCTGAGGTTTGCGATAAACAACTGCCAAACTAGTGAGTCAGTGGTCAAAGGCAAAGGTTCATCTCCCTAGTTTGCAAGTAATGATGTAGCAACTAAAGGTAGCACTGTCAGCCGAGTCGACATAAGTATAAAGTGAACTATTTGGCCAATACTTGTGTACAAATTTTCCCTTATTGTACTGCGTATTGTGGCAGTCAAGATCATTCACTATATACTTCAATCATATTAAACATTTGGTCCGCGGGCCTCATGTGACCCAAGGCTGCCCATGGACAACAAGAATGTGGGGCGATTCCCCGATTGTGATCACTTCGAAGGTGAATTCGTCTTCAGAGAATAATTATTTGGATTAAAAAAAAAACCGAAAAAATGGTGTAAACTATGTTTTAAATTATTTTCCGTTACAAACTGATGTGATTCGCCCCCAATAGATCACACCAGAAGCTATTGAAAAGTTTTACCTGAAATACTTATAACTGAAATTCTCACTTCAACAAATTATTTTATTTTGAATTTCGAGCACTATATTTTTTATATTTGTGTAATTTTCAATGTGCCACAAAGAAACGGAATGAGGTGAGTATTATCTCATTATTTTACACATCCTCAAATAATTTCATATATTTTACAAACCTATGTATTATGTGGGTATATATTTAAAATTTAATCATCAATAATGGTAATTAATAACAACGAACAAGGCTAAGGTAAGAGCAACTTACACCAAAGAAACACGAATATTACTAGTTCTCTAGTTCTCGGATAATAGCAAGTAAAACTAAGCAGTCATTATAATAGATATTCATCTTAAATAAATTAATAATACAATCCGAATTAACATCTTTGTGGCAAGTTGCAGCCATTATAATAGTGTCAAATACTTAAATAGGTAGATTTGTTGGACGATAAATTAAACGGTTGCTGAGATACGAAACCACAAAAAGTGTTGAATATAGATCAAGTAGAGTATAAAAAGGGTGTTTCGTACTTAGTTATATATCTTTTTTACGAATGGTGATTTCAGAATAAATGTGAGGCTAATTTTAATCTAAAATTTAACCCAGTTACCCTCGATAGTGCTTATCCTTACAGAGATTTAGGTGGCAAGATGGTCACACATTTCATGATGGCCAGATTTCAGATGAGACAATTCCAAGCTGCGGCATGGGGAACAAACCGAGGACCTTGAGATATCAAAGCAATTCACGCCAATCCACCAATAAGGCTTCCCGAAGGACTTTTTTCTTTGATTGTCATATCTTGTATAATATTTTTACCTTGCGTTGGTCTGAAGGAAGCCGCTATGCTCCATACAAATCTGGAACTTAATTTTCGTGATGAATGGACTTAAAATGGGACTGTGAAGTTTTCAAGTGAACTCTGGTGCTAATTGGGTAACACCCAAGAACTCAAGACCCTATTGATTAAGGCTACCACCGCTATCATTGATTAATTGTGACCGTTAATATCAAGCAAATCTTGGCACTGAATTAATGGTACTAATCGAAAACATATAGGTTAGTAAGTTTCTTAGATAGACCAACCATCATCATCTCAAATAACTTGTATATTATGGTTCACACAATAGGTACATTTATTTTCGTATTTCTCAAGTACTTTGTTTAAATTACAGTTTTGCAGTTTCACATGGAACGTTGTCGATATTGACGGGTACAGGCCGTGCGAGTAGATTACGACACCTGATAACTTTCTTGGTGATACTTATTTTAGTCGAGTGTCAAATAGTCCTTATAAGATCGTAATGTTACTTTACACCATTAACGTTGACCTAAATTTACTTAACATATTATTATAGAGATAGTAACACTGTTTTTATATGTAAAGTCTAGCTATTGAACATTATTTATAACATTTGTTAGAAAGTGACTTTGTGGTCGTAAAATTTAGCAGTTTAGAGGCTTAGGATCATGCCAATGACCTTAAACCTCGTCTAGTAAGGCATGAGTGGCACTGGTAACAGCTCGTCCCTCGCAGCGCCAAAACTATATCTTTCAATTTAGAGAGCACCGTTCCAGTAAATACTTTTTTTTGTAGCGCTACATTTGATATATTTTTCAATGCAAGTATAAAGTCAATTAGTGAAATATGTTCAGAGTAGAAGGCAAATAAAATTGTCAAAATTAAGATATTTTTGATAATTCTATTCATCGAAAAATTTTCGATAAATCAAAAAATTGGGTTGGCGCTTTTGTGCAAGATGAAATGAAATAAATAGATTTGCGTGTATATGAATCTTAGCTTTAATATTAGAAAAGCATTAGGAGCTGAAATATCCCGGTAAACTTGATATTTATGAGACTGCAGCCTTAAGCCTTGAGGAGAAGGCAACGCGCTGGTAGCGGAGCATCTCTAGTCGTTGTTGACCAATCATTCATGTTAAGCAACGTTCAGATAGCGGTAAAATGCTCAAGCCTTTATTTTACTATCAAAAACTGACTCTAAATGATAAAAAAAATTGTAAGTTCGTGGCAGCGTTTTATCGAAGAATCTTTCTAAACTGTTAATTAAGTTGTAAGATTATCGATCTATGAAAAACCGGATTTTTCCGATGACAGCAAATATTATTTAACTTTATCTAAAATTCGCACAGGTTAAATAGATAATTCGTCGGCAATCATGTGTGCTGTAAGCTGTAAAATTTGATACAGTACAGGCTAAAATTTTAATAATAATAACAGTTTATTTTACCAGCATCAACATAGTTTACAATATAGCTTATAATGTACAAATAGCCACTGCTGTAGGATTCGCTGTTTCGAGGCAGATATTTTCTCTTCCCCCATATGTACATGAAACGTTACCTACTCAATTTCGGTCTATACATACACAATAATTCATAAGGATTATGTAGGTATGTGATGTATTTTTTAATGATACTTTATACATTAGCATCTAAATACATATGATTATAGATAATTGTATAGTTGTAGCTTTAAAATTAGTACTACGAATAGAGACTTGTGTAAACATGAGCTTTATATAATTAAACTGTGGGGTGCCGACCCGGGAAGAAATGGGAAGGTGACCTTCTATACTGATAGAAGGTCACCTTCCCATTTTTTCCCGTTAGAAAAGTGCGCCAAATAAGCAGCATGACACTTCTCACGTGGATATTAGTAGGGCGTTGTGGGCATTAGACGCACACCATGGCTATATACCTACCATCTATGTGCCTAGGGTTTCATACAATATGTTCTTGTGTTCTTGTCAGCGTAAACATTATTCGTAATACGTTCTTGTGATTTGTTCAGTGTGTTCGAGAAAACATTTTGTATGACCCTGAAACTGGGTCCAGTTAATGGCAATAGGCTTGTCCCCTATTACATGGGACCAAAATCTATCCATCGGCGATTAAGGGCGATTATGTATGTATATGATGATTTAAGAGTAACTGGGTCAGAGCTTTGCACAAAAATGTGTATACAATTGTTGCTTTGAGAGTGAAAGGTGAATCCACATATTCCCGCAGCTTTGTTATGAAGAAAATACTTGAGTACCAGCTGCGTTAATGACGTCATCAGTCTACGCCACTGCTCGAGATAACATATGAGCTTATCACGTTGAAACAAAATAGCGATATTTGTCTGGCGCAAAATTGAACGCCATAGGGTGAAATGACATCAGAATGAATCACCCGATCAAATTGGGACGAATTAACTCCGTGGATTAGGGCATATTATTTCTATTCATTACTTGCCATTCAGCGCGGAAACGCTGCAAGTGTAATGGGCACCTTTGCACCGGGAGAGATCAGGGGTGGGTTATTTGATTAGGCTAGTTTTAAGTTTGACTTATTATTATATTCTCATATATTAAATATGTTTAAAAGGTATCGTGCTTATAGATAAGTGTATTATATCTCATTGTAACAGACTTAGCAGAAATGTAATATAAAAATATTTCGATATTCATTACTTGTACAAAATGGGTATCAGAGTTTTATATAATAACTTTTTTTGTTGCGGATATGTTTAGAGATTATCTCACTTAGAAGGTAAAATATGATTTAGTCGAAAGCCAAGCTAGAATGGAACTGACACAAGGAAAGTGGTCAAGCCCTTTGTCATCCAAGTCAGCCTCAACAGTTCATTAAATACTTGGTGAAAGATTTTTTACTTGAGAGTGGTAGTTAGTCAAGCGACTATTTCCAATATTGTCTAGCAACATATGGTAAAGCTGCAGTTATAAAATTTAACATTAGACCATATCATCACTTACCATCACGTGAGATTGTGGTCAAAAGCTTAACTATCAGCAAAAAAAATATAAAAAACCACACCCGCAGATTCAAACCATAGTTCTCTTATATATAGCAGTTCATAGTCACTGCTACTTATTTTTATGACGGAATAAGCACACAAAGCGGAAGCCCACCTTGAGTTAAGCGGTGACCGCTGACTATAAGAAATGCATTTCTTCACAGGTGACGAATTGCACGTCGCCCGTCACTCTGAGACATGCAGATGTTAAGTCTCATATGTGCCTCTAATTTTACAGGCTCTCAAGCCTGCTGCCGGAACACTGTTAGGTGTTTGGCGATAGATTTTTTAAAATGAGAGCGGTAGCTAGCCATGCGAGCATTCGCAAAATGCCCTTCCACCATGCGTTGAAGCTTAAACCGGCGGTGGAGATCGAAGTATGGACCTGCGACACCGCATTCCATAGCTATTACTTACCGCTCGGCTATCAAAAGTGGAGAGGTAATGATTATCAGCGCCATCTTAGATTCGTTCCTTTATTATACCGCGTTATACATATATAATGTTAATAAATTTTCCATTGAACAATGCGTGATCAAAGTTTTCAGGCACTCGCAGACTACCACCAACGCTGATTACTACCATATTATTACGTTTCATGGCTTCACTTTACATTATGATATAATAACATGCGATTTTCAGCATAACTTTCATTCGATTGAACCTAATTTTCTTATGAAATGAAACTGGTTGATTCACGAATATCGTACATCAATAAAACATTATGATCGAAGCGTGGCGTGACGTCAGGTAAATTATATCAAGTGCAATAAAATGGCCGTTACAAAAACCGTACTAGCTATTGCCAATCAGCTGGTGCTCTTCTATATACTGCTGATAGGCTAGCCTTTGCCACTATCTCACCTGATAGTAACTGATGATGTGGTTAAAGATGTTTTTCAGGCTAACCTAGATTTACTGACTCTCAAGGACAGTTGCCGGAAGACACCGTTAGGTGCTTGGTGACATATTTTCTACTTTAGAGAGGTAGCTAGGTAGATGGGTATTCGCCAAATGCCCTACCAACATGCAATTGCCATCCTAAGACATCAACCGGGACCTACGTAGGCGGGTATCCGAAGTTCGGAGCATATGATATATATATTTGTTTACCTATTTTTATTTATTCGTATTCATTAGATTATTGCACACTTTATTAAGTACCTACCGTAATAAAGCGAAAAAAAGCAGCGTATATGGGTCTGGGTTTAGTAATGGGCATAGTAGGTATAGCCAAAAAATTTCGTTACTGGTTTACGTCTTCTATATTATGGGTCAACGAAAACCATTAGGTATATCTGTTCCAAAAGCTGACGAAATTCCCTTGTTATTTGATATGACACAGGAATTTATTTTCCACCCCGGCCCCCTTTTACTGATTGAATGAATAACTTGTTCTGCGCAAAAAGTTGCTTCTTGATAAGAGTAACAAAAAGTTTTGTGATGTTTTCATGAAAAAATTCTCATGTATGAAAATTTCCCGTGGTTGTTAGACTATGCGTCTTATTGCTTTATTATATTCCATTTTCTAAGCAAAATATTGAAAAAAAAACATTTTATAACTGGTATGAATATTTTAAAGGTTTTTGTATTAAAATATTGTGCCCTCTTCTTTCTCAAGACCCCCGAGTATATATTGCGTAGATTTAATAAGAAAATATAACAAATGTTGCGGATGAGTGTTTAACGAGATTGTAATGGAACACCTTCCCAGATTTCAGCGCGTTGTTAAGCGGTGACCACAGCCTATAACAAATGCATTTCGTCACAAGTGAGGCCCTGCACACCGCCTATTACCCTGAGAAATACAGTTACGAAATTTCAGATGCCTGTAATTTCATAATTCCTTACCGGTTGAAAAAAAATACATTGTCTCGGTATAATGAAGCCAAACTTTCTAATACAGATTGCTCCCATCAAACGCTTCAGGTATTTAATCAAAATATCTCCGTAACTTTCATTTGTTTTGTCGAACTAAAAAGATTACTCTCTATTTTATTTTATTCAATTACTTTGATGAATGAATTTCATTACCTTCTTTTTTAAAAGAAATTAAATTTCAACAATTTGAAGAAAGTGGTCTTTATTCAACAGTGATGCTGATCGTTAACTTTGATGTATTTAGACTGACAATGATAATATAGTTAAAAGAAAATTTGCTGTTAGTCTCATTTGTTGGTACCTAAGCAATGTCGTCTAGATGTTAGCAGGTTAAGATCAGATTGTGAACTAGCTCTCAAAACCTGAAAGGAATACGCTCAAATATTTTATGGCATATTTTCTACTTGCGGGTGGTAAATAGCCCGACGAATATACGTGGCAAATTACCCTTGTAATAAATCCCGGGGCGCATTAATAAAAATGTTAACAGTAGCTTTATTCAAAATGTTCAAGTTATCAGGCAGTAACGGAAGAAGTGGCCATTGTGTTTGACATTCGAAAGATCCTGTAAATATTTTTTTGTATTTTCATTGGCTTAGGCATCCTTTTTTTCCATCTCTCTCAAAATCTCAGCCCTTATCACACAACACGAATTAGCTGTAGGAACAAACTTCTTGTTCGATACACTACTATCATCATCTGACTGGTACCAACCTCTTATTTGCGACAGAAAAAAGATCTTTGTTTCTTGAAAATTTTAGAAAATCAGTCTAGTTTGTTTCCACTTAATGAGATAATTATAGTAAGAAGGTACTGTGAGCCTCGCATTTTGTACTTGGGCTGAGACCGTAATCAGGATCATGCCTAGGGGGAATTAAAAGTAATTTCATTAACTAATTGTTAGGAATTCTTATGATTTAATTCCCCAAAGAGAAACATACCAATACGTTGTACTCATTTTGAAGTATTTTTAGCTTTTAAATACTGAGGTTTTTCAGTTCCAGTGTAGTGTTCCTGCTACGGTTTACGATCCAAATACATTAACAATCAAGATATTAAACAAAAACCAATATAAATATCAAGTTGCAATGGCCTCCTAAGTAAAACTGGTAAGTAGGATATAGGGGTAATTTACATGCAGCATAAATAAAAATTTTTTTGACGATATTTTGATAATACCGGGCTTAAATACATTATATAAAGCCTCACACTAATTTAAAACACAGATAATAACACAAAAAGCAGATTAATATATCACATATAATAAACATGTTGCTATTTGTTAAAAAAAGCCATTGAAAGGAACACTTTTGAACGTCTCTTTTCACACAATTCTAATAATACCTGCCATCAAAAAATAAATATGATGGTTAACCCTTTCGAGTTAGCAAAAAATTTTGCCGAAAATAAGTCTTGGATGTAATAGTTTTTTTATGTGATGAGCGGCAAACAAGCATAAAGCCCACCTGATGTTAAGCGGCTACCGTCACCCATAGACATCTGCAATACCATTAGTACTGTCAATGCTTTGCTGACCCTTATGGACTCTGTTAATCCCCTTTATATATAACCACATGTCATATTTATGAGGAAAGATCGAATAAGGAAGATCGTTCCACCATTTAACGATATGCGGTAAAAACGACCACTTGAAACGGACGGTGCGAGACCTCCAAGCCTGCAAAATGTGAGTATGAGTATTTTAAGACGGTGTCGAGACGTGCGATGGTAGAACTGGTTATGTGGAATAACGTTAAAGAGCTTGGCAGAGCATTCCCTACAGCTATCATAATGATGATGCAACATCAAAGGACCACACTAAAATTTCTGATAGTCTTTTCTAGTAGAAGCCAACATAGGTATTGATTGTGGTATCGACTCCCAGAAGTCGTTGAAGTTCTTTGACCAGTGTGTGTTCTAAAACATGTAAATATCGAAAGATGTTCCTTGACTGAAGATTGGGCAAATGCCCCACCCTAACTACGTCCACGACCTGCATTTCGCTTTGGGCAATTTTTGCCGCGTGACAACGGTTCCAGCCAAAGCTCAGTTTATTTTTCATTAGATCGGGAGTCTCATTCGGTGTCCTTAATTAAACAGAGTGTTACGGCCGGCTTAAATCTTACATGCAATACATACTGATAGTTTTTATAAATGTACGATCCATGATTTTTTCTCTGTATTGATCATTTACATTAGGTTTAGACGCTGTTTAATTTAGTGTAAAATAATGTCTTCAATAAACATTGGTATCACTTCTTATATCCTACCACGCTATGTATCTGTTCAATGTTGATATAAATTATTCTTTTACCTTTATTCATATCTCCCCACCGCAGGCTCAAGCTTCATCGCACAGTGGAAGGGCATTTCGTGATAATCTCCCACCAGCTAGCTACCACTCTCGAGTATAAAATCTGTCGCCAAGCACCTAACAGTGTGTTTCGGCAGCAGTTCTTGATCGCCAGTAAGTAATTATGAAATTACAGGCAAATTAACCTTAACAACTGTGTCTTAGGGTGATGCGAGGACTGCAATTCGTCATTTGTGACGGTAAGCATCGTTACTAGCAGAAGTTACCGCTTAACATCTCCTGATTCCATCACAATTCCATAGAAAAAAACTTAGTGTTAAGCAACCTCTGCCTTTCTGCCTCTGCCTGCATTTTGTCATAATTAACGAACTGCACTTTTTGTGCAAATTACCTAACCCACTGACACATTAAGTTCTTAAGTATTATGCGCCTGTAATTTCATGATATTGCTTGGAAATTTCTAAAGCGTACCTATGGAGGTTAAGTTACGTTACCTTTAAAAGCGTTAATATAATTTATTATCGACCCATATAAATTGTGTTTATTTTTGATATCTACAAAAAGGTACATACAACAACCGGGACCGACGGCTTAAAGTACCCTCCGAAAAACAGAAGCGCTCAGTAGTATGTCACTATCGGTCACCCATCGAACTAATGATCGCGGCGGACGTTGTTTTACTTAGCTGATCGATTAAGAACGGCTAAGCAAACTTCGCTACGAGCGCTTCAAAAATCTTATTTTCAAGTAATCCTCAATGTCAAAGTTCCAAATCCTTTGTATGTTAATTGAAGAGTTTTGCTTAAAAGAAACATTCAGTTTTTAACCAAAATTATTAAGATAAAATCTACGCCGCGCCGCTTCGCTTCCAAGATCAGTATTTCTTAAACTCGACACTCAAAATGCCGGTAACAAATTTGGCATACTTTATTTGTAAGTGAACCTTAAGGAACCTTCCATAAGTTTATCCGTTTATCTCATAATACCATATTAGTGTATTACTCAACAAGTGAGTGTGTAGGGTGTATTTATTGTGTGTATGCGTGTGTGTATATTGTGCATGTGTGAGTAGTTGAGGACTAGTGGTTTTGCTTTCTTAATGAACGTAGCACTTCAACTTTCCAGCAACATCGCTAAGTGCATTCCACCGGTGCATATACTTTTTGAAAACTGCTAAAGCAAAGTGTTCGGCACGTACTAGTTTGTAATAAGAGCGGCCTGTAATTAGGACGTACATTTTTTTTAGAACAGACGTGTGATTGATTTGATGTCAGTATCCTCGAGTGCTGATATCAATACGCCAAAATCTACTGTAGGATAATACGCAAGTGATATGTGTTTTCCGTATTGATTTTTTAAGATAAATCCTTAGAATTCAGAGTTCTTTTATGTTACTTATTGCTTTTAGACAAAGTTTCAGTACAACATTATGGATACAAACGTTTTATAATTAAGAAATGCTCATTTTGTAAGTTAAGTTCTCTTTCCACATTTAGTTTTGTTTAGACCTAGATAAAATTCATGTTTCTATTGTTTTATTATATCATCTGACATTATTAAAGGAGAAACTCTTTGTGGCTGACTATTACTATCATTTGGTATCCTAAACAATAATAATACATGTATTTGTAATCGATAGGTGGATTGAAAATGGTCGAGTGGAGATGGAAAATGGTTTTGATTTCACAAATAAAATATCATCCGTAATCTTTATGAGAATTTTTACTATGCTGTGGCCAGGATGAAATCTGGATTGGAATGGTTTTAGGATGAGAGGATAAATATTTGCCAAGCTGACTGTGGATAAGACGCTCTAGGACCTTAAACAAAAATGTTATTGAAGATAAAACAGATTAGAGGAATAATCATGTCAAGATCGAATAATATTTTTGATAAGGAGAGATACATATTCAAATAATGAGCTTGAATGTTGTTGACTGCATTTCTGTTTCTATGTGTTATAGACCTTGTATAATCCTTATCACTACTATAATTTTGCTACTTTAATTTCCATGTCTACGCTTGGTATTATTTCTGTTACTTTGCCGATTTACCATTTTCCTTTTCCTCTTCCCTTTGAACTATATCTCCAAGCTGTGGGTCTTAGTTTTCGGTAATTCGTGGTTCTTAAATGTTGATCTATAGCTCTGTAAGACTTGGTGAATACTGATTTTGAACCATATTTTAAAACTCACTTAGAATGATTTGTCGTTTCTTTCACCCTTCGATTAACTTTCCTTCGTTTGTTATTAAGATGTAATAATATGGTTATTTTGTCTATTGAGGTACTTCGTAGGTTACAAATTGTAATTAATATCCTTGTCAATATCGGAATATTAAAATCAACCTATTTCAATTTGATTAAATTTATATCATCAAATTACGTACGAAGCTGGTGATTTATTAATATTTTATGACTCGAAGGTTCATAATAAATTAGGTTTCATTGGATATTCATCGTCGTTTAAAATAATGACTTATGTTTCGATCAACATAAATTACACATCTTAGTTTGAAACCAAGACATAATATTTATCTATATTTTTTACAGGACAACTAAATCACATATATATATTGTATTTGGGATTAAGATAAAAACGATTGGCTATGTATAGTCGTATTTCGTTTTTGGTAACGGCCTCTTCTTTTTCTTTCCAATCCTGGCGGTGTTGTGCCCTTTGTATCCAGGCTGGTCCTACGTGTCACCTGATATCGGTGATACCTATCCAGCACTGTGGTGGTTGGCTTTGCCCCCTTATGTCAGCCCTGTGCCTCCATTCTAGCATTCATCTTGCCCGTCGAGCTGCGTCCATTCTGGCAACACCCATGTACACTTATTTTTAGCAAAGGTGACACACCATGCCAAGCACGTCTTAGAAAATGCTTGTTAGATGAAACAAAAATTTTACTGACAAAATGCTTGCAAAATGAGTTTAAGGCCCGCTGCATGCTGTGCATTACTCGAAAACTGAATATTTAACAAAAAGCTACCAGCAATAACGTAAAAAGTGTTTTTTAATTTTTCTTAGCATTTTATGTCGTGGGTGAAATAACTTTTATTGATATTTATACGGTCCGTATTTAATGTGTGAATAGTGATCAAAGTGAGCTGCAAAACGAAATTTTAAACAGCAATAGATTATTTCCATAATTCAAGAATGCGTAGGAGATGTTTAGCCATTCTTTCAATCCAGTAAAAATGTACAGTTAACGATTAAACGACGAATCGTAATATATATATATATATATATTGGCAGCTGTCTTCTTATATATATATATATATATATATATATATATATATATATATATGAGCATACAACAAATAGTGTACTGGCTTCGCAAATAAACGTTAGAAATATATATATATTTCTAACCTACCTTATTATTATATTTTACTTTAGGAAATGAAAATTTCGTGAGTTTCACACATTTTTTAATACTCGTATTATACACTAACCAACATTAACAACAAACGTTAGTGTTTTTGCCGGTTAGTATATTTTTATTCTACTTGTTCGGTTATATGATATTGGTGTTTTAGTAAATTGTTATTGAGATTTAGTACAATATTGCAGCGGCCAGCAAAGGAGGCATTGATGGACGAACGTGTAAAACACATACGCTTGGCCAAGGCTTGTATAGTGCTTTTCTCAAATAATGCGCGGAAATTAAAACAAAGTAATACCTAGGCAGAATTTTTTATTGGAAGATACAGTTGTTAAATGTACTATTTTCAGTAAACAGCGTTCTATTTGCAAGCCAGATCGAAATTTAAATAAAACCTTTGATAAGTTACCTCCTTGGTTGCCACGCATCGATGTAAAAGATCGTTCCATTTTGAATTACATGACAGATATGAGTTTACTAGGCAATTTATTTGGCCGCTAGACACGACAGATATAGATTTTTAACCGACTTCCAAAGAAGGACTAAAACCTTTGATAAGTTACAAAGGAGGTTCTCAATTCGTCAGTTTTTTTTAATGTTTGTTACCTCAAATCTCTTGACTGGGTGAACCGATTTTGAAAAATTTTTTTAAAGCTGATGCTTGTCGGTTGGTCCTATTTTAAATTTCATCAAAATCGGTCAACCCGTTTTTGAGTTACACTAAAAAGATTGAAAAAATTTTTTTAACAAAAAATGGAACTGACTTCAACACCCAAAAGTGTGAAATAACTTGTCGAAGTCGGTACCATGCGCACAATATTGTGATAATAGGTACTTTTGAACCATCATGGTACCGACTTCAACAAGTTTTTTTTTTCACACTTTTGGGTGTTGAAGTCGGTTCCATTTTTTGTTAAAAATGTTTTCATACATTTTTTGCCGGCCGCTGCGCGCATGTATTTGGCCAGTACAGCAATTTCTATTTATCTCGAAGAAGGTTGTCAAAATAATGCTCACATTTCCAAGCATGTTTGAGAAAATCAAATTTTTGTATTACTGGCAGTGTTCTATTGACCACAATCACATCTGATGTAAGTAATTATTTGGTCACTATAGGTATAAGACTCGGTTAACTCATAATGGAAACTGACTCGCGAAGACAGCTGCCATAACACACTGAAGAAGACTGCTAGGTATCCAGCAGTAAATAAGATGTGATCTTAGTAATGTGGATATGAATGTTGATTTGGAAAATATGTAAATGAACGAGGAGTTAATAGAAGGATAATGTGGTGACTAAAAGAGACAAAATAAAATAAGTAGTTATTATACTAGAGAAAGATATAGTGACAGAAATTAGTACTGAATTAACTTTGAATCGGCCTGTCAAGAGCAGGGAGGAAAAATAATTATATATCGGGAAACGGGAAGAGTGTGGAGTATATCTATATGTTGACTGATACTAGGCATTTTAAGAGGAAGGTAAAACGACATAGAATATGGATATATTGTGTATGAGTACTGAGAAGAAGAGAGACAGAACAGAGTGCAGGAATAATACAAGTTCAGCAGACCCCACTTTGCCATAAAGACAGGCAGAGGGAGCTTGTAGAATTTACCACTCAATAGGCAAAAAAGCAATGTTACTGTTAAACGTCCCAACGATACGCTCGTTTGTAATTATGCAGAAATAAATCCTGTACTTAGATACACGCCCGTGGGGTGCCGGGCTGCCCAAGAGGGTCCGGGCTGCCCAAGAGGTTCCGGGCTGACTGTGGGGTGCCGAGCTGCCCGTGGGGTACCGGGGTGCCCGTGGGGTGCCGGGCGGACCGTGGGGTGTCGGGCTAGGATGTCAACCCCCCCGCGTCAACATCTACGTGGGTGTCGTAAGAGGCGACTAAGGGTATCACACCAGATGGTGGGCAGCAACACTTTCTTAGGAACTGATATCTCACACTGCGATCCCCAAGCCACCTGCGTGGGAATTATGGTAAACATCCCAGATTGGGGGAGTCTGTGTTCAGCAGTGGACTATTCAGCTGAGACAGTGCTTGTATAAAAAATATACATTTGGGATATCTGGCTTAACACATTCATAAAGATTTATAACCCTTATTGATAATTGAAAAGTGAGCAGTATACCTACATGACGAAAAGAGATTTTTTTATAGAAACTTCTAACGCTGAAAGGTATGAAATAACTTGTGGAACTAGTGGACTCTCGGACTTTGATAATATGGGGTCAGTATTTTGAATCAGCATGGTATCGACTTCCACAAATTATTTATAGTTTTCAGTGTTGGGAGTCAGTTCAATTTTTTATACGTTTCTGTTTTACAAAAGGTTTACATATCTGTATAATTATATATCTGTGAATCTGTGCAACTCAATTAGTACAATCCATGTTTGTTAAGATTTATTTACAGATGCAGCACATGAGTAAATACCCCAACTCATGTGGTTGTAGTGCCAATGCAGTACTTTATAGATAAGTTGGCACATGCGTCACCACAAAGCTAGAGCCACTGTAAAACTTGTGTAGTTTCCGAATAAACCTTCGCCTTGTTACTTGTTTTGCGGTTTCAATGTTCCGGGGCAAAGGAATAGTTGTATACTGCGAAAGCAGAATGTGCAGTGGCATAAGTTTTGAGCAATAGCAGTAGTTATTCCTTCCTCTTTATTTCACTAAGCAGTTGAAAATCCGTTATCTCTAATGTTAAGCGTTATTCCAGGCTATTACTGTTATTTAGGGTTGTAGTATTAACCAGTAGATGCTGGGTTACCAGAAAAAAATTGTGTTGTGATAGTTTATTCAAACCTTAAAAATACCATGATTCGTTATAGCTTATTTTACGTTAAATTAATAGGTTATAAATATATTTAAAAACACATGATGGTGGGGAAGCACGACAGCCATCAGTAAGTTCTTCAACAATCAGTGCGGATAGAGTTGACCCTCCCAAGGTGAGCAATTGTGTGATAACACTCATAACTAGCAAAGTTTGCAAGTCGAGGCGCCTGTGACTTGGGCCTCTTCCTCTGCAATGCTATGGACCCAGCATCCGCACGGTGAATCCATGGAATGCTAAGTAATTCGTCTCATCATAACTATTCTTGATTATGTTCTCTGTGAGGGTAGTTAAAATAAAAACAATCGTATCAGAGCTGTTGGTGAAATAGGTAAACATTATTATTAGGTTTCAATTTCATCAATAGGATGCCAATTCCTCACGTTGCCGCGTCAGTGTGAATAGGATATTGCTGCACATTAGGCGCACAATAAGGTTTTTATCGCAAAAAAGCCCTTATTATCCAAAAATTGTGCGTATACTAAGTACCAATAAGAGCACTCTTAAGGAGCGATGGTGACATCCGACGCACAGCCATAAAATTTAATTAAAATTAAATTAAACCGTGACAATTAATTAAAACACTAGGAATATAAATAAAAAGAGTAGCCAGGCTTTAGATTCGTAAAGACAAACAAAAAGGTCCTTCTTAGGTAATTGTGTTTTATAATAAAGTTTCCAAAGATATTATAACGCTCACAGAACCAAGATTCAAGTTCAAGGGTAAAACATTTTGATTAAGAAATCCTAACTACACAGTTTGTGATTACACGACAAAAAGCTTGGACGATTCCACCTCTGCGAAGTTATTACAAATAAATATTGTAATCATTTTGTAATATAATATGAGACACATTATTTAAAGACGTTTTAAAAGAATGTCCCCGAGATTCTTGTCATTTCTCTCGTAGCTATACATTTTTTTTGCTGAACTTGGTAATACATTGTAGAATATTACAATGTAGAATATTTGTAATTGACCTTCATAAGAGCTTGGTAGACGACTCAATTGAATAAATGATTCTGTCTTCGACTTCGATACCTGTTTTTTTTTCAGAATGATGCATTGTACCTATTGATTGTTGCAGTAATGGCGCAGTGGCAATGGCAACAGACTACCTCTCACGGTTTGAATCCCGCCCGGGCCTTAGTTTCACCGCATGGTGATAGGGCATATTGTGAAATATCTCTTGGCCACCTACCGCTGTCGAGTTTCTTTATAATCTTTCGCCAGAACCTTACAGCGTGTTCCGGCAACTGTCCTTGAGAGCCACTAACTACTATATAACCCTGTTGACCATCCACAACCACCTTATCAATTACCAACTGAGATGAGATGGTGATATATAATCAGTTGTAAAAACTCCTGTTAAGCATTGTATTAGATTTATCGTACTCAGAGTTTTTAAACGCTACAAAAGACCTAAAAGTAGTCCACAGTAGAATTGTCATTTGGTAGTGTGAGTGGACCCATCACCGAAACATTAACACAGTGAAAACAATACTACCTTACGGATTGAAACGTGCAAGACAAATTGTAGAACATAGAGAAAGTTTCTCGGTGCTTGTCGAAACTTGTTATTCGTTGGCGTTGGCCCAAAGTGAAATTTGAACACGTCAGTACAAATGAATCAATTTTACTCTATGCCAACTTTAGGCAAACTGTTTGACAAAATGTCAATCAGAATGTTCTGAGATCATAAACGAATTAATACCACAAGGCCTGTAAATTACGCTTTCCGCATCTTTTGTCTGACAAAAGAAGTGGCACCTACTCCTCAGATTCCTCCTACAAGTTAATCTGATAACTTCATTAGGTTTTTTAAGAGGAGATAAAATAAACCTTGACAAATGTTGTCTAATAATGATTGAATCTAGATACTCGTTGTGTAAACAGTAGAATTTTGAAGTTATTTGTCAAATTTAATTACTTTATATGTTATTATTATTATTACATGTGTTATTATTATTATAGGTGATATTTGACCGCAATTGGTTGCGATTATGTTCCCGATAGTGGCGGGCAGAAATTGAGTGAGAGTGAGCTTTATTTGGATAAAACTCTGGATTGGTCAAAAGACGTAAAATATGCTCTGCAAATATAACAATTTTGAATTCGTAGAGAGCAACATCGGCTCCATAGGAGGGCTTGAACTCACTTTTTAAATTTTATACACCAACTCCAAACCATGAGAGTATATGTAAGTAATCAAATCGTTTATTGGAAAAATTAAAAATAATATACTTCTGTAAAAAACTGGTTGTTACAAAATATTATTAGAAAACTTTTGTACATTAATCTGAGCCATGGTTCCCCTTCGAAAGTTTGATAGTTATACATACAAAATTTAAACAAAAACAATTAGTCCAAGCGAAACCATGCATAGGTGCAACAACAAAAAGTGAAGCAATAAAGTGCCTTAGGTTACTGGTGACCAAAGCAACGCGTGAGATGAGCTAACGAGACGAGCGTGCCACGGCAGCAAAAGACGCGCGAGGTAGCGCCAAAAAAAAAAATTTTTTTTAAATATATGTCAATGTGACCTATTGGTCACATTATTACTAGCATATCTATTAAATTGAAGCTAGCTAAAACTTAACATTTTAGGAACTAGACCATCAAGGAACTTCTGCTCGATTTATGGTCATTATTTTCACTCTCTTGCGTTCACGTCATAAGACTTCTTCTATGACGGGAATCAGACAGTGAAAATAATTAACGACCGTCGCGTCGTGTGGCCAGTCTTCAGACTACGAAACTTCCTCTGACCGGAGAATATACTTTCCAAACACATTGAATTATTTCTTGATAAATTAAATGCCTCTTAGACTAGATACATTTAATATGCGCTGATGAGGTTTCTGGTACTTTGATTGCTATTTTTAACTTTAGAAGGGTAGTGATACATCAAATATTAGCGTTAATTATAGAGAAATGCCAGATTTTTTTTCACACTAACCTATAACATATTTTGTTATTTTCATGTTCATGTCACAGACGATTCTTAAAAAGTCACACAATTTTGTAACTATATAAGTAAATATCTTCGAGGTAAGAATAAGATAAATTTATCTGCAAGATTACATTACACAGTGGTCAAAAAAATAAATGAACGGTCTTTCATTGTTATGTTCGAATAATCATGACCTACTGGATATGACAGACAAAAATATTTATAAGTAGTGTCTACCTTAGGCTCTTGGAGACAGGCCACTTATTCCAAAATGCTACTTAGATTTTTGGAGGCCAAGATCACCGAAACTTATTATAATTAATACACTTTTTGATTCTCTGCTGGGAAGACAAACAGACATATCCAAAATATTATTTTTTATGTATTACACGTTCATTTTAAAACTGCAATTAATTTTACTGCTCACAATAAAAAATAAGATCGTAAACGGGCATTTTATTATTTCAATGTAATTATTTACATACTTTTATTAAACCAGCTAGATAGATTTCGGGAGCTTCAGGAGGTTTTTAAAAACTATTAATTAGAATTTTACGAATGTATTTGATATATAAAAGTTAATTAAAATGACAACCGTTCGTAGAGCTTGATACAAAACGACTGTACTTAAAACTAGCCATCACTCACAGTCCCAGCTGGTCATTCAAAACACAGAATGGAAAGACATGTTCACAACAATGTATACGTAAACAACGAATGTTATTTACGTATAAATAGTTATTTATTTAGTAAATATCGCGGAAATATTCAATAAAATACTGGAAATTTTAATTTAAAATCATTACAAATACGTACACTTTAGACACAACTATTTTACCTACTCCAAATATAAAAAATACCAAGCCCAAAGTAAATGTATTATCCTGGTAACATTGCAAGGTCTTGTAGCTATGTCACAATAGATACATAGAGTTTCTTAAGCAGTAGTTTAACTACGAAGAAATTACCCGAATTCAGTCACGTGATCAACCGTGCGGCCTTCCCTACATCGAGGAGGTACAAAAAGATACAACTAGACTGATATTCACATGCTTTACTGCGATGTTTACTTACAGTTTAGTTTTAATAAGCTGTCAGCAGTTTGACACTATAGACGTTATAATCTTTTCATCATTTTAATAGAACCAAGGAACCCAAGGAAAGAACCCAAGAAGTTTTAAAGGCAAATAATCATACAAATAACCTCTTTACTGGTGGCCTTACTATGTTACCAAAGACAATGGCGTTTTTTTAATCAATTCTGCGCGCGCTTGTGTTCTCTCAAAAAATAGATATATGTATATAGTTATATTTTTACCTATTCACAAAAAAAATATTTATAAAAATACAATTATTATAAAAAAATATATTTATTTATAACAAACAACAACACTCAAAATTTCGATAGTGATTTCCCTAGCGCTCTGATCGTCATTTGTCATTGAATTCCAGGATACCCCGGAGTCGAACTACTGTATATATGTCTATTGTGGCTATGTAGTTTCACACGTTGGCAGTGCAGTGCGATATATCGACGCCGTTGGTCATTCAAAGTAAAAGTCTATAATATTTATAAATTTACTGAACAATGATTATTAATTTTTTTATGTTCTCAAATCATGTACCATTCTGAAATTCATGACAATAATGATGAACCTACTTAGAAGTCCAGTTTAGTCGTAATGTTACAGTGGTTGCCGTAAGTGCCGTATAATATTTCTATTGTGAACAAGTACGGAATTCACCTGTGTTCTGTGTTATGAAATAATATTATTTTTCAAAGTAACGCGCAATAAGGTTGTTTTCGTTACTTATGTTAGCAAAGCGGGAGTTAGTCACGTCCATGTAGTGATGTAACAAACTAGTGAAATTGTCCAATTCTTCCATTTCGTAATACGGCACCAATATTCACGCAATGACCCAGAAATATACTCGTATGTATCCCAAAATAACACAACAACAAATATGTCACATTTCTGATTAGCCTAGGGAAGCTACCGTAATACATGTTCTTATTTTTTATTTTGGCAATGTTCATGCTATCAAAGTCAAAGTACGAGTATATTGATTGCTGAATTGCATGTGTAAAAAGATATAATAACTTATGATTGATTCAATGTAGTCTAACTTTTAAGGGCGTGCAATATTTATCTTACATAATGGAATGAAATAACTAAAAATTCACAATAAAATAAAATAAAACGTCAATATAGAATTCAAATTAAATTACAGAGAAATATAAAAATTGGTCAATATAACGATTAATTAAAATAACCATTGCCTACCAAATTATAATAAAAGTTGAAATTTTGCTAAAAAAAATTATTAATTACTAAAATTACATGAAAACGAATCAACAACAATCGCATAGAAGACAAATCCACGACTACCTTCAATATTGCAATATTGCAACATTATTGATACCTGACGACATGTATGTTTACCATGTATATTATAAAATATGTATTTCTCTGTAAGTGAATTATAAATTCTTTTGAGAAATAAATGATTTAAACCGTAAACCGTAAAATATTTTTTAATAATTTATCAACAGAATTATCGTTCATAAATTCATTAATCTATCTTAATATTCAGCTATCTTATTAACAGTTTGATTAGCGCATTTTGGGGCTATTATAAATAGCCCCAAAATACAATTTTATAACTTACATACATTATGAAACGGATTTGATTACCCAAGCCTACCTGTCCGCCTATTCGTATTACATTTCAAGTGATGCATTTGTTGAATTAAAATAAGCAGCGGGTTGAAATAAAAATATGTCACAATAATAGCAAATCATTTTTAGAATGTTCATATGTGTGAAATAAGTTAAAGTTAGCCCCATACTGATTCAAAACACTCTGAGATCACATTTTCATGATCCTATATATTAATTTATATTTTTTTATATAGGTATTTGGGTATTTAAAATATGACTACAATACGTTTGTATGGAAAGCGCTCTATGCACTCCAGTAAACGTTTTTTTTTCAACTTTTTTGTGTTTGCTCCATCATTGAAACGGTAATAAATAAACAAGCATAGAACTTATTGTGACTTTACATAATAAGAACCGGTCAAGTACAAGTGAGATTCCCGCTGAGGATAAAAACACTACATCTTGAATTATCATTTTGAAGCGTTCGTAGCGAAGTTTGCTTAGCCATTCTGAACCGATCAGCATCGACAAGCAACGTCCGTCTCGGTCATAAGTTGGATGGGTGACCGCTGATTACATTACTACTGAGCGCTTCCGTGCTTCGGAGGGCACGTTAAGCCGTCGGTCCCAGTTGTTATCTTAGGATGGCAGTCGTGTTAGCATGGTGGTAGGGCATTTTGCGAATGCCCGCCTGGCTCCGGCAGCTGTCCTTGAGAGCTAGTTAATTCTAGGTTAGTCTGAACAACATCTTTGACCACATCATCACTTACCATCAGGTGAGATAGTGGTCAAAGGCTAACCTATCAGGCATAAAAAACAAGATGTAAGTAGTAATGTAATCCGTTTGCTTCACACTTGACTAGTTCTAATTTAATTTCTGATATATGCACCATAAATTGTACAATAAAAATAATAATATAAACCTACTCTTTTGTTATAATTTGGTTCAAAATACATCACCATACATTTTTCTTTTTCTGACTGCGAAGAGGATGGCCTGCTATTTGGTGCGTCGCAAGTTTTGAAGGTCATGTCTAAATTGAAATCATAAACATAACTCACGGAGATCATAAACCGCGCCGTAATGGCTTCGATTATTACTCTCTGGCGTAATGAATTACACAAGTGAAATGATCCCATTTATAAAATGAAAGTGATGTTAAATTGGTGGAATGCAAACTTCTTTATTTCTCTTCCACGCCAAAATGGGAGATGAGATGAATTTAGGAAACTTTTATATTAAGCCGTAGGTATAATCTTCCTTAGCAGGCAATTCAATCAAGTTTAAACGAATATTTTAGCAGTAAAACGAAATTAATTGTTATAAAAATCAGCCACTAAAAAACGCACACACGCTACGTACGCGGATGAAAAGGGTGCTTTCCAACACCTTGTCTCATATTTCGTATAGAAAAGAGAAAAGGATATAATTATCTTTCGTATTATTTAAGGGCTTATGTGTTTTTCTTATCGGTGCAACATTATGACAAAGATTCATTCGCCAAAACGGATATACCTACGCCAGATTTTCACTTGGGCTCCACCAAGAATTCTCGTAGTATAGTAAATATTATTAACACGACAATATACATATTTATGGTTGCCCAGACAAAGTTACTATTTTTTTTCATCTGATAGTCTTTTTTATATCTTAGAATACTTATACCGTCTCGGTAATAAGTGTATTAAATTGACAAAATAACCGATTATGGTAAATACAATTCTTATTTTGTATAAGTTAGTATGTCGTCGTTAGGTATTTTTGTTTTTCACGGTACTGTAAGTTATCTAATACGGACGTAGACTCGTTTTTGTATACAAAGTATAGTTTTTAATTTATTTAATAATATATTCATTATGACATACAATATGTGAAAATGTTATAAGTTGGGCTACAATTATTGCATCAACCCTCATCTACCCGTTTGAGTCATAAAAGGCGATGAAGGAGAAAAAAGTCCAAGTGCGAGTCGGTCTCCCGCGAGGGTTCCGTACAAACATGTAAAAGATATGGTAGAAAAAATATAAATAAAAGTTTCTATTGCTAAATTAAATACATAACATTTTAAAATTGTCACATATATATTTTTAATATATTATGTAACTAAAATTTTATGCTTTTCGCAATTTTTCCTTTATCTGTACTATAAGACGTTGCTTCGTATCAAATTTCAAGATTCTGAGTTCACGATATACCCTGAAGGTTTTGATTCCCTTGCGAGTGTCTAAAATTTGCGGCATTAACGGCTGTATCTTTTTATTGCGTTGGCTTAAAAGTTTGAATTTTCACAGCTAGACCTGAGTATTTGATATGAATTTCAGCTTGATTCCTCCACGCGTTCCTAAGAAAAAGGGTCTTGACAAACAGACAGACAATAAAGTGACCTATAAGGGTTCAATTTCTTCCTTTTGATTTCGGAACCCTAAAAAATACGAATGCGATAGAAAGTGCATAGGCAGTAGCGCCTTCTAAAGGACTGCAATGATGGCCAAATTATAGCCATGGCCTGTGGTGCAGCAGGTCCATGGTTCGATTCCCACCGCTAGCTTGAGCTTCACGGCATGGTGGGAGGGCTTTATTGTATGCTCGCCTGACTGCCTACCACCCTCAAGTGGAAAATCTGTCACAAAAAAATATTATCAGAATCTAAAAACCTGACTACACTAAAGAAACCGAAACAAGATTGAAAATTACGCATTAAGTTTAGTTGCAAACGTATATAAGCCAAAACACTTGGGTTTTTGACACGAACATAACCATAATATGCCTAATATGTAACTGTTGAATTCCATTCAACCGTTTAGATACGAGGTAATAAAGAATTTTTTACAAACATACGTAACAAAACTAATACACAAGATACGCGTGAAAATTTTGACAGTCGGGAAAAAAAAAGTAGGGTAAAATTCAAGCCCACTATGCTTTTTATGTTACCCTGTTGATGTTATTCAGCGAATGCAAGTAACTCCAACGCTCGTTACATAAAAAACATGTTTTACTGATCGTAAACAGAAGCGCTTCAGAAAGTCTTTCTACATATTGTTTGTCTGCCCGAAATTAGCCAAGGTCTTCTGATGGAGCAGTTGCCAAAATTCATTCAGTTTACGAATCTGATAGGGGCGAGGACACTGACAAATGATGGGTAGAAACCATGCGAGCGCTGTTTTCAAGCCTCACCCATAAATCTAGTTCGAAGAAATCAAATTAATCTTTTGGGATATATTTAGATATCACCTGCAGTGCTCATCTTTTTGGGTTTGATACAGTGATTATAAACATTTATATATCGAAATTGTAAAATAAAAATATCATTTGGATTTTAGCCGATATTGAAAGCGTATGGTGACTAACAATCTTAAGGGATATTATTTAGCTATCCGTTGTAGTGCTTATCTAATAGTGTTTAATGAAGCGATAGGTATATACATTGAAAAAAATAAATATTGACACTAGGATTCACAGTCAATACTTCCTGCGACGACGAGAAAATATAATCCACCCGTCCACCGATGAATAATTATACCTACTTATTTATATCTCTCTTACCTACTCAAAATACTGACAACAGACACACGTCACGTTTTACTAACGTTAGTAAAAGACATCTGTAGGAGATGCAGCAGCAGTTCTGAAACTATACAACACATAACAGGAGCATGCAAAGCTATAGTTCAAACTGATTATAAGCACAGACACGATCAAGTATAGTATTTAATATGAATTTCAGCTTGATTCCTCCACGCGTTCCTAAGAAAAAGGGTCTTGACAAACAGACAGACAATAAAGTGGCCTATAAGGGTAACATTTCTTCCTTTTGCGTTCGGAACCCTAAAAAATACGAATGCGATAGAAAGTGCATAGGCAGTAGCGCCTTCTAAAGGACTGCAATGATGGCCAAATTATAGCCATGGCCTGCGGTGCTGCAGGTCCACGGTTCGAGCCCCACCGCTAGCTTGAGCTTCACGTATGGTGGGAGGGCTTTTTTTGTATGCTCGCCTGACTGCCTACCACCCTCAAGTGGAAAATCTGTCACCAAAAAAAATTATCAGAATCTAAAAACCTGACTTTAGTATAGTCCTATACAAGACCGAAACAAGATTGAAAATTCCGCATTAAGTTTAGTTGCAAACGTATATAAGCCAAAATAATTTGCAATTGGCTCCCGCCTCCTACTAAACTTTACAGTATTCTCAATCTTGTTTTAGTTTTGTTAGAGCAGTCGGGTTTTTAATAATTTATTTTAGTTTTTGAGTCACTTAATGAAATTTAAAGATATTTTTGTACTCCCCTTTTAATTTCCTTTATTTTTATATACTGGTCGATAGTTTTTTATAAGTGGACGTAGTACTATTTTGCGCCCATAATCCATCATTTAGAATTTTAGAACACTTGGGTTTTTGACACGAACATAACCGTAATATGCCTAATATGTAACTGTTGAATTCCATTCAACAGTTACATATTAATAGATACGAGTTAATAAAGAATTTTTTACAAACATACGTAACAAAACTAATACACAAGATACGCGTGAAAATCTTGACAGTCGGGAAAAAAAAAGTAGGGTAAAATTCAAGCCCACTATGCTTTTTATGTTACCCTGTTGATGTTATTCAGCGAATGCAAGTAACTCCAACGCTCGTTACATAAAAACATGTTTTACTGATCGTAAACAGAAGCGCTTCAGAAAGTCTTTCTACATATTGTTTGTCTGCCCGAAAATAGCCAAGGTCTTCGGATGGGGCAGTTGCCAAAATTCATTCAGTTTACGAATCTGATAGGGGCGAGGACACTGACAAATGATGGGTAGAAACGGTCGAGGAAGGCACCCATGCGAGCGCTGTTTTCAAGCCTCACCCATAAATCTAGTTCGAAGAAATCAAATTAATCTTTTGGGATATATTTAGATATCAGCTGCACTGCTCATCTTTTTGGGTTTGATACAGTGATTATAAACATTTATATATTGAAATTGTAAAATAAAAATATCATTTGGAGTTTAGCCAATATTGAAAGCGTATGGTGACTAACAATCTTAAGGGATATTATTTAGCTACCAGTTGTAGTGCTTATCTAATAGTGTTTAATGAAGCGATAGGTATATAAATTGAAAAAAAAAAAAATGACACTTGGATTCACAGTCAATACTTTCTGCGACGACGAGAAAATATAATCCACCCGTCCACCGATGAATAATTATACCTACTTATTTATATCTCTCTTACCTACTCAAAATACTGACAACAGACACACGTCACGTTTTACTAACGTTAGTAAAAGACATCTGTAGGAGATGCAGCAGCAGTTCTGAAACTATTTGTATAGTTTCAGAACTGCTGCTGCATCACATAACGGGAGCATGCAAAGCTATAGTTCAAACTGATTATAAGCACAGACACGATCAAGTAGCTGCATCTATCCACCAATTCCTCGCATACAAAAACAAACTTATAACAGAATAAATAGGGAACCTATTACAAATATAAGCCCGAATCAGTTCTTGAAAATCAACACCACAACTTATATTGGGACAGAACAATAATTACCGACAAGACTATACATTACAATAGACCGGATATAACTATTTTGGACAAACAGAAAAATACTGCTTTTCTAATTGATGTAGCTATTTGCAACACACACAACCTACTAACAACATATACCGAGAAAATAGCTAAATATACAGACCTTTCTATAGAAATTAAAACCCAATGGCAAATAAATAGCACAAGGACAATCCCTATTATAATTTCTACTACAGGTGTCATACCCAAAAGCTTACTCACGAATCTTGAGATACTAGACATAGATACATCTACATATAAACTGCTTCAAAAAGCAGTCATATTGAACACATGCAGAATTGTTAGGAAATTTTTGTCCCTTTAAAAGCACTTGGCTTTGGCCCGTGCCAAAACTTCCTCTGGAACCCAGAGAGAACACAAATGTGTAGTAACCAAAAATAATAATATTTATTTATTGGATCCAAAAGAAAAGTAATAAGTAATATTCAACTTAAAATAATTATGTATAGATCAAATTATTAAGATTTCTATAGATAAATTATATATAATAAAATCATACATGCTTCAATTTCAATCTGCCATACTAACGATACTATATTTTCTGTGAGCATTTCTAACGGTTACCTATTACGTTTCCAAATATTCAGCCCTTCAAATGGAGACAGAGGGCTGGATAGACAGTATATAGTAATATATAATAATCGTAAATGGAATCCTAAGGAGCATAAAACTAATACAATAGAATATCTTTATAGATATTACGTGTTAAGAATAAGTAATAGGTAGAGTAACTCTTCATCAAGTTCAAGTATCCGTAACTCCTTTATTTGCAATACGTCGTTGGATGTTTGTTTAACAGTTTATACAGACTATGACTGTTTTTGTATTGCCATGCATAGATACTGTTTAGTAATCTATATAATGTTACTATTCCATCTGTTTCATTGAATGCTTTGTTTTTTTTTTATACCACTAAGTTGGCAAACAAGCGTACGGCCTGCTTGATGGTAAGCAGTTACCGTAGCCTATGGACGCTTGCAACACTAGGGGTATCACTCGCGCGTCGCCGAGTTGTAAATTGTAGTGTAAAGATTTCATGTCACTTTTCTGCGTAATTGTTCATAATTTACAAGCATAACTTGAACCTAAGAACACCCCATAAAAATTGCTCGTCAAACGTCGAATATCGAAGAACTAAATACATGTTATCATGTAAAATAATTTCTTTTATACAAAGACTAAAAACCAAAACTAAAAAAAAATGTGTTGTTGGTGTTGTAAGTAAACAGCGAGGACGTCATGTACCTACCAAAAAAGTTTCACTCACTAACTACGATTGGCAAATCGTGTCCCGGCCCGAGGGTTGGATGGTCGCGGGTTCGTAAACGTGGTTAATTTTTTCCATTTGTTGTAATTTTGTAAGCTTATTTGCTTTGTATGAATTATGACAATGTTATAAATAAATAAGGAATTATGCGCCTTACCTTTTGCAAAGTCAAAAGGCAGGTAGATATGGATAAGTGTCTCACTATACGAGGATCAATTATACGGTGGTATTTATATTTTAAAACGGCCAGGTTTGCGAGGAATTTGTAGAAACTTCACGAGATCGACGTTTCGCATTCCCCTGTTTTCTCTTCCAAAACTGAGTCAAATAATTATTGAAATAATTTTGGCATTAAAATTTTAAGAAGTTTATCTAAACTCCTATAATTTGCTTTTCAGTTAAACACTTCTTGGATTTGTTTTGGTATTTGATTGTTTGATAATTTCGGTGAAAATGATTTTTTAGTGATTTTCAGGGCCATGTTTTCTTTATTAGGCATTAGTTGCTAAAAAAGTAAACGGCAGGGGCATTTCTATAGCAGACATTTATTTAATGACAAAAAATTTATCTAGGACTAAAATAGGGTAATACCCTTGCATGGAGAATTGCACGCATCCTTTATCATTATGGGACCGCGTAGGAGTAAAAGAGAGGTAGCGATGTCACGGTCATTTTGGGTGAAAAACGAAAGAATGCTTATTAATACAAAACATAACATACATCAGTACTAATATTATAAATGCGAAAGTAACTCTGTCTGTCTGTCTGTCTGTCTGTCTGTCTGTCTGTTACGCTTTCACGCCAAAACTACTGGACCGATTTGAATGAAATTTGGTATGTAGATAGTTTGAGACCCGGGAAAAAACATAGGATAGTTTTTATCCGACTGCGCAAAAAGAGGTTCACGATTCCGCGCGATAACCGACATACGCGCGGGCGGAGCCGCGCCCGGAAAGCTAGTTTAAAATATAACGTAGCTTCATTTGCTATTTTACATACCTGAATAATTTAGATATCTACATTATCGAGCCCTCCGAAGCACGGAAGCGTACAGTAGTAATGTAACTATCTGTTACCCATCCAAGTCATGACCGCGGCGGATTTTGCTTAACTTAGCTGATCGGCTATGAATGGCTAAGCAAACATGGGCTTCAAATGGATGAATGAATAACTTCATTTAATTTACAAGAATTGTATTGTTAATAATTCTACATAAATTATTTGAAAGATATTCGTGTTTAAAAGATATTTATGTAAAACGCCACCATCTGCTGAAATTTCACATTGGATCTTGTCAAGGGTGAAACATAAGGACAGTCAATTATGGTTTCATAAGCAAAGAGCAGAACACATTATACCCTATTAATGTCACTCTCCTGTCTGTCTGTCCGAATGTCACGAGTCTCTAGCTGGTAAACGGAAAGAGTTACACATGAAGCATTCATTTTCGCATTTTAAGCTTGTTGACTAAATTAGAAATTTAATTAAATTATCCTTTATGTGAGCTTAATTGATCAAGATTGAGAAAGCTGAAATAAAAATTGCTCTTACCCTAGTTTCTGGAGATCTATCCAGAATTTGTTGCCCAAATTACGTGTACTATTACAAATTACGTGTACTATTACAAATTATGTGAACTATTACAAATTATGTGTTGTAATTTTTTTACTAAATAAAGAAATCAGTAATGACAGAGTTGTCAATTCCTTTCACAGGTATCTAAAAAACGAAGCTAGTAAGAAATATTTGTATCGTATTCGCTGCTTCAGCCACAAAACCAGAAAATATTTATAATATCTCTATAGTGTTTAACCTTTGATCAAAACAATCATATTGTTTCTTCGAGTTTTTGCGATGTAGAACCCTCATTGAGCGTAGCCCGATCGCTTTTGGCCAGATGTAAATATTTCTTTTATTATTGTGACGGAAGAACCTTGAGGCCTACCGAGTGTAAAGCGGAATGCTGCCGGAACACGCACCGTTAGGTGCTTGGCGACAGATTTTTTACTTCAGAGTGGTCGCTAGCCTAACAGGCATATGCAAAATGCCCGTCCAGCATGCGGGGAAGCTCAAGCCCGCGGCGGGATTCGATCCATTGACCTGCTGCGCGGCAGTCCATAGCCAATGCCACAGCCATCAATCACTGCTTCAAAATTTTTGCTTTATATCATTATTATATGTTGATTTGTATATTTCATCCCATGCTCTGGGCCTGCAGTTTTGTATCAGTGTTGATCTTAAAGTTATATACTTTGAGATCAACTCGCTATAAAAGCGAGATAATTTGATTCCAGGTACATACCATCGATACTTTTCACAATCGGTATACATACGTATCTAATAGACACACTAATCATAACTATGCAGGCCCTTAGCAATGAATTTCTAATCTTATTGACGTTTTCATACCAAAAGGTCATTTTTATAATAAACTAGCTTTCCGAGCGCGGCTCCGCCCGCGCGTATGTCGGTTATCGCGCGAAAACATTAACCTCTTTTTGCGCAGTCGGATAAAAACTATCCTATGTTTTTTCCCGGGTCTCAAACTATCTCCATACCAAATTTCATTCGCCATTTCAACGCCCACCATCAAAACTGGCTATACCCATACCAGACCACAGACCACGCTGGTCGACAGATGCGCAAGCTTGCTTTGACGCTAAACCTCACTCAGCTGGTCCAAGGAGCCACAAGGATACCGGATGTTGATGGCCACACAGCCAATTGCTTGGACCTTCTGCTGACAACAGATCCAGACCGCTACTCGGTGTCGGTTTCATCACCTTTAGGTAGCTCCGACCACTGTCTGGTGAAGTCTGTATCAGTGTACTCCCCGCCCGATCACAGTCCAAGGGGCACTCGGCGGGTGTGGCGATACAGGTCAGCAGATTGGGATGAGATGCGTAATTTTTTCGCGTCTTACCCTTGGCGGCAGGTTTGTTTTTCTTCGAGCGATCCCATGCTCAACTCAGATCAACTTGCGCGGATGCTGTGACTGAGGTGTTACGTCAGGGTATGGAATACTTCATACCATTTTCAGACGTCCCGATGTGCAGCAAAGTTCGCCCATGGTTTAATGCCAAATGTGGAGATGCAGAAGCGTCAAAACATGAGGCCTACTTAGCCTGGGCTGATGCTCGAACCCGCAAATCCAGAGATGTACGTGAAAAGTAGAAAGCATTTAACCTAGCCGCCAAGTCCTGCAAAAAGGCTCTCAAGAAGGCTCGCTTCGACCACATACGCCAAACAGGGAACAAACTTGCTTCTTACCCTTCGGGCAGCAAAGCATTCTGTTCCCTGGCGAAGTCGATCGAAGAGAACTTCTGCCGTCCCTCACTGCCCCCATTGCTGAAACCTGACGGCTCACTAGCGCACTCTGCTGAAGAGAAAGCAAATTTATTTGCAACTCAATTTGCGGAGTCTTCACGTTTAGATGCTGGCAATGCTGTACCTTCTAACCTGCCAAATAACGGGACGTTAATGTCAGAAATCCGCATTCGACAGCCTGAAGTCCGCAAAGCGTTGCGCGATCTGGACATGAACAAAGCTAGTGGTCCAGACGGTATACCAGCTGTAGTCTTGAGGATGTGTGCGCCAGAGTTGACTCCTGTATTGACTCGCCTCTTTCGCTTGTCTATGACGACTGGTCAAGTGCCCAAGTCCTGGAAGCTTGCAAACGTGCAGCCCGTGCCCAAAAAGGGTAGTCGCGCAGACCCTGCCAATTACAGGCCTATTTCAGTCACTTCCATACTCTGTAAGACGTTGGAACGTGTACTGAACCACAGGCTCCTGGCATACCTAGAAGTAAACGATCTCCTCAGTGATCGACAATACGGATTTCGCCGAAACCGGTCTGCTGGGGATCTTCTAGCGTATGCCACTCACATCTGGAGCGCGGCCATCGAGAACCACGGAGAGTCACTTGCTGTCTCTCTCGACATCTCGAAGGCTTTCGACAGGGTTTGGCATGATAGCCTTATTAGCAAGCTTCCTTCTTACGGCCTTCCCACTGGTTTGTGTGTTTGGATATCAGATTTCTTGAGGGATCGGTCGATTAGGGTAGTCATCGATGGCTGTTCTTCCGACCAATTGGCCATAAATGCCGGAGTCCCTCAAGGATCAGTACTCTCTGCAACGCTGTTTCTGCTGCATATTAATGATCTGCTTAAGTCCGGTATCTTTGGGTACGCAGACGACAGCACCGTTGTGGAGAGTTACACATCTAACGCACGAACCAGTGCATTACAAATCCAGTCTCATAGGGAAGCGATGGTTCAGCGCTTGAACTTTTCTTTGAAGGCAGTCTCCGATTGGGGCGATGCCAATCTGGTTAAGTTCAATGCAGCTAAAACCCAGGCGTGTCTTTTCTCCGCCAAACGGAGCCCTTTCCAGCTGGCTCCTACTTTCAGGGATGTGTCCGTGCCGATATGTAACCATCTAGAGCTTCTTGGCATCTCTTTAACATCAACTCTCAATTTCGGCTCCTATATTGAGTCCAAAGCCCAGCTTGCCTCAAAAAAGCTTGGTGTGTTGGCTAAGGTGAGACAATACTTCACGCCGGGACAGTTGCTTAATCTGTATCAAGCCCAAGTCCGGACGTGTATGGAGTACTGTTCTCACCTTTGGGATGGTTCTGCCAAATACCAGCTGGAGACACTGGAAGCTATTGAGAGGAGAGCCAAGAGACTCATTAACGACGACCAACTAGTAAGCAAAAGACTCCAGAGTCTCGAGCATCGCCGCAAAGTCGCTAGTTTATCGGTTTTTTATCGGATACATTTCGGTGAGCGTGCATCGGATCTTCACAATTTGATTCCGCCATCCCCATTCTTTAACCGGACATCCAGGGATACTCCAAAGCGCCATCGCTATATGGTGGAAATTCCATTTGCCCGAACGAAGCGATTTGCTTCTTCGTTCATTATAAGAACCGCTAGGGAATGGAATACCCTGCCTGAGTCTGTGTTTCCGGTTAAGTACAATATGGGGGTCTTCAAAACGCGAGTGAATAGGTATCTTCTGGGTAAGCGCGCTCCATCGTCGATCGCATCATCACTTAACATCAGGTGAGATAGTGGTCAAGTGTTACCCAGTACGGAATAAAAAAAAAATAAAAAAAAATTCAAATCGGTCCAGTAGTTTTGGCGTGAAAGCGTAACAGACAGACAGACAGACAGAGTTACTTTCGCATTTATAATATTAGTACTGATAAATTAGATACATTATAATTATGTTTCAAAAGAAAATTTTTAGCCGATAGAATAAACGAATTAATTTATAAAATACGCGTTATTAGGGATAACTCAATAACTACACTGAGAAAAAAGACCTTCCGAAATACGGAAGGTGTTACCGTCCCTTTTGACTCAGCAGGAAATTTACCTCTCTACTTGGACGGATTAAATTAAACATTTTTACCGTCTAAAAATTTCCTTCCAAACAATATCCTTCCAAGTCTGCCTTCTGTTTTGGCGGGTTATACGAATCACAATTTACCTTCTAAATTTTGGTTGGAAATTCCTGCTGAGTCAAAATAGAAGGTAAATAAAGGTCGGAAAATATCAGGTGGTAAGAGAGCCTTGTTTCCTTCTACTATATTAACCTTCCATATTTTTCCTGCTAAGTTAAGACAGAAGGTAATAATCCTTCCAATCTAAAAGGTTAATACAGAAGAAAATTGGATGTAAGAGGAAGGTAATTCCAGTATTTTCCTTCTAACTTATAGACTACCTACCTACGATGGAGGAAAAATCAGTGGGTATATCATCATTATCCTTCCATTTTAAAAGTGTTTACCTTCTGCTAATCTGAAATCCTCCTAATCTAAAAGGTTAATACAGAAGGAAATCAGATGTAATGGGGAGGTAGCTCCAGTATATTCCTTCTAACGTATAGACTACCTACCAACGATGGAGGAAAAAACAGTGGGTATATGAACATTATCCTTCCGATTTAGAAATATTTACCTTCTGCAAATTGGATATCACCCCCAGTCAAAAGGTAAATTCAGAAGGTAATCGGATGTAATAGGAAGGTAATTCCAGTATTTTATTTCTTAATTATGAACTACCTACCTACAGGGAAGGAAAACGCGGTAGGTATATGAGCATTATCCTGCTAATTTAGTAGTGTTTACCTTCTGCTAATCGGAAATCCTCCCAATCTTAAAGGTAAATACAGGAGGAAATCGGATGTAATAGGAAGGTAATCCCAGTATTTTCCTTCTAGCTTATGGACTACCTACCTACGAAGGAGGAAAAAGCAGTGGGTATATCAGCATTATCCTTCCAATTTAGAAGTGTATACCTTCTGCTAATCGGAAATCCATCCAATCCTAAAGGTTAATATAGAAGAAAATCGGATGTAATGGAAAGGTGATTCCGGTATTTTCCCTCCAACTTATAAACTACCTACTTACGATGGAGGAAAAAGCAGTGGGTATACAGCATTATCCTTCCAATTTAGAAGTGTTTGGAAGGATAAAGGGTGCCTTCTGTCACTGATGACACGTAGCAGCGACAGGCAACACCGTCGTTGCTGTGTGTCATCAATGACCGAAGGCAACCTTAATGCTGATAAGACAAATTGCATTTTCCTCCGTAGATAGGTATTTCATAAATTAGAAGTAAAATACTGAAATTACCTTTTATTTATAATACCCCATTTACCTTCTATATTCAACTTGCAGATAAAAGAGTTCACTGTGATTCTCAGACGATAGCACATCTTAACTGGAAAGATAATAATGCTGATATAACTACCTCATTTCTTCCGTCATAGTAAGGTAATTCATAAATTGAGACAAAAATCTTCGAATTACCTTCATGAAACACCCAACTTTCTTCGGTATTTACCTTCTATATATGTGATATTATTAACCAGAAAGAAGCAGAGTTCTGACTTCTGAAATGGAAAAAAGCTTCGGTTATAAGTTTTTATTATTAATATTGATCAACATATTAATTATTATAAATTTCTAATATTATAAAATTAATGGTGATAACAATGCAAGTCTCGTAAACGATTTAATTAAATTATGTAATTTACATAACGGATAAAATATAATTTAAATAACTATTCGTCACTTTAAAAACAAGATGTAACACAACCAAAGTGAAATTAAAATGACTATCTGGACCTCTAGACTAAATATTGATTATTATATTATCTTGCAAAATCAAATAAACACAGAACAGAGCCTCGCAGCAGCGAGGGTGGCAGCCGGCCGCCCGTGGCGTGGCTCTGCACGGCCTTGTTCAGGGACACTTGGGGCGTTGAGCGGCGCGTGTGACGTCACGATGCGCGGGTAATAGAAGCATAATATTATGCTCATGTATGAGAGCGTTCGTTCTGATCTGAAAGGACAAGAGAGGTGATTATATTGTACAGTCTTGGTTTACAAATTATATTGTATTGTAGGCGTATAATGTCGTTAAACTTACATTAGTTGGGCCAATATTAGGGGCATGGAAAGCTTTATATTTTAAAATAATCCCAGGGTTCCTTTTGTTTCTTTTAATTCTTACATGAGATAATCATGACTTTTTGTCGATGTGTTGGTATACTGTTCGGCAAATCATAAATTTGACTTTTTATTCCTTCATCAGTTTCTGGAAATAAAAAAATTACATCAAAATTCAAATATCGTTAATTATTTATATATATAAACAAACTATATAATATGTGTAATGTTACTATGGATGTCCGTAGCGAAATGTATTTTCACAAGTTGTACGTAATTGCGAGTTTCATAATACGTGAAGATTAAACTTACCCGAATGGTTATTATTTCACATGTTAGAAATATCTGTTATAGTAGCTACATTATTAATTGTCACTATCTAAAACACTGATTAGACTAATTTTAAATACAGCACTGTTTTTAATTGGTATTTTCAAGGTAAGAGATAAAAATCTAACATTAGAAGTCTCCAGTAAATATACGGCTGCCTGTGTAGAGCGCGTCCCGTGGTACAAACGATTAATGATGACGGCACGGCGTCAATGTTTGGCCGCCGCCGCCAGGTCGACCGCCACTATCGCTAGTATTGCCAGATCTCGTTTCCAAATCCAGGAAATGACAAAAAAAATATAATTCAAACGGATAAATCACGATATCTATTAAAAGATTCATTGTTATTTAAATTTTGTATACACTTTGGTGTTAAGCTCTGACATATTTTTTTCATTGACCAACAAAACCACAAAGAAAATTGGTTATATAATCTTACAAAAAATACCAGTAAGATGGACAGTATGTTTTGCAATTATGTTTTTGTGATATATATTTTTGCGTATATAATATTTTTACATTGTTCTTTGAATGCAGTCAGTATAAAAAAGTTAGAAAACAATAATTACCTACCACTACAATGCGTTTGAAACAGGGTAAAAATAAAGTTAATCATACACAATTTCAAATGTTTCAATTCCTTTATTTAGTGTTGTAATTAAGTTATACAGGTTAGGGAAAGTTTTGTTAGTTGTAACCTATCGGAGTCTTCCATGGTGGACCCGATTTTCTTATTTGTAACGGTTCGTCTGGATTATTATTAATATGTCAGCATTTGGAAGGTGGCGCCGTTTGAGGCTAAAGATAATAACTAGCAATGGGTTTAATCAAACCTATGCATATAATCATAATGATACAAGCAACGAGAGCAATTATAGTAAAATCACTTTAACGTTTTCGTCGTGTTAACGCTTAATAAAGTGTCAATCTTATGAACATCACACAGCCTACAATTTACTGAAAATTATACCAACTACCTAATGCAACAATACCAAAACGAAATGATGATGAGGTCAGCAGCACCTAAATAGGTAATTTTCGTATTCGCTTAGATTTTTCCTAGAAAATAACAACATTTTCTACTTTTTGCGTCAACATTATCTAGTTCATAAACGGTGCTATGTAAACTTATTACTAACCTTTACAGAATCATATTACCATCTTTGAAGATGTGTTTTTAATATCATGGTATACTTATAATGCACCGAGGCTACAGAACAACACCGTGGCATGCACGATATGCATGACGATTTATAGTAATAACAGACTAAAATATATATATTTTTTTAATCCACATTAATTTTAACCATACATATCTTTTGTGTTTTCATAAATGGATTAATATCCATATAATATTATATTGAAATAATTAAATTAAAATTTGTAAGGTTAGGTAACTAATTGATAAAACCTACGTAGTCCCAAATTATCTATTTTCCTTGTTAGTTTTAATTTTAATCTAGATTATCAGGATGGAAGAAAACGTATACGTTACAAATAGTCAGACTACCGGAAATATATCCGAAAAGCTGGCAACACTGCGATGCAAGCATAATATTGGAAATCAGAAGGTAAATTCAGAAGGATTTTATCTTTTTCCGTCTAAGTTAATAGAACAAGTTTCAACAGGATCCATCATAGAATTTGACGGCTTAAAAACGGTAATTGGCTGAGCGAAGCGAGGTCTCCCAGTGTAAGGGAACAAATTGTCGTTTGTAAGTATGACTGTATGTAGTACCTACTTAATGTTGCATAGAGTAGTATAGGAGTAGGACGATCATGAGCATGATGACTGTATACGTGTACACACTAATAAATTAAGTGGTTCAGTATTATTTTATCAGTACTAATGAATGAAAATGCGAAAGTAACTCTGTCTGTCTGTCTGTCTGTTACGCTTTCACGCCAAAACTACTGGACCGATTTGAATGAAATTTGGTATGGAGATAGTTTGAGACCCGGGAAAAAACATAGAATAGTTTTTATCCGACTGCGCAAAAAGAGGTTAATGTTTTCGCGCGATAACCGACATTCGCGCCGGCCGCGCCCGGAAAGCTAGTTTTAAATGAATGGTCTTTATAACACACAAAAAAATTAATTGTCTTTATAAAACACTGAAAAATTCCCAAAAAGCTTCATAATGTAAAAATAAAGCGCTTGTATTGTTATTCGTTACGTATCTAAAAGTATTATTGTGTTTATTTTACGTTTTTACCGAAAACCAATCTTAAGTCAGGATTCTAAGTAACTAGTAGAGATTAGGACGGAATCTGGCATTTTCGGACAATAATTAGCACAATCCACACTTATCTTTTCAAAAAAATATTATGAATACGACTTATGATATTAATTATTCTTTGAATAGAGTATATAAGAAATGAAAAGAGGTACAGTTTATTGATTTTGGACTAGGGAAACATTTTTCTGATAACATAAAGTTGGCAATTCTACTAAGTGGACAATAACAGACACCCAAGTCCTACTTTTGTAGCCTACGATCTACGACTTTCAATTTGTCCCAAATGTTTGAAAATAAGACTTATCACTAGAAAAGTTTTATATTCATCGTTGCGGCCTGATTTTAAAATTATCTATCACAGAATACTAATGGATGGTAATTTCTTCCAGCATTGATCGAATAGTGGTGCTGTTATTTTCCACTACTGAAATATACAGTCCATATATTATACATCTAATTTGAATGGTTTCTCTTATATGCAAGCCTGGCTAATCGTCTGTTTTTGATGGAATAGTGGTGCCAAATTTTTTTTTCAATAGTTAAGTGGGTAATTATTATTTAGGTAATTATTTTTCGGAGGTTTAAAAGTACATACTCTTACTTACACTGATTTTCAAGGGAAAATAATATTATTTGGGAGGAAATTATTATTTGACAAATGTTCCTTGTGATGATAGTTCTTCCAAATGTTATACACCTAATTGGGTTGGTAATCATTTCAAGCAATACTATCTAACCCTTTCGTTTTTGTTGGAATAGTAGTGCCTATTTATATCCCACTAGTTAAGAGAATAAATATCCTTCAATAGCGGAGGGTAATTCTGGGCTTTCCTATTGACTTTTTTCTAACGAAAACTCACAATTGAATTGGGGGATATTATAATCTGATTTGGAAGGATGTTCCTTTTGATATTCCTTCTAAATGTGAAATATCTAATTGAGATGATACATAATTTCTTCCAGCAAGCATGTCTGATCCTTTTCTTTCTAATGAAATAGTAGTGCTGCTTTATTTTCTACCAGTTAAGGTGGTGAAAATTCTTCTATATTGAAGGGTTAGTCTACATTTTCCTTCCGTCACTTTTCTTACCGAAAAACTACAATTGATTTGGGAGGATATTATCATCTAACTGGGAATAATGTTCCTAGAAACCTTGCCTCCAAATATGTTACACTTAATTGGGATTGTAATTCCTTCCAGCAACCTGTCTAGTCTTTTCGTTGCTGATGAAATAGATTCCCCACCAATTAAGCGGGGAAATATTCTTCAATATTGAAGGGTAATTCTGAGTTTTCCTTCTAACGCTGCTTCTACTGAAAATGTTTTATTGATTTGGAAGGATACTATCATATATATTGGAAAGATGTTTCTTTGCAATATTCCCTCCAAATGTAACACATTTAATTTGGATGGTAGTACCTTCCAGCTAGCCTGTCTAGTTCCTTCGTTTCTGATGAAATAGTAGTGCCACTTTATTTCTCACTAGTCAAGAGGGTCTTCAATATCAGAGTGTTTTTTTGTTGTGGTCGAAGATGTTATTCAGGCTTACCTAGAATTACTGGCTCTCAAGGACAGCTGCCGGAAAACACCGTTAGGTGCTTGGTGACAGATTTTTTTCTGACAGATTTGCTTAGCTTTTCGGTTAAGAACAGCTTAGCAAAATTCGCTAAAATGGCTTCAAAGGGAGCTGAGCTTTCCATCCTAAGCTTTCCATCTGACATCGTTCCTTCCAAAAAATTACTATTGCTTTGGGAGAATATTGTCCTCTCATTTGGAAGGCTGTTACTTGTGATGTTCCCTCCAAATACGGTACATATAATTTGGATGGTAATTCCCTCTCACCCATCCAACTAATCCTTTTGTTTCCGATGGAATAGTGGTAATATTTTCCCGCTGAATATTTCCCACTATTTTAAAACGATACATATAGGAGGAATTGTTATTATCCATCCATATTTAGTAGGAATATTTACCTCGAAGGAAATTCCTTCTTGGTTATTTCCTTCCAAAAAAAATCCTTTCTTTATGTTCTTCTGTTTTAGATGGATTATCCTCTCATTTGGAAGGCTGTTACTTGTGATGTTCCCTCCAAATATGATACATCTAATTGGGATGGTAATTCCTTACAGCAAGCCTGTCTAATCCTTTCATTTTTGATGGAATAGTAGTGCCACTTGATTTCCCACTAGTTGAGAGGGTGGATATTCTTCAATATCGGAGGGTAATTCTGAGCTTTCCTTCCGACACTGTTATGAACGAAAAATTTCTATTACTTTGGGAGAATATTATCCTCTAATTTGGAAGGATGATCCTTGTGATGTTCCCTCCAAATGTGATACATCTAATTTCAACGGTAATTCCTTCTCACCCATCCATATAATCCTTTTGTTTCCGGTGGAATAGTGGTTTATATTGTCCTGCTGAATATTTCCCACTATTTTAAAAGGATTCATTTAGGAGGAATTATTAGAATCCATCCATATTTAGTAGGAATATTTAGCTGGAAGAAATTTCCTTCTTGGTAATTTCCCTCCAAAAAAAATCCTTTCTTTATGTTCTTCCGTTTTAGATGGATTAAATCCATTACCTTCTAAATTTCAGAAGGAATTTGGTAGTTTTCCGATTTAAAAGGTAAAGCGAGGAAGGAAAAGACGCAATTTTGGAAGGAAACGGTTTTAGAAGGTAATATTCGGAAGGTATACCAGGAAATTTTTCTCAGTGTACTCGTCAGATCTGACTCAAATTTGAATGGGACCACATGACAACCATCCTTCGAACCATCTCTCGAATATAAAAAGAAATCATCAAAAACAGTACAACCTGTAAAGAGCTATGAGGTAACACGCCCAAAAAAACACATGAGAACCTCCTCCCTTTTTGAAGTTGGTTAAAGAAGGGAAAACTCAAACTCAACTAAAACTAAGCCCAACAAACCCTAACGTAACCGGAAACTGTCAGACTCTTTTATTTAATAAATTATAGACCCGCCGCCATCCTCCGCAAGTTTCGTCAGTTTTCACCCTTAGGTACGCCAAATATTTTTTCCTTGTCACAACGATTTAACGGTGGCGAAATTTTCTGTTGTCATTAGACGACAAGCTTTAAACACGATGACGTTACTGAAGATGACAGATTTTATTGCGCGTTTACCGTTTTCCTTTTTATGACATGAAATTTATTACCCTAGCGAATGCCCACTCACACTGGCTTTATATGTGCAATATTTTAATTTCAGTTGTTTTCTTAGATCCTTTGTTTTGTTTGCGAGGAAGAAACACCTGTGCTTTTCAAAAATATATGTCCATAAAATATAGTAGACCACTTTAAGTACTTCCTCTTCGAACAGTTCCTAATGATGCTATGTCCGGAGCGAAGTATTAGTACTATTTTTCCAAACTTTACAATTGTGAAAAATATAATTGATATTCAATATAATTAATATATATAACTGAACATACAATGTAATAAACTTTTAATCGAAATTAAATATGTCGATGCAACGCTCGATAAGTATCTCCAACAGACAACGCCTAGCCATTTAAAATGTGGTAGCCATTTAAAAATTAATTGAATAGGTAAACTCGTTATTATTACTGAAATTTCGAAAAAACTGAGAAATAATATAAGTTAGTATTTGATTACAAATAGGATAAAACACGATAATATGGTGCACCTCATCCTAATCTATTGGCTTGTATATTCGCCTGTTGCCCTTCGCACTACAGCATGGAGGTCAGCTGACAGATACGCATTTCACCCGACACGGTCGGATGAGCCCAGTGGAGCTCAAACCGAAACTGAGTAAGCAGTAGACAGGCGTCTGGATCTGTTGTCAGCAGTAAGTCCAAGCAATTTCAAGTGTGTCATTCAACTTCAGGGTACCCTAGTTGATTCACTAAGTAACCATCTAAAAGAAATACAGCGTTATGGAAAGTCTGCGCGCCTCTTTACGGGGTCTGTTTACTGGTATGGGAATAGCAAGTCACTATGGTCTTCCAGTAAATCAATGTCCGCAGTTGAATACTCGGATCTTTTGTTGGTCTTTATCTGCTGTTTCTGGGGGGTAGTCTATGATCCGAATTGTCTCCTGACCTTTATGCGATTAGTAAATAATTGAGTAGTTGGTTTGTCTACTTCATTGTCCACCATTATCCAAAACACAGAACATCTAGAATCCTCAAATAACCGGTATTGCCGATTTTTTATTAACTTCTGACATTTGAACCATAAAATGTATTAACGCTTTATATTGAGATACCTCCTTTTTTGGAACTAGGTTAAAAATACAACACCTTACACGTAACTTCCTTTTCTGACTGCGTAAATAGGCCACTGCTATTTAGTGTTAAAGTTTAAAAAATCATATCTGGATTGAAATCATAAATATAACTTACGAAAATCATAAACAATGCCATGATGGTTTCGGTTATTTACTCTCCGGCGTAATGAATTACACAAAAAAGTACGTGATGTTAAATTGGTTAAACTTCTTTATTTCCTTTCTACGCCAAAAAAATGAGATAAGATGGATATTAAGATCTCTTAAATAACTATGGATTACATTTTGTCCTAAACTTTTAAGTAGAGCCGTTATTTTCTTCCACAACGGGCATAAGTTTGAACAAATATTTTAGCAGTAAAATGTATTTAATTGTGACAAAAATCAGGCACTACGCACACACGTCACGTAATGGAATGAAAAGGGTGTTTTACCGCACGTTGTCTCGTATTTTTTACAGACAAGAAAAGACGATGTATTATTTGAGTCATATATGGCTTTTCTGTAGGATGACATTAAAAAAATATCATATAACGATGCCTTGACCGAAATGAATATATGTCAGATTTTCTTACCAGTTCTTTATAATACCTAATCTAGTTAGAATAGATCATACAACTTCTAGACTAAGCATTCCTAAAGTTATTAAGTTTTAAGATCTAATAAAACATCAATTCTATCTTTTTTTATACTTTTTTATATCTAAGAGTGGGAAATTATGTCACTTTTACAGACGTAGTTCCATGTTTTATCGCTTCCACTAACCTCTACGTATCAAAGTTTATTCCGTGAAAGATATCAAGATTTGAACAGTTTATGAGTCTTAAAAAATTATCATCAAATGGTTTTTGGTTATCTTTAGGAGTGTTTCGTCAGATTTCTTACTACCCTTGATCCTTGATGCAGGCGAATGATTTCCATGTCTCATAGCAAAATTTTGCGTTAGATCCACGACTCAAACTACGAGTAGTGTGATAAGAAGATTGTCTCGTGATAGATATATTTTAAGTTATATTAATAGAGTATATTTTATTAAGTGAGTATTATACAAAACACTATATATAACAGGAGTAGTAGGCAAAAATGTATAAGCAATCACTTTTGCCAGATTTTTAGAAATTATTTTAATTATTAGGTAAAGAAATACTAATAACATCTATATATACTCGTATAACAGGAGTAGTAGGCAAAAATGTATAAGCAATCACTTTTGTCAGATTTTTATAAATTATTTTAATTATTAGGTAAAGATATACTAATAACGTATATTTTTATGACATACATTTTTCATTTAACTATTATCTGTTCATAATAAATGAAAAAAATACCGTGGGTATACTGCACAAACGAAGTTACATCCGCTTGTAAAACTGAATACAAGCAAATGGGTAATTTAAATAACAAGAGGTTCTCGCACATAGTTAGTTACCCTATAGCCTGAAGGTATTTGTTTTGATTTGAATGTTACTTTGTAGATAAACTCTTTGCTTTACGGTAGAAAAACATTTTTTTTGTCAATACTTGTACTCGTACCTACTGCACCTCAACGTCTTTACGCTTCTATATGCAAAAATACGTTACATCACGATCCCACGGATTTCTACTTCTATTATAGCTAGACATAATTTTCTTAATTCTGCCTTTCTTATTAAATTCTTAATCCAACGGTCAGTTAAAGGGATCTTGTAGTTTTCTTCCAGAAGTATCGAATCTTGCCAAATGCTTTAATTGAGGTCTAACTGTTCCAGACTCCTTTACTTTGTTTAATTGCCTTTTCAATATACCTTCGTCTAACCTTCCACATGCTCAAACCTTTTCGGGGTACCTTCGCCACTATCGTATTTCTAAATTATCATTATTCGCTCACCTATCACGTTGTTCCATAATGTCTTTCAAATACACACCAGACATATTTGTCACAGCTCTCATTTCAACTGCATTTATTCGAATTAATCCTTCTTTTAAACTTTCTCTCCCGTATATACGTCGGCACAAAATTTTGTCCTCTTTGCACTGCCAGTCCTGTCGATTTGAACACGTTCCGGCTAGTCGAGACTTTAGTATTGATTCGTTATAAGCAATATTTTTGGACGCGCAGGTAGTCGAAGACTCATCTGAATGTACCTACATGTTACTCCAGAGATCGTGTGGAACGGACTTTATTTTGATTACGTGGGCCAATAGCAATGCAGTAAAATTTTCAGTACTTACTCGTTTGTTAAAAAAAACAGCCTATAGGTGTCTTTTTTTCTATCGCATAGCTCTGACCTCTTCTGACGCGGCACGCACCTTACAATAATCCTGTCCGGACGGATACGCCGATGTACCTGTGGCTTTCTATCTAAAGTGCGGAGTGAGCCAGGCCTGTCTATGTTTTATTTAGCTTTTGTTTAGTAGTAGTAGTAGTAGAGAGTTTAGGGTGCCCATTTCTATTCTTATACGTTTATACTAATGTTAAAATTATTTAGGGTCTTATTACCTACACTATCTTTCATTGTGTTTCTCTTCAATGCTAAGTGTAATTGAGACTGTCTCCTAAACTGTTGCCGTGACAATGAAAATATAACCATATCATTGGCATGAAAAAGACACTTGAACAAGACCTCATTATTTCTAAATATACATAATTGTACTTTATGCAAACGTCATATAATAGATGGTATTAAAACATAAGTGTAGTTTTAGTTTAAATAAGATTACACTAGTGTTTTAATACTTAATTATATGCAGTTGTATACACTACTTTATTTGATCTCATGGCTATAAGTAGCTACATTAAATAAAATGCAATATAAAAACCAGCGCGTTGCGCGCGCAGCGCGCTCACCACAGATAATGTGTACTTAAATTGAATTGAAAACTCCTTGGTCGGGGACACATCGTACTTTAATAATTAAAAATTGTTTTTAAGCATTGTTTTGTTAGGAGAATAATACTTTAATTTAATTTTCTTAAAAAAGTATGTAAATAAAATATGCCAATATAAGTCTGTATTTCATTTCATAATTAGAATATTACCGAATGAGATTATATAAACATTAAACAAGCACTGTCACTTGCTGAGAAAATCGCATTTACAAATTATTAGAGTACATTTTTTTTTGTTCGGGACGGGAATCGAACCCACGTCCTCCGATTTTGCGCTGGATGCCTAATCAATTCGGCCACCGGAACCTTACTCTTACGAGTCGAAAATGTGGACTCAAATTTTATAACCGCCATAGGGGACGGTGCGCGGTCATCAACCAGACTACTAGACTTCATCTGGTGGAAAGAAGTGGTCTAATAATTTGTAAAGAAGAACTCATTAATTATTCTTAACCTAGACATTAACTATATTCAGTACCTACTTGTAAATAACTGATAAGTTTTAGATAAATAAGCGTTGATGAGGACGTAATAAACTAATGAACGCAATTTACTAGCAAACATTAACACCGTCTAATTTTGTTGGAATATACTAATTACATTGTAATAAACTTAACAGATTTATGAAGCTTTAGAAACTTTCGTAATGCAAAGTAAAATAAAATCGTTTTATGTTGTGGCTTTTCCAATGAAAAGGGTAAGTTCGTACGTTTTATTATAACTTGGTTTGAAATTGCTAAAATTAAATTCATTAATAATATGAATAGCTATTAATCAGATACCTATGTAATTAACACCCTTGGATCTGTTAATATATATAAAAAACAACGTGTTATAATCAGTGGTTTAAATCACACATACCTGGATAAAGGAGATTTAGTTATTTACTTCATTGAAGTTCTTATATTACTTCATACCCCAAGAAAGTATTTATATCGTAGGAACAATTTAAAACAATATAGCTTAAAGGGGAAGAAGGTCACAAGTGGCGAATTGCAGTGCGCTCTTCATACTGAGACATATAGTTGTTCAGTCTCATGTGCCTGTAATTTTACTGGCTCTCAAGGACTGCTGCCGGAACACAATGTTAGGTGCTTGGCGACAGATTTTCTACTTGAGGTGGTTGCTAGAGGACGTTAGCCATAACCCCCACGCTTGACAGGCGTCTTGGGGATTGCAGTTTAAAATAGCAGTTCCTCAAAAGGCGCTGCTGCCTTCCTTCCGGTGTTTTACACTTAGTTGCCTATTATGACACCCACTGTTAGAAATGGGGGGTGTCATTCTATCCCAGCAACCTACGGGGCATAAAGTCTACTAATGTCTAACTATTCGTCATTTGTGATTATTTTTTGTGCTGTCGTTAATAACATAACACTATATAAACTATATACAACACTATAGCTGTTACAATGAAAGCATTTACGCAACCTAAAGGCCATAATAGACCCACAGGCAGTCCAAATGCTCCAGGCCACTCTCAGTTGGCACCGTGTCCAGTATGCTAGCAGCATTGGATTGCAATGCTTTGGCATTTGTTGAGCCTAATAAGTGTCAGCGTCGCATCAACCAAGCGCTCTGTCATTGTAAACAAGCTTTAAGCTAATTGCAAAAATTAGTCTTGTCTAGATCGCGCCAGCCCCATATGATGGTTAATAACGTAAGGAAAAATTAGAGTCATAAATCATATATCATATTTGCTTGGCCGTCAGAACATACTCCGGCTATTGGGGAGAATGGCGCGTATTACAATCCTGCACATGACTAAAATGTTTACTAAAAGATGAGCTACTGACCCACATGGACCCAATGTCTTTACAGCAAACGACATAAATATGTAACTACTGAGATTGATTTACTTGGGCCGCTTGAGTTGCTCTGCTGAAGTAGCCCCGCCAATAAGCCACCGTCAGCCCGCACGCTTGTTCAGAAAGATTTATCTGTGCTACAGGGTCAACGCACGTAGCTACACTAATGGTTGCCTTAACTTCCATGGAAAAAAAAGTCATACTATCACGTATTTTTCCTTCATGCACTTGACCACTCGGTGCGAGAATAGCTGCAAGATTTACGCTGGTAAAAGCCCGACGGATAATATTGTTAAGGCTAGCCTGAAAATTCGATCAGCACTTTGAGTGCCAGACAGGCCATGGTGACGAGATGAAAAGTGGGCGGATCTATAAGGTACAAAATAAAGGATACCCTGTAACGTAGTACTGTTTAAAGCGTGTAGTTAAAATGTGATTATGATCCCACTGGCTCTGAGAGGATATATACCTTAGGGAATCCAGAATTTGGACAAGTCAATACCCATGTATTTTTGGCTTATACGCCAAATTTGCTAAATTGAAAGGTTAGATACATACTCGTAGTATTAAATTACACTAACTGACCCGACAAACGATATTGTGCCATATTTAAGATGCAGTGATGGCTCAGTGGCATTGGCTATGGACTGCCGCGCAGCAGGTCCATGGTTCGAATCCCGCAGCAGTCCTTGAGAGCCAGTGAAATTACAGGCACATGAGACTTAACAACTATGTCTCAAGGTAATGGGCGCATTGCAATTTGTGACTGGTGACACAATGCATCTGTTAAGAGCAGAGGTTAGCCCGCTTAACATCAGGATGCCCTGAGCTTGTTCCGTCACAATAACATAAATAAAATTGAAAAAAAAAGTGTTACATACCTATTTGAAAAATAGTTTGCTTCGTATTCTTAGATCTACTAAATATACAAAGAAAATTTTATAGGAATCAGTCAAGCCGTTTCGGAGGAGTTTTGTTACAAACACTGATTTGATTTGATTGATTTTTAAAGTTCTTTATTAACATAAGTATTTACATGTTATGTACAACTCAGCGCTAGAAACTAAGTAACAACTATTTATTTATTTTACAGGCTAGGACCGCCTCTTAAAACTTATAAAACAAAATGTTAACATTTAGCTAGTTCTCATTAAATCTTGAGTTGTTAATGTCTTGAGTTAAGTTGTTACAAACACTGTGACAGAGGATTTTATATATTACAAGAATTTTAATATATCTATATCACATTTGTTAAGGTGCCGATCAAAAGTTATTCAACATAATAATATTTATAGGTGTAAAAATCAGCGATGATTCAATATTCTGTATCATAAAATGTTAAACAACATAGTTATTACCAAGCAATAGCTGGTTTCAGCAGGACTATAAAAACTTAGCTCTATAACATTCTCTCCCACTTCTCTGGCAGGAATCAAGAATATATTTTTATCTATATAACTCGGGTCCACGTTGTCAAATGCATAATAACCTTTGTATAATACACATTTTTGTTGATCGTACTTCACTTTTGAAACTCTTAGAAGAAGTTTCGGTATAATATTGTGACAAGTAATATTTTTATACTCAAACTTGTATTTGACAACACCAAATTGTTCTTTGCCATATTTGAAACTCCAGAAATATCCGCTGAGGTCTACTCTCGACATCCATGAACCTTTTAATATAGTTTTATTACTTTTGTTGTAGCTTGTTATTGTGAGTTTTGTCTTGTTATTCTTTTCATATGGAGGGTCGGGATTTTCACACTCTTGTATATTTTTTACAACCAATTTGTATTGAGGTTTTGCCAGAACAGAAAACAAAGTTAGTATTATAATAGCAAAGTATACCTTAAATCTCAACATTATGGATTAAAATGATATACAAAAAAAGAACTGAAATAATGTGTATTTTGTGTTCTTGTGCAGAGTTAAATGGGTAAGTGATTAAAATATACTTTATACGAGTATCTCGTTAGGTTTGATGGTCACTAGATAAAACTGAATATATGACCGAATTAAACATACATGTGTATCTAATTTTACATCGCTAAATGTATTTTTTACGTATAAATAATTAGGTATCACATGACATCGGCAAATATTTCTTCTGATAAGCTTAATCACATATAAATGAGTTTAATGTCAATGAGCGTTGTTTCTAAGGGTTCCGTATTAGCAACGGGACCCTATTGCTAGGACTCAGACTCCTAGGTTTCAGACAGTACTAGAAAAACTTATTGTTTTAAATTTTGAGTCTCATAGTAAAAGACAATACCTACTCCGAGCGAAGAGCGCCCACCGCGGCAACACAGGACTGCTCCGTGCTCCCTTTGAATAGAGTTTTGAATATTTACATCGAGCAAAGTAATAAAAATAATATGAAATAAGACTAATAAAAGACTTTTAACATCAGGTGGTCTCCGTGCTTATACTGTTAAAAATAAATAAAAAAACACAAAAATAACAATAAAATAAAAAAAACATCTCATAATTTTTGTTAGGGCTAGTAGAAGTCAACCCTAGGGGGTTGTTAGCATTTTACCAATAACGAGCGTTAAAAGATTCCTTAGAGGTCGGCAGCGATTTGATAACTCCTCTAGTGTTACAAACGTCCATAGGCGACGGTGACCACTTTCAATCATGGGGCCCCCCAGCGTGTCTGTCTTCTATTAGGGAATAAAAAAACATTTACACTACGTCCCATTTTTTTTAGTCTTATTATCTTTCAGGCCTGTATCTTACTCTCCGGTACCTTAGATTCAGATTTTATTAGTTCATGTTATTGACCTTAATATTTCAATTGTGAAAGTCGAAGAAGCTATTGGAAAAGTAGTTACATGAAAATTTTAATAAACACTAGCTTTCCAGACGCGGCTCCGCCCGCGCGTATGTCGGTTATCGCGCAAAAACATTTACCTCTTTTTGCGCAGTTGGATAAAAACTATACAATGTGTTTTCCTAGGTCTCAAACTATTTCCATACCAAATTTCATTCAAATCGGTCCAGTAGTTTCGGCGTGAAAGCGTAATAGACAGACAGAGTTACTTTCGCATTTATAATATTAAATACTGATAAGAGTAAGTAGTTTCTGGCGTAAGAGCCCAATATTGACGAGACTGCAAATCGATGTATCCTGTACATCGATTTGCAGTCTCGTACGCGTTTGGTACTTTAGGTGCAAGCAATAGTTTTGACCTTATAGTTCTTAGAAATATTTCCCTTAGGAGAGGCGTTTTTTATTTGAAAATAAAAACATTTTCTCGTTATGCTTCTGTAGCTATAAACAAAATTAAATTTGAAAATAATAATGCAGATCTTTGATTTATGACCTTTCGAATATGTCTTCAAGATTCACGCAACGCAAAAAATATATTTTAAGATTTCAAGTGTGTATTCATCATGAAACTGAATGGGTTTGCAAAACCGAATATATCAAAGTTAAAATAATATTATTTTTTGATTTGCGGAATTATTTTTCTTTGAAAGCTTTTTTTCGATACCGATGCGATGGAAGCCACATAGTATGTTCCTAATACTTTTAGTATTGGCGGACTACGATACGTCATATAAGGGACATTGCTCAGTAACACCTTACTAAAAACAATGACTTGTATGTTGTCTTATAGCTTTTATTGTAGTAGCTGTAGTGTTGTATATAGTTCATAATATTTTAAAGGCATACCTTCGCTTACAAAGAATTACAATCAAATGAGGATTTTATTGTTGAGGATCTCATTTTGTTAACAAAAACAATAAGAAGTGAATTGAAAAATCACTACGCGCTACACTAATAATAGTAAAATATTTCAAAGTTTTAGCAACGTAGTACATTATGTAAACGACAAACATATCATCAATATATTTTACGAAGTTTCGTGGTAGGTTAATGCGGAAATATTTTTTGTAATCTAGTAATGTGTTGCACGAGAACGAACGATAAAGATTTTAAAACAGAATCTTCTCAGTCGTTACGCTCTTGACAGAGCGGTCGTGGTCGTCATGTAGTTGTAGTTGGGGCAGATGTAATGCGCCTCACAATGTAAAACAGAATACCAATGACTAAATCTGGAGAAACCAACTTTACGGAAACCTGACCTGTGCTGCAGCCCCTTCAACTGTGTCAAATCGAATAGAGGTAGATATAACGAGGAATAAATTGTTAATATAGAATCACCGCCATATTGATTTGAGAACAGGACCAGAGACGGAACCATTCCAAATGCAGTGCGGCGTAAAGATAGGCAGCCGTAATTTCTCCGAAAATCTTACTCGTAACGAACATATTTGATAACGATTTCGGGCTATTGTACTAGAACGAATATGGTTTCAATATCAGTTATGTTTTTCTTGCCGATGGCTAAATCCCATAGTCATGTTACTAGTCATTAATCTCAGTAGTGATTTATCGTTTAAATGAAGATGACACAAAAACGTAGTCCATGTGGCATATACCCGTACTGGATTTAGTATGGAAACCGATATTCTGGACGTTTAAGGCTGCATAGCATATCATGATGCAAGTATGTTATCGTTTAAAATAGAGCAACTGTCGTAATGTACTTAACGGCCCATCAAATGGTCTTATTTAAATCCAAAATTGGCGTTCACTAGTCACTGAACTCACTAGACATGAAGAAAATTATCTGCAGCTCTTTTTGAGATACTGCTATCGTACTTTAACAGTTTTTCGTTTAGCTTCAATAGCAAGCTAGGTGATGGTAAAACAGGGAGTGCTCAGATTCTTCAGCATATGCCTGCTATCGCAAACAAAATGAAAACTTTCCTCGTTTAACTTCACCTGAATGGAATCTTCTTTTTTTCTCTTCTTCCTTAATCTTAATCCGTTTATTCTCTGAAAGGTAACTGTCATAGATTTTCAATGGGAGTTGGTTCCAGGTTGGTTCCAACCTGTACCGTTGTTGGTATTGTATAGAAAACATACTATGATACTGCCTCATATTTATGGGATCATGGTAAAAATAATATCAAAAAAATATTAAGTTCATTGTATTAGTAACATATACATAATAACGTAAAATTTTTTATAAAATCGTCTGGCACCCAATGACTAAACAGTGTAGAGATTCATCTGCACGTTTAATCTAACATGATAAGTTAAATAAAATTAGCTCAGTGTCTATCAATTATAAGCCAGCTCAGTTTATATATAATAAGCTGTATAGTACCTAGTGAAAAAATTAATAATTTGCTACACTAAGGCCCCGTTTGCAACACATAAAATAACTGAATGATAAAAAATACAGTTAACATGCAGCGCGTTTCAAGCTTTAAACGATAGATAGGCTAAATCGATGACTGTGAAACGCAAAGATAGTGTTTTATTTATTGAGTATGTTCTGGGTAGTTAAACCGGAACTTACTCGAACGTTCTGAAACAGGCCCTAATTCTCGAGTCGCACAAAGGTTTAAACAGAATTTCATGCCGACGACTTAAAACTGTGAATTAGTAAACATTTTATGAAATTAAGCCTCGAGCATTAAGAGCTTTCGCTTATAACACTGGTGGAAAGTTCATTTCAGTTTAGTTTTTTAAACTTTCGCGAATAAGATTCATGTTTGTCTATATGCAATCTTTTTATCAAATATAATTTACAATCAAAATGTTATTTTGACTAACCTCGACCATAGTAAAACCAGAAAATGACTGGGAGCCCGTAAGAGATTCAAATCCCTATTCTGGTCTGGATACGCAGGAATATAAATATCTCTTAGTTTTATAGGCGTCTATGTAATATGTCTATTTCAACAAAGTTATACATACTACCTACAGATATTATTTGGATATTCATTATTTGTGTTGTCTAGGTTGATTGAGGCTAAGTAAAAAGAGTGAATTTTTAAGCTCTCCCAATAAGTCCGTAAACTCCACCAATGTATACCCTGGCTTTTATCCTGGCTCAATTTAGTTAAAGCATACAATAATTACTTAAAAGTATATATTTACCTATCTACTGGATTGGCTAAACGCAATGATCGTTTATTCTGTGTGTTAGAAGCTATACAAATAGATTTGGCCAAATTTACGTATCATTTCCTCGGTAAAAACATCTTGAATTTACAATATTAATGTCGTTCACCTTTCATGTTCCGTAGATATCGTGAAAAACAATAATTCTAGATTTGTAGAATTGTAATAACACAAAACTATATAAATGTTGTTTCATTATAAGATTCAGTTTTATCACAACTTTTTTATTTAGGTACAGACAGTCTTTATATCTCAACAATTCTACAAATCAAGAATTATTGTTTTTCACGATATCTACGGAACATGAAAGGTGAACGACATTAATATTGTAAATTCAAGATGTTTTTACCGAGGAAATGATACGTAAATTTGGCCAAATCTATTTGTATCAACAATTCAAATGACTTTTCTTGAAATCGTGGTGATTATTTCGTGGCTTAAATGTGGTTTGTCCAATAATAACTGAATCAGGTGTAAAATATAAAGAGACTTAAAACAGCATCACAACTAAGTGCACGACGGGCTTAGCTCTTTTAGAGTTCTGCATTGCAACAGTCTATATACCTAAGAAATCCGATCTTATTTCTTTTTATTTATAACTAGTGTCAGTAAAGTAATTCCTGTACCTATGTGTGTACTTATAACAATTTATATCAATTATTGATACAAATTACAATTAACTCTTAGCATCCGCAGCGGACGATATTGTCACGGTAATGTTATAGATAACGTGATATTGTCTATTTCAATTGCTATAATTATTTTTAAATCATTAAATTTGTGACAGCAGCAACACTATATGTTAATCTCAATAATATTGTCTAAGTCATAGTCTTTTCCAAATCAAGTTCCTTGAAAATTTTCTCAATAGAATAAAAAAGAAAAGTTTTATAATATTACAGTTACAAAAAGAAACGGAGTTATAAAGATTTCTAAATTATATTGTATATTTACACGATGTTTTATGAGGGTCTACGCACGATGGCATCCCACATGTTGATGCAAGAAAAATAATTTAAAATAGTCTGTATTCAAATTTTTTTCGACTATCTACTCAAAAATTGAAGGACGGCCCATCCTTAAATTTTGAGTAGGTAGTCGAAAACCGTTGAAAGGTAATTAAATTGATTTTATATTCCAATATACGAATATTTAGAATGGAAATAGATGGATCGAAATAGAACACGTCGGAAATTGTTGTGTTTTTATTTTTATTTTATATCAAGTCTTGTGTAAGTATATATAATAACTTACAGAGTTTAGCGATATCGGGTTCCCTCGGGAACTACTTTATTTATCGGGATCAGCCCTTTGGGGGGTGAGGGGTAGATCAATATTTTAGAAAACAGAGACGCTATGGCTATAGGGCGATATTAAGACGGATCTGAGCAACTCTCTTGGGGAATAGGGTCGACTAACGCAGTCTTCTATATTTTTGAGATAACGCCTGATGTGTAGAAGAGCCGGAAAAAAACCGCATTGGAACAGGGGTCAACTCTGGAGCACAAGTTCGCGTTACTATCGAAGGGATGAACATCTAACAAATCTTCCTCAATAAAATGATGTCATCCTATATACGTTGTAACCACCCCGCAAACGTGAATTTCTAAACCATTCCTTGATTTGGTAAGGTCCAAATCAAATAATGATTTAGAAATTCATTCAACAATATAAAACTATTAAAATTCTGCACAGCACATTGAAAGTTCAGGTATAATAAATAATGGCTATTGGTCTGTAAAAAATATTATATTTTATTGTTAACCGTGTGCTTAAGACAGAAACACAAAAAAATATCTTAACAAACAAAGCAAACCAGGGCTTTATCAGAAGACAATAACCAGTACAAGAGGTAGATTACCAACATTTAGAAGTATAGCACTCAGTTGGCATATTCCGTCATTCCCAGATCCTCATTTTTTGCCTATCTTCCTTCCTAATGATGCTAATTTATGAGGCGTATCTCTGAAATCTTTGGTCGTCCCTAAATAAATCGTGGGAGGTCGTAAGGTTTGGGACGATGTATGAATGGATGGATGGAAGCCAAAATACATGACCGATATGTCGATGATTGACTTTTCTGAAAAGAATCGTAAAGTAGGGTTATTAGCACAAACATTGGGATTTTCTTGAAAGCCAGCTGACATATTTTATATATAACTAGCGGCCCGCACCGGCTTTGCACGGGTAATTGCGACTATACATTTAGATGCAAGATAACCTATCTCTCAACTTAGATTAAATTTCACACGGTGTGCAAATCAAATTTAAAATCGAAACAGTAGTTTAGGAGTCCATCGCGGACAAACAACGTGATACGTAATTTTTATATAATATATACGGATTATAAGCATTGTTGCGAATTATAGCTCATAGATTTTGTGGAATTAAATACCTCTTTGTTTTATAAATAAACAACTTTTCGTTTTAAATATTGCATAGAATGAGGGAATGAACCAGATATTGTAATAATTGTATCATTATTGTATATAACACATTGTCAAAAGACGTTTAAAAGAATGGCCCCGAGTTTCTTGCCCGTTCTTCTCGCAGTGGCTCTATAATTTTTTTTGCTGAACTTGGCAGTACACAATAGAATATTTCTATATTAAAATTTGTAATTGACCTTCATAAGAGCGTCGTAGACGCCTAAATTCAATAAGTGATTTTGAATTGAATTTGAATATTTGAACATGAATCTTCGAGTTTAAAAACATATTGATCACGGTGTTCTTTCCAGGATCCCATGCCCAAAGTGAAAAGCAAAGCCTATGTTGCTGTCACTCTGCGTCTGTCTGTACGTCCGTCCCTCCGCATTTTTAAAATCGTAATTAAGAACAGACCAATAGCCATTATTTATTATACCTGAACTTTCAATGTGCTGTGCAGAATTTTAATATTTTTTAATTATTTATATTGTTGAATGAATTTCTAAATCATTATTTGATTTGGACCATATCAAATCAAGGAATGGTTTAGAAATTCACGTTTGCGGGGTGGTTACAACGTATATAGGATGACATCATTTTATTGAGGAAGATTTGTTAGATGTTCATCCCTTCGATAGTAACGCGAACTTGTGCTCCAGAGTTGACCCCTGTTCCAATGCGGTTTTTTTCCGGCTCTTCTACACATCAGGCGTTATCTCAAAAATATATAAGACTGCGTTAGTCGACCCTATTCCCCAAGAGAGTTGCTCAGATCCGTCTTAATATCGCCCTGTAGCCATAGCGTCTCTGTTTTCTAAAATATTGATCTACCCCTCACCCCCCAAAGGGCTGATCCCGATAAATAAAGTAGTTCCCGAGGGAACCCGATATCGCTAAACTCTGTAAGTTATTATATATACTTACACAAGACTTGATATAAAATAAAAATAAAAACACAACAATTTCCGACGTGTTCTATTTCGATCCATCTATTTCCATTCTAAATATTCGTATATTGGAATATAAAATCAATTTAATTACCTTTCAACGGCTTTCGACTACCTACTCAAAATTTAAGGATGGGCCGTCCTTCAATTTTTGAGTAGATAGTCGAAAAAAATTTTAATACAGACTATTTTAAATTATTTTTCTTGCATCAACATGTGGGATGCCATCGTGCGTAGACCCTCATAAACCATCGTGTAAATATACAATATAATTTAGAAATCTTTATAACTCCGTTTCTTCTTGTAACTGTAATATTATAAAACTTTTCTTTTTTATTCTATTGAGAAAATTTTCAAGGAACTTGATTTGGAAAAGACTATGACTTAGACAATATTATTGAGATTAACATATAGTGTTGCTGCTGTCACAAATTTAATGATTTAAAAATAATTATAGCAATTGAAAACGACAATATCACGTTATCTATAACATTACCGTGACAATATCGTCCGCTGCGGATGCTAAGGGTTAATTGTAATTTGTATCAATAATTGATATAAATTATTATAAGTACACACATAGGTACAGGAATTACTTTACTGACACTAGTTATTTATAAAAAGAAATAAGATCGAATTTCTTAGGTATATAGACTGTTGCAATGCAGAACTCTAAAAGAGCTAAGCCCGTCGTGCACTTAGTTGTGATGCTGTTTTAAGTCTCTTTATATTTTACACCTGATTCAGTTATTATTGGAAAAACCACATTTAAGCCACGAAATAATCACCACGATTTCAAGAAAAGTCATTTGAATTGTTGAGACTTTTACAGAGTCGATTTCAGCCCACAAATTTGAATACTTATTTGATATATAGTATCAAAAAACTTATGAGCAACTGTGACTCAAAACTTGATATTATACTTCAGCCCGTAGCAATTAAATTTGATAGTTATTTCAGGTTAATGTTTACTTGGTTCAGGGGCGCGTTCCAGCAAGTATTGGTCGAGCTATATTTGCTCCAAGGCACCTGGAAATACCTATAAAACTCCTTTAAAAATATGGAATTGTCAGCGAAGTTTTTAGGTGATAAAATACAGTCTACATTTTTATTAAATGGGGCATATTACGTAATTATGCAATGTTAACACAGTATGTCACTAATCATTGGCGTACAAAATCTATTGTTTATTGTAAAATCTGTCACATTTGACGGCTGGCCAAGATTTGGCCGATTCAAAAGGTAGTAAAAATTTGCCCAGGCAGAGCAAAATTTGCTCTGACAGGTCGCCCGGAACGGGTATGATCAAATCTTGTCAGGATCAAATTAAGTTCGATTAGAGTGCTGGAACGGCGTGTATCTGCGTTTAGACCAAAATATAACTTGGCCGACGGCTAGGAGGAACGCACCCCGGATAATATTACTTCTTTCCCCACTCTCTAATCGTTCAAATCGTTCAAAACTCAATAAGTGTTTAATTCTGTCTACAGGTAAACAACAATCTCAAGGAATTACTACTTCTGCTGTTGGTAGTCCAATAACTATGTGTGCTATATTTTCACCTTTAGTCTTCAAAATATGAACAGAGATCCATTCCTTACTCAAATAGATGTCAAAATAGTCCAGTATTTCATTTTCACAAGTTTTTCATGTTGAAATGTCAGGAAGCAATTTGCACTCGTTGTTATGTGCACGCCCCACAATACTCACTGGCGGTCAGGGTTAGGATTTATGAAATTGCACGTTAAAAACTTCAGATTTTAATGTAACGCATCATCAACCTTACAATCTAAATAATAAGCGCTATTTCAGCATGGTTTTTTGCAAGAATAGTTGTATCTCGCGGGCAATATACCGGGAAGTTGAATAACGGGCGGGCTGTCTGCAATTTATGCTTCGCGAAATCTGTGAATCCGTTAAATAGCTGCTCCGTTATTCTAAGCAGATACTCCTATTCAATGTTTTTTCTAGGACCTACGGGATTTAAAAGATATATCTGCTTACTGTTAATGGCAGTGATCTTAATATTTTTTTTATTCACTAGGTATATTTATGAATAATACTATAGGTGCGTTGCGTAGGTGGAGTGTAGTATATTAAGATCAATCTCTGCAACTTTATATATTTTAAGTAATTACAAAGAAAAGGTAGTGCGTTTGCATGCGTATGAATCCCAGTGACAGAGCGCAATTCTTGTCGTAGAATGAATATTGTACAAAGTGATATAAAATGATCTGAAAGCGATTCGTGCATCTAAAATGTTGAGTTAGTTTATTGTGCCAGTTACCATCCAAACAGTGGAGTTCCCAGCTTTAAGGCGTAAAAAGTTTCACTCAAAGATCTTTAAATTTTGTTTTTATTTACTGTCAATATAATCATTTTGATTTTTAAAACAAAATTCTTACTCGTATGAGTAATTTATTGTTTATATAGAATATTATGGGCAAATTTATATGTCGGAGCGTAAGCACGGACTGCAGTGGGTAGGGTTCTTCTCAGCGTACAGCCATCAAGCAAGTTACGTTCATAAACGTCAACGGGGCAGCTGGGGTTAGTTTTCGACGAGACTGGCAATACTATGAAGTGAATCTAGCGAAGTTATACTAGTCTGTAGTCGCTACTAGTCTATAGTCATTTGAAAAACTGTGACTATCACAAATCACTACAATTGATTCGGTGTGAATTTTGTTATTGATCACAGAACAGTTATAAAAATAAAACTCCGTCTATAACTACGAGTGGAAGTACGCGGTATAAGTGAAAGAAGATTATGGTTAGTGTTCGTGGAGTTCTGTGCGAACGATATTCAAAAAGTATATCGTTGAAAAACGATGCTTATGATGACACTTACCTAATTATATTGTAATAATGTATCAGCGATTCATGATACACGCACACAGTGATAAAAACATGTTTGCAGGAGTTATAACAATTATCAAAGTGCGAGTCGAACCTCACTGTCTTAGAGTTTCGTATTGAAACGGCTCGTAAAAGAAGGAAAAAATGTTTTTGCGCTTACCATGAGAACCACATTATTCTCTATTTTCAATAATGGTATCCCTAATTTAGCTTTCGAAATAGTCTTTGTAACAAAAATGGTCGTCCATGTTTGTGGTTGGTCTGGCGCCCATTTGCAGGCTTGGCCGCGTGGTGGTTCCGGCACACTCTGTCCTGGTGTGTCGTATTGGGTGGTCTCCCCTAGGGGAAGGGTCCGGAGATGGACAGCTGTGGTGGGTTCGCGTTGTGTGCAAAAGCTTCCAGCGCTCCCGCCAAATAAGGACGAGGTCTGACACCGTGCCGTGTGGTTTTTAGTCAGTTTCTGCTGTGGGAGTAGTTGGTCCGAGTATGACTTATCCCGGCTATAACCACATGACAGGAATGCGTAACTGCACAAATTGCACGTACAATAGAAAAATACAAAAGTAGGAGCCTTCGAACTTTATTGAGCGAGAAATTTATGTCAAAATTTATCTAAAACTTGCTCAGCCGTTGTGAAGATGAGTGGCAACAAATTAAATCAAAATAGATTTTCTCATTTACAATACTATTTAATTATTAGTTATAAAACTATATATTTCGTAGAATTATTAGTTTATGAGCGAGAATAACATAACTTAAAGCGTGACAATACAACTTTTCAAGTATCAATTTAAAATTAGTTATGAAATCCTACAATTTAAGGTTAAATATATTTGTGTCCAGAATTCCAGTTCAATTTCATCCTCTAGGATTGTACCAGTAATTGCATAGTAGACCGTAAAATAATTGGCACAATTATTTTAACTCAATGAAGCCAGATATTCTCATTTACTGCAACTGCGAAAGTACTGGCATGGTTGTAATTCAATTCTGCATAGAGCTTTAGTTTGTATTCTGCAGTTATTTACGTCTTTTGCGTCTCCAAGCCACTAAATATTTTTGATTTAGAATCTCAGCAGTTTTTTTACAAAAAATATAAATAATTGTAATGAACAAGTAGGAAAATGTGAATTGAAGAGAAGACTATTTTTCATTATATCTATTTAATTTGATTTTATACACAGCTAAGACTACATTTTGCTTACATCTTCTCCGCGCTTTATCATGTTCATTGCTTCATTAATAAGCTTATACAGTGGTATGTTATATTATTCATCATGCTTCTTGGCACTTCCTCTAAAATACAGAGAAGTATGGGTAACAATACAGAGAAGTTTGGCGTACGGCTAGTGAACAGATCTAATGTCAGAGTTTTTAGACCGCCCTAAAGCCTCCGACATAATATAACTACTACCATTCTAAAACAACATCTGCGATGCTTACGTGCCCTCTGAAGTTTTAGCAAAACACTACTCTGCTGTGTTGTATATACCACCAGCGGTCGCATTCAATCAAACAATTAGTGACAGCAGAGAAAGTAGCTTTTCCTAGTTGATTGGTTTAGAACCACTAAGCAATCCACTACGAGGTTCTACAAAATAAAAATTAAGCACATCGCGGTAAATTACATGTTCCTAGGCATTTATTGATTTATAATTCGAGAGAGGACTGTACAATTACAAGTTAAAAGCGTTGTATCACTGGGACAGATATGACAAATTCTGAATGTGTTGTCATATCATGAGTTATGCATATAATTATAGATTAAAACCCAAACAATCTCCACTCCGAAAATACAAGAGAAATTCTCAAAAGAATTTTTATCTCCGAGATCCTTAAAACACGCATACATAATTTCCCAAAACCTCCATAAACTCTTCAGCAATTCCGCCACGCTACCTCACATTAATTCCAGTCACGGCATAATTTCAGTATGCCATACTTGAGGGTATGCACCTATACGGATACTTGTATTGTATGACTGAATAGATTAGGGGGTAGCTCGTCCAAGTCATCCCGCAGGGACTACATTTACCAGTTCGTCCACCTCCTCCCGTCGTAGAGGGGTCACTGGTCGGAGACTCAGTAAGTCAGTAGTCTTGGACATCTGGTGGTGAACAAGGTTACCCCTCCAAAGTATGAGAGGCCTGCTAAGTCCTTTCCGGCCGACTGGGGCGAGATGGTCAATGCTAATGACCTGTGACCGCAGCGGAGAACTGTTCACGGAAAAAATTTTGTGGGGTCAAGTCCCACACGCCACGGGGGGATGGAAGAGAAATGTAGAGGCATTTACTCCACTTTAAAGAAAAGATAATCTTTTCCAATAATATATTATAACAAGCAGAATTGGCGAAGATTACACGGTATATGATATCATTCTCATGAAAAATCAAAAACCATTTAGGCGACTATTATTGATTTAATAGTTTTAAAATCGTCAGATAAAAATACGTAAATTACGGTTAGAATGTTAACCAATTAATTGAAAACAAATGAACTTTTATTTTAAAACGGTCTACATTGTTCTTTTTATTTTGTTTAATGGTATTTATTCTCATGAATAAACTATCTGATACTTGAATAATCAGGCCTTAAATCACTTGTGCTCGCAGTATTTTATACGTTATTTTATGAAATGTTTGTATGTTATTTTGTTATTTCCTGAACAAGATAGAGAATAAGTATTCTATTTTACTTATTAAACCAATATTTAGCAAAGAGTTGGCAGCACAAATAATCAGATAGTAAGTTTAATTGTAGAAGTTGAAAATAAAAAAATGGATCCTTAATAATTCCACAGCTTGTAAGACCACTAATTTTGATTTACATTACATTATTAGACGGGGAGGACTATATTTAGTCAGTAACAACAGCTTTTTTTATTTATTTATCTTAGAAAGACCAACAGCAATATACCATTTTAGAAAAAATATTTAAGACACATGAAGCCAATTAAAGGTCCTTACGGCTAGCTATTAAGCGGAGGAAATCCAAGAGCCTTAGCTAGTAAAAGAAATACTTACTTCTGTCTGTAATATTGTGACATTTGATAATTAACGATAACCGAGCGGTTATAGCTATGGACTGCTGTGCTGCAGGTCCCTGGCTCGATCCCCACCGTCAGCTTGGGCTTCACCGCATGGTGGAAGAGCATTTTGCGAATGCCCGCCAGGCTAGCTACCACCCTCAAGTAGAAAATCTGTCGCCAAGCACTTAACAGTGTGTTCCAGCAGCATTCCTTGAGGACATGAAATATTACATGCACATGACACTTAACAACTGTATGTCTCAATGTGACGGGCGCAGTGCAATTCGTCACATGACGAAATTCATCTATTATAGGTAGAAGTTAATCCGCTTAACATCAGGTGGGCCTCGTGCTTGTTCCGTCAAATAAAAAAAAACAATGGATATAGGATAAGGACTCACGATTCATTTCTCGGGCAAATTTTTTTGCCTTCCCTTACATGTTTCCTTCACCCTGACGACGTGCGCAGTTGTTAAGTCGCATTTGCCTGTAATTTTGCCTGTTACTGAATATTTATTTCGTAGAATAATCCAATTACTCGACTGACCTAGGGTATAAACCCAGCAAGTCAAGATTCCTATGCGACACCAACGATGTCCTAGTAAAGCAAGTATGTTTCGTTAAAAACTTTCTTTATTATAAACCTACTAGCTTTCCGGGCGCGGCTCCACCCGCGCGTATGTCGGTTATCGCGCGAAAACATTAACCTCTTTTTGCGCAGTCGGATAAAAACTATCCTATGTTTTTTTCCCGGGTCTCAAACTATTTCCATACCAAATTTCATTCAAATCGATCCAGTAGTTTTGGCGTGAAAGCGTAACAGACAGACAAACAGACAGACAGAGTTACTTTCGCATTTATAATATTAGTACTGATTGATTCAACTTAACACATCTGCATTTTACTCTATGTTCATTAAATCGTCATTTATTACCGAGTCTACATATTTATAATCCAGTAAAAACATGTCTTTACGAGAAAATGCATGATACCATTTTAAATTTTACTCGTTTATATTTTCGGGGTTCCAGAGCTTGTTCGTTAAGCTAATCGTGATTGATATGTTTGCGGGATTGTGGAATTTGATCTATTACCTGTTGTTGTTGCAGCTTAAATATGCAAAATTTTAGGAGGAAAATTGTTGACATCATTTAATTTGTAGATGATAGTAGAGCTCATTTTTTCGATTTTGTTTATATTGTATATACAGGGTTATTGGTAAAATGCTAACAACCTCTTGATTGTTGGGTTGACTTCTGCTAGTCTTAACAAACATTTTGAGATGTTTTTTTTTTGATAAAAAATATGCTTGAAATCTATTCATAATGTGATTCTTTCACTTATTAAGTAGATACCAGCTGCTATATAAAATATATATAATTAATTCTTCGCCTCATAAACCATCTCGTTAGATATCAATAACTTTACTTTCCTTTTGAATGTAATACGAATCCAATTGAGGTAAACGTAATTTAATTTGCCTTGAATGAAATTGTTGTTTAGAGACTCTTTGCAATTTTGAATTCTGAAACATTAAACGATAAGCAACAATAAATAACTCCGGACGGGATCAACTTCACTTTGGGTGTTTAAGAGCCATTTCACGTTTAACGCGCGTAATCTAAGATTTTAAGCGCTTAATTTACTATCACAGGAAAGTTCTACAATTTATTGAATAATTGATAAAAATAGAATATTTTTTTCTAATTTCGAGTAATGTACTACATTTACAAACATAACTTTAATTATTTTGTAGTGACCAATCTCCCGCACCTTGTTTTACGAATTATGGTACACATAGCCAACTTCAGAGTTCCATTTCTTGTATAAAAAATCATCAAATGAACTTAAAAAAAAGCTACAATTCAGGCATATAATCTTGTTGCTACATAATGTACCAGAATATCAATAATTAATCATCCATATAGAAAAAAAAAAGTTCGTGCGCCAATTCCTACGAATTATATCAGCAGTTTAACACGATTTATTGCGTAAAATAAAGTGTAATTCCATACAGATATTATACTAAAAGAAAGTACATTCTTCAATTAATATGATCTCAAATAATTGTAATATTAACTCTGTTATGTTAGACACGAAAAAATATTTAATGTAACTCTAAATTAACATAAATTGAAATGTACAAGCGCGAGGTGATCAGTACGGCGCGAGCATCCATCGAGGTAGGACCTGTGTTCGTTTTGCCGAGCTCCGACGTTCCGTACGCGAGCCGCTTAGATGCAAGTTTATAGTGCGACCACAGAGTTTTGATCATATCAGTATTTTTTTAAATAACAAGCTAGAGTTTTCTGTTGTCCATAATATCAGTGTTGTTGTTTAAGTAACTACATCTTTTGTATTATTATATTAGTTTTAGCAATGGGACGAAAGGATCCTTTTTACCATTGTGTTAAAAAACGAAACAACAGCTATTTTTAGAAAATTTAAAAGAACAAGCTTCTAGACGCCATGAAATTGAGAGTATCTGTACTGTACTGTAACTGTCGGATCGTCCACTGCTGAACACAGCCTCCCCTATTAAGGGGGTATTTGCCATAATCCCCACGCTTGGCAGGCGTATTGGGGATCGCAGTGAAAGTTAGCAGTTCATTTGAAGGCGCTGCTGCCCATCTTCCAGTATTTTTCCCTTAGTCGCTTCTTACGACACCCACGGGATGATATGGGGTCCCTCGCCTTATACGCCTATGCGCTCCAGTGCCGAGAAGTCTGTCGTCTAGCAGTCTCACCTCAAAACCTATCACGTGCACGTGCGTCATTTATTATCTTTATTGATTTTTTTTAAACACAGCCTATTAGTGCTCTGAATTAACTAGATATTTTTTCTCTTCAAGGAGAAACCTAGTTTATTTTTGTTGTGAACTTTTAGTCTTATCTTTTAACTATCATTGAACAATATTATTTATTTATAGCATTCTTTAGCTGACCATTTATCTGTTTTAAAGGCTGTCACTATACAGTCTTTGTCTCTTCGTTGTCTATAGTTTACCTGTTTCTATAAACTAAGAATAGTGTGTAGTTAAATAAACAAAAAACTCAAGATACTAGACTTGAAAGATAAAATGGATATTTTAAAGAAGTAAGATAGTGGAGAAAACATGTGGTATTGGGCGTGCTGCTATACACGATCTTATGAAAAAAAGCATAGTAGACCACGGGAAGACGATAGAATCTGGGCCAGGAAAGCGTAAAACATTAAGCATTGGTGATTGTCCAAAGATGGAAAACGCTCTTTACATGTGGTTCATGCAACAGCTTTATAAACACACTCCTAACTAAATTAATATAAACCTACTCCCCTATATGGAGAAATTCTGAAAGCAATAGCAATCAAATTTTATAAAAAAATTACCAAACAAGATTTTTGGGCCAACGATGGATGGCTGGATATATGTAAAAACGATTTAGTTTTATTTTATTTATTATGTTTTTTTCTCTATAATCCAGTAATCCGAACATTCCAATAATCCGGCACCCTCTGTTTTTTAAAAGTGCAGGATTAGTGAGATTATACTGTACATACAAATTGGATAACATTGCCTCAGTAAAACACGGCAGAGACAATGAACCAAAGGCTTTACCTCAGCGTACAAGAAAACACGGTCATGGAAAAGTATGGACTTTTCATTGAAATGGAATACTGTTTTTTAGGAGCGACGCTGACGGATTGTGCAATGAAGGTTTAGTCGAAATAAAATGCCTTAGCTCCGTTTTCGGAATAGATCCTGATATTGCCATATGAGAAAAGAAACTTAAATGTTTCAAATTGGATAAATCTCAAGTAGAAATGAACCAAAATCATGACTAGTATCCAGTTGCATATTGCTAGAAAAAAATACATGTTTCTTTGCTGTGTGGACTGGACCTGATTTTCCTCTTAAAGTAGTAAGGATAAAATATAAAGATGATGTTTTTGGCAAATATAAATGCTTCAGAAATTGGTATGATTTTACAATGATTGCCTAATCCCAGAAATCCAAGATCAATGCCGTAACGTCAAATATTTATATAATTTTACGCCCCTCAATTTTTAAATTATTTAAATTTATTCTTGGAATTACGATTCAAATATTTATATTTTTTGAGCAACATTCAACAAGGATAAAATTTAAATATAGGATGCACAATGTAGGTAGACTTTTTAACGTGCATGCCTACTTCTGTCCCATAAAACTAGTAAATAATCGACAGTAAATTGATTATTTACTCATTCCAATCACATAGTTTCTAAAATCACAACTAATATTTCTTTATGAGTGCAAGAATCAAAATATGTTACTCATAGTCATACTATTCCATCGTCATTTCTTCCGCTTGTGCAAGCAATGCCAGCGCATTTACCTAAACTTCAGTAGCGTGATTTTGTGAAATGGCTCCTAATTCATGTTGATACATGAATGATAAGTAAGCATTAATTTCTAAAGTTTTTGCGATTAGCGTAGTACATTTTACGATGACAAATTAATGTACTCGTATTTACAGGTGTGACGATAAGCGATGGATGCAAATGGACAATAGCTGTTCAATGGGGGAGGCATTGGATCAATGGTGGATTCCGACGGTTGCTGATGATTTAAAGCCACATGGCACATTTATCTATATGCATACATACAATTTTACTACAAAATAAATGGTGATGTGTGATGGCACTGATGGGTGTCGGTAACAAAAACAAAAAATAGCTAAGTTGTTTTTAGTTGCACTAGTGTAACTTTAGCAATACACAATACAATAAGGTGTTACAATCACTAACAAAACAATTGCATCGTATGGCATTTTGCGAATACCTGACTCATCTCAATTATCTAGCACACAATACGTCGCCAAACACCAAACCAAACCAAACAGTGTTCACCAGCACTTGTCCTTGAAAACCAGTTCAAAGTTTAGCTACCAGGTTTAATCACGCCATTACTTACCAACAGGTAATGGTAACAATACCTTCATTAACCGCACCAACAACAGTCTAAATGAGAAATCGTAAGGTCCACGTGATCCCATTGTAAGCTTCAACCCAACACGTCTCTTCCCGTTAGTACCGAGAAAATTGTTCCAGATATCAAGGCGCAATTGATCGAGAGAAAGTAAGGCCAGAACGGTTTCAGACACAAGGATTAACTGATCAAGGGAACCACCAAGATAAAATTTACAGCAATCTCTATTCTAGTAAAACACCACGGAACTATAACAATGATCTCCAAGCGGGCTGCAAAATGTTGATGTTCTGTCATCCCACCAAAATAATTTCTGTGAAAGAGTATGTATGTCTTTTAAAAATGTACCTGATGAAGAAGTATCATCCATTTTGATGGTAGCTAACCTAGGAATCCTACTAACTGCTCCAACATTTTGGAGAGGCACGATAGGTATCAATGAAAATTGTAGCGATAAATTTAAGCTTCCTGTGAAGACATTAAATATACACTTATAAACTAGTAGGTTTGAACATAGAAAAATAAAAAGCTTGTTATGAAACAATGCACAAATCAAGAGGGATAAGTGGAATAATACTGTCACAATTTGATGAGATCTGAAACAACATACAAAGCGGAGTGACTGCAAATGGAAGGATTTATTTTATCTCGTTTGTTTAGCTTTGTTCGGGAGGACTTTGCCATAGGTTTAACTAAATGTGCGTTTCAGTTTTATTAAAATGCTTTAGTCAAGCCTAAGAGTGCTATCATGTAAATTCCGGTCAAAACTGGTGGATAATACTGTAGTCAATTTGCAAATCTTTAGGATTTTAAATTTGAGAGGTACAAATGTATATTATGGGTATGACACCCATAGTATAAATTTGTACCTCCTTTTAAAATCCTAATGAATTGCAAATTGACTACAGTATTTGCAAATCTTTAGGAATATAGATAGATTAAATTTTACTTAGCAGATTATTTAACAACTCTGCATGAGGTGCTGCAAATGTATTATCTATAAATTTTATATTCATTTGATAGAGCATGTGGATCATATTTGTAAAACTATAGTGTGTTTAAATCGTGACAGACATAATTGCGCCAATTCCTTACTTACCTCACACCAAATTTTCCCTGTAATTATACTAATAGAAAAAAAAATATACGTGTGCTTTTGATGTCCTTATGAGGTGGTAGAAAACATAATTTAGGTGTTTTAATTTTTCTCCAAGTCCAAGTAACAGATACCAAAATTATAGTTAGATAAGAACATCTTTAAAAAAAACGCTGATGAACATCATGAACCATATTTTAATTTAATAGAAGTATGAATATAATACGACAGCGGCTTTATAAATGTATCATATAAGACAGTACACAACCAGTATTTCTACGGCGCATACAATATGTTGTATAAAGGTTGAATGAATGCAGAATAACCACATAAGGCAAGCGTGAATTCAGACGGCCTACATCAGTTGAGATAAATCGTCGGAAGCGCGTTGCAGTCAATACGTTATTTTATTGCTCCGTATTAAAAAATTTCAAAAGTGTTGAAAAAGTTATTTGTTTTGAACTTAATATATACAAGCGTATAACCTGTAATACAAGGCTCATTTTAACCGAAAAAATATTTAAAATAAGTGGAATACTAGTGCTTAAATCACTCGATTTATTTGTTCGTCATTCGTTAAAATCTATTTGTCAATGTGCAGTGTTGTGCCATGAGTGGGTAAGCCAATGACCGAGCGAATAGATACATGAGTCATACATTGCATTATACAGCTAGCGGTGGTTCATACTGATTGCAATATTCAAAACATATGTCGCAAGCGTCGTAGCGCAGTTGAGATCTCTTCGCCTCTCAAGAAGAAGATACTAAGTTCAAGCCTTGATGGCGGATTATCTTTTTGTTGCAAATTTATTTTTGCGATCATAATGAACAACGACTGTGTTAAATGTAATCGTCCAATTGCTGATAAAAACTTTTTGCGCTGCTCATTTTGTAAGAATTACTACCACATCCTGTGCTCGAACAGGTCAGAAAAACAGTTCAACTTAATGGAAGCGAAAAAGAAAACTGCATGGAAATGTGCCCATTGTGTGCAATCAAAAAAACAAAAACTACCAATTACTAAATCACAAAATATTGACGCACTGTCACCGCAAAAAAATATTACTACCCGAAAGCAATATAGATCAAAAGTTCATACAGAAAACTCATTCGACACCTTACCACTTGATGAAGAGGTGGAGGACCTATCTTTATTGCTACAAGACAGCTCCAAATTAAACAGAAGCTGTCCAAATTTGCAACCAGATCATTTAGATATTATTGAGAAAATGCAAAAACAAATTATTGAACTTTCAGAAAAATTAGAAATCGCAGATAACGAAATATTAAATCTGCTGTCAGAAAATAATTGTCTTAAGAAACAAGTTGCTTCATATGACACCAGGGTTAGCCAGTTAACAGACATTTGTAAATCTACACCAAAAAAACCAACACAAAGATTAAATAGAAATAGTTTGAATAAAACGAAATTGGATTTTTCATTTGAACGTAGCACTCCAGACGTAATGACTAATCAAATATTGGATAATAAAGACAATTAAGTTTCTATAGACAAAAATAATTTGGATATTTTTGAAAAAAAGCAATTCGAGGTGCGGTTAAAGAAAAATGAAAAGTCTGATATAACGAAGAACGTATTTATAATTGGCGATGAACAAGTGAAGGGACTAGCAGCAAATATAATGAATGCTTCTTCTGGGAAATGGAACAAGGAACACATCATTCAAGGCATTGTTAAGCCATATGCGAGCTCTAATGAAATTTTAGCCAGTGTAAATGAAATTGCTAGGACAGCATCAGAGGAAGATATTTTTATTTTGTCCATGGGTAATAATGATAGGGATCCATTCATGCTGCTTAGAAATATTTGCGATGCTTTAAAAAAGCTAAAAAAATGTAAAGTACTAATAATGAATGTATATAAAAATATTTTTTTGAATGTGAATGAGATAAATTACGAAATTAGGATGTTACTAAAATACTATTCCAATTGTAAATTTATAAAAGTTAAGGACTTGTTTGAAAATCACGGTAAGAAAATGCCTCTTTTAGACTTAATGACGGCAAAATTATGTTTCGTAATCGAGTTGTTAATCAAATGTGGATCAACAAAATTAAATAGTGAAAATAAATATCAACATATTGATAACTTGGAACAGATCGATTGTAGTGTACATCAAAATATGTTTTTTCGTTCCTAGTAAAAGTAAATTATGTCAAAACATAATAAATAACGTAAGTAAATTGGGAGAAATAGAAATTTTGCATCAGAATATTGCTGGTCTGTGTAATAAAATTGAAGATTTAGAATTATCTTTAATGGATTTGGCGAAAAATGGGCATGATGTGGATGTATTATGTTTCAGTGAAACTTTTGTTAAGCAAGGAACAGAAAGCAATATACGTCTTAACAATTATAAACTGGCTGCCACATTTAGTACAGACAAAAGTAGAGGAGGTACGTGCATCTTGATCAAAAAGACTCTTAATGCTAAATCATTATCTATTCCGTCAAATCTTGCCGTTAAATTTTACTTTGAATGTTGTGGAATTGATATCATGGGTCTCAATATCATTATTTTTAATATTTATAGAACACCTGAACAAAACAAAACTCAAGTAGGTATATTTCTTCACAAACTAGATAATCTTCTAAATTATTTGACTGATCAATTTAAGCATAAAAAAATTATCTTATGTGGGGATTGGAATATAGATATTTTGAAAAATAGCACAGCCGCTAAAAATCTTGTGAGTTTGCTTCAGAATTATAATTTTCAAGTCCATATTAAGTGTCCAACACGGCTAAACTCTTGCCTAGATCAATTTGCAAGCAATGTAAAAAATGTACAGACGTATATCCACAGATTGGGGCTTTCTGATCATGAAACGGCTCAAACATTAACAATAAAAGCAAAAAAACAAAAAGCGTACACAACTTGGTTCGAGTGTAGACGTGACTATAGTGTAGATAATATGAGAAAGTTCTCCGAAGCCATATCTTCCCTCTCATTTGCAGATGTTTTAGAATCAGATACAACATCAGTAGCTTTTGATTACTTTTATGATTTATTTTGCCTATTATACAATTTATGTTTCCCCACAATTACAGTTAAGATGAACAATAAACCAGTAAAATTAAATTGGATCAGTAAAGGTATAAAAAAATCTAGTAGAACAAAGCGTAAACTACATTTGATATATATAAATAGCACTAATAAAAAGGCGACTAAGCTTAATTATTCTAAATATAACAGAATTTTCAAAAGAACTGTCCTACAAGCGCAGATAATTGTTAATACAAGACGTATAAAAAGCAGTAATAACAAAACTAAAGCAATTTGGAATACCATATCATCATCGACATCTGATAATTTAATTACAAATGATATTGACATGATACAATTTAATAATATGACATATACTAATCCTATCGACATTTGTAACATATTTAACAATTATTTTATAGAACTGACATCAACAAATACCTTGAATAATAAACATAACAAAAAAATACATACTATTAATAAAAATGATAACTCACAATTTTTAACTCCAGTTGTTTCTAGTGAAGTCTACAACATAATAATGAGCTTAAATAATAGTAAGACTAGTGGATACGATGACATTACCACCAAAGTAATAAAAAGCTGTGCTCCATGGATATGTCACCCATTGGCACATATCATAAATTTATCATTTTCTGAAGGTGTATTCCCAGAAAGATTAAAAATGTCAATTATAAAACCATTATTTAAAAAGGGTGATAAATCCGTTCCTAGCAATTATCGCCCTATAACGATAGTCCCAGTTTTTTCTAAAATTGTAGAAAAGGCAATGCTTGTGCGATTAAATAGCTTCCTCAAAAAATTCAGTATATTACGTGAGGAACAGTTTGGTTTCCGCAAAGGAAGGTCTACTACGCTTGCATGCTTTGATCTTATAAGATATATCACGGAAAGCATAAATGAAGGTACTCCAGTCATATCTATCTTTTTAGATATGACTAAAGCCTTTGATTTTGTTGATCACTCTGTCCTTTTAAGTAAATTAGAAACTTATGGCATACGGGGTCAAGCACAAGATTGGATAGCGAGCTATTTAAAAAATAGAAAACATTACACAGAACTATCAAAACTTGTCAAAGAATCACAGAACAAACTTCCAAAAAATACATTTAAATCTTTACAATTAATTAACAATACTGGAGTACCCCAAGGCAGTATTCTAGGTCCATTGCTTTTTTTAATTTATATAAATGATCTTCCAAAAGCCACTGACCATAAATGTATACTTTTTGCAGATGACACTACAATAGTTATTAAGTGTCCCCACAAAAGCCAAGCGCAGGAATTGGTAAATAAAGCCCTATCTGACGTAATTCATTGGATGGAAGTTAATAACTTGAGTATTAATCTTAATAAAACGAAATTAATTCAATTTATATCATACAATTCTAATCCACTGCCTCTTAATATCAATTTTAATAACGTATTAGTTGATAACGTGGACGACTGTACTTTTTTAGGACTTATTCTTGACAAACACTTTAACTGGAAAATTCAAATTGATACACTATGCAAGAAAATTGAGCGCTTTGTGTTTGCTCTAAAGAAAATCAGACACACTGTATCTACTGAAGCCGCGTTAGTGGCATATCATGGTCATGTTTCGTCTCTGCTTAGTTACGGCTTGATATTGTGGGGTAACTCAGTAGACATTGAACGAGTGTTTAAAATACAGAAACGGTGTGTTAGGGTGATAAATAGAGCCTGGTTTCTTGATAGTTGTAAACCTCTTTTTAAATCATGCAAAATACTTCCTCTACCTTGCATGTACATCAATGAAATGTGTATATTTGCCAAACAACACCCTGATTTTTTTGTAAAACGTTCCGATGTATTTAAGCGCCAACAAAGGTCTAAATTCAGTAACCTATTATATGAACCTCTAGCCCGAAAAGATTTATACAAAAGAAACATTTATAATATGTGTATAAAAATTTATAATTGCATACCTAATGACATAAGGCAATTAAATGGAAGGAAATTTAAGAAATGTTTAACTGACTGGCTTCTTAGCAATTGTTTTTATAGTGTGAAGGAATTATTAGATTATTGTAAATAAATATATATATTTTTTAGGTACAAATATTATAATTAATAAATTAGCTTCAAATAAACATTTGCACGTCTGCTTGCAGACTGAATCCATTGAATCTGTATGACTAATATTAAGATCCTTTTGACATGTATTCTAGCAAATAAATGAATGATTTGATTTGATTTGATTTGATAAGACATAAACATAAACTTATTAAATATAAATTCAAGGAAAAATTTACATTATATTTAAAAAAAACAATGTACAATATTATAAAAATTAACTTCAGATCCTACGAATCAATATATATATATATATATGTATTCGTATTACAAAATTACAAGATGATAAATTATAGTCACGTGCGGGATCCTACCCGGCGCCATCCACCCTTATAGCCGAGGTATGCTCTGACCGCTAAACTAACATGACATATGACTCATATCATAAATCAAATGTGTCCTCTCGTGCTTAGCCATCGTATGGGGATGCGTATCGGTCAGAGCATACATTTTATTCTCTCTTAATTTTGTAATGTAATCCGAGGAGCATGCGTTACTGCAAAAATTAAAATATAAAAGCATATACGTAGTTCAGGTCATTTATTTTATTCTCTCGGTTCTGCTATTCACTAGAGACCGGTGTACCTATTGTTCTTAAAACTTCTGTTGTGGATTGTAATAAAACAAGCCCATTGTACAGTTACCAGGTATTAGGTCCGTTTTTTTTTATTTTTGTTTCCTGCAAACAAACGTATAGGTAAGGTGCTCTTAATTATGAAAGTAAAAGGAGACAAAAACATCTAAGAAAAATTAAAATCTAAATTTATCTTGTACACTTACAAAATTAATAATTTAAGTAACGATCCTTCAAACAATTAACCAAAATTGAGTATTTCCAATAAAATACCATCCAGTACTCGGTGTCGTGCCACTGCTTACACGGTGCATCATGTTGCTTGTTGGTGATTGCAGTATCAGCAATTCCAACGTTACGTATATATGTAATATGCCCATAATTTCGTTGCCCGTGCCCCATTTGGTTTCCATACTTACATAATATATTCAAATCAGGTTATTTCGTGATTTGTCAGTAAAGCTTAGTAAAATATTTGATGATCATATACAGTCAATCTGTGAATTTTATTAGCCTTTGGACTCAAGACGTTATTTAGAGTTGATGCTCTTTGCCTCTGTATCCATATTAAATTATTTAAATCGCTGTTTCACCTTCCATTTGTTATGAGACTGTTAGCGATGAAATTGAGATCAACACACAACATATCTACAACATCACAGCACGTAATAACAATTTCAATTTTTGATAGTTACATAAGCATGCCTACATTTCCAAAGCCGTAATTTTATGTTTTTAGCTTTAAATAATGAAGCTTCGGTTGGAGTGCGAAGCGCAAACGAAGAATCTCGTACTATTTTAAAATATATATTGATCTCACATTCGGTATCAACCCCTACTTTTCGGTCAGAGGCTCTGAAGAGTTCCATATGCTCAGATCGTGTATGTGACTATGTGATCAGATATGTGCTACGTTTATATCACTTCTACTGAGAAGATGGAGGAAATACCTGTGTCAAGTTTTAACATAATTGTTTTAAATTGAGACAAACAGATTTTTCCTTTTAAAATAAAAGGAGATATAGGTACAGATGACGGCATATTTTAACAAAGGATTGGTATACGTTTATATATATTTGTTAGTCTATGTCATTTTAATAATATTTTGTCTGTGACCGCTGACCGTATATATCAAGGAATCACGACACTGCACCTTTAATTTTAACCAAAAGAATTCAAAATAATGACACGACTTTGCTAAATTTTACACGTTAAAAGACAGGGACCACCCGGGGGTCAAATTTTCAAGAATTATTTGAGTTTGCAGCCCAAAAAATGGTTAAAAGGAATACCTAAATAAATTTCATATTCTATTGTGACGGAACAAGCACGAGGCTCGAGCATCAGCTGATACCAGATAACATTATGTATTTCGTCTTAAGTGACGAACTTCACTGCGCCCGTTACCCCGAGACATACAGTTGTTACGCCTCATATAAGTCTATGACTTTGCTCGCTTTCAAGCACGGATAGCGCAACACCTGAAATGTCGTTAGTTTTTCAGTTATTTTTTATTACTGAAAAACTAACGACATCAACCAAACACCTCATCATCATCAGTCAGAAGACGTCCACTGTTGAACAAAAGCCTTCCCCATAGAACGGCTTTTAGCCGCTTGGATCTTAAATAATAGGTAAATAACTAAATAATCGTATGAATTAAACGAAACGTAGTAACATAGGATTTAATTTGAGATATAAATGAAAATGTATAATTTGTCAGCATTTGTAAACTTCTCCACTGAAAAACAGATATCGATGGATAATAATAAATAAACCTTATGAAAAAAATTATCTACACAAATATTTCTTTCATATCGCAATACATAATATAGTGCCCTAGGATAAATGCAATTTTGAGCTTGTCTCCCTGCATGTATGTTTGTCAGTCATGAATCAGGAAAAAAAAAATTAAGATTAAATTTTACCATTAAAAAAGCCAGTCTGATGCTAACATCAGACTGGCTTTTTTAATACGCATTTTCTTAAAGGATGTTTCCCAAATTTACTCCTTAAAGACTCATCATTGAGGGTTATCTCTCATGAAAACAATATATCAAACTAATATAATAAGTTTGTGAGCGAGTGATGACATAAATTTGTATGTTTTTTAACTCTTACACGCTGAATTATTAGGATGAATATTGGAATATAGACAGCTCAAGTCCTGGATTTGTATATACGCAGGATACGTTTCAGTATTTTCAGTTTTTATCGTCATCATCTTTTTATCACTGAATAAATAAACACGGGTAAAACCACGGGATATAGCTAGTGTTTATATTTAAACATCATTAAGTATTTTTTATGCTATCGTGCTGGAACAAACAGGACCTCTGCATATAACAGTTACATTTCGTCAGCAAACTGCATTGTGCCCATCTTCCTCAGACATAAGTCTAATGTGCCATCCTTCAAACTGGAACACAGTAATGCGAACTTTACTTCTTAGCAGTAGAAATGGGTATAGTGTGACAGTACGGTCAGTACTTCCCCAGCCGAACTTACACAAAAAGCTCTACAACTACTCAATAGTTTAATTACGGTTAAGTAACTTTTTTTTTATGCCTGATAGGTTAATCTTTAACCACTATCTCACCTGATGGTAAGTGATGATGTGGTCGAGGATATTGTTCAGGCTAACCTAGAGTTACTGGCTCTCAAGGACAGCTGCCGGAACACACAGATTTTCAACTTGATGGTGGTAGCTAGCCAGGCGGGCATTCGCAAAGTGCCCTACCACCATGCTGTAACGACTGCTGTCCTAAGACAACAACCGGGACTGACGGCTTAACGTGCCCTCCGAAGCACGGAAGCGCTCAGTAGTAATGTCACCAGCGGTCACCCATCCAAGTCATGACCGCGGCGGACGTTGCTTAACTTTGCTGATCGATTCAGAATGGCTAAGCGAACTTGGCTACGAACGCTTTCGAACCATTAACTGCAATAGCATTTTTATCGATGCGACCTCTTTCAATACCAATTTGTATCTAATACGGTTTATATCAACAATCATATCCTGGAGATGTGGATCATTATCTAAACTCTCGAATCATAATCAACCTCATATTAACAAATATCATACTTACCTCCAGTTTCTAGCACGTTAATCACCGTCTTGATAAATCACAGACTAAATATTGAACCCTCATTGGTTAATAGCAACCAATGACGCGACAAGCGACCAATGAACGTCCAGTATTCAGATCACGTTCCGTTAACCACCCATGTAGTCAACAGCTGCGTCAAGTTGTTAATGAAAAGTCGTTGACTTACCTTCTACTCTTTATGCGTCCAATATGGCTTCGTGCCAACTGGATCGGAATGGTACAATTGGTTTCTTGGCCACATTGTAACCTGTGTCAGAGTGGGACGATCTTGTACATCACGTTCATTAAAAGACATTGTCACTAACATCCGAAATAGGCAGTAAATCTTCACATAATGTATGTCTGTATTTGTGAAAATGAAACATCACCATATTTAAAAATATTTTAAAGCACTCCGTAAACATAAACCTGTTATGCTTAGTGGACTACATTTATAGTGCTGGGCTAGGCTCCAGATCGATATACTTATAATATTTTAATTTACAAAAAGCATTAGAATATAATTTGTTGAGCAAACTTTCACTTCAGGCCGCCATAGTTCCTTCACTGACTAAATGAATTGCTAATATCTAACCTTTGACCACAATCTCATCTGATGGTAAGTGATAATGTGGTCAAAGGTGGTAAACACGTTTAACCTAGAATGGTAACTGGCTCTCAAGGATAGCTGACGGAACACACTGTTAATTGCTTTATGACAGATTTTCTATTTATCGGTTGGAGCTAGCCAGGCGTCTGCACATTAGGTAGGTACCTAATTTTGGTACCCCTCACCGCCAAAACGGCTGAACAGTTTTTTGATAATATCTGATACTAGAGGTGGCATACCAGTGAAATTACTCTTCGGTCGCGTTTAGTAAGTTTTAAGATACGAAAAAAAACAGGGTTGACGTCCGACACCATTCGTATTTTTAATATACTTTTGTAACTGGGGACTCTACTTTTTTAACATGGTACATGGTAGTGAGAAAAATTCACTATAGTTATTTCAAAGGAAGTAAAAATTTGGCCGGCACCAAAAACAAAACAATGATAGAGCGTATTTTTTTTTATTAGAGAATAATTGCGAACATTACCACCATGGCAAACCATGGCACCAATGCTTTGTTTGTGAAGAGTTTAAAGCTTCACTTCCATTTGACATTCAAGTAATATAATCGCGGATAATCTTAGAATCTAATAACCTCATAGTTTGAACCTCGTGTCTATAAGTGTATTAATCTATTATAATTACTAGAAGCTCCGTTTATCGTTAACTAAGCACAATATTATATTACAGCTATGTGTATCTCTCAACAGTGAGATCATTAGCTTTGGGTAGCATTAGCATTGGATATGTACTAAAATTGTACTTTAATCCTTGATGGCGTACATTTCGGGACAGAATACGCTGTGAACGACAACTCAGACGTGTCGTTTCAGCGACGTATTAAGGAAAGTGTATTTATTCATAGCTCTTTCCACACAAACGCACTTTCATCATATTTTTAATAGCTTCATATTTTAATTGTACAAACTTGCTGAAATGTTGCACGTATGTTTAAGCCTTATAATGCTTTTAATATATGCTTTTGATTTGCCATTTTTTCTTTTTAATTTTTATATGTGAAAATAAGACATTTACAACTGAAAGATGGAAAACCAGAAATATTAGGCTCAAAAACATGAACGCGACTGTTCAATCATTCAATAATTGGAAATTTGTATGTTACGAAAAACCCGTAAGCCACGCCTTTTTCAAGTGTGTTTGAGGTACTTTAATTTCCCTTGTTAAGTTAAGTAATATACTTTAGTAAAGTTACTTAAAGCTTGCAGCGTTCTTCAATATACAACGAAGAACAGCTTTTACTGTAGCTTGATTGAGATATCTTTCTGTGCCTCTTTTGGATACTTGTGATACTTTTGGTACTACTTTTAGTGTTACTACTTTTGGTGCGTGGTACCACCGTACCACTCACAATACCTCGTGGCCACAGGCCTACCCCATAGCCTGGTTTTATTTCTTAGGATTTTTTCCCCGGTGAAGCGGGTGGAAAACGATACTGTTTTCTGAAATATAAAGCCAAACTTTTCTCTGAAATCAATATGGATTGTACCTTAATACTTTGAAATACAATTATGTTATTAATTAGACATGATATCATGAACAAAATATGTAGAAGAAATATTCAATTGATGACACTCTTTACATATATGCATTATTTACAATGCACCTATGTAGTAAATATATAAAAATTAGGTATGTATATTATAGAATTAATAAACATTATCCTAACAGAGTGGATGCTATCTTAAGGAATAAAAGCCAATTCAAAGCTGAAATATAGAATATAAGCAATTTTATTGGAATCACACATTCTAGGTGAGCCTGAACAACATCTTCGACCACATCATCCCTTACTATAAGGTCAGATAGTGGTCAAAGGCTAGCCTAGCAGCTTTAAAACCCACACACATATCCTTTCTTTACAGGCATAATTTATTGCTGATTTTAATATTTTTAAACTTCCTTATCTTAGTTATAAATCATGTTGTGTAAAGTAAGGTATCAATCGATACCTACTCAATTATGAAAGCTAAATATCTGTGGTGAGTAATTATATTTCTTTAATTATTGTCATTTCTCGTAATTACATTTTGCTTCCGTAATTTTATATCTGTTAAGCTAGCGTATATCTATGACCACTTAATCATCTATTGCTAAGTAATAATGTGATCACAAGACCTTAACACTCCGTTACACGCGGTCTTATTTATCACGTATATACAAGCTCGGAGCACTACCGTGCCCCATTTTATATGAGGATTAATTATATAATAGAATATAAATGTAAAACAGTAATAGTGTTTTCAAAATCAGCGTTTATTTATATTTCTTATATAGCTTAGAACCATAACATAGAAAGTTATTTCTTTGTCGCAAAATATTTAAAAAAAATGCATATGTATGGTCCCCACACATTCATTTGCAGTGTTGTTTTAGTTGAATGATCGCCTTTTCTAATCAAAACTTAGGAAATAAGGGAACTCTAGTATGACTGATGTGTTAATAAAAAATAAACCCGTTAATTGTCGTTGTTGCCGAGTCACTAACAAATACATCAGAATATAGGGGACAGCCATTGAACTAGATGACATTCTAGGTCCATATATTTTAAAATAATAAGCAAATATTTATATCTGGGGCACACCTGTGCCCCGCGCGTGTAACGGAGTGTTAACCTAGAATGAAAGCTGCGTCTCATGAACGTTTGGGAGATGACACCGTTAGGTGTTTGGTGACAGATTTACTACTTCAATGACTAGCCATGCTAGCATTCACAATTGCCCTACTACCTAATACATATGTTATAAGTAACAATAACGTTTAAGATACGTTCTTTCAACTACCATATTTTTTCTATGTACAAACATGCATTAATTTAATTAAAAATAACTTTAATTAGCTGACGAATATTTATATGTCGATAAAACGGTAACGCTTCTAACCTTTCAGCTTTAAGCACCTTATATATACTTATATTAAACTTGAACCCACATCTACACTGCTGAGTCCCTATAAATTGTTATTTTGACCGCAAATACCGCAACTCAACACCCGGGCTTCATGTAAACTTAGAACATTCAATCAAGACAAACAAGAAAGGATATCGTTTATATGAAATATAGCAGTTTCAGTAAGGTAATGTAAAACTGTTAGGTATCCAGTGTGGATTTTCTGACGGATGTTTAGTTTGTTGACGGATTTATTAAATAATATTAATACTAATAAAATCGTTCTGATCATCTTGAACTACAAGTGTGACTAGAATCCATGACACGTACCTATTGAACGCTGGTAGATATAGCTGGAAGAAATTGTTCTAATCTATGTGGGGATGATCAAATTTCGAAGTTCAAAAGCATAGTTATACTTACTAACTAAACTTCTCAGTGTTTTCATTATTTATTGCTGATTTAAATTAATTTTTTTTATTATTTCTGATAAGTAGGCCTTTGACCACAATCTCACCTGATGGTAAGTGATGATGTGGTCGAAGGTGTTAACAGGTTCAACTAGAATTATTGCCTCTCATGGACAGTTGCCAGAACACACCGTTATGTGCTAGGCGACAGATTTTCTACTTGAGGGTGGTCGCTAACCAAGCGGACATTCACAAAATGCCCTTCCACCATGCGGTGAAGCTCAAGCCCGTGGCGGGATTCGAACCATGGTCCTGCTGCGAGACAGTCCATAGCCAATGCCACTAAGCCATCACCGCTTTAAATTCGTAGTGTTAACGAAAATGCTCTTTTCGTTAGGAGTAATCTGGCTCCCACGTCTGATATCAGTCTCAATAGCGAGAAACGCGGTCAGAGAGCGTACCAGGAAGAGGCAGGTATAATTTTGAAAATTTAACTCGCTAAAAATTTGTTGCAGTTTTCTCAGTTTCAAATTAAAACAATAATAATTGGCAATAGTTGTGCTAGCAGTGAAACAGTACGAAAGATTCTACTAGCATATGACCAAAACACAAAGAAGACGAAATTGAAAAATGTTGGGTATCTAGTCTCAATTTCCGGTGCGGGTGGTAGTAAACTCCAAACAACTGCAACACGCTGGCACGGTAGTGAGCTCGAAATATGCCCCATTTTATGTCTCATGTGTAAACTACTTTGTATACTTTGGCTTTATTTATGAGAACATGGAATTTCTGCAAGGAATTTAAATAAGTATTTCAGATTCAAATATTTCAATCACTTGAATACGGTATATATTCATATTATAAACACTCGCTTTTAATTTTTAGTTAAGTTCATAAGCCCTCATGTGGCGTCTGAAATATTAATTAAGAACTGTTCACTTATTTACAGGCTGTCCCAAGAAGTAGTGATATACTGAAGCTGGGAGGTAGAGGACCTAGAGGGCTATCTGAATCACCCTTATGTATGTTGCGCGATTTTTCGTATTTTAGGAGTATTTTTTTTTAATTTTTCGCCAATCGCCGATTTACGGTATTTCGAATAAAAATATGAAGAAAATTGAGCGTGCCTTAGCTCAAACTCTGAGTTTCGTATTCTGCGGAATTTGGGATCCATTTGCTTGTAACCTGGCTGTAGTCTCTAGATTTTATTTCAGGAACAATTGTTTCAGAATTTTCTTTTCCTACAAATATCATTCACAATCTCGAAGCGCTTGCATGCAACGTAAATTATGACTCGTGTGGATTGCGGGCAGCTTGTTTGTAGATTCAAGCGATCGGGAGTTTTAGTATTTTATCCTACATGTAATATTGGTGTACCTGACAAATATAAATATATATTATTGGTCAGTTACACAAAACATTGCGAGAATGGACGCAAGCAGATAGACTAGACGATTCCTTGAGTGGGGACCCAGAGCGGACACGAAAGGCAGAGGTCGGCCACCACAACGTTGGGTGGACGACGTTAAACGGCACGGAGGTCGGGACTGGATGAGTCGGGCACAAGACCGCCAGGAATGGAGAAAAAGGGAAGACGCTTACGTCCAAGAATGGACCAGAGAAAAGCCCCCATGATGATGACGATGACACAGAACATAATGATTAATTTATAAAATACTGAGTTTGCTTTGCCATTCTGATTCGATCAACAAAGCTAAGCAACGTCCACCTTGGTCATGAGTTGGATGGGTGACCGCTGGTGACATTACTACTGAGCGCTTCCGTGCTTCGGAGGGCACGTTAAGCCGTCGGTCCCGGTTGTGGTCTTCGGATGGCAGTCGTTATAGCATGGTGATAGAGCATTTCGTGAATGCCCGCCTGGCTAGCTACCACCCCCAAGTTGTAAATCTGTCGCCAAACACCTAACGGTGTGTTCCGGCAGCTGCCCTTGAGAGCCAATAATTCTCTAGGTTAGCCTGAACAACACCTTCGACCACATCAACACTTAACATCAGGTGAGATAGTGGTCAAAGGCTAACCATACCACGTTTTATGCAATAATGCATAAAAATAAAGTTACATATCAAGATAGTATGTACCTATATGTTTAAATTTCCAACAACCTATCTTCTCGTGTAAGAATTGATTATCCAACATTTGTTGTTATCACGATATTGCGAGCTATATGGAAAAAACATAACTCTCCTTTTTTTGGGCAGTCGTGTAAAAAATAGACGTTTGAAATTATTTTTTAATCGTATGTTATAAAATGAATTAAATTCAGTTCAGTTGCAATCATTAACAACTATTCTTTTACATATATTTTTTGTAATGTTTTTTCTAATGATATACCTAGTGCCTTACTATATTACAATCTAGCCAACAGTACGGACTAATGAGTAATTTTAGCTTGAGTTAAACTGCTAAATTATGTTAAGAATGTGTCCATTAACACCTATGTTATCTTATTGTCTCTATTAAGGGAAGACACTATGTGTTATTTATATGTAGCACTCACTTCAATACTTGTCACTGTCACTCAACTACACTAACTCAAAAGGTTTTGTCCTTTTAGCCTTCTGACTATGTCTGTGTTGTCAAGGAGCTGGATTGCCTCAACATTCATGTGATGGTAAAGTCTATGTTCGTGAGACATTTTCAGGTCTCAATGGAGATCGACATGCAGTTTTAATGTACCATGGTGCATTGACATGACCTTTGAGTACTGTATTTTGGAATCGTTGGATTATCTGGATGTTGCTTTGTTTGGTACAGCCCCATAGCTGAGCTCCATAAGTATGTAGTTAAGTACATACTAGCATAAGGACTTGTACAAGGTAATATTATTTTGTACAGTCAACGAGGAATGGTTTCCAAGTACACAGTACATCTTCTTGTAAAAACTTCTGAGTCTTTGCGTTTCCACATTTTTTATAATGTTGATAATATACTTTTTTTAAGAAAATTTAATTGAAAATACTCATTTTGTAATTCTTAGCCCCCCAATGTTTACATCTAAAATTTCAACGTTTAGAATTGTCCTAATACTCGTATTTGTCAAGACGACCGTGTATTATAGACCACAGTTTTAGCATAATAAAGCCAGATATTTTCAGTTTTTTATTTATTTATTTCGTACACAACACAAATTGCAATCATCACAGAAACATATTTAATGTTAAGAACTAGATTAGAATTCAAAACATGTGTACACAATGAAAAAAACTATTGAGGAGGCTTTACATTAACTTTTCTATTACATTAACTGCAAAAAGTTCTGGGATCTCAATTATTTTAGAGCAGTAGTTTGTATTCTGCAATTAATTATGTTATTTAAGCATCTGCAATTAAACAGATTTTTGCGATTTAGAATCACAGCAGTATTTTAGTCAAATTAGTTAACACTTTTGTTGAGTTATTAGAAACACGTGATTGATGAGTAGTAAAATCTTTTATCATGATATTTATTTACCTATTATGATTTTGTATACAATTTTTAGGTTACATTCTGCCTACAGCTTATACGCACTTTATTGTGTTCTCTTATTCTTTTCGTTACTAAGCTTATACATGTTAGAACATCGGGGCCATAGCTTATACATATATTGAATGTAAATGTTTGAAATCATTAGGTATGCTTTTTCGGCACTTTACACATAATTACACCACGTGGAATTAGTACAGTTTCGCGTATAGGCTGCTGACCAGATCTATATCGAAGTTTTCAGACCGCATGAAAGCCTCGAAAATACTAAAATGACTGCCATCCTATACAACTGTGCCCTGCAAAGCAAGGGAGGCACATCCCATTCACCAAGTTCACCCATTGAATTAGTGAGCGCAGAGAACGTAGCTTATCCTAGTTTATTTATTTAGAACCACAAGGCAAGCTGCCACGAGACACTACGTAAATAAAGTTATGCATATCGAGGCAAATGAAATGGCTGCCAGGCATTTATTGATTAACATTTAACTAGAGGGCGAATTTATTCCCAAGATGAAAATAAATTTCTGTTGTTGTGAATTAGATACCGATATGTAAAGGTTAAACAATACCACGGTAATGTTATCTATACAGTATTGTAACTCGGCTCTGACTTCGAAATAAGTACCTACAGCCGCGCTGGACGTAAAGGTGCGATAGGGCTGCCCGCCTCCAGCATTTTAATTACATTTGCCTACTTTGTGTTTCTATTTAGTTTTGTGATTGTAAATGTACTTTTTTTTTATATAAACAAATAAAATACTCTGTGAATTGAACAGAAAGTGTTCACTAAATGCATGTAGTTTTCTTGACCAGTAGGTAGATTTAAACAAAAAAACATGTTTATGTTTGAATAAAAAATCGTTCTTAAAAATTGGCGACCGAAAAATATTTGTGAGACGTACGAAAGGCTTTATTATTATATTTTAAGGTATTAAAAATTCATATTCTAATAACTACCTGTAATATTGTTATAACTTGCTTATAACTACTACCTATTTCACTCGTGTCAATCACTTTCCTTCACTCTATTCACATGTTTTTTTTATTAATTGAGACATATTTTTTTCGCGGGATAAATTAAATACTTGTCCATTAAAAAGACACACATTATGTACCGTCAACTATATGTAGACTATAAAAAATGTTTACTTACTAGTTAATAAAATTGTTTTATAGTATTAAGTAAAATTATTTTATGGTACTTATTACCTTTCAGATTCCAGGTAATCTAAAAAAGTTTACTCTGGATGCGTTTTTGACGAATTCATGTAACTAAAAACAGCACAATATAATTATCTTAGTCGTTAATATGTAAATATGTACTTGAACTTATTTTTATGAAAAAATCGCACGGTTATTGTTAAAAAACAACAAACCATTCGCTCGTCACTGCGGCGTAGTCGCGACACTCGAGACTGTCTGCGGGCCGAGCGCGGGCCGAGATTGAGGCGCGTAGGTATAATCGCGTTTCGTCCGTTTCTATGAAGTTGAAATACTGTATAGATAACATTACCGTGACAATACTATACGTAGCTATATAAAGAGAAACGCCTTGTAGGTGACTATAAATATAAGGTTCTCCGTGCCTTGTAAGCTGAAATGCAATTTATTGCTTTATAGCTAGAGCCGCTTATTAATTGTAATGTCCATACGGAGTGATCCTTCCGGTTCTTTTTATTATGTGACAACACGTACAATAAAACACAAGCAAGCTTTACGCTATAAACGGATACTTGATTTTTTGTGTACTGCAAATGCTCAAGATCAGGGAGAAAATAATTCGTATCCTCTTAGTCGAAAATTCCATGCAATTCCATGTTGTTCCATGTTTGATTGCATTAAACCTCTATAAACTAGTTAGCTATTCCGCCACGCCACGTCACATTAATTCCAGTCACGGCGTAATCTCAGTATGCTATACTTGACAGTTTATGTCATACCTACGGAGACTTGTACCGAATGACTGAATAACCTTAGAAATTTCAAACCCTGCAAATAGTAGTTTATGAAACTATTGCCTAGCGAGTGTAAAGTAACCCATGAGTGTTTTAATATCTTGTTCTGAGCAGTTTCATACACTATTGTATCTACTCATACATTGGGATTCAACCTATTAAATACGAGTAAATTCAGTACAACAACATGTATGAATGGCGCCAAAACCTAGTACATTAACCAGGATATTCTAAAGCTGGCGTTGCCAGAGACAAGTATAGATTGAAATCGAACCTTTTGTAAGAATGTTAGTAAGGCCATGCAAATGCTTGCCAATAAAAAAAATCGATGGAAACTCATGGGTGATATTAAATTAACATGTTGGATTTGCATTGTATCTATCGTAATTAGTAAAATAATAGATTGTGAAAAGAGTGCATAAAACATGTCATTTTAGCCGAAGCTTTTAACAGCCGAATGAGAGAACTGAAACTTAAGTCGAGGCTAAAATGGGTTGTATACCAAAGTTAAACACTCAGCTTTTCACATCAATAGCGAGGAAATTAATTAATAATATTGTAATATATCTTCTTAAACTTTATTCAAGTTTGAGTGTCGTTGTTTAGACAAAAGAATATAAGCCTGCATGGGTCTTTCAAAATACCCATAATATAGACATAATAAATAAATATAGAAATCAGGTGCAAATATGCCCATGTTATTTAAGAAAATATACTAAACGTGCATCAACCATAAAAAAACTGATCAGTTTTTTTTATGGTTTGTGACGGAACTAGCTGACGAGGCCCATCTGTTGTTAAGCGGTATCATCTGCCTATAACAGGTGCATTTCGTCACAAGTGACGAACTGAGGTGACGATTACGCTCGTCACCCTGTGCCATACAGTTGTTAGTTTCATCGTGTACCTGTAATTTTACTGGCTCTCAAGGACTGCTGCCGGAACACACTATGAGGTGCTTGGCCAATTCAAGGCCCCATTATATGCCAAGTTTATATAAATAGTTCAGTTTATACCCATCAAATTCCGCTTTCGTTCGAATGTTTTTCGGTGTTAATTATGTTTGCGTTTGCGTTTATAAATACTAGTACATAATCTTTTTATTATTTAATAATTTCTTACGTTGCAATCATAGAGATATAAAATTGCTTTTTCTTTACTGTGGTTGTAATTATTATTACTTACTCGTAAACCTTCATTTGTGAACTATTGTTGTATACTGAATTAATATGATGGCAGAATTGCTTAGGAGTAAAGGTAAGATTTTGTACTTAGATGAAAAATAATTGTACAATCCACGCAAAAAAGTCTAAGTGCTATTTTCTCTTAGTTGGTTAAAATAGACAACTATTTATGATATTAGCTATGGAAACGAAAGCTGATTAACAAAAGCAACAGATTGTCTTTAAACCGAAAATAGGTAAGCTGACAGTAACTCAAATTTCAGCTACAAGTGACAAAAATCGGGGGACAACAAAACTGATGCCTACCAGTAAATTTTTAATCTTGGTCAATTTATTGAAGTAACGTGACCTCTAACAAATTTTGTAGGTTTCCTTAAACTGTTTATGTATCAGCATTATTTATTTGTTTATATTGTACAAAATGATTTTACGAAAGTTAGCAACTTTGAATTCCTTAACTAATGAATAAATTTTACATTATTTTCAAATAAAAATACATGTTTTAAACTCTCTGTTCAAACAAAATAGTTAAAAAAATAGTAATTAACTGTTTTATTTAATTTTGTCAAACAGTTTTAGTCAGCAATTACTTAACTGTATATGTATTTATTACTTTATTGTTTTGCTCCCTATATATTAGGCTGTTGGGTGCCTTTTTACCAGAGCTTTGTGAGGAAGCGGTGCGATTAGCGAAGAAAAACCAGGAATAGAATAGCTTCATTGTCATAGATTAATTGCATAAAGCAATTCTATTAGTGATATTTATTCCTCATTGGCCGTTCTGCTTAATCTTCGCACAGTTGTGGTGAAACAATGGTGAAAAGGTAAAGATTTTAAAAGGTAGATGGAAGTCATTCTCAATTATCGGAGCTCTGTTATTGAAGCAGACTTTATAACCAAGGTCGTGTGCTTAGGAAAAGCTACTGAAAGTCGCAGAGACCGAGTCTTGGGCTAGAGCATTTTACAAATATTAGAGTTTTATTTGACGTTTATATTCAATGTAAGCGAATTTTTCAAATCAATTTTTAAATTTTGTTGCGTGTAAAATGTACCTACTTGCTATCACCATTACAAAAGCATACCACATCAAAGTTGAATTAAAAACCAGATTGTGTTTATGTACTCACATTCGTTGCTACCTAGTATAATGGATGATCTGTACGTTCAGGAGTGCTACGAAAGTTCATGGTAAGTATGCCAAGTCATGGCAGATTTACTTAAATTGAATGTGCTGAGGCGAATAATTGAACTCGCTTTCAGAATTTGCATCGGATGTGCATTTTCGACAGAAGACTATTCGGAATGCATCAATTAAAATGCAGTGTGTACCACGTTGGCATATATTAGTGCTCTTACTCAGCTTGAGATATGGATGGTGAGTGAAAGTACCCAGAAAAAGGGTAACACCATAAATTCAAACCATAACTACTAAAAAAGTTTTTAATTCACCTCACATAAATTTGTGTATTTCATCAACTAAACAAAGATTATAAATTTTAATTACTATAATCACCTTTACTAATTTTCAATTACTATAACCTTCATAATTATATAAACTTTTGTCACCATAGATGACCAATAATAATGCCGCATTTTTAAATTTGGCTTAGCTTAACGTATGAAATATAACATCAGGCAGCAGCTGTCGCAAAAGAAAAAATCTATCCTATGATACTCTTAACAGAAGTTTAACAAATAATTCCTAAAAGTCAGATCGAGGAGTTTTCAAATTTCAAAGACCAAAATCCAATATTTATAAAAAACAGTAAAATTGCTTCACGTTCTATGATATTATATGCCTATAACATTGTAATGGGTTTTAATATAAATTGATACATTGATAAAACTAACCTGTATGACTTGTCTTAGACACTCAAATGTCTTGTTGAAAGTTTTTCACATGTAGCTCTTGACATATGTGCACCGGGGAGATTAATTCAGTTTCTACGGACAAACGACGAGACGCAAATCGTTCTTATCCCTGTCACAACGCAACACAAAGATTTTATCTCCCGTCTGACGGATACTTAGTAAACTTCTCTCTAGTTATAAATGGGTCTATTTTGTATGGGATCGAGACGGTGAATTCAAATCCCTACGGTACAGTGGACTGTTCACACCATGTCTGATTTGGTAGGTATCGGTAAAAAAATTACTTGCACGTATAACTCTGACGGTATTTAAATATTATATTCATTTTCGCACGCTTTGTATTTAAATAATTCTCGTACACATGGCATTCTAATAGAAGGGGCTCCCTACAAAAGTAACGTGTATTTTATTTTTTTTTTATGCTTGATAGGTTAGCCTTTGACTACTATCTCACCTGATGGTAAGTGATGATGTGGTCGAAGATGTTGTTCAGGCTAACCTAGAATTACTGGCTCTCAAGGACAGCTGCCGTATTGCAGTGTATTTTGGAACCCTCAGTGCGCGAGTCTCTTTTATCGAGAGAATTTGCGCTTGAACGTTTTACTATAATTGATTTATATTTATACAGTATTTTATGACATGACTATAAATACTTTGTTATAAAGGACTTTCATATAAGCTGTCATCCTTCACTCAACCGTCATGACATGGCCATTCCATTCCAAACATCATCACCCCTACTTTAAAAAAGAAAAAAATATCCCATGATTGTTTCTAGTTCATGTCTACTTTAATTTACTTTATAGTTTTATCCGATTAATAAATGGCATACATATACCTTCAAAATGCTGGTTATTAATCCTTAAAAAACACATTTGATCCTTAATCTGACCCTTTCGCAATATCGTTATTGGTTGATAAAAAATGTACTTCCTAAATAATAGTTTTATAAGAGATAAAATATGTACTTAATATTCCATGAATTCATAGTGCGGGCGCCGGGTACATTGGGTTACAGAGGAAGATGCCCATCTCTTAACCAGTGTAAAACAGGGAGAACGGTAAGTGGCCCCTTTACGATGTCATGAATGCTCCCCTCAACTTATCCAGCCTCCTCCCCTGCATAACCAAATTTGGTAAGATCAAACTAATGTCACCTTGGATACATTTTCTAGGATGGATTACGGTTGTTTAGACAACCTAAGTTTTTAATAAGTTATTTTAAAACGACATTTCGCTGGTTTACCCCTTGCTCCGACTTCTCTACAAAATATAATTAACTACATAATTTTAAAGGGATTCTGCTGGTTTACGCATACTCCGACTTTTACAGCATATAAGTTAAGTAGATTACCGTTTTTATGGTCTAATTGACAAAATTTTATTTGTTTTATTATTATGTTTTGATATTTGACTGCATATTGACGAAATAAAAGTTTAGTTACTATCATGTTTAAAAACAAATTAAGGCAAATATAAAGTTGTTGCCATGGAAGTAGTACATTTTATTACTTCCATGGTTGTTGCACTTGATATTAAAAATTGTTATTATAATAAAAAAAAGATTAAGGGCCTGTTTCAGAATGTTCGAGTAAGCTCCGGTTACACTACCCAAACCATATTTAATAAATAAAACACTATCTTTGCGTTTCATAGTCATCGATTCAGCCTATCCATCGGTTAAAACCAAGTTTCAGGTTGCTAACCAAGTTTCAGGTTGCTAACCAACACATAAAATAACTGAATGATAAAAATTACAGTTAACATGCAGCGCGTTTCAAGCTGTGTGCAAAGTGTTTTATTTATTAAATACGTTCTGGGTAGTATAACCGGAACTTACTCGAACATTCTGAAACAGGCCCTTAGCATAACAATAGATATACATATTGACAAAAATTATGTAAAGACAATCGAGAGTAGGCGAAGTCCCGGATGGAAGCTTGTAACAAATAAATCAGGAATATTTTAATTATTTTATACATTAATTGTTTGATATTTTCCAATAATTCTTTGTCAAAGGTAAATCCAACGCAGTGTTAACTTGCTGCAACAAAAGTTTTTCATGCATAATGCAGGGTCACGTCTTGCTGTTTCCTTATGTGGAATGACAAACTTAAGGACCATCACCGTGACTTGTTATGGACCAGTGATATTCTGACATAACCTTAAAAAACGTTCTATAGTATCCCATTTGAATAGGAAGTATCCCATTTGATATGGAATGCGATGAGGATAAGTATAAGTCGCCAATTTTGTGTGTTGTTTACAACTCTGAAATGTCTATTTGTAAGTAATATGGCTAATGTTTCTGCAACATATGCTGAATTTTAGAATTTGTTGGCAATGCATTTCTGGTACCTTGGGGTTAAAAGTAAAACGTAGTAACTGTCGCGCGTGGCGGATGCGACTTTTCAAGGTTAAAGAAAGTTTTTGGTATTAAATCGGTAACGTGCATTCGCAAAATGCCCTACCACCATGCTATAACGACTGCCATCCGAAGGCAACAACCGGGACCGACGGCTTAACGTGCCCTCCGAAGCACGGAAGCGCTCAGTAGTAATGTCACTAGCGGTCACCCATCCAAGTCATGACCGCGGCGGACGTTGCTTAACTTTGCTGATCAATTCAGAATGGCTAAGCAAACTTCGCTACGAGAGCTTCAAAATGGAAATGCTCTCCTTCCTGGAAATGCTCTCGTTTGTATTATGACCGCTAGTTTATACCTATGAATCCAATTTTTGTATTTAAACAAACGCAAATCAACCGAGCACACATACCCGTGCTCATAACGCGTTGTCCTGTACTTAGCTAAACTGTTTTGACAAACTAGTATTATAGCCCCGAGGATGAACTTAAGATGATTCAACGTAGGTACGTAACATAGAATATGCTGCACTACATTGTGTTCGCAATCCAAGAGATTTATTTTTGAATCTTGTATAAATCTTACCCTCATACAAGTAGTAGGTACTCCTATCTTGTTTTGTTTTTTATCTGTCCACGCGGACTATTTCGTAATAAGAAACTACATAATATATTCCCTGAGAGGTTAGGCAGAGGTCTATATACCCAAACATTACCTTTTGGACTTTGGACCCATCAAATAAGGAACGAGATCTATTGTCATTTAACGGACACAGTTCCAGACAGTGGTCTGCTTTTTTTTGTCAAAAAACTCAATAACTGACTGGCGGGGAACAAACTCAGGTACTCAAAAAATTGTCAAAGCAAAGGACGCTAATCCAACGCTGCAGTCATAATAAATGAACCCAAAAAAGATTTAATATGTGTTTGATATAATATTTTAATTTTGCGTTGGCCTGAAGCCAGTCGCTTACTTCGTGACCGGAGAGCGTGAGGGCGCTTACTACGCTCCGTACAAATCCGGAATTTCATTTTGGCGATGAATGGATTAAAAACGGGACTGAAGTTCTCAAAAGTGATTTGTGATACTAATTTGGGTAACACCCAAGAACTCAAGACCTTTTAATGAAGGCAACCTCGGTTATCATTGATTCATTGTGGCCATTAATATCAAGCAAGCAAGTTTTGGCACTGTATAGCACTAATCGATATAAAATTGTGGGCTAAATAGGTATACCGAGTTTAAAACAGTTTTTATAAAATCTTCATCTTCCTTTTCGCCGTTTACTTTGGCTAAATGTTTTTACTAAACTTGCTATCACATAGAAAGGTTTTTGTAAGCTACTCGTATCAGCTAAGCTAAGTATCATTGTTTTGTAAGCTAACTAGCTAGCAGGGTAGCGTATCAGCTTAAAATGACTGACTATCAACAAGGCAGCCTTACTTTCGCGTACCGTTAGGTTCTTGGTGATAGATTATCAATTTGATGACGTCTGGTGACGGTAGCATTCAGGATATTTCTTTAATTTGCATTTTCTAAAAATTTTCATATCTCAGAAGATAAATTAATTTAAGAAAATTTACATTTATGTTTTTCTGTCTCAAAGGGATAATTCATTTTAATGGCACCGTTGTATAAAGTAATCTTTTTATATTGCGGCATTCGTTACTTAATGGTATGTTCTTATCACAAATTGTCTATAAAAGATTTTTTATTTAATGAATAGATTCAGGCGTTACTTTGCGGAAATCCATATTTAATAATAAATACTTTTAAAAGTATCCTAAAAAAACAATAAATAATATTTAAATAAAACACTTAAAAAAGCATATAATTATATATCTAGTGACAATTCCGCCTAATTTTCCTGTCATCTACGTGACGTCACAAACATCACGCAGCCTAACCGGAAGAATACCCGACTAGTTTCGCTTCTAAACGAAGCATCTTCAGGAGGTCTTGACTCACCGAGCGCACGATCTCTTTCTCGATCGTGTTTTATTTAAATATTATTTAATGTTTTTTTAGGATACTTTTAAAAGTATTTATTATTAGATTTTTTATTTTTTGTTTCAACAAATAAATATCAAGCAAAAATCATGATCAACACTCCATATCACCAGAAATCATGTCAAAAATAAATTTCAGTTTCCAAGGGAGAAAGTCTAAGTTGTCAGCTAGTTGTTATTTTAAGGCTGTTATTTTAGTTTACTGGACCGTATAGGTAGATGTGGTCTCTTAAGAAGAATTTTCTTATGACAGCATGTTAAACTTCAACTTTAACTCAAATTTACAGTGTTTGCAGAATTTATCGGAATCAGCAGCAAACAAGTATGTACCTATGTACTTGTTTGCTGATAAATTCTGTGCTGTAAGCTGTGTAGTTTACTACTTTAAACTTGAAAATACGGCAAAGTAGTATTCCAGAAACGTAATACTACTGAACTGTAGTAAAAAGTTTCAGCCTTGTTAAATCAATGAATTTACCCATTGTTGCTTAGGGAGTATATGAAAGTAGTATCTTCATATTCCCAGTAGCATTGTTTTGAAGAAATTACTTGAGTAGGTATAGCTACAAGCTGCGATAATGACGTCATCACTCTACGCCAAACCCTGCTCGAGATAAGAGATGAGCTTATCGCGTAGAAACATAACAGCAATATATGGCTGGCGCACAAATGAAAGCCTCAGAAATGGCATCAAAATGAATCACCCGATCGAATTGGGATGGAAGAACCCCGTGCATTAGGGAATATTGCTTATATTAATTATTAGTACAAAATGGTTACGGTAAGAGTTTTCGTAATATTTGGTTTCTTATTGCTAATCTATTCTATTATTTCAATAACGTAATCATAGATTCAGCCTAGCGATAACGTTAATTTAAAGGTAAGAGACGAATTACTTAGTCGAAAGACATTAAAGCAGCCTAAGCTTGAATGGACATTGATCTCAAAGAGAACTACCGCAACGTTCTGTTAGGTGCTCAGTAAAACAAAATCACTACAGCCCGACGGTTTCAGTGATTTATTCATGTTATATTTGCGTATATCAAAATTATTGCTAAATATTTTGTGTGTATCTATATACCTACTGTGTATCTAGTAAATTCTATGAATATGACGGCTTACCTTTACGTACATAGAGTTAACTTATTTTCCATTCAACAATGCGTGATCGAAGTTTTCAGACACTAACAGACTACCACCAACGCTGATTATTACCATATTATTACGTTTCATGGCTTCACTCATTATGCCATAATAACATGCAATTTTCAGCATGTTTTTTCACGCGGCCGAATCTAATTTTCTTGAGAAATGAAACTGGTTGATTCACGAACATCGTACATCGATAAATCATGTCAAATTATAAATTAGACATTCAGCTAAGGGTGAGCTTACGACATACGCCTCAACGAGCTGTTGAAAAGGATAATATATATTGAAGTATGACGTTACGGAAAATGTTTCAAGTACAACAATATACAAGATTCAACAACTCTATTAATCCTACAACTTGAATACTACGTGAATGCTATAATTTTTGACACAATGTTTTGTACCACGTATGGCAAAACTGAAAATGTATGAAAAAATGGTATAAAGGAATTCGGAAATTGACATTGGAAGGGTAGATCCACCTTTGTTTTTGGTATGCATGCTGTTTAGAAGTACGTTCAATATATGGTCCAAGTAATTAAGGCGATTAGAGTCGCCAATGGCCTTGAGCATCTGGACCTAATCGAGCCTACTTTACTCGCACATCGCCGCATACGTTCCGCGCTCGCTGCACAAATATAACGGTCAAAGAATATGCAGATGCGCGATGTGCTCCGGTAACATGGCACTTTATATTCCTACCGTACGATTCTAGTGAGTATCCGCAATTGCAACTGCGACTGAGATCAGTCGTCAAATGAAAATGTATAGTGTACCTACCTAGGTTGTTCTGGACGTCTTTATTCCTTTTCTTTATTTTTCAATGTCATCTGCCGAGTGAAGAAAGTTACTCAGATTTGTCTGATACTCGATATTTAGGCTGTGCTGAGAGTCATTATTCCGAATTTGGAATTATTTTTTCAATGTCATCTGCCAAGTGAAGAAAAATGCTACGGTTTGACTGAAAATTGATATCTAGGTTGTTGTAGACGTTATTATTCCATGTTAAGAATTTGTTTTACGTTGATGTCTGCCAAGTGAAAAATGTACTTCGATTTGGCTGAAAATCGATATCTAGGTTGTTTTCAGTTCGCACACAGACTCTTTAAAAAATCTGCAAATTTTAGTAATATGCTACATAAACGAGTTTTCCAATTAAAATAACATGTCATTCGTACAACTTTTGCAAGAAGATTTAGCCCTTATATTAAAACATATTTATATAATCAAGTCCTGAATTTTTCAGTTTATATATCACCATATAGCATCATACATACAAACACGTAAAAAACACAAATTTAGCTAAAATATAAATACCACCTGTGTGGATAATTTATAAAAAAAAATGTATGAAACTGAACAAGATGTTATTTTATGGATAATTTGTAAGTTAAATTTTTGTTTATAACTATTTTGCGTGAAAAATTGTACTGAAGTCAACTGTGCACTGTACAGCTATCAATTAAGGTCTTAACGATACAAACTTCAACGTCGAAGTGTGAAGACCACCAGCAATACAAGATTTGGAAAAAGTGTTATTGGCTTAAATAAAGATTTATATTATTGTTTATATTATTATTCTGGACGTTTTTATTCCAAATTTGGAATTTATTTTTCGATGACGTCTGCCTAGTGAGAAAAGTTACTAAGATTTGGCTAAAAATCGATATCTAGTTTTTTCGGGGCGTTCTTATTCCAAATTTGAAATTTACTTTCCGATGACGTCTGCCAAGTGAAAAACTACTTCAATTTGGCTGAAAATCGATATCTAGGTTGTGCTGGGCGTCAATATTCCGAATTAAGATTAATTTTTTTAATGGCGTCTGTCAAGGGAAGAAAGTTACTCCGATATCTAGGTTGTGCTGGGCGTCATTATTCTACATTTGGATTTCATTTTTCAATGACGTTTGCTAAGTAAAGATAGATGACGTATCTTTAAAACGCTAAGATATATCGGATAAGAGTAAGAAAATTATAATAATCAATCGTTTATTCAAATCTCCTTATAAATGAGATTATAGCCGACGCGGGTTTACTCGTTTAAAAACGACGATATAAAAGGAAGATTTGTATAATGGCGAAAATACATTGAAAAATAAGAATAGGGACGACTGTGTCGTACGCAAAAATACAAAATGGCCAACGTTTGTGCTATTGGACATGTCGGCCCTTGAGAAGGAAGTATTTACATTTAGATTTTCTCGCCTATAGGTGGGAAGCAGTCTTCCACCCGCTACTCGCATCAAACAAACACTACTTTCCGGGTACGAGATATGAGATGAATAATTTCTTGTCTAGGAAATAATAATATGGGCAATTTATCTACAGCTATATTGTAAAGATTTTTTCCATCATGAAAAGGTAACCGATATACTTTCTCATTTATTAGGAGATTTGAATAATTGATTTATAAGTACTTTTCTTTAAACTTTCGTGAACTAAACTCATGTTTCTAAATTACATTAACGAAAAGCAAGCGGGGTAGATTTAAATCGCTCCCGCCGCTCCTCAAGACGATGACACCCGCTTCTTCAGTCTACTCGTGACCACGGTCAATGCAACTTGATCGAAACGTCGAGGTTAGCCAAAATATTATTTTGATGTTAATTAGTGCGCCTTTGATAAGTAATCATAATTTTCCTACTCTTATCGTACTGCGGCGATAGGGAACTGCTAATCATCCCACGGCCTGCTGGCCGTGGGATGATTATTGGGTAGGTAGGTAAACTCAGGGAGTAGGTTTGAAAAGTTTATTAGGCCAAGCCTTATCAGGTTGCACATCCGCACAGTTCTACTGAAGTTACATAGACCGGAGGGAGACACTGGCCTGATAGTACACGTGATCCAGGTCCCAGATGTGGCGGTCTTGGCGTCAGCTGATAGTTCTGGATCTCGGTAGTGAGTGCTCGAAACACCCGTCCTCGGATTAAATCAGTGAAGTGGAATCCTGGAAGGAAGACACCGGCTTAGTAGCTGATATTCCTTTTTTTTTTTTTTTTTTTTTTTTTTTTCACCCGGGAAAATCCTTTATGGATACCACCCGCCCCGGGGGGAGCGCAGTGGTTATGTGGGAGTCCTCGCCTGAAGGGCCTAACCTCACTTACTACCCCCCCGAGGGGGTAGTAAGTGAGGTTACCCACTAAAAACCCGGGATGAGCAGTCTGCCGCCTAGTAGGGCGAAATGGGGTAGCGTTAGCAGTCACCATCTCGCCCCAGCGGCCGGCCCGTCACAGATGACGGGCCCCGGCCAATGGAGGGATGACCCGGCTCATTAGGGCCATCCCCCAGACGTGTGGCATCGTGCAAGCCAGTGGAGAATCCCCCGACTCTCCACCGATGATCCGCACAGCACTAGGAAAGAGCGAGAAGGCGCCCGAACCGCCTTCTCCTCCCCCCAGTTCGTCTACGCCGGAGCGGGTCCGCGAGGACGTCGTCCTCCCTCGCCCGCTCCGCGGCCTCTTTCTGCGCCATCACCGCTTCGCAGAATGAGACCACCACCTGCCACGATCTGTCGCTGCCGAGCATAGCGTTAACCACGCTCGGCAGCGACAGATCTGCGCCAATGACCGCTGTGAGGGTGTGCCGCATGGGACTCCATGCGGCGCACTCCTCCAGCGTGTGGAGCGCCGTGTCTTCTAGCGCTCCACACTCGTGACAGGCGGGGGTCGCCTCCCGTCTCGCGATGTGATGCAGGTACTTTCCGAAACATCCGTGTCCGGAAAGCACCTGCACCAATCGGAAGGTCAGCGACCCGAATCGCCGCCCTACCCACCTCCGGAGGACCGGGCGAATGGCATCCACCGTCCTCTGTCCAGGGACCGGTGGAGCCAGGTCCTCCGTCCACCGCCTCAACAGGGCGACCCGCGCCCGCCGTCGCATGCGCGTGACCTCCTCCCACGCTGGAGGCTCCCCGCGGGATCTCCTCGCCGCCACGAAGTGGTACACTTCGGCGAGGATCTCCGCTTGGAGCTCCCAGGGGGATCACCGGCCAACACGCATCCCGCCGTCCAGGACACCGTCCGGTACCCGCGTATCGCCCTCGTCGCGATGACCCGCTGCGGACGTCGCAGCAGGGCCTTATTGGCGCGACCGAGGGCGTCCACCCAGACAGGTGCCCCGTACAAGGCCATACTCCGAATCACTCCGGAGTACAGGCGACGACATAGTAGCTGATATTCCTCAGCCAACTGTTGCCAAGCCGCGCCGACACGATTGTGTTACTGTTACCAGCGACTCACATTTTAAAACTCACAGTCTAGCGTTGTAGGGCAGCACAGCTGTTTACGTTACATAGGTTTTAGTCAGCACTATGAAATAACAATAATAAATAAGGAACTCACCCTAGAGGGATTCACGCACTTCACAACAAGTTAATAACAATTAAGATCGATAGTACGAATAGAAAAGCGTCCAGGAAAACCAAGATAAGTATCGATTTGTAGCCAAATCAAAGTAACTTTTTCCACTTGGTCGACGTCATTGTTAAATAAATTCTAGATTTGGAATTAAGACGTCTAGAACAACCTAGATCGATATCTAGGTTGTTCTAGACGATCGATCTTTTCAGCTAAATCGAAGTTACTTTATCTACTGGGCATACGTCATCGTAAACAAATTCTAAATTTGGAATAATAACGTCTAAAACAACCTAGATATCCATTTTTAATCAATTCTGAGTATTTTTCTTCACTTGGCAGACGACATAGATAAAATTATTCCAAATTCGGAATAATGACGCACAGCATAACCTAGATATCGATTTTCAGCAAAATCGGAGGAACTTTTTCACTTGGCAGACGTCATCGGAATATTAATTCCTAATTTGGAATAAGGACGTCCATAAAAACTTAGATATTGATTTTCAGCCAATTCAGAGTAACTTACTTCCCATGGCAGACGTCATCGAAAAATAAATTCCAAATTTGGAATAAAAACGTCCAGAACTACCTAGATTTTGAATGTTAGCCAAATTGGAGTGACTTTCCTCACCTAGCAGATGTCGAAAAATGTATACCAAATATTGAACAAAAACGTCCAGTAAAACCTAGATATCGATTTTCAGCCAAATAGGAGTAACTTTTTTCACCTGGCAGACGTCTTCAAAAAATTAATTCTTAATTCAGAATGACGATGTCCACAACAACCTAGATTTTCAATTTCAGCTAAATCAGAGTTACTTTCTTCACTTGGCAGATGTCGTCGAAAAAATAATTTCAAATTTGGAAAAAAGACGTCCAGAAAAACCTTGATTTCGATTATTAGCCAAATCGGAGCAACTTTTTTTACTTGGCAGACATCATCGTAAAATACATTCCAAATTCGGAATAAAGACGTCCAGAACTACCTAGATTTTGAATTTCATCCAAATTGGAGTAACTTTCCACACTTGGCAGACGTCATAGAAAAATACGTTCAAAATTTGGAATAAAGACGTCTAGAACTACCTAGATTTTGAATTTCAGCCAAATCTAGGTAACTCTTTTCACTTGGCAGACGTCATCGGAATATACATTCCAAATTCGGAATAATGACGCACAGCACAACCTAGATATCGATTTTCAGCCATATCGGACTAACTTTTTTCACTTGGCAGACGTCATAGAAAAATAAATTCCAAATTTGGAATAAGGACGTCCAGAAAAACCTATATATCGATTTTCAGTACTGTAACTGTAACAGTCAGTTCGTCCACTGCTGAACACAGCCTCACTTTTTAAGGGGGTATTTGCCATAATCCCCACACTTGGCAGGCGTCTTGGGGATCGCAATGTAAGTTGGCAGTTCTTTAGAAGGCGCTGCTGCCCCCCTTTAAGTAGTTTTCCCTTAGACGCTTCTGACGACACCCACGGGATGATATGGGGAGGTGCAATTCTAACCCGGCACCCCACGTGGCTTCCCACCTTCCAATAGTTTTCCCTTAATCGCCTCTTACGACACCCACGGGATTATATGGGGAGGTGCAATTCTAACCCGGCACCCCACGGTGCTAATCTCCCTTACCTATCTCTCACTATTTTCGAGATACGTTATCCATCTTCACTTGGCAGGCGTTATCTTTACTAGCTTTCCGGGCGCGGCTCCGCCCGCGCGTATGTCGGTTATCGCGCGAAAACATTAACCTCTTTTTGCGCAGTCGAATAAAAACTATCCTATGTTTTCTCCCGGGTCTCAAACTATCTCCATACCAAATTTCATTCAAATCGGTCCAGTAGTTTTGGCGTGAAAGCGTAACAGACAGACAGACAGACAGACAGACAGACAGACTTATTTTCGCATTTATAATATTAGTACTGATTAATTAACCTATATCAAAACACCTAATACAATTATCAAGAAAAGCTTAGAACTCCAAAAGATGTATGTAGCCCCATACAAACTCTAAATGTAGTAGAGAACCATTTTGTACCCTACAAACTACTAAAGCCGGAAACTATTTACCATAATATAAAAAAATATATTATCTTTAGTTAACCAGTTATAACATGAGAGCGTTATAGACATTACTAATTAATTTTGTACATATATTATAAAACTTTTCATTGATCTTATTGATTTAATTTAATTTAGCCCATTGTAATTTACCCACAACATTGTCAATTTCAAGTTTTGATTCTTTTCATATGTGAGACAATTCGAATAAAATTTGTCTACAAAATACCAATAATAAAGCGTCACCGCGCATACTTCACGTCGCAATCAAGTTGGCCCTCTGCAGCGAGCGAATCATTGCACGCACACAGCTACGAATCTCGCGTGTCAATACACTAATACAAAGACAAGATCGTTATCAGTCGAAAGCGCGAGCGGAGCTACGAGCGACACAGCCTCCCCGTGCCAACGCTTGCGCAACACTGCCGCCCGCGTCCGCGCAGAGCACCTCGGAACCGCAAGCGTTCTGAATCTGAATAATTCGACATTTTCTTAGGAAAATATCAATGGATTTACAAATGCTATGTTATAATTGTAGTATAACAATCTAGAAATTTAATGGTACAATTTATTTTTCAAAAATCGTAGCCGTTTAGAAGGAGTTCGCCATATAAGTCAAGAAATAGTATGTAGTTTGAATTTTTTTTAAGGCAAAAGTAATAGTAATACCGTAAAATCATATGTTGCAAATGTTGTACTTGAATTCATCTATAAAATATATTTTTTTCAAGTCTTCAACTTCAGCGGTTACGGAGGAGTTCGCTTTAGAAAGTACGAATTTGACGTACCCAAGGGCCTTAAGTAACGTTAAGTGATCTTGTGCGGCACAATATTGTTTGTTGAATATGTAATCTTTTTGTACATTTTATTCTTTGAAGTCGTACAGTTTACATTGTGTCATTCCTGAAATAAGACTTGTATAATATTCAATTTGTATTAATTATAAAGTGCATCTGCATTTTAGTCTTACCGCTCTGGTTGTGTCATGTTTAGATAAAGCGCCTGTTAAAATTTCATATTTAGACTTGAAATGGAAACAAACTGCGTGTTTCTTGGTTTACTTCTTCAAATCTAGTGAAATAACATCAAAAAATATTAGAGGCCAATTTTTTTACTCTGTTATATAAATTACACCCATGAAACTTTTCTGTTATTAGTCTCACGGTCAAATATCAGTTATATACGAGTAGAATGGAAGTCGTACCGATAAGTCACAATCATGCTTTTGTGAAGAGGGGGAGCATTACATAAATTTAGTAGCGCAACTGAACGTAACTTTTCTTACTGTTGTACTAGTGTTTTCCTACACTTATGCACTATCACAAACACTTCATCATTAATATACCTAATTCTCTACTAATAGAACTAATTCTCTAACAAACAATATCTTATAGTGGGATCCCTACAGTAAGAAAGTTACCATAACGATAGTTCCGTATGCGCAAAAAATCCTTGAAATTTAATTATATAATTAGATTGTTTATTGATAAACTTGGCCATGGCGAATTGGCATGGCGAGAATCTAAAACGACTGAAGAAAAAAATATGGACAAAATTAAAAGGATTAGGAGCAGAAAACTGACTACATCTTTATCGTTTCAAAACGAAGAAGGACAGAAAAATTAGCTTAGGCCAGCTATAACAGGTTTTTTATGAGATGGATAATTCGTCCCCTTAATTGATAGTAATCGTCTGTATAGTGGACTTTGGCACCCTTTCTCTCAAACTTTAAACCCTTATTAGTTATTACACAATACGCAAAAGTATTAAACATCTTGCTCGAGCGAATTTTACCATTAGCTGGCTGGATACCTACATCGTAATGCGATTTAAGTGAGAGAGAAAAACGATCCTTATTTCATGAAAATTGTAAGTAATCTGTCTAGTTTGTCTCCACTTAATGAGATAATTGTAGTAAGAAGGAGCTGTGAGCCCCGAATTTTGTACATGAGCCGAGATCGTAATCAGGATCATGCCTAGGGGGAACTAAAAGCAAATTAAGTTTTAGATATTCTGAGGGAATTAAGATAGCCCGAAGAGACAACATTACAATTAAATAGATATTTTGAAGTGTTTGCAGGTTTTAGAGACTTCTACAGTTCCATATAAAGTTCCAAGTTCCATATAAAAATATGGATAAAGTTACAGCCACCTCTTTATTAAAATATTTAATAGGTTATAAAGGTAATTAACGTGTTCCAAAGAGTGCATAAAAATCACAATATGATTTGTTTCATAAAATTATAGTGAAACTGTGCTAACATAGATAATTACTTATATAAAGTTTGACAAAAAATTTAAAACTGAACAATAAATTTAAAACAGTCATACATCACATAAGAGATAATTTGTTTTCTACCAATCACACCCTTTTATACTAAAGCATGACTCTATTGCTAAGTTAAATAGGACGTTACTTTGCCTGAACAAAATTCACGTTTAATATTATTATTTTTATGATAATGTGACGGAACAAGCTCGAGTCCCACCTGGCGTTAAGCGGACTAACCTCTGCCTATAACAAATGCATTTCGACACAAGTTCAAATTCAAATTCAAAATCATTTATTCAATTTAGGCGTCTACGACGCTCTTATCAAGGTCAATTACAAATTTTAATATTGAACGTCACGAATTAAACTGCGCCCATCACCTTAAGACATAGTTGTTAAGTCTCATTGTGCCTGTAATCTCACTGGCTATTGTGACAGAACAAGCACAAGGCCCACCTGCAGACTAATTTCTTAATATAGCAAATACATTTCATCACAACATTAGTAACAAATTTCATATAGTTGTTATGTCTCACGTGCTTGTAATTTTTCATGCTAACCTAACCTAACTGTGTAACTGGCGGAACACACAGTTAGGTGCTTGGCGATAGATTGACTTGAGGGTCGCATATGTTTGAACCACGGAGAAACGTAGGAAGAGGAGCTGCAAAAAAAGTATGTAACAAATTCTTATCCCTGTCAATTCGGCCATGACGTCAACGGTAGTGGCTCAGCTTATATCTTCTCTTGTCTTCACTCTTGGCGCTTGTGAAAGGCGACTGAAAATATTGTGTTTAAATAAATTTTCGCTGAATTCACAAATAAACTGCATAGATGCAGTGTTGCACTTTCTTGTATCTTAGTTCTGATTGAACTATTTATATTTGATAACATTATATATACACGTAATATATAATCTTAATAAATTTAACATTGGCATTAGCTCCAAATATTTCACTGCTTCTAGATATACCAGCTTTTAGAAATCATTTCCAGTAAACCACCGTTCATGTAGTTTAAATTTATAACTGTCAAAATAACAAGTTTAATCTTTTACTAGATTTTTTAAAATTATGACTAAAAAACACTATTTAACGTATTAAACAGTATTTTCAAAATACACCATCTATCGCAGTGACAACTCAATATATAAATAATAAAAATGCACAATAGCAGGGCCGTATCTGACATGGCCGCTGGCGAACTCTGTCTCCACCACAACTGGATATTAATTTAGGTACTAGCTTTTCACATAGATTTTATGTTGTATTTTAATCTATTTGATAGAAATTGTGACTATTGCCACTGGACCAGGTTTTTTTTTAGTAGTACAGTAAAGTTTTAAACTTCTTGCGTAAGTTAACAACATTGTTTACCAAACCATTCAGAAAAGTTTAAGTACCACACTCAAGTTCATAATAATGGCTTTTCTAGAAGCCATCATACTGGTCGTGATATCGACTCTCAGAAGCCGGTGACTTTTTTGGACCCGTGAGTGTTTTCATACATTAAATTTTATTTTTATAATAGACTATATACATTAAAATATGTTTCTTTGTTTAAGATGGGGTTAAGGCCCCACCCTAACTACGTCCAGGTCTGCATTTTGCTTTGGGTAATTTTTGCCGCGTGACAACGGTCCCGGCTCAAGCCCAGTTTATTTTTCATTAGATCGGGAGTCTCATTCGGTGTCCTTAATTAAACAGGGTGTTATGGCCAGCTTAAATCACAACTGGCAATAGCTGCTGGAAGTTTTTATGGTTGTCGCATAACAATCTGCGATTTTGTCTCAGATTGTATGATGTACACACTTTATAGATTATGTATTATTTATAATATTGAAATAATTACTATAATACTTAAATAGACATTTCAATACTTGTTTTATATTGCATTTCAAATAAAATAGTATAAATAAATAAATACAGACATTTATTCCCAATTTAAAAAAAAAACATTGGTTTCTGTGTTATGTATCGTATTGACTTAAACTTAAACTAAATTAAATTATTATTGTTATTTTTGTTGGGCACACAAGGTTGGGCGTAGGCCTCCACCATGCTGAGCCAGGTGCTTCGGTCCTGCCTTGCTTCATGATTCGGTGCCATTTCAAATAGGAGCATTTAATTTTTATTTTTAAGCAATATTTAACCTCAGAGAAGTTATATATATACCTTCTGATTTCAAAATAATATGGGAATATTGGTCAAATATATTATTCAATTATTTATAAAAATAAAATTACCCATTGATAATATCTAAAGTGTACAGAATGCAAAAAGTAAACTAAATTCAACGTAATTATGTTGACGTAAGATAAATTTATTGTAAATGTACGTTTTTTTATATATTGTTACTGTTGCTGTGTGGAGTTTTGGCCTTTGGTAACATGCCATCATTTCTTTCAATACTGGTATAACCTTATAAATCCACCAACTTTTCGTATTAGCTTAAGTTTGTATGCAAAATGTTGTTTTGCCCATCACTGCAGTTGATCAACTCAGCCACCATGATCTCTCTTGCTCTCGAAGTGCTGGTAGAATTTCCCGCCACCACGATATCAACCGCCGGGCTTTTACTAGCGCCAATGTTGCAACTATTCTCGAACTGAATGGTCTAATGCGTGAAGACGACGGTAAACGATCTGACGGTATGATTTTGGTTCCATAGAAGTTAGGGTGGGCTGGAGCATTTGGACTGCCTGTGAGTAATTTAGGAAATCTACAATTTAGACTTACAGGTTGTCTAAATGCTTTTATTGTATTAGCTGTAGTGTTGTATATAGTTCGTAATATTTTGTTAATAAAAGTAAACCGCCAGTTAAAAAAAATACTATAGATGATAATGTAAATGATATATATTATTAGTGAGTTTTTCATTTATTTGAACCCCAGCACGTACAAGTTAGCAAAACCTCATTTAGTACAAGTTAGCAAAACGCGTCGCATATAACTCACATACTAAATAGTTATTGTGATTTTTAACTTTTGTAGCGAAGCGCGCTCATTACCAGAATGTGACCACTCGTTGCATTTTCTATTGAGCGTTTTCATGCTTGGGTGGGCACGTTCAGTCGTTGTAGGTTGCGGCGTATTAATAGGAACGAAAGACAAGGAACGGAACGACAGGTGGATTTATTATATCACCGATTCAATGGTACCACGGTTAATAGAAATCAGCATTTTCGTAGTACCATTGAGTCAATGGTACCAATTGTGGTAAGAAACAATTCAACCAAGGTTGAATTGTTTCTTTTTGATGTGATTTTGTAAATGAAGTTCTCATCAGCCGGATTGTCCACAGGTGAAGACAGGCTCCCCCATCAAGGGTGGTTTTGCCATAATCCCCACGCTTGGCAGACGTCTTGGGCGATGGAATGAACTTAGTAAAATCAATAAAATCGATGTGAATACGCAAGGCGGTTGAAGAATTTCTTATACCTATATACCTATTAGGTATACGTAGTTTCTAAATATGATTGCACTATCGCTAAGCGAAAATAATATCAGATAAACAAATTATTAGAGTACAAAATTTTTATTACAGATATCGGAGGACGCGAGTGGTCGATTCCCGCAGTGGGCATACAATTTTGTACTCCAATAATTTGTTTGATAAGGTATACTGTACTGTACTGTAACAGCCGGTTCGTCTACTGCTGAACACAGCCTCCCCAATTATGGGGGTATTTGCCATAATCCCCACGCTTAGCAGGCGTCTTGGTGATCGCAGTGTAAGTTAACAGTTTCTTAGAAGGCGCTGCTGCCCACCTTCCAATATTTTTCCCTTAGTCGCCTCTTACGACACCCATGGGATGATATGGGGAGGTGCAATTCTAACCCGGCACCCCACGGTGTATGATAAGGTATACGTAGGTTTATATTTTTTATTGCTAATAGGTTTGCCTTTGACCACAATCTCACCTGATGGTTAGTGATGATGTGGTCGAAGGTGTTAACAGGCCTAGAATTATATATTATTTGACGATATAGGTAGGTTCACTTATGTCGAACGCATGTACTCATATTCATGATTTTTCCAAATTAGTATAATATATCAAAGAGCAATGTATGTAGGATCACACTAATATTCTATTCTAATGTAACCGTGAGGGTGCATGTGTGTGTATGTTTGTTGATGCACTGAACAGCTGAACGGATCTAAATAAATATGTTAATTAACTTGTTAAATATCTAATTACTCCATAAATTCTCTTTATCCTTAGACTCACGATCGTTTTACCGTAGACCAAACACGCGGGCTAATCTATGAAAGCTATGTTGAGACCTATTATTTAGTCATTAATTTATTACAATCAGGACATATCGCCCCCAAATAGAATATTACAATGCTAGGTGTTAGGCCCGAGTACGGGGCAAAGTACTAATTGATTATTGTATGTAATGGTGGTGTATCGTCATCATAGTAATCTTCATACCAATCAATTATTCTCAATCAGATTCCATTGCATTGGCAAATGTGTTGTTTGTTAAGGGACAGAATTCTAAAACCAGATGTTAGATTTTGTCCCCACTTCTCCTCGCGTGTTTACTTCGCGTTGTACATGGCGCCACGTCCGCAAGTCAACGGTAATATTTTATTTGGTTAAAAATTTAGAGCGCTCTCTAGTAGAACTAGTAGAAACTATCTTGTCACACACGAATGTGATGTGTGCTGAAGCGCCATCTAGTATGCATACATGATACCAACCATTAGTTGATTGTATGCTGTAAATATCATAGTGTGACACAGTTAACCCTTTGCGATCATAGTTCCCGCGAGCCTAAATTTACCATACCTACAGTAGAACAAGTTTAGTCTTGATTATTACCAACTTGTTTGATTTTGCAGTTTTTGTGTATGTTCATTTTTAATGAACATGAACTATGGTTTTGATGAACATGAACTATATATCTACTTTGATGCAAGGCGTAAGCTGTTACACAATAGATGGTTTATTTATTACAAAAACAAGTATATTGTGTAAAATTTACACAGAAAATCATAAAAAAACTTTTTTACCCCTGATCAAAATACAAATAGCGGGTTATACTATTGGGTATTTTTAACTGACTTCAAAAAAAGGAGGAGGTTCTTAATTCGTCTGTTTTTTCTTATATGTTTGTTACCTCAGAACATTTGACTGGGTGAATCGATTTAAAAAAATCTTTTATTGTTTGAAAGCTGATACTTGTTGTTTGGTTCCAGTTAAATTTCATCAAAATCGGTCAAGCCGTTTTTGACATACACTCCAATAACTGAAAAATATTTACTTATCTTGATGATATAGTCGTTGACAATGAATGAAGATCGATCCCGTTAGTAGCAAGGGTCATAAAAAGAAGTGTTTTTTTTTTAAATAAAAATGGAAATGACTTCATCACCAAAAAGTGTGAATTAACTTGTCGAAGTCCAACACTAGTACCACGTGCACAATATTGTGATAATAGGTACTTTTGAACTATACTGGTACCGACTTGAACAAGTTATTTCACACTTTTGGGTGTTGGAGTCGGTTCCAATTTTTGTTTTTTTTTTATCAAGTAGCGTAGATCATTCAGATCCTGGCTTTGTTTCCGCTAACAATCAAGGGTACCTGCTCGTGTCATTACTACAAGTCATTATTAAGATTTCACTTACAAAAAATCACATGGAGAATGTAGTAGGTAGGTACAGTTATTGTTTCAATTTGTTAATAATAATAAATACATCTCGTGGATGCTATTGTGTAGATGGGTGGAACAACAAAACTTCTAACAAAATAATACCATTATTGAAATCACCCAAGGAGAAAGATAAGTATTTTGTTTGAAAATGTATTACTTTGTATTACTATTCATACGTAATACCACAATATTACATATCGATTATAAAACCGTGGTATTACTGTTATTAACTGTATTTGTCAAAGATTACGAAAGATACGTTTATGTTTGTAAACGACACCCGTGCCGTCACTTGATGTATGTACTTGTATAGGTAGATTATGTTGCGAAGATGCACCGGAGTGCAACATAAAATCGGACATTCTATGAGAGTAGGGCTGCCATCCGTCCGGGTTTCCCTGGATTTAGCATTTTACCAATAACCCTGCATATTAATAAAAAAATAATCGAAAGGTGAATGTTTCGAGATTTGTCTTAATATACTCTTTGTGTAATAGTGAATATCAACAATGCGTCGTTCTTCTCCTCCATTTTCTATACTAGAAAAATAACAAACTTTTATTGATTTTCAAATAATATTTTTGGTGTCCGATATTAATCGCCGGTTTTCGGTACGCGTGTCAAAATTCAATTCATCTAACAAGCCATCACAATTAACAATCCGCTAACTTTCAACGGGTTTCTGGAACGCATATTAATGAAAAATTACAGAACACCTGATTAAAATGCTTGTTTATCTATGATAACATGAAATTTGAAAATGTCGTTCAAATTCATTCATTCTCTAGTGTTCTGTCTTTTTATAACACATAGCGTTGTCTCTTCTGTTTTGACATGAAATTAATCCCAAATCATTTTTGGCATCACCACCGTTACTATGGTTACCAATTAAATATGACGGATGATCGTAAACGTAAAACAACAAGAGAGAGGAGTTCGAAGCGTTCCTATTTGTCAAAATACAAGCAGATTTGGGCATTCACATCCAACAATACTATTTGCGCTCGGATTTCTAACTGACAGAGTCCAGTCGTGCGAGTGTACGCTCTAATACCTAAAATGTCAACATTGATGGGTTATCGCTAGTGGAATTATCAAATTTCATTAATTTTTATGAATCCAGCAGTGATAGCTCAGTGGCTTTGGCTATGGACTGCCGCGCAGCAGGTCCATGGTTCGAATCCCGCCGCGGGCTTGAGCTTCACCGCATGGTGGAAGGGCATTTTGTGAATGCCCGCCTGGCTAGCGACCACCCTCAAGTAGAAAATCTGTCGCCAAGCACCTAACGGTGTGTTCCGGCAGCTGTCCTTGATAGCCAGAGTAATTCTAGGTTAAGCCTGTTAACACCTTCGACCACATCATCACTTACCATCACGTGAGATTGTGGCAAAGGCTTACCTATCAGCTATAAAAAATTAAATTAAAAAAAATCCCTTTATCCTCAATACCATCATGATGATTATAAATACTCTTTAATTTTATAGTTATTATGTCAGTAATAGTTTATTGATGGTGAAAGTCACTAGCGTACGTGAAAATGTGCGTGTTTGTCTTCCCTTACTTGTTGCTTTATATCGTAAAAATCGATTAAAATAAAAAAATCATGAGTGGCATTTTTTATTGCTGCTAGGCTACGCTTTGACTATAATCTCACCTGATGGTAAGTGATTGACGTCTGATGATGATGAAGTCAGTAGAGAAGAATAGGCAAGAACAGCCGTCGTAACATACCATTAGATCCTTGGTAATATATTTTCTACTTGAAGGCCAACAACTATCAAGCCTATCAATGATTCTAAAAACTCCCGCCCTCGCATCATGCGGTGAAGTGGAAGACCGCGGCGAGATTCTAACTATGGACCTCCTGCGCATCAATACAAAATAATACCACTTCTAACATCAACGTGAATATGTTGTAGCCGCACATCAGGCGCTAAACAGAGCTTTAAACCATATTTTAACGCCCTCAGCCGAAAGGTGTTTTCTCAAAGAGGGTTGGGGTTTGGAAGGTCCATAACCTACTTATCTTGGAAATGCTTTTGTTGGTATTACAATCTACCCAGCTGCGGTTTGTTTAATGGCTGCTATGGTTATGTTATAGCACCCTATTGAGTAACAAATGAGCAGCAACACTATAATCACGTAGTCTTTAGTAATATATTTACGTAGTTCTATAATCGGACTCTTGTTCTATACTCGCTCATCATACACACCGCTAGGGAATGGAACACTCTGCCTGAGTCTGTGTTTCTGGTTAATTACGGGGGGGTTTTCTAAACAGGAGTGAATAGGTATCTTCAGGGTAAGCGAGCTGCATCATCGATGGCATCGTCACTTAACATCAGGCGAGATAGTGGTGAAGTGCTACCCAGTACCTTCGGTATGAAAAATAGCAATATATGTTTTTAGAGTAATCATACTTGATATAATTCTGTTCTTGTTCTATCTTATCAGTTATTAGAGTAAACGTTGTAGGTAGGAATGCTTAAAACTATTTTTATATATTTTTACGATATCAACACGTTAATCTTAGAATAATTGGTCGATTTTGGGCAATTAGAATTAGTCAGTTTAAAAAACCGTTAACGTACCGAAAAGCTTTTCAGAAACCCAAAATTGAAATAATTGTCGATTAATTGGAGATTTGACATTAGTGTTGACAAACAGTCACATGAAGTTTTTAGAAACCCAATCTGCGTATGACAATGGATTAACAAGTATTTAAAATTATTTGTCGCTGATTTGCGTTTCAGAAACCGGGGGTAAGAATTTTATTGGTAAGTAAGTTATGGGATAGTATCAATAACCAAGAAGCATCCTCCTATCCAATATATGGGGTTGTTTATATGGCTACCATATGTTGTTTATACAACACAGAAGATGTAACATTTAAAAACATAATGGCTATAATGTGTATAATTTTAACTTTTGTTGAATTACCGGCCGCCCCTTAACACCAAAACGTCCTGGGGAATACTCTCTTTGGTAGTATATCCGCTACACTTTGGTTATTAAGGGCGTTATAGTTAAGTCCTCTATAATGCACCTTACTCGATGTTCTTACGTAAGTATTGGTATGGTGCTAATTATTTCATTTTCTTTTAGTCAGTTCTTAATTCTTATGCTATTCAAGAAAACCATGGAAAGTCATTCTAAAGCAGAAGCTTAGGCTTCATCTTTTTGTATTAAGTTTTCATTTCAGAATTTCATTATCTCTATCGCATCAAACGTTTACGGCCATCTTTTTACTACTAATTTATATGTACTAATATATTACGTACTCGATAATACCATGAATATTTCAATAACTTTCCATGTATGAAAGTTTGTGTTTTCTATAGTAGTGGACAGAAGGACGGTGTTTACTCAACATAGCTTTGTAGTAAATTGAAAATGTTGTTCTACTGTAACTATTACGCTGTTGCAACTCGTGTCCATCCAAGACATACTTTTTCGAGATCTATGAAAAAACGTGTTCAGGTAGCTAGATTAGGTAGTACCTATTTAATGTTCACGTTCATTAGATATACTAAACTCTCTAATTATATGAAAACATGGAAACTCGAGATACCTAATAAATTTGCAAGCATTGTAATCGTAAATTGAATACGCGTCAGAAAACTTAATTATACGTAAATATAATACGTATCAAATAAAAAGTAATACAAATAAAAAAGTCACCAAAAAGAATCTAGGTATGTGAGATTCGATCCACGGTACTCGATCTACTGATTCGACTTCAGTAGTTACACACTATACAATCATTGACCAAGGTGTCGAAAATTACACACATATCGTTTATGCCTTACTGTCAGACACATTATATTGGTCCACGTACATACGTAAAATTATTATTGTATTATTAAGAATTATGTCGTAAAATTAAAATTAGACCAAAAAGAATCTCTTTACGCTGGATTCGATCCACGTGCCTCTCAATTGCGAAGCGATGTCACTTACTATGCGCTATTTGAACGACGATTGATTTGTCGAAAATTATGTACATAACCTGTGTGCCTTATTGTCAGAAACTGTATAAATTAATCATGATCCATCTAAAATAATTACAACACATTCATTACGAAAAATTCTGAATATTGCTTATAATAATTATTTTAGGTAGCTAAAGTTGTACCTATGTCTTGTAAAATGTTTGAAGTGTTTTTTATATTGCGTTAGGGTTCACAATCATATCATAATTTCATTAATATAAGAGATATATACATAGGTACATGGAGAAAGGAAGCCATAGATGCTTACCTTATTATGTCCATCATGCGTTTTTGACGATTTTTTGCATTCCCAAAGCGTTTATTTATAATTTTACCCATGTTTTATTTTAATTGAGATCGCCGAGAAAAGTGACACAGGTCCGACGCATGACGCGGCTGACCGCGATATGAGCGAGGATGATAGCAATATACGTAGATCGCTGGAGTAAATAGTGCGACATGATGTTAACGCTTCTCGGAATGAAAGGGCGTATGTGACATTTTGTAAACAGGCTCTGTTTCAACAAACTGTGGTTTTTTTGGATTAAAATAATCAATGAAATTTATTGTACTTAAAAAATCAATATTTTAGAAAAAAAAACCAATTTTTAATACACTAAAATCTGGCGGAAAAAGTAGGAATCCTCTATTTTCAGAGGTGTTTTTGAGATTTTTTTCTATCGAGCCAATTATTAGGAAACATGTTTTGAAATCGATGAAAGTATTACTTATATCCTTGAGTATCGTGTATTTAAATTGCAGTACCATCCGGTACCTGGTTTATGAGATTTTCCATATCATGTTGGCACTATTTCGTAATTTCCGAGCCTTAAGTGATGGAAAATTCGACAAGCGCGATGGAAAGCGCAAGCAGGCTTCTTGGGGTGCCTAGGAACTACTTCTGGAGCTGCTTGGACAATACACTATGAAAATCGACTTGTTGAAAATACCGATTATTGCATAGCTATTACCGTTGTTTGTGCGTGTGCGCATCTCTAATGCACAATGCACATCCCTATCTAAGTCAGTCTAAAAAACTCAAATTCGGAAGACGGACGTATCAATTAAAACCACCGCTTTAACTTAGAAACTTAAGTGATTTAAATAAAAACAGCTGTGTTGTGTCATCTCCAAAAAGGATACTGTCGTCTGGGGACATATTTTGGTAAGTCTGCTTGTATTGTCTTTTTTCCAGGATCTTACAAACAATAGCTCTCCGATCGCTTTGGAATCTAATTGATTTCATCCCTTAATGTTGTGTGACCTCTTACGGTTATGCAACAGGTGGTATGCCTAGAATGATGATCTTGTAGTCATTTTTAAAAATAGATTGATCAGTAGACATTCCTAAAATTCGAGCTGATATGATCCGATGCAATTCACTGTTCACATCGTTTTCACGCTTGTTCAACCTCTCCGCATCCAACTTTCCTTTATTTCTCTTTCGATACTGAATTCTTTTTTTAGATTTCATCGACTCACCGTGCTAACTTCCCAGACATATGCGAATTGTAAACTACATTTTCGTTCTAAGATGACTTACAATTCTGAAACTTGTCGATTCGAGGCACACAGACACGATACGTGATCTCTATTGCGACTTTAAAAGCATCCTCGCGTTCAAACATAATAAAGTGCCCGGCAACATAGTTGGCATATCGTCAATTATGTAAAACTGTGTATATTTTCCTATGATATTAACTTAATATTAAGAGGTCGAACATACAAACTCCTCATTTGAAATTCTTGTACACGTCACAAGTTCCTATATTAGGAACTGACTCTCTAAGATACCTAGTCAGGCGGGCATTCTGCAAATGCACCAAACCATAGTAGTTTTCAGGCCGCCGGAACTATCATCTCAAGACAAAAAACCGGGACCGACAGCTTTCCGTGCCGCAAACACTGAAACGCTTAGTAGTGAATGCTAGCCCATCGATGTTTTAACGGCATGGCAGCAAAAATTGCATTTACATTTTTATTCTTGATTCCATTTTTATAATTCCTAAGTAATGCATTAAAACTAATTTGAAATTAGTCGCGCTTTGGTCGATCAAGCAGACTGTTGTTTACACAGCTGATCAACATTGTACCTAATTGATAAGCCGATAATCAAACAATCGCGGTTATCAGTTACAGAGATGACAATTCAGATGAGCCTCATAGTTTTTATTGGCTTTTCTATTTCATTTGTGTGTTAATTGTCGTGACTATGGTGTTTGTGGTTTCAAATGTCTCTGCGTTGTAATCAAAGTGTTTAACACTCACTGTTAGTTGTGTTCCTGCTAGAAAACTTTCACTATGATCCGTTGAGTCTGAAAACCCTAGATTCTTTCAAACTTCACTTTGTTCCTGTAATTTGGACTCTTATTCTGGCTGTGTAACCACGTCAGTTTAGCTGCAGATAGGCTTATCCTTTAGTTGACGTCCATACCTTCAACACCTAATAATGTAAATCTTCATTTTGAAAATTTTCCAAAAACTGAATTGACAAAAAACTTAAGTACTTATCAAACCTGCTCACTAAATTTTGTGAGAATTGGTTGAGAAATGCGACCTGTAGAAGAAAACAACCAGACTACCAGAAATCATTTTTGTCGAAGTTGAAGCGGAGACGCTTCGCTCGAACTAAGTTCTCGCTCGGTCAATTATGAAGTTACAGAGAACAGAAAATTTAACGGTCGTATGTCTATTCTACTAAATGCCAAATTCTTTGCCCGGCACTGTAATTTTAAAAACCTGAAAAATATTTCCCTTTCGCAAGATGTAGGTAAGGATGCTTTGCGCGATGCAAGCTCTTGAGCGAAATGCATTTTCATCGAAAATATTTTTGATACAACGTGCGATATTCAAATTCAAACATGAAGTCACAAAATTCATGATATAAAATCTGTTGTTGTTTATAATATAGATGCATATTTATTTTTGGCATAGATGTGATATGATGATTTTGTCTAGGTCGTGTATATTTATAAACTTTTTAAGACACACAATGAGGCTGATTCGGGATTAATTCGATATTAACTAAACTAGAACTTAATTAAAAATACATTTCCGTGAAAATAAGCCGAATAATACAGCATTATATTTTAGTCGACAAACTAGTGATCACAAATGAAGAACTACCGCCCTGATTACAATAATGCATTGTTTGTTAAATATATCAACTATGCTTATCTCGGTACTATTGTAAACTATTGTAAAAATTATGCACATACGTATAAGAATTTCATTTGAGAGGTATTTCTAACTATTTAAAAGTTTTTTTTTATGTTATTGTGACGGAACAAGCGCGAGGCTCACCTGATGTTAAGCGGACTAACCTATGCCTATAACAGATGCATTTCGTCACAAGTCGCGAATTGCACTGCACCCGTCACCTTGAGAGAGTTGTTAAGTTTCATGTGCCTGTAATTTCACTGGCTCTCAAGGTCTACTGTCGGAACACACCGTTAGGTGCTTGGTGACAGATTTTCTACTTGAGGGTGGTTGCTAGCCAGGCGGTCGATCGCAGAATGCCCTTCTATAATTAATAAGATGAAGCTCAAGCCCGCGGCGGGATTTTAACCATGAACCTGCTGCGGCAGTCCATAGCCAATGCCACTAAGCTATCACTGCTTCAAAAGATTTATAACACACATTGATAAATAATCGAATACAAAATTATCAACAAAAAATAAAGAATAATAGAAATATAGGTACAAGAAATGCATATATTATATATATACATTTAATCGAACCCAATCTCGTTTTTATTTTTGAACAGTATTCTATATCAAGTACAGATCGTTCAAATTAAATAAATCGCCCACCCAAGATATAATTTAGTTTCTGGTTTTTCATATACGTACGCCTGTTGGATATCATAAAAGGAAGGAAATAAACATCACGACGTGATAATTGGCATAAATAGCATATGCCAATTATCACGTCTTGGCGTCAGTAAGATATTGCTACACAACAGGTGTATAACTGGGCTCTTTGTCGCATTGAATCCATTAAATTTTTTTAACAATAAAATGAATTCGACTTCAACACACAAAAGAGTAAAATAACATGTTGAATTCGGTGATAGGTCAAAAGTACCTTTCCAATACAACATTGTGCACATGGTACAGACTTTGAAAAGTAATTTCACACTTTTGAGTGTTTCGGTGTGTCGGTTTTATATTTTTTTTTCCTTATTTTTAGTGACCCTTACTACTTACGGGATCGATTGTCATTCCCTGTCAATGACGATAATCATCAAGATAGGAAAACACTTTTCAGAGTGTAAGTCAAAAATGGCTTGACCGATTTTAATGAAATTTAAATGGGACTACGGGAAGCACCAACTTTCAAATAAAAAATAATCATCAAAATCGGTTCAGTCAGTTGAAAAATCTGAAGTTAAAAACATAAAAAAAACGTGTTGAATTGAGTTTTTTGAAAGTCGTTAATTATCCGAAAGGTGCAGAATATATACCTACTAGGTACCAAAAAGATAATTCCCAAGTAAGGTTGGTGACAGTCGGAAAATTGAAGCTAAAACTTTCTGAGTACAGTACCTAATACAGGTTTATGACATCCATTTGTATTGTTAGAGAAAACATATAATACAATGCAAAAAGATGATCACCACACGTTGGTAATTTTGCACCTTAGTTTACACCACAGAAATCTAAATAACTAAGTCTATTTATTTAGATTTCTGTGGTTTACACATATACATAGATACATATCTCAGAATCCACAGTTGCTGTCTGAGCTAACATCAATATTGTAGTCTTATTTTTTTGATCGCCACAATAAACTAAATCTCAAACATTGTATCTTTCTTTTTATATAACTCTACAGTCATTCTACATACCCTACACCTCCCTACACTCATTACTCATTCAATAAGATATACATAATTCTAACACAACGGAAAAGCAAAAGTACGAAGACACCTTCAATATTTTCAGAACATTACAGAGGCACAATTTTTTTATCACAGTTCGCATCTGCAACTTCTAACAAGTATAAATTTGAATCATATTTAAACCCGCACAAATATCATCTGGCTCGATAGGCTGCGACTGCTGCGGATTCGAATATTCATTTTTTCTTACCAGGCCGGGACCGATCCCATGTCATAATATGAATAAAATGCTCATGTCTCCCGATTTTGCGTCCGGCGCCTAAACCATGAATATTTATAAATAAAAATTTTATAATTTTCAAAGCATGTACTTAGTACTACGTCTTTAATTGAATTGTTTAAAACATTAATATCTCTTCGTACCTAGCACTATGGGAAATACAAGCGTAACCAAATGTGTAAAGTGCCATCATTCCTGCCACGTGTTGCAATTATCATCTTTGTAATCTAAACTTTAAATTAAAATTATTTTATTTTTCAAGGACTACGAGTATTTTATATCCATCATTACTATAAGTCTGTTTTTTTTAACAAACGAGTACTGAAAATTTTACTGCGTTGCTATTTACCCACGTAATCACACAAAGTCTTTTCCACACGAACTCTGTAGTTACATGTAGGTACATTCAGTTGAGTCTTCGACTACCTGCGCGTCGAAAATTATTGCATGTAACGAATCCATACCAAAGTAGCAACTTTTTAATTAGGGTAAGAAAAACAAAGATCGTTTTGAAAAAAATTTAAGCTAAGTCAAGTTGAACTGCTATACTAGGCACAATAGACAGCTGTTTTGTGTACCTATTCTGCCTAGTCGGTCTTTGGCGGCTTGCGACAAGAGAACGCGCGACGCGGCAGCTGTTTGACACAAAACGGCATACCTAAGTAGCTGTAACACGATACAGTACGTACCTACGTAAACTTGAAGTTAAAAATAATGTAGGTACGTAACATTTTTTATCATTTAGAAGAGTTTAATCGATTGGCGATTATGCAAAGCATTCGGCAGTCTAACTAGATTGGCCGGAAAGACCGTGGAGGAAACCGCGGTTCTCGCTATCATACTAAAAGGCAACGCGCCGCGCTTAGAAAATAGTTATACTGATTTTTGGTGTGTGAAAATTAAAAATAAGTGGAACATAATTCAGTTATTGATTCTACACCATCCCCGCAGCATTGTTGATGAATTAATATCCACCTTATATATACTATTACAATTATTTTAATATCATAATGCAATCAAAAAAGGTTTGTTACTAAGTATGCAGATTTAAATCTTAAAATAATAACGTATTTTTTTCAACACTAAATTTTAAAAGTATTCAATATGAATGGGCCTTAAAAATTTGACCAATGACGGCAACTACCCATCTCACTCTGTCAATATCGGAAATTTGCGAGAGACATACTCAGTACTCGTTTGTCAAAAAAAACAGACTATGAAGTTACTCAAAGATAACTACGTTCGATTGCTCAGTTCAGTTGATATAAATTTGTAAGATAATACCCAAAAAGTAGATAATTGCGCGCACTCACCGTTTGTAGGTTTACGCCAGCTTTAATCCTGGAATAAGGGGATAAACAAAGCACTTCACAACAGAGAGGTGAAATACATAGAGAAGTTATATCCGAACACCACTGCTCTAAAAGCTTATTAGAATTTACCTATCTACATTTTGGGTATTTATTATCTACGCACATGTACCTATATGCAGTTTGTAATGACACGGAAAGAACTTTCAAATTTTATGCGTCATATCTGTTGTTAGAAAGAGATAGCAATTCGTGTTACCACCGAACTGCCACGAGACGTTCCGCTCACCATTATGCTGCGATCTCTTTCACTCTCTCACACCAAACGATACACATATCTCGCTCATCCATTTCATTGAGATTAGTACCTAAGATAAAACAAAATGACGATATTTTCTATTTCAACTAAACTTAAAAGCAATAATTACGCGTGAAATGAAACAGTTTTCTTATCTCTTACAGTGCCTGTATAATTGGTGCAGAGTCTAAAGACACCAGGAAGGCATATTGTCCACAGATTATTTCTAAAAAACACGATTAGCGGCGAGGTATTCACCGGACGCTCGGAAGTGCAAGACTGGTAGTGAATCAGTTACCCTGAATTCGTCTAGTAAATATGGAGGGCATACAACACATCTACAGGTAAAAAAATCTTAGCTTCACAACTTCTTATTATCACATCCACTTCACATTTTTGACCGCATGTTTCATTAGTTTTTAGTTTAATGATTGTTTTTGAGATTTTATTATTCTATTGCAAATTCACAGCACTGCCGGTGGATCGGGATTTTAATCAGTTCTATTTCTATTTGCATTCGTTAAGGACGCTCGCGAACGCATCATAGTCTTGTGGTTGGTGGCATAGATTTGGCGGGCAATTTAAAAGCGTGTTCCTACTACTACCGTATACCTCTTTTAAAAAAATACGTAGTAAAGTTCCCACTAGATAGTGGAATCTGATTAGAAGTTGCCACTTATTCATGTCTTCAGATGAATGCCAGAATGAAGGCCAGAATAATTTAATAGCGTTAAACACGTTACAGGCTCTGTGTTATTGAATCGCTTCTGATCTCAGAATGATTAGATTGATATTATGTTAAGCATCTTGCAAGTTGTATTACAGTAAAATTGATTAGTTTGTAACATGTTTGTAATGAAGTGTTCAAATTTCACTTTGGGCCAACGCCAACCAATAACAAATTTCGACAAGCACCGAGAAACTTTGTCTAGGTATGTTCTTCAATTTGTCTTGCAGGCTTCACTCCGTAACTATTATTTATACTATGTCACTATCTCGTTAGTGTGCAGGTACACCCAGGGGCAAGTATCACTTGCTTAGCATGTTTTGAATTAGTATTTCCACAGATTGTGTTGGTTGGTTTCGTATATTTTGTCCTCTAAAACATGGAATATATATTATGAAGATAATAAATAGTTTAATAGTTTGGTTGTAAATATTTAAAGGTTTCGTTACATTAAACATTTTTAGAGTGTTACTACGCATTCATATCGTGAGAGTTAGTTATAGTTACGACTTAGTTATATTAGTTGAGTTTTAGTTACGGCCGTCAGGATTTTTCTTACATGCACTAAATTTTTACAAAAGTATTTCTTTTCGACACCACACCCGTAGTTTAACCTGAAATAAAAAGCCAGGTCATCAGAGTAAAACGTATCGGCCCATATCTTGAAAACTATCGATCTGATTTTGATGAAACTTGCACTGTTCACTACATTAAAGTCAATGTAAGCCAATAAAAAAATGGCCGCAATTAGAACAACAATTTCAGAGAAATGCACGGACAAACATACAAAAATACATACATGCACCTATAATATTTTCTAAATTTATTTGTAAGACCTAATATATTATCATATTTAATATATCCGAATACGTATCGAATTGATGATCTGGTTTTTGAAGTCGTTTTTTTGGTAGAAATTTGATTCCATTCCATAGCTGCCCTTGCTCATAACGTAAAATATAAAGCAAAAGTCTAACATTCTAAGCTACTTTAAGTAAACTAATAAACAGTAGTGCTATTTTGTACTTCGATAATTACCATCACAAAATAGCAAAAAAAACTACGAGTATTTATAATTCAACCACATTGTTGATTCTGTTACGAAGTCACACAGACACATCTAAAATATTCTTTATACATTGCACATTCCATTTATAACTGTAATTAAATTTACAGCTCACAAACAAGATTGGGTCGTAAAAGGGCATTTTATTATTTCAAAGTAATTATTCACATAATCGTAGGTGCTTTATTAAACCAGCTAATAAAATTTTCAGAACTGTAACTGAAGAGTTCATGCGCCTCGGGTCTATAATACAAATACTAAAATAAAACTAATAATAAAATTTAGAATTAGTAATACATTTTAACGTTCATTTTAATCGTCATTTTTGAGGATTCGGTATTTAAGCAATCAATAAGCATTATCTTCCATTCGATCCATCCTACATTCAAAGTATTGTATCTTATGAACCTAAGGAGTTTATCAGAGAATCGTCTCTCAGCAACGACTCAAGATGAGTACCACAGTGATGGCTTTGATGTCGTCAGCCCCACGTTTGGTAGAGGTGCGTATCCGGTGCCCACAGGTGACGGAGTAGAAGGTGCTATTCGATATCTTAGGAGCAGTGCATCCCGCACTTCTCCCTCTAGGGCTATAAAAGGGCCATAAGAGAGCCTTCCATCGCCTAGTCTGGTGGAGTTGAACAGCCGACAGCAGTAGATAAAATCCTTGTCCTACCTAAAAAAAGTTACCACTCCGACCTGTGCCGCCACGCCGTGCACACCTGTCTACAGCTCCGCCAGTATCTCCCAGTGAGACCGCAATAGTCCCCGCACTATTGCCGTCTCACTCGGGTCATCGTTCCGACGCTAGTTGCAGACCAGTGCCTTGGAATACGCAGTCCTGACGAAGTTTTGTTTTCTGTGCAGAAGCTGAGCAGCCACCGACCGCCGTGCAACGTGAGCTACGAGCTCGCCGTGCCGGCGCGCAGAGGCGCTCTAAGACGTCAGGCATTACCACCTACCCAAGTCCCTTGTTTCGGACGAACAACATCATATCGGGCTGGTGGTCTTGTTTTGACCGCACTTTTCGGTGCGCATTTCACCACTTTACTACCCGACACAACATAGTAACAGTCGCGTAACAACACACTTTGTGCTGTTAAGCGACGTCGTTCAGGCGTGGGGTAGCGTCAGCCAAACCCGTCTGAACGATCAAATCCGCCATTTGCTGCGGTCGCAGTGTGACACCCTACGGTGACAACGGCCACTGTTGTTGTTTTGGTTTAACCTTGCACCGTGGCCTTTCCCGCTTCACGGGTCAGCCGAAGCAAGCTGGGCTCCGGGATTACTGGCCTTGGGGTCGCCCCTAGTCAACCCCGGAGTAGCGCTTAGGAGCACCCCTCTCCGCCGAGAAAAAAGCTCGGAGAGGGTACACAACTAGGGCACACCCTAGGTACACACTCCCTCTCACACAGTGAGCTCACAAGGTGTGTGAGGGAATTCTAACCCTTGATAGGGCGTCCTGAGTATTCCCCTCAGGATGCAGTCCCGTCCCTCTAACGGTGAGGTGCAGGTCCTTCAGACCTTCGCCCTCCGCCACCCCGATCTATACGTTGCACATATGCAACTCCTTGAAGAGGAAGAGAATACCCGCCTCACGGACACTCTCATCGCTCCCTCCGGGACTTCAAACCCGGAGGCCAGCGTTCCTCCCTTGACCCGATCCTATTCAGAGGATAGTCCCACTTCGCCCGCTCCCGGGCCCGACAATAGACGCACGGTGGCAGCCCCTCCCCGTGAACGGTCTCGCTCTCGCTCACCGATCGGGAGGTCAGCGAGTACCCGTCCCTCCTTCGCCATTGTCGAGACCGTTTCGGAATCCGAAACGGACATGGAGGTAGATCAGGCCGGCGCCTCACGCACGGACTCTGATTCCGATAACGACGGTTACACCGTCGTAGATCGCAAGCGCAAGCGCGCGCCCAAAGCCGCTAGTTGCGCCACTTCCGCCCCTCCCGCCAAGGCACCCGCAAAGGCCCCCGCCTCCGGCAAAAAACCGACCCCCGCCCCGCGCCCCGCGTCTCCTCCCTCCGCTCCGGTTTCAACCGCCGCGTCCCCTCAGGACGCGAGCACACGTCGCGAAAAACCGCCTCCGCCTTTGTTCATTCAGGACAAAAGCAAATGGGACATGCTGTCCCGCTTAGTTTCGGATCGTGGGATCCATTATACTAATGCCCGCTCCACGCAGCAGGGCATTAAAGTCCAAGTGTCCACTAGTAGCGACCACAGAGCGCTAACAAAGCTCCTCCGTAAAGAGAGCATAAGTTTTCACACTTATGCGCTCGAAGAGGAGAAAGTCCTTCGCGTTGTGATTCGCGGTGTGCCTAAGGAGATACATACCGATGCGGTATGTGACGACCTTAAAGCACAAGACTTCCCAGTGCATGCGGTTCACCGCATGTACAGCGGGAAGGACCGCAGTCCATATGACCTAGTACTCGTAGTACTAGACCGTACACCAGAGGGCAAGGCCATTTTTAATTTAAAAAAGGTCTGCGGCCTCTCTGGGTTAGACGTACAAGCCCCATTTAAAAATGGAAGTCCCTCGCAGTGTCACAACTGCCAATTATACGGTCACGCCTCCCGCTTCTGTTTCGCTCGCGCTAGGTGCGTCAAGTGCCTAGGCGATCACGCGACAGCGGCGTGCACTCGCACTCGGGACTCGCCGGACCCACCCAGCTGCGTTCTATGCGGTGCTCAAGGACATACCGCGAATTACCGCGGCTGCCTAAAAGCACCACGCATAAACCACAGGGTGGCAAGGCATAGGCCGACCCGTCCCTCACATGACCGTTACCAACGGGTCAGCCCTAAGCTGTCGGTAATACCTGCTTCACAGGTAATACCCGCGCCGCTCCCCGCCCGTAACGCATGGTCTAAACCACCCAGTATGGTAAAGACCATCACTCCCGCCCGCGCCCCGGCCCGCGCGCCCGCACCCGCTCCCGCCCGCGCCCCGGCCCCTGCCCGCGCACCGGCCCCGGCTCACCCCGCGCTCCCGGCACCCGTTGCCAACTCCGTTCGCGCCCCTCCTCCCCGCGCCATTCCTCGGCCACAAGCCCCACCCATGCCGCTGATGGATGCCTCTCTTCAAGAGGACATCAAACTAGTCAGCGACCTGGCGATGTCTATTGACATCAACGAAGTCCGCGAGCTAGCGCACAAGATGCACTTCGCTCAATCCCCAGCGGACGTGATCCAATATACATTGGAACACGCGAATTTACTGAGCGCCCTTAAGCGCTTCGTTCCCCAGGCCCCTCCCCAGTACAACCACTATGGGTAGTACAACCGCACGCACGAAACCGCGCTCAGTTTCGTTAGCGTCATTCAACGCTAACGGTTTCTTTAGACAACGTGACCTTGTCCACGACTTTTGTTGCACCCACCTTATCGACATTATATGCGTGCAGGAGACCCTTCTAAAACCGGGGAAGGCGAACCCTAGGTTTGCCAATTACAGAACGGTACGTGATGATAGAGTGAACTCCCGTGGGGGAGGCACTCTTATCTATTACAAAAGGTCCCTGCACTGCATCCCCCTACCTACCCCGACTCTTGTTAATATGGAAGCATCTTGTTGCCTCCTAGCTATGACTGGTCATCAACCTATAGTCATAGCGTCCTGTTACCAAGCTTGTCAAAAGCCGATCGTCCGAGCTGACTTAGAAGCATTGTTCTCATTAGGAAGCGCCGTCCTTCTGATTGGCGACTTCAATAGTAAGCACATCCTATGGAATTGTAACGTCAACAATCCCAGAGGCATTGCACTTGAAAAACTAGTCGCAGAACTTAATTTTGACATAATTGCGCCCACTGAGCCCACTCACTACCCTCATACGGAAGACTTTCGACCTGACTTGCTTGACATGGCACTACTCAGAGGCGTAACACTCCAGTTACGCTCCATAGAAGTGGTTCACGAGCTTCACTCTGACCACCGACCCATTATACTGCGACTAGGTCCCGACCCAACAACAGACCTCCCCCGCCCCACTAAGACGATAGTGAACTGGAAGCAATTAGGCGTTGCCCTAAAGGCTATCAGTTCACCGGACCTTGACAAGATCCCTGACGACATCCTGACTAAAGATGACGTAACCCTTGCGATCGATTCGTTCACTAATCACCTCTCCACCGTAGTAGGTGCATCCGCAAAGGAGGTCATGGTGCCGGACGACCGGCGCCTTGTCATTCCAGCGGATGTGAGACGATTAGTGACGGAAAGTAAAGCAGTGACCCGACATTACGACTCTTACCCCAGTAAAGAGAACAAAACTAAGAAACGCCACCTTGAACGCATGGTTCAAAGTCGCATGTCTGAGTTGCGTGATCAACAATGGGGTGACAAACTTTCAAACCTCGTGCCAAGCCACCAAGCTTATTGGGACTTGGCGCGAGGTATGAAAGGAAGTAACTACAACGACATGCCTCCCTTATACAGACCAGTCCCACTAGTCCCAGCGTTCTTTGACGAAGACAAAGCTGAGTGCCTAGCTGATAGCCTAGAGGCTCAGTGTTCCCCTAACGTAGATCACGTTGACCAAGCTCACCTCGATTCGGTGGATGCTGAAGTCGAACGTAAAAGCTCTGTGGTCACCTCTGAACTCCCACCAATCACCTTAGCGACTTACGCTGAGGTGGCGAGACTGATCAAGGCCCTCCGACCGCGCAAATCCCCCGGTGCCGATGGCATCTCCAACAGGGTTCTTAAAACCCTCTCTCCTCCTCTCATCCATCTCCTAGTCAGCATCTTCAATGCTGCTATGAGCCACTGCTTATTCCCAGACACCTGGAAATGTGCAAATGTCATTGGCATTCACAAACCAGGCAAAAGCTCATCTGACCCCACCAGTTACCGCCCCATCAGCCTCCTCAGTGCCTTAGGCAAACTTTACGAGCGGTTACTTGCAAACCGTCTCCAGTCCCATGCTAAGGAACACCACCTTATCCCAGATGAGCAGTTTGGCTTCAGACCCGGACACTCATGCGTCCAACAGGTGCACCGCCTCACGGAGCACATCATTGAGGGCTTTAACAAGTACCCCAAACCCCAGACAACGCTAGCAGTCTTCCTCGACGTAGCGAAAGCTTTTGACAAAGTCTGGCACAATGGCTTGATTTACAAGCCATACCAATTTGGCGTGCCAGAACGTCTTGTGCTCATCCTACAAGACTTCCTTAAAGCCAGAAGCTTTCGCTATCGCGTGGAAGGCACCCTCTCCTCCCCCCACCCAGTCAGAGCCGGAGTCCCTCAGGGCTCCGTGCTATCACCCATTCTTTTCGCGCTGTATACCAGTGACATCCCACGCTCTCAGCCTAACGTCCTACTAGCCCAATACGCGGATGATACCGCTATTTATACCACTGGGTGGCATATCAGTAGAAAGTCCATTCCCGCCCTCCAACGGGCCATCACCGAGATCGGTGACTGGTTCCGTAAATGGCGCATCGCGGTCAACCCAGTTAAAAGTGCAGCTATGTACTTTACTGAGAAGGGCCGCCCCCGTTACCCGCAACCCTTAACTTTGTTCGACCAACCCATCCCCTGGGTTAGTAAAACAAAATATCTCGGAGTCACCCTTGATCGCAATCTCACCTTTAGCGATCATATAACAACCGTCCGTAACAGAGCGGCCTTTGTAATGGGTCGCCTTGGTCCCCTGATTCGCAAAGAGAGTAAAATGTCTCTTAGAAATAAGAAGACACTTTACACTGCCTGCATCCGCCCCATCATGACTTACGCATCAGTAGTGTTTAGTCATGCTAGTGAGGCCCATCTCCATAAGCTTCAAGTCATTCAAAACCGTTTTCTTCGTAGTGCAACCGGCGCTCCGTGGTATATCCGGAACACCGAGTTGCATTGCGACCTACACCTTCCCTCTTTAGCGCAGTTCAATAAGGACTGCGCCCGCCGATACTTTGATCGAGCGCCCCACCACTCGAACCCATTGGTTGTCCAGGCATCGAACTACTCGACCGCCTCTTCTATCCCATTTTTCAAACCCCCCCGTCGCCGACCACGGCAGGTATTAGACGACCCGGATGACCCCATCGCAGTCATTACATTGGCAGCTTTAGCGTTATCCGCAAGTCGTCGAGGTAAAATCCCCAGGTGTGAGGTAATTAGAGGTCACACAATCAAACACCGAGCTCGCCGGCGAGCTCGAGGCAAAAACAAGGTCACGATAAATTGCTCTCCAAATAGTCAAAGAGTATTATTCAGTAGGGCCCAATTGTGCAACACTGCAGTTGCACAGAGGCATTTTGCTCCGATCCCCCCCATGTCTCTCGACAGCGAGACAAGCCGAGGTCCGAACCACAGTGGTGCCCTTGAGCTCGCTGTCAACCCCTCCTATAATAGCGGTACGTTTTCGGCGTCCGCAGGAGACGGAGGTAGAAAGCGCTTTTCGCCTTCTACGCCCGTCTCGGGAGAAGTGCCTTCGGCACTTCTCCCTCCCGGGCTATTGTAGGGCCAGGCCCTCGCCCAAAACCCGGTGGAGCTGGACGACCGCACAGGCGGTAGCCAGCATCTATGTCCTCCCTAAAAATATAAAATATAAAAAAAGTTACCGTAAAATGTAAACTCAAAAGTGTGAAATAACTTGTTGAAGTTTATACCATGATAGTTCAATAGTACCTATTATTACAATACTGTACGCATGGTACCGACTTCGACAAGTTATTTCACACTTTTGAGTGTTGAAGACGGTTCCATTTTTCGGTAAAAAAAAAAATATTTTCTCCCATTTTAGTGTCCCTTGCTACTTACGAGATCGATTGTCATTCATTGACAATGACCATATCATCAACAAAAATTCAGTCGACTGAATTTTCCTCCTTTTTATGAAGTCGGTTAAAAAATAAAAATGTTTGCGATATATCTTGTTATAATAAGTAAAATAAGTAGTAAATAAAAAACAAAATGCAAGAAATTTAGGGGGTGGGAACAAGAAACGGGTAGTTCAAAGTTTTCTGTATATAATCTGTCGTTAAAATAGTAATATTTACGTAAGCGTGTTCAAATATTAAAAAATCGATCAAATGCAAGTCTGATTCGCGCTAAGGACTATACTTTTTTTTTGATAATTTGCATGGGATTCGTACTGGGCCGGTTTTAATAATTTTTGACATTTGACTCGCCGATGCCGCACCCTTTCATATAATTAGATAAAAAATATATCGCCATACTGTTTCATCCAATAATGTCCATCCGCTCTCCAAACTGACCACTACATAGGTAAACTCTACCCATTGCAAAGAGGTAGGATGCCATCATGAAATCATGCCTATATTGAAACATTATTGTTTCAATATAGCCGGAAAGTCTTGCTATCCTACCATTACACGCGCTCGGAGCTCACCATATACCTTTGGATTTCGGAACGTTTCGTGACGAAACGCCTCCCGAACCCACCCCTCAACCAAGAGGAGAGAAGAAAGCCCCTCCACACGGACTTCCGGATGTAAGGTTCGCCCCCCGCCGCTCTTTCCGACCCCGGCTTTCCACCAGCGGAATCCCCCGGGCAAGGCATTGCGGAGGCTGGGCTTACGCCTTGCGTTCGAGAGTTCGCGCGTTGGATAGCAACCACATAGATCAACACCCCGTCCTCACTATGCAGACGCCAGAAGACACTAGAAAGTCAACGGATGGAGAACCCTCAGCACCGGCGGCTCCCAGGCGACCTCACCGCTCCCTTGGACCCGCTGCCCGAGACAGATCACTACCTAGAAGACTCCAGATCGACCCCGTAGAAGCTGCGCGCTTTCAGAACAGTATCCAAAAACTGTTCGAGAAGCGCACAGCGGAGGCAGTAGAGAAAGAGAAACTTAAATGGAAAGCCTCAGAAGAAAATAAGAAGAAGAAGAAGGCGGAGGGAGATCATATTACCCTACCAGGTACATCCCAGGACCCCCCCCGCCCCGCCCCTCGAAGCCCACCCACGGACACGACTGCCGCGCGCCAAACCAGATCGCTTGCGCCCACTACCTCTCCACGTGCGCGCATAGAATATGAGACAACCATGCTAAACAGCATGATAGCCGCCGGCATCACCACCCCGGGACTGGAACGCACCTTCAAAGAATACGTCGCAAATCAAACCGCGTCGCTGTCTGATGAAGAATTGCATAACATTACCCCGGACATACTAGAAGCCCGACAGCAGGCCATACACAACCTGCAATCAGTAGAAGTACCGGATCCCCGCAATGAATACCCGACACAACAGGGTACCCACCGCCGCAAACGCAGCGAAGAAGCGCCTGCAGAAAGCAGCAAAAGGATATGCCCTACGGAACCTGCGCGTGCTGCACTCCCGCAACGGGACCCCCGCAGGACCCGTATACCCACGCCTCAAGAAACACCACTCAAAAGGATAGCCAATTACCCACCGGCAGAAAGCATATCCACAAAGAAAACCACGGATACTACAAAAACCACAACGCACGAGAAGGCGAATAATACCGCCCCCGGGAAGAAACCGCAGGTGGTACCCCAATCACCACCTACCTCACGACCGCAGGCACCTACCCCGGTGGTACCCCAGCCCACAGCAGCTCCGCAACCGGAACCATCTAAGGGTAAAGGAACACCTGTTGGAAGAAGCCTGTCAGAGCCAAACGCAGCTAAGATAACGCAAACTGGGAACAGTAACTCTGCCATAGCCGTGACGGACACCAACCCTAAGCCAGTAGAAACAACTGGCACTCCTATAGACCCAACTGACACCCAAATTAAGAAGAAAAGAATGCCTCCAATAGTGGTAGAGTCAATAGCAAACTGGCCTACCCACCTACGAACACTCAAAAACCGTTTGGGCAGAGCACCAAATGCCAGACCCTATGGCAATGGCATCCGCTTCTCACCATCGGACGAAGAAGAGTACCGCTTACTGCAAAGCTACTTTGATGATCTACGAGAAACCTCTGCAATCAATTGGTTCTCTTATTCACTACCAGAAGACAAGAACGTGAAGGTAGCAATAAGAGGCCTACCGGCCGACACTCCCATCAACGAAATTGAAACTGACTTAAAAAGCCAGGGTTATACACCGGTGAGCGTGAGGAAGATTAATGCCAGGAAGGGCAGACCTGGGTGCATCTTCTTCGCCCAATTCAAACCCGGTGCTGACCTCATCCCAGGACTTTATGAAGTAAAAGAGATCCTATGTATGCCAGGAGTAACCATAGAGAGCTGGAGGGGGAAGAAGGGCCCCGCGCAGTGTCACCGCTGCCAGGGCTTCAGGCACTCATCGCACAACTGCCACCGCACACAGGCATGTGTGAGGTGCGGCGGTGAACACTACGCGTCCGACTGCCCCCGCCCCAGAGACGCCCCGCCCACCTGTGCCAATTGCGGAGACGCCCACACCGCAAACAGCACCTTTTGCCCTATTTTCAAAAAGGAGTCAAGGAACCGGGTAGCCGGTACCACCGCAATCTCCTACCAGAACAACCAACCTGAAGTGGAAAGACCAACTCAGCACCAACTGCCAACCACACTGGAAGCTGCCGGCCCCTCTTTAATGGCTCCTGCTAACGAGCCAACCGAAAGAGGAGCCACTAAGAAAGCAAAAAGTAAGAAAAACAAGAAGAAGAAGAAAGACAAGACAGAATCCCGAAACCCGCCCTTGGAAACCCCCGCCCCCACGGAGGTCCCTCGGATCAGAACGCCTGCAGTAGAGACTTTGGCAGTAGAAGCCACCAGGATCCCTACTCAAAGACCAGTCAAGACGCCAAACCCTCAGATGACGGAAGACCTACGTACCAAACTGATCACGGAGATGGAAATCACCATCTCCGTCTTACAGGAGGTGCTGGGAGCCCTACGTCAGGGAACCAACCCAGCACAACCACTGATGGCCAGATTGGTCAACCTCATGACCAACTAAGAAAAAGAGCTGGTCAGATAAGGATATTACACTGGAACGCAGAAAGCCTTAGAAAGAAAACAGGGATTCTCAAATTAATACTCAGAGAACAGAAAATTGACGTAGCCTTAATAAGCGAAACCATGCTTACCAAGTCAGATAGCCTCAAGATACCAGGATATTATATCTACAGGAAGGATGAACACTCAGAACATAAAGCCTACAGGGGACTGGCAGTGCTGGTGTACAAGAAGGTAATCCACCAAGCACTACCAGATACTAATCTGAACTCCATGCAAGCACTGGGCATAGAAATCTGCGTTGACAACGAACCTCTGCACATCTTTGGGATCTACAAACCTCCAAATAATATACTCGACACGCAAGATATCCACCAAATACTAGACCCCAACATTCCTTCACTAGCAGCAGGGGACTGGAATTCCAAACACCAAGCTTGGAACTCGGCCACTGCAAATAGAGACGGTAGAAAACTACTAAAGGACTCAGAACATAATAGTTACGAAGTCAGCGCACCAGAACTACTCGTAACTCATTACCCCCACAATAACCAGCATCTGCCAGACATAGTAGACCTCATTGTCCACAAGGGGCTACGAGGCTACAAACTAACCCAGACGGTACTACATGAAGAAACAGGATCTGATCACCAACCTATCCTCGCTACGCTCGACGCTGGTCCGGAGATAACGTTGCCTTTGCCTCAACGGAAAAAGATCAACTGGCCTCTGTTTGCGGAGACGGCCTGGAATACCACTCCGACCAGACCCGTCAACACGTCGGAGGACGTAGATCTTCTCAACGCTGAAATTTGCCACTGCCTAAAAGCAGCGCTCACAAAAGCAACTACAGAGATCCCCCACGAGCCAGGGAGACTACCCCCAGTCCCCAAATACATCCAAAAGCTGATTGCCGAGAAAAGGAGCCTGAGAAAGGAATGGCAACATAACAGAGATCCACAACTTAAAACCAAACTGAACTTCTTGAAGAATAAAATAACCCAAGAATTGGAAGATTTAAGTATATCTGGTTGGGAAAGGAGGATAGACGGAGCAGCGGAAGACTGGCCATCGCTCCATAAGCTATGCCGCCAACTTCGTCATCAACCAGAACCAACTCGACCTCTGATACACCCTGATGGCAACCCAAGATATAAGGCAGAAGACAGAGCAGAGATCTTCGCCACACACCTGGAAAACCAATTCTCGCTAAACCCTGCCAAGGACTTAGCCCACACAACCGAAATTGAAGACTTTGTGAAGGAGTATTTCACCCCTACCCTACTCCCATCGGAAGAACCTATAATATTCACCCCAGGACAAATCCAAAAAGCAATGAAGACCACCAAGCCTAGGAGGGCCCCCGGCGCGGACGGTGTTGGAAACGCGGCGCTCCGTCATCTACCCTACAGAACCATCGCTGCATACACCCGCTTATTCAACGGCATCACGCGCACGGGCCATTTCCCCAAGGATTGGAAACTGGGCCATGTAATCCTATTACCAAAACAGGGGAAAAACATCCTCAAACCGGAAAGTTACAGACCCATCACCCTTTTGCCTAGCATATCAAAGGTGTTTGAACGAGTCCTGTTGGAATACCTCTCTCCACTCATAAAACCAAGACCGGAACAGTTCGGCTTCCGCTCGAGTCACTCTACCACACTCCAGTTGTCCAGGGTACTGCACAAGCTAGCTGAAAACCTAAACAAGAAGGAGCACACAGCAGCAGTATTCCTGGACATGGAAAAGGCTTTTGACCGAGTTTGGCACGCCGGACTGCTCTACAAGCTCGCCCATTACCCAGCTCCTAGAAGAGCAGTGACGGTCATAAAATCATTCCTGGAGAACCGAACTTTCCAAGTAAAAGTTGAAGGAATCTTATCCGAAGCCCACCCCGTGCGAGCAGGAGTGCCCCAGGGTAGCTGCCTGTCACCCGCCTGCTACGCGGTATACACTGATGACATACCGTCTGAAGGAGTCATGCTGGCGCTGTACGCGGATGACGCGGCACTACTCTCATCTTCCTTTAAGAACCACCATGCGGTCATAAAAATGCAGAGAGCCTTAGACGAAATAGAACCATGGCTATCCAAATGGAGGATGCGTGTGAACGTCCAAAAAACACAAACCATGATGGTCACCCTCAAGAAAACCCTCCCCAACCAATTGTCACTCCTGGGCACCTCACTACCTTGGCGAAGATCGGCCAAGTACCTAGGAGTGACCATTGATAGAAGAATTACCATGTCACAGCACGTCAACAAGGTGATCCAAAACACCAAAGTGGCCAGATATCTCCTTGGCCCTATACTGCGATCAGAACTCCCACTGAAAATCAAGCTGGCGGTATATAAATCTTACATCCGTCCGCTGCTCACGTATGCCGCCCCTGCATGGTTCGCACTTGTGGCAGAAACACACAAGAAACGAATGAGAGCCCAAGAAAACAAAAGCCTGAGACAGGCGTCGAATGCCCCATGGTATGTCCGAAATTCCACGATTCACCGCGATTTGGAACTGGAACCACTAGACGCATTTGTCGAACGACTAGCGAAGAACATGTTCCAAAAAGCGGACAAATCGGAATACGAGCACCTGCGAGAAATAGCGCCCAACTATGAACGCCATTCTAACGCCAAAAGACAACCAAGAGACCTCATCAGGACCCAAGACAACACAGTCAAAGGAGGAACAAGAACAGAAATCGACAGTGACCACGGCCCCCTTCCTGCTAAACTGGACGAAGCCTCACATTCTGGGGCATCGCATCAGCACTGCACAATTCAGGGGTGCCCAGAAACCCAAAGGTTAAGGTTAACCAACCCCAAGACCAGCCTGCAATAGCAGGCTGCGGTTGAATCCCGCGGTCAGGGGCCACCCGTGCCCGACACCGCTCCCGTGCGACACAAGATTGCGCGAAGAAGAACATGCAATATAGCCATTCCGACCTGTGCCGCCACGCCGTGCACACCTGTCTACAGCTCCGCCAGTATCTCCCAGTGAGACCGCAATAGTCCCCGCACTATTGCCGTCTCACTCGGGTCATCGTTCCGACGCTAGTTGCAGATCAGTGCCTTGGAATACGCAGTCCTGACGAAGTTTTGTTTTCTGTGCAGAAGCTGAGCAGCCACCGACCGCCGTGCAACGTGAGCTACGAGCTCGCCGTGCCGGCGCGCAGAGGCGCTCTAAGACGTCAGGCATTACCACCTACCCAAGTCCCTTGTTTCGGACGAACAACATCTTATCGGGCTGGTGGTCTTGTTTTGACCGCACTTTTCGGTGCGCATTTCACCACTTTACTACCCGACACAACATAGTAACAGTCGCGTAACAACACACTTTGTGCTGTTAAGCGACGTCGTTCAGGCGTGGGGTAGCGTCAGCCAAACCCGTCTGAACGATCAAATCCGCCATTTGCTGCGGTCGCAGTGTGACACCCTACGGTGACAACGGCCACTGTTGTTGTTTTGGTTTAACCTTGCACCGTGGCCTTTCCCGCTTCACGGGTCAGCCGAAGCAAGCTGGGCTCCGGGATTACTGGCCTTGGGGTCGCCCCTAGTCAACCCCGGAGTAGCGCTTAGGAGCACCCCTCTCCGCCGAGAAAAAAGCTCGGAGAGGGTACACAACTAGGGCACACCCTAGGTACACACTCCCTCTCACACAGTGAGCTCACAAGGTGTGTGAGGGAATTCAAACCCTTGATAGGGCGTCCTGAGTACTCCCCTCAGGATGCAGTCCCGTCCCTCTAACGGTGAGGTGCAGGTCCTTCAGACCTTCGCCCTCCGCCACCCCGATCTGTATGTTGTTCATATGCAACTCCTAGAAGAGGAAGCGAGTGCCCGCCTCACGGACACTCTTATTGCTCCCTCCGGGACTTCAATCCCGGAGGCCAACGTCCCCCCTCTGACCCGGTCCTTCTCAGAGGACAGCCCGCTTTCGCCCGCCCCGGGCCCGGACAATAGACGCACGGTGGCAGCCCCTCCCCGTGAGAGGTCTCGCTCGCGCTCACCGATCGGGAGGCCAGCGAGCACCCGTCCCTCCATCGCCGTTGTCGAGCCCACTTCGGACTCCAAAACAGAGATGGAAGTAGATCCGAGTCGCGCCTTACGCACTGACTAGGACTCCGATAACGACGGCTATACCGTCGTTGACCGCAAACGCAAGCGTGCTCCTAAAGCCGCTAGTTGCGCAACTTCCGCCCCTCCCGCCAAGGCACCCGCTAAGGCCCCCGCCTCCGGCAAGAAGCCGACCCCCGCCCCGCGCCCCGCGTCTCCTCCCTCCGCTCCGGCCACTACTGCCGCGTCCCCTCAGGACGCGAGCGCGCGCCGCGAAAAACCGCCTCCACCCCTGTTCATTCAGGACAAAACCAAATGGGACATGCTGTCCCGTTTAGTTTCGGATCGTGGGATCCATTACACTAATGCCCGCTCCACGCAGCAGGGCATTAAAGTCCAAGTGCCCACCAGTAGCGACCACAGAGCGCTAACAAAGCTCCTCCGTAAAGAGAGCATAAGTTTTCATACTTATGCGCTCGAAGAGGAGAAAGTCCTTCGCGTTGTGATTCGCGGTGTGCCTAAGGAGATACATACCGATGCGGTATGTGACGACCTTAAAGCACAAGACTTCCCTGTGCATGCGGTTCACCGCATGTACAGCGGGAAGGACCGCAGTCCATATGACCTAGTACTCGTAGTACTAGACCGTACACCAGAGGGCAAGGCCATTTTTAATTTAAAAAAGGTCTGTGGCCTCTCAGGACTCGATGTCCAAGCCCCATACAAAAATGGAAGTCCCTCGCAGTGCCATAACTGCCAACTATACGGGCACGCCTCCCGTTTCTGCTTCGCTCGCGCTAGGTGCGTTAAGTGCCTAGGCGATCACGCGACAGCAGCGTGCACTCGCACCCGGGATTCGCCGGACCCACCCAGTTGTGTTCTATGCGGTGCTCAAGGGCATACCGCGAATTACCGTGGTTGCCCTAAAGCACCACGAGTGAACCACAGGGTGGCAAGGCATAGGCCGACCCGTCCCTCTTACGACCGTTACCAACGGGTAAGCCCTAAACTAACGGTAGTACCTGTCTCACAGGTAATACCCGCGCCGCTCCCAGCCCGTAACGCATGGTCTAAACCACCCAGTATGGTTAAGACCGTCGCTACCGCCCGCGCCCCGGCCCGCGCGCCCGCACCCGCGCCCGCACCCGCACCCGCCCGCGCCGCGGCCCCTGCCCGCGCACCGGCCCCGGCTCGCCCCGCGCTCCCGGCACCCGTCGCCAACACCATTCGCGCGCCTCCCCGTGCCGCTTCCCGGCCACAAGCTCCACCTATGCCATTGATGGCTGCCCCTCTTCAAGAGGCAATCAACCTAGTCAGCGATCTGGCTATGTCGGTTGACATCAATGAGGTACAAGAGCTATTCCACAAGATGCAATACGCTCAATCCCCAGCGGACGTGATCCAATACACATTGGAACACGCGAATTTACTTAGCGCCCTTAAGCGCTTCGTTCCCCAGGCCCCTCCCCAGTACAACCACTATGGGTAGTACAACCGAACGCACGAAACCGTACTCAGTTTCGTTAGCGTCATTTAACGCTGACGGCCTCTTCAGACAACGTGACCTCGTCCACGACTTTTGTTGTACCCACCTTATCGATATCATATGCGTGCAGGAAACCTTTCTAAAACCGGGGAAGGCGAACCCTAGGTTTGCCAATTACAGAACGGTACGTGATGATAGAGTGAACTCCCGTGGGGGAGGCACTCTTATCTATTACAAAAGGTCCCTGCACTGCATTCCCCTACCTACCCCGACTCTTGTTAATATGGAAGCATCTTGTTGCCTCCTAGCTATGACTGGTCATCAACCTATAGTCATAGCATCCTGTTACCAAGCTTGCAAAAAGCCGATCGTCCGAGCTGACTTAGAAGCCCTATTCTCATTAGGAAGCGCCGTCATTCTGATTGGCGACTTCAACAGTAAGCACATCCTATGGAATTGTAACGTCAACAATCCCAGAGGTATTGCACTTGAAAACCTAATCGCAGAACTTAACTTTGACATAATTGCGCCCACTGAGCCCACTCACTACCCTTATATGGAAGACCACCGATCTGACTTGCTTGACATGGCACTATTCAGAGGCGTAACACTCCGGGTACGCTCCATAGAAGTGGTTCACGAGCTTCACTCTGACCACCGACCCATTATACTGCGACTAGGTCCCGACCCAACGACTGACCTCCCCCGCCCCACTAAGACGATAGTGAACTGGAAGCAAGTAGGCGATGCCCTAAAGGCTATCAGTTCACCGGACCTAGACAAGATCCCTGACGACATCCTGACAAAAGATGACATAACCCTTGCGATCGATTCGTTCACCAATCACCTCTCCACCGTAGTAGGTGCATCCGCAAAGGAGGTCATAGTGCCGGACGACCGGCGCCTTGTCATTCCAGCGGATGTGAGACGATTGGTGACGGAGAGTAAAGCAGTGACCCGACATTACGACTCTTACCCCAGTAAAGAGAACAAAACTAAGAAACGCCACTTTGAACGCATGGTTCAAAGTCGCATGTCTGAGTTGCGTGATCAACAATGGGGCGATAAACTTTCAAACCTCGTGCCAAGCCACCATGCTTACTGGGACTTGGCGCGAGGCTTGAAAGGAAGTAACCATAACGACATGCCTCCATTATACAGACCAGTCCCACTAGTCCCAGCGTTCTTTGACGAAGACAAAGCTGAGTGCCTAGCTGATAGCCTAGAGGCTCAGTGTTCCCCTAACGTAGATCACGTTGACCAAGCTCACCTCGATTCGGTGGATGCTGAAGTCGAACGTAAAAGCTCTGTGGTCACCTCTGAACTCCCACCAATCACCTTAGCGACTTACGCTGAGGTGGAGAGACTGATCAAGGCCCTCCGACCGCGCAAATCCCCCGGTGCCGATGGCATCTCCAACAGGGTTCTTAAAACCCTCTCTCCTCCTCTCATCCATCTCTTAGTCAGCATCTTCAATGCTGCTATGAGCCACTGCTTATTCCCAGACACCTGGAAATGTGCAAATGTCATTGGCATTCACAAACCAGGCAAAAGCTCATCTGACCCCACCAGTTACCGCCCCATCAGCCTCCTCAGTGCCTTAGGCAAACTTTACGAGCGGTTACTTGCAAACCGTCTCCAGTCCCATGCTAAGGAACACCACCTTATCCCAGATGAGCAGTTTGGCTTCAGACCCGGACACTCATGCGTCCAACAGGTGCACCGCCTCACGGAGCACATCATTGAGGGCTTCAATAGGTACCCCAAACCCCAGACTACGCTAGCAGTCTTCCTCGACGTAGCGAAAGCTTTTGACAAAGTCTGGCACAACGGCTTGATCTACAAGCTATACCAATTTGGCGTGCCAGAACGTCTTGTGCTCATCCTACAAGACTTCCTTAAAGCCAGAAGCTTTCGCTATCGCGTGGAAGGCACCCTCTCCTCCCCCCACCCAGTCAGAGCTGGAGTCCCTCAGGGCTCCGTGCTATCACCTATTCTCTTTGCACTGTATACCAGTGACATCCCACGCTCTCAGCCCAAAGTATTCATAGCCCAATATGCGGATGATACCGCCATTTACACCACTGGGTGGCATATCAACAGACAGTCCTATTTCGTCATGCAACGGGCCATCACCGAGATCGGTGACTGGTTCCGAAAATGGCGCATCGCGGTCAACCCAGCTAAAAGCACAGCTATGTGCTTTACTGAGAAGACACGCTCCCCTTACCCGAAACCGCTTATTTTGTTCGACGAACCCATTCCCTGGGTTCCTAGAACAAAATACCTCGGAGTCACCCTTGATCGTCATCTCACCTTTAACGATCACATAACAACCGTCCGTAACAGAGCGGCCTTCATAATGGGTCGCCTTGGTCCCCTACTTCGCAAAGAGAGTAAAATGTCTCTTAGTAATAAGAAGACACTTTACACTGCCTGCATCCGCCCCATCATGACTTACGCATCAGTAGTGTTTAGTCATGCTAGTGAGGCCCACCTTCATAAACTTCAAGTCATCCAAAACCGTTTTCTTCGTAATGCAACCGGCGCCCCGTGGTATATCCGGAACACCGAGTTGCATTGCGACTTAAACCTTCCCTCTCTAGCGCAGTTCAATAAGGACTGCGCCCGCCGATACTTTGATCGAGCGCCCCACCACCCGAACCCATTGGTTGTCCAGGCATCGAACTACTCGACTGCCTCTTCTATCCCATTTTTCAAACCCCCCCGTCGCCGACCACGGCAGGTATTAGACGACCCGGATGACCCCATCGCAGCCATTACGTTGGCAGCTTTAGCGTTATCCGCAAGTCGTCGAGGTAAAATCCCCAGGTGTGAGGTAATCAGAGGTCACACAATCAAACACCGAGCTCGCCGGCGAGCTCGAGGAAAAAACAAGGTCACGATAAATTGCTCTCCAAATAGTCAAAGAGTATTATTCAGTAGGGCCCAATTGTGCAACACTGCAGTTGCACAGAGGCATTTTGCTCCGATCCCCCCCATGTCTCTCGACAGCGAGACAAGCCGAGGTCCGAACCACAGTGGTGCCCTTGAGCTCGCTGTCAACCCCTCCTATAGTAGCGGTACGTTTTCGGCGTCCGCAGGAGACGGAGGTAGAAAGCGCTTTTCGCCTTCTACGCCCGTCTCGGGAGAAGTGCCTTCGGCACTTCTCCCTCCCGGGCTATTGTAGGGCCAGGCCCTCGCCCAAAACCCGGTGGAGCTGGACGACCGCACAGGCGGTAGCCAGCATCTATGTCCTCCCTAAATAAATAAAAAAAAATTCAATATAGGCACGAACATAACTCACGAAGATCATAAACCACGCCGTAATGTCTTCGATTATTATTTTTCCACAAGTAAAATGGATTCCAATGATAATAAGAAAGTGATGTTAAATTGGTCGAATGCAAACTTCTTTATTTCCCTTCAACGCCAAAAATGGGAAATGGGATGGATATTATGATCTTATAACTGTGGATTACATTTTGTCTAAAACTTTTAAATGAAGCCGTTTAATCTTCCATAACAGGCTATACAATCAAGTTTGAACGAATATTTTAGCAGTAAAACGAAATTAATTGTGATAAAAATCAGCCACTACGCTCACACGTCACGTAAGGGGATGAAAAGGGTGTTTTCCCGCGCGTTGTCTCATATCTCTTACTGAGAAGATAAAAGGATATATCTTTCGTATTTTTGTAGGGCTTTCTTATCGGACGACATTATAAAAACGATATCTTATTGTAACGCAATGAGTTACAGGAGAGTTAGGGCATAGAATTAAGAGACCCTTTTATAATGAACATCCATAGTTGCCTTCGTATCCAAATTTAAAAGGATCTTATGAGTCGCTTTTTACTACCTTGTGTGTTGATGAAAGTATCGGTTGTTCTTGACAGGCCAAGGTCTTGCCTATTTTCTGCTGTATATCATGTACCTACGCGTTAGAATTAAATAATAGATAACATAATTTTTAGTCAAGTCATTTGGTGTTTTTGTTTTCAATTGTATATTAGGTTCACAAATAATGCAAAAACTATAGACGTAAAATAATACACGCTTCTTGTATAGAAAAATACCTTAAATATTTGTTTTTGTTTGTGTAAATATTTGTTAATATTTGTATTCATTTTCTCATAATTTTATCGAAATCATAAAGATCATGAAAGGCACTTGTTTTATTTTAATTTTTCATAGGTGGATCATTTTAATTTATTTGAAGCGCAGCATTTTTCAATCTTGTACTTTGTGACTGCATATTATATGACTCTGAGCAGAAAAATAAAAATAAATATTCAACTGTGTGTTCTTGCTCGGCTTTTCAATATCTGTCCAAGCTGGCCCTACGTGGATCAGAACAAATAGCGAATTTCACTTGCTGATTTCAACATTTTAAAAGACATTAACTTAATGTGCTATAATATACGATATGTTAACCCTTTATTGCATACCTATAGATGTACAGAAAAAAACATGTAATATGCGCTTATACATATGGTATACAATCGGAGATCTTCTCGCTAAAGCAATCTCTTACAGACCATTGGATGGACAGGACTAGTGTAAAAACGTTGATAAACGATGGCGCTGCGGAGTGTAACAAAAAAACCATATGTGTCTGTTTTCTTAAAATATTTTTAAATTATTTCTTATTTTTAAATATGGATTTCAGCAAAGTAACGCCTGAATCTATTCAGAATTCAAAAACAGTTTTTAGAAATAGAGATTTGACACCAAGCTTTGATACAAGCTACCCAATGCATCAAAGCAATTTAATTTGTTTCCTAGAAGGCAGAAGAAGAAAGTTTTTGGATTGAATCCCGTATGTAAATCAATTCTAAGAATAGTAGTTGGACGGATAACATAATTTAACTTACAATAATTGTATTATTAAATGAACGTACATATAACATTATTTATGTTTATTTTACGCACACCAGAGACTTGAAATTTACACTTGGATCTTGTCTCTTGTGGAATATAAAAACAGTTAATTATGGTTCCATAACCAAAGCGCAAAACGGTGCCATATTAATGTTTTTTTTGTGGCGGATCAAGCTCGAGGCCCAACCTGCAAATCGCAAGTGAACCGGAGACTTACAGGTTTTTGGTCTCACGTGATTGTATTTTGGCTCTAAAGTACTGCTGCCGGAATATACTGTTAGGTACTTGGGGACAGATTGTCTACTGCTGTTGTCACTCTGTCACTCTGATGTATGCCTGTCTTTTTGTCCGTCTGTCACGGGTCTCTGGCTGGTAAATAAAAAACTTGCATTAGCCCGTGGGGTGCCGGGATAGAATGTCAGCATTTCTACCCGTGGGTGTCGTAAGAAGCGTCTAAGGGTATACACCAGACGGCAGCCCATTCTGAGGTACTGATATCTCACACTGCGATCCACAAGACGTCTGCCAAGCGCGGGGGTTATGGCAAAATGGCTGTGTTCAGCAGTGGATAATCCGGCTGATACGGTACAGAACATAAAAATTATATGAAATTTTGTAAAAATATTTTATTTGACATGTAATGAATAAGGACCAATCGGTGGCAGGTTCATATCAACGATGTTTACGAGAAATGAAAATCTATGACAGCTGTGATACTGTGACAAAAACAGACTAAGGTGAAAACCTTCGAAGTTCGGTATTGGTCAAAGAAAATTTCTTAAACCTACGAGTAAGTACATGGTAAAAATTATATAGTGTGAAGATATTTTTTTTATTTTTAGTGATTGTATTTGTGACGGATCGAACAGGGCCCACATGATGTTCAGCCGACTAACTTCTACTTATAACAGAACGTCCGAACGAATTGCACTGCGCCTGTCACACTAAGACATAGGTACAGTTGTTAAGTCTCATGTGCCTGTAATTTTCTGGCTCTCAAGGACTGCTGCCGGAACAGGCTGTAAGGCAAAATTATAAACCATTTGAACAAAAATATAACCATAGGCATAGGCTAAATATGCACTATAATTAATCGCTAATACGTATGCATAGATAGACTAGTCAAAACTATACCGGCCCATAGCATAGTGTTTCTAATCTATCAACGTCTTATTCTGAAACAGTATAGAACCGACAAGTAATTTCTATCACAAAGTAAGGTAATTATTTAGTTGTTACAAACTTTACCAGAGAAAACTCGGCACAAAAAAACTCAAACAAAACCCGGCTAACCCTAAAATAACCGGTAGCTGTCAGACTCTTTTAATAAATTATTGACCTGCCGCCATCTTCCGCAAGTTTACACCTAGGTACAGAAAATCTTCTTTCCCTTGTCACAACGATTTAACGGTGGCGAAAATTTCTGTCGTCATTAGATGATAAGCTTAAAACATGGTGGCATTACTTAAGATGACAGATTTTATTGCTCTACCGTTTTCCTTTTTATGACATGAAATTTATTACCCTCGCGAATGCCCACTTACACTGGCTTTATGAGCATAAATTCTTGATTTCATTTGTTTTCTTGGATCCTTTGATTTGGTTTAGAAGCAAGGACACCTGTGGTTTGTAATAATTTTAATCTATAAAATATCGTGGTATACTTTCTCTTTGAACAGTTCGGATAATGCTATGCTATAGTGAAGAAGTTCAGTGAGATACGTTTCAAAAAGCATTTTTTGAATATGATAAGCAAGTAGTAAGAACTTAGTCCAACACGGATTGTATAGCGTGGCGACGCATTGAAACATGTTGGTTATAATATAATTAAACGTTCATACCTATCGAAAGTTTATTCACTTTTGTCGTAGTAACCTACCCGTGGCATAACCAGTCTTGCCTTCGTGAATTGTTATTCTCTGAGACATTATATTATTTCCCCACCAAAGGATGCCAGTAGTGCCTCGAGGATTTTGGATATGATTTCACATTTTGGCCACAATCGACTTTAAAATAACTTAAGATGTGAAAGATGTCAAAGTGACCTTAGATGTCGTATTTTGGTTAAGATGTAACAGCTGTAAGACTGTCGCGTTTTCCGATTTTAATTTAATTTCAGTCACAAATTACCTATAAAATTACCTATAGATAGATAGATAACACTTTATTGTACTTTCTTATTACAATTAATATAACTAACAAAATATTTCATCTTAAGATAAAAAAGATAGTACAATCGGCAGCCTTATTGCTAGGCAGCAATCCTTTCCAGGCAACCGTAGGCAGAAAAATCAATTTGATTAACATCAGGGTAGAGTGTAAAACTACCTATATCTAGGTTAAAAATGCAACAGCTGTCAATGTGACAGTTAGTTTTTTTTTCCAATTTCGTTTCATATTTGGGTTACAACAGATCTAAAGATTTCATAGATACACTTCTACAGATCTTTCATATAACAGCTGTCTAGTTAATTTTTGGTGTCGTAATATTTTTCCATTTAAACTACAATCTACTCAAAAACAAACACAAAATAATTAATAGGTGAAACCACTGTCAAACTTCTATAATATAATGTCGTATTTTGCAGTTTGATTACACATTTATGCGAATATTGACTCAGAAAACTAAAAATAGTTTTCATATACAACAACTGTCAAAATTACATTTGAAGACGTATACTTCAGTGTCGGAAACCTTTTCAAGATGAGTTTTTTTATGCAACAGCTATCAGATTGATAGGTGGTGAAGTAGTTTTCATTTTTGGTCTGCTTTGGTGTGTTGAAGTCGCGATAAAATTACTTAACCTTTTTGTTTATCTAAGACCTAAGGAATACATATTGCAAATTTGATTGAAAACGCTCCAATAGTTTTAGAAGTAAGTGGTATACGCATACACCTTCGCATTTATTGTATCAATAGGAAGTAAGAAAAAAGGCTGTCAAACCTAATACTGCTGTAACTCTGAAACTAATAGTATTGATCCTAGTGTTTTTGTCACAGAAGTGATAGAACTCTTGGAGCCCTTTGGTTTGGATGACAGCTGTCAAACTTAAAATGCCTTTATTTTAAAACTTCAGCTGGAACATATCTAAGATAAGAGATTAACTGAGGGTTATTTTTAATGTCCATTTTAGCTCCAATATGAAGTAAAACTGATAATAAGACATCAACTATCACTTTGACAGCCGTCATATCTTAAATAGATAGATAGAAACACTGTATTTGCATACCATAAAAAACATTACAGAAAATTAAACCGGATTCTATTAATATTGTAGCTCAATCGTGAACTTGATGTGAAAATTTAACCGAAATACGATATTTAATGTTACTTCTAGAGCTGAGGCACTACTGGCATTGTTTATTTGTATCTTGGAGATAATATACTTCCCTTTAACATGACAGGTTGTGCTATGTGATAGTATTTCCCCACGCACTAGTTAGGTACTTCATTTGATTGTATCTGATAGCGCCAAAAAGTAATTATTTTATGTATTTGATGCGGACTGTATTATGTTAGGTAGAATAGTACACACAGCATAAAAGGGGAGGGAATAAAGAAAGACGAGGTAATGCAAGCCTACCAGACAACCCAGGAGCAGCCAGGTAGTAGAACGGCGCGATATCACACACGCCGGCGGGCCCGCCACGCGGTCTTCTGCAGCAGACACTGCAATCCTTCGTTTCACCTTTTATCACTGATGGGCTATCACACGCTATCACTAGGAATTTACAAAGACCACAATGCTCTGGGTTTAAAGTTTATTTGTACGTAGTTTATAAGATTATTTGCGGAACGATATAATTTGTCAGCCGAGATGGCGGCGGGTGAGTTCAATACTAATGTTATTTCTTCACGCTAGGTGGCAGTAGTGCACTATACCAAGGGCGGATGGCGGCAGTTTTGCTTGCATTTAAAATGGTGAGGATGTATGGAGAAAAGGAATGTACTATTCATATTAAGCCGTAACCTTATTTATGTTTTCTGGTGTTACCAGTACCATTGGGATAATATTTTTACACCACACCCACTCAGAAAGTGTCTCATTGCTCATTTAAAAACGTGTTATAAAGTTAGAAAAAAAGTGCGGTAATTTATTTGTTTAGCAAAATTTTGTTTCTTACTAAATAAATATTTTAACAATACATACGCTTTTAAATAATCCAAATAGGCAATTTTCCAAAATGTCACCTGCTAGTAGAAATGGGAGTTTTATCAAGATGACGCCACCAGAAATAAAAAAAATACAGCTCCAGAACTAAATTGATAATATAACAGTACGCTTTTAATTATTTTAAATAATTTTCCAAAAGTTATCTGATAGGAAAGTGACGATATTTTAGTGACGGCAGAAATAAAAAATACAGCTCAAAAAGTCATAAAGAACTTAGGTCCTTCCGGAGTCTCGAGATAGATACAAGAAAACTTATAGGTACCTAATGATTTTATTTTCCTCGTAAATGCAGTATAAAGCACTATGTATCTCGGGATAAAGTTGTATTTCTGTTCTCGTGTTTCCTTTAGCGACATGCATGGCGGGTCATCTCATAGGGCTTGTATGTATGTTAGTCAAGAACTTTCGATTACTTGGATCGATCTTCGTAAAATTAGCCATGATGATGGTAGCGTATGATGAAAGATAGAATTTGATCTTGTTGTTTTACCTAATTCTAGAGGTTTTAATTAGAGACGGAGTAATAGAATATTATTGACTGGTTCCAAATTTTTATAGTTATGAATGACGCTTTGTAATTATAGAAGCATGTAGTGTAGTAAAAATTAAAAGTGATTTTTATCACGACAGTTAATTTTGGTTTTATCACAATATGTAATCAGTAGACAATTGCTTATTCTATATCACGTCTCAACATTGAGGAATCCAAATATATAAAGAAATCTATTTGTTTATGTGATTAGCTTCGTTAGTATACTATTAGGATTACTAAGATATGAATGGTAAACAAAGACAGTAAACTGACTGGAAGTTGCGGCAAACATCTACGGACAACTTTCTAGTTAAATAACTAATTCGCATAAGTTCGCAGAATGTATACGCTGTTACAATACACCATCGTTTAAGTAGTTTCTGCTTGCCTACACGCAATACTCAAGTTTTAGTTTGCTTATTAAAACTTAAAACGGCACATGCCTACTTATTGAAACTCTATACAAAACGTTAAGGTAAAGTATTTTGAACTTATTTTAAGAAAAGTGTGCACCATGTATTCGAAGGAAAGAAAATGAAGCTCTCACATTTTCTTTTATAGTTTTGTATCTAGTAAGTCGTAGGTACTAAGTTAAATTTTATGTAGCAGCTATTTTATTCAGTTGCCAAAAGCTTTTTTCTGTTAAAATAAAACTCTTTAATTAATTAAATTAAAATTTGGCACTCACGATATTTAACTATTGCGTAGTTCTGTTTCACTCGGTCACGCAATTCGAGGTCTCTCCTTCAGGTATTTTTCAATGACGTCTTCACCTTGGCACTACAGTCAATGAACAGAAAAAGTTACCCCAACCTAAATTGGTAGAAATGTTAAGGATGATCCTTATTGAAATTCCATAAATTCTATTCCAGAGAAAATACATCGCATTAACTACTAAAATAATTTTGAAATTTTCATTTGTCGCATAAATATAATTCTTTCTGAAGCACAAATAGGTCTACAATTATTTATAATAGTGCAGCCTAAATCAGTTAATTTGGGAGCAAAACAAATATAATTGAATGTTCTGTTCAGTAAATCAATAATTCCTACATGATGGCATTTTTTTTCAAATAGACTGATTTTCTTAATATATGACTACAAAACAATTTAAAACAGACCTAGACATAGAGGATAAGTGGTAGCAAAATCAATATAATATAAACATATCATCACCCCTTTATAACCATGAAGGAGTGCCCACCCTTTCATGGTTATAAAGGCCCAGAGGCCCTATTTAAACATACCCTAGCTGTGCCAGATGTTTTTTGGTCCCTTGTAATATGATGAGAGCCAGAGCCTATCGCCATCTATCGGATGGCGGACACATGATAAGTACAGTAATAAATAATAAGTAATTTACCTATAATTTCATAAGGAGTGTAATGTGAAAAGGATATTGATTATTGAAGTGGGTAAAGTTACACAGGATACAGTAGTATTTATTTATAAGTACTTTATCATTTGATAAAAGGAGTTAAAAAGGAAATTGAACATTCCATAAAATAAAGTAATATATAAATAAAATGCATTATTTTTTATCCCAATTAATTCTTGATACACTTGGCACTGAAGACCGTAGTTCATCTGGAAAGACAACATCACTGTAATTACTTTCAGATCAAAATCATTATATGACACCATCATTCAGTATGATTGTGAGTGAGAGGATGTGAAAAAGAAATATCAAATATCCCGTTTCTAATAGTAACTAGAGAGGATTTGTACCGATCTTCACGCAGGACCGATTGGATGAAACTTGGAATATAGGTCCTAACTACCCCTTATGTTCTGTCTACACGCAACGTCTTGCCTGCACGGGTTACCTTGTACTGTCCTGCCTGTGCGTGGTACCGTGTACCGTCTTCACCACAACAGCGGCCACACGTACTATTAAGTTCGCATGCAAACCGTTCTAAGCCTCAAATTTATTTATCTTTAAACTCATTGGCGTGCTGGCAAGGATTCATATTGGGGCGTCAGCACATTTACATGGCAACACGCCTCGTCCGTCTGTGGACAGACGTATGTGCTTTCTCTATGCAAAATTTACCATTTCCGCGAATTGTATTAGGTACTTGAAAGGAGATCCAAAAAACTTACTACGATTTTGTGCGCTGTTTAAACCTGTACAATTCTTATTGAATATATGTTCATCCCAATGTAAATTTATCTGTGTTGCCTATAAACTGTGTCGTAGGATATTATATTCCATAAATTTTTAAATAAATGCTCTCGCATTACATCATCTTCACCGTGTATGAAAACTATCATTATGGGAGACTTTAATATACCTGATACTCAATGGTATAGTTATCGTATAACCACTTCAACAAGGAAAAATGATAGATTACCATTACTTAAAGATTTTATGGACAAAGCGAATTTGAATCAACTTAATAATACTCCTAATTGTTGTAATAATGTCCTTGAATTGATATTAACAGATTTAAATATACTTAATGTCAGTAGCACGATTTCCATAAGTAAGGAAGACATATTCCACCCATCGCTTGACTTCATAATTGATTTAACTAAAACTCTTCGAGAAAATACACTTGTTACTAAACTGAACTTCAGAAAAACTGATTATGCTAAGTGTATTATTGAAATTCAGGATATAGATTGGCATTATCACGCAGATTCATTAGAATGTAATGATTTTGTTCAACTGTTCTATAATAAACTTTGGGAAATCATCAATAAACATACACCATCTACGTCACATAGACCTAGTCGTCACCCACCTTGGTTCTCTAAACCACTGATCAGGGCAATGAAGGAGCAAAATAAATATCATCGCAGATATAAAGTTTATAACAACCCTCGTGATTATGATCATTATGATTTACTTAGGGCTCGCACCAAGTCTCTGATGAGTCAATGTTTTAAATCTTATATTTCTCTTGTCGAATGTGACCTTAAAAATAACGTCAAAGCATTCTGGCGATACACTAAATCGAAACGCATTACCAATGACCTTCCTAAGGCAGTTAAATATATAAATGAAACAGCTACCTCTGGAACGGGTATATCAAACCTATTTGCAGCATATTTTGCTTCAGTTTACAACACTTCGAATGCAGCAGCTGTAACATATTCACCTGATTTTCCGTCTTCAAACTACACTTTGAGTACCTTAAGGTTTTCTGAATACGATGTTTATAAGCATATTAGGAAAATTGATGTCAATAAGGGCAGCGGGTTTGATGGAATTCCTCCAATATTTATTCATATGTGTGCCTCAGCTCTAAAAGTTCCACTTACCATGATTTTTAATAAATCACTTAGCGAAGGGGTATTTCCTGATTTATGGAAAATTGCAAAAATTACTCCGATCCATAAGTCTGGTGACAAAACTCATGTTACTAATTACCGGCCCATTAGCATATTAAACGGTTTCGCTAAACTTTTCGAAGGTATGGTCTACTATCCCCTTTACAATCACTTAAAGCATCAGCTTAATTCTAAACAGCATGGGTTTATCAGTGGCAGGTCAACTCTGTCTAACCTAATGACTTACACAAATTACTTGTGCCGATCGTTTGACAGAAAATCTCAAGTAGATTCTGTATATACAGATTTTGCCAAGGCGTTTGACCACGTTAATCATGATATACTCTTAATTAAGTTACAACACATGGGTATCCATGGTAATCTTCATCGCTGGTTTCATTCCTACATAATGAAACGCACCCAGCTAGTTACCTTGTATGGTTTTGAATCAATTCCCTTCGAGCCTACGTCAGGAGTTCCTCAGGGATCGAATTTAGGCCCCTTACTTTTTTTAGCTTTCATTAATGATCTTTTGGAAAAGATAACTTGTCAATGTCTGGCTTATGCTGACGATTTAAAATTATACACTGAGATATCAAGTATTGATGATTGTATTCTTCTTCAGCACAATATCAATGTATTAAACAACTGGTCTAAAATTAACAATATGTCACTAAATATAAAAAAATGCCAATATATAACTTTCACAAAAAAAAAGAACATAGTAAAGTATAATTATTCTATCGATGATGTTGGGCTGGAGAAAGTTAACACGGTGCGTGATTTAGGTGTATGGTTCGATTCTTCATTAAACTTCAAATTTCATCTTGAAACCATAACAGCTAAAGCAAGCCGAATGCTAGGTTTTGTCATGCGTACGGCAAAACCTTTTAAACAAATGGATACGCTTATAACACTCTATACATCATTAGTTAGACCACAACTCGAATACTGTTCCTCTATCTGGGCACCTATTTACAAAGTTTATGAGGATAGCGTTGAGTCAATACAAAAGCGATTCTTAAGGCAACTATGTGTCAAACTAGGGTTGAGGAAAGTTATTCCTGGATATGAAAATCGTCTGGTGCATTTCAAATTTCAAAGTCTTATACGTAGACGCAAAATCACTGACATGTGTGTACTGCACAGGACCGTCAATGGACTGTTTAGTGAGGAATTACTAATGGATATTAACTTTATCACTCGTAAGATTTCAATTCGTAAATCATCTCTTTTTAGTATTCCATCCTCGAACAATAATGTAGGGCATAACAACCCGCTTTACCGTATGTGTCGATCTTATGATCAGGTCTGCATCGATGTATGCAACGAACTCGACATTTTTCATCAAAACTTATTTAACTTTAAAAATTCTCTTCAAAATTTGAACTTTTAAACAGTATACATTCTTGACGTTATGTACCTTTAAATTAGTTTAATTATCTGCAAAGATGTGTACAATATTTAGTGTAACAAATTTACCATGTTCGTTTTAAATCCAAGTATTTATATATAAGCTTCTTTAATTTGTTAAATGTTTTTGTACCAAAATTATAAAAATAAAATAAAATAAAATAAAATAAAATTACAATAAACTAGTGATAAACAACTCAAATATTTGGTTTTTTACAACCCTGGGTTCGACGCCCAGCGGAAACAAAGAACGAACTGGGGAGTCGTGGCTGTAATCGGCACACCGGAGGCAACAGCTAACGCATCTCACCTTTAAAATATATTTCCATTATATTTCTACTCCTTTAGTTCTTAATTTAAATGAGACAATTTCTTCCAATGTTTTTGTTCCACAAATATACAAATGACAACATACGACAACAACAAAATATAGATTAAAACGTTCCTAATTTAACAGGTTGCCTGTTATCATAATTTTACTAGACTGAAGGGCGGCTCGAAAGCACGTCTACATGCCCGAGTAAACTTGTGCATGCCATGCCAGGTCTGTGCAGTCCGAATCCAAGCTTTGCACGAGCTACTGTTATTCCGTCGACACGAAAGAGTTTTCTTGTGTTAAGTGGATTCTACGGGTTTCATTACAGGCAAGACGTTGCGTGTGGAAGGTACGTTACACGTAGGATACTTTTCATTATTGTCGACACAGATGAAATGAAACCATGGAGCGCTGCAAAAGTACAAACACTGATTTTCTACTTTTAGTGTCTCATGACAGTATCCTAGCATTTCATACTGTGTATAGATTCTCTAATAATGATTTTAATGGATATTTCTAGTCATGATACCTTCTACTAGTGTCGGTAAATTACCACATTGGCAATAGATGCCAAAATAGTTTTTTGGGGATGAACTATTTAAGGCACTTAGATTTGCGTAAAGGCCAAGTGATACTAGCCATGGCAACTAGCATGGTCCGTTTAGGGGTTACCTACCAAAGAACAGTAATGTCAGATAAAACAAAAATTTACTGGTGTCGTAGTTTTAATCTTACTGCATCAGCCGGATTGTCCACTGCTGAACACAGCCTATATTCGCCATAATTCTCTCACTTGGCAGGCAGCTTGGGAATTCAATACAGTCGTCATATTATTTATTGCTCATATCCAACACTTAGATTTATGTTTTTTCATAGTTTGACCATAAAATATTTTCTGCAAGGTTCAATTGGATACTAGAACATGTCTTCTGTATGATGGTAATAATAAAGATGATAACTATAAAGATTTTTACCAAAGTTCCCCAATGCAGTATTGTCAGATATAATGACCGGAGCCGGACGAGGGGCAACGCACAACTCCAACCGGAAGCTCCTCAGTTCAGCCACTGTCGGTATTTGGCATCGCGAGGGAAAATTGTACCTATTCTTTTTGATTAAACTTCCGATTTTCAAAACTGCCTGTAAAAATTCGAGAGAATAAGTCTATATACTAAAATACAAGAGACTTATAGTTAAGTCAGTGATTGACTATGAGACTAAAACATAATTTAATATGATTCAGTCAATCAATAAGAGGCTTTATATATAGATTAGATATAGAGTTACTGAGTCAAATCCAACAGTAAGTTTTTATATAGACTATCCACTGCGAAGCCACTTGCAACTGTGGTTGCACGCGGCACTCACTACTTTTTACCGGAGGACGAACTTTCTTTTGTATTAGCATTTGCCGGCCGTACGCTAAGCGCAGCGTAATGTAAACATTTGTCTCTTGTGACTCAACTATTTACCTTGGAAGGAAAAATATTTTTGTACAAGATAGCAAAATAAACAATTATTACGAAAAATAAACATTTATGATGTATTCATAATGATACCTAAACGTTCGGAGGTGTACTACAAAACTACTAAATTCTATTGATTTTAAGAAATATACTACTGTTTTATTATTGAATTATAAATAGAAAAGACACATGTCAAGCATATCACAAAATATCATTTAAATATTCATGAGAAAACCATAAAAAAACATGTTTAAGAATTAAAACTGGCTTTGAAGCACAGCTTCTTCTTTAAGGTGGAAACTCAAGTCTATGGCGCGAAATTCAAACAAAAATTAAACATTTTTATGACGCTTGTAACGTTTGCTAACCATTTTACATGGTCAGGGTATTTATTAAATAATTATTGCCCTTATTGTCTTGAAAAATTGTAGAACACAAATGCACTTGGACCCTTTAAAACTAACATAATAATAGGGGTTCAATATGAAGTTGCCGCTATAACGCACTGCCAACTTAAAATAAAAATTAAACAGGCACAGTGTCCGATTTCAGCATATACCTTTAATCACAGGAAAAAAGAACATATTCGACCACATCATCACTTGGCATGAGGTGTGATGGTGGTCAAAGGCTATCCTATCAGCAAGAAAATAACAAATATTCGAAAATTAAAAAAAGATACGACTATTTTATTTTCCATTTTCAGTGGTTTTTATTAAAATCTTTTGAGGATACAATAAAAAATATGTTACATCATAGTCATCATATTTGCAAATTGAAGTGGTAGTTAGCCCAACAAGGTTAGGATATAATCCTATATAATTTATATACTTATTCGAAAATAAAACACAACCGTAAAAAAATCTCCGTTGAATCCGAATGATGAAATATAAGCCCTTCCTATCTATAATGAAGTAAAATCTATATAAAACATATATAATTCCTATCTGCTGACTATAATAGATAGTAGAAAAGTTTCATATTACTATTACTACGCAGAATCGACGATATTGAAGAAATAGTTATAATAAACTACTTAGGAAGAAACAAAGAATATTCTTACAATTCTAACCAATACTAAAATATCAATATTTTATATAATTTAGAGCTACTTAACACTGGAGATTCTCACCGATCGAGTTGGTAATGGCAAAGCAGGACGCGTATAAACAGGTGGACATGCCAATAGAACACCCAATGGAACGTACATCTTCAGTATAATAAACGGCACCGCTGCAGCAAGAAATTCTGGAAAAAGTCTAATCTTCATACCGAACATAATGTTCTGTGGTTGACACAAGTAAAGATCAGAAGCCTTATTGTCCAACTCAGATCTTCATTTCGAAATTTGAACTCCATAATAGGGCATCGTTTTCAAAGGAAAATTATTAATTTTGTTAGACACTAGGGCCCCAGGTTTAGATTTAGGTTCTAATACCTAATTATTATTCCTCTTAATGATCCATATGTCACCCGGAGGGTCTTTCTATTTGTCCATCTTTTCTCTTTGTCCAAACAATTCAACCATATACTTTTGAACTTACACATATTCCCTCTATACTAATTGTTCTCCCAAAGTAAAAATACCTAATTTTCACTTAATCTCTTATTATTAACAATCATGCTTCGTCTCTATAAATGACATTCACTGTAATACTTGTACCGTCGATACCGATGACTGAAATATTCAGTAATTTCATATTTTAACACTTTTGCCTAGTCATGAATGTGTTAAACTTACTATTTACATTTATTTCCTAACATTAACCAATCCATTCAATATCCTATCCATGTTTTTAATTTCTCGTTAGTAAAGTTGTTAAACAGATTCTCTTTAATTTTTTACTCAAATACATACAACAACCAATCGCATGCAATAATTATTTTCAAAAAACTTCACTCTTTTTAAATAATTTTCATTCAATTTCTTATATATACTTCAAGCAAAATCGTTACTATCTTGCCTTGCGACAATGCAAATATGAACTGATTGTCGGCGTAGAAAACACTTGACGAGATAGATGTTGAATTTTATCAATATTCGCTACGTTTCATATAACTGTCCATAACTAGACTAAACAGCCATGGTGACTCTATGACCTCCATAATGTATAGCTTTGATAAGGTTAGTAATTTTTTAATTGATTTTAATCTATAACGAAATATATCACGTCAATGACAGCCCTAACCGCTGTTGCGTAAAAAAATTAATATGTCGTATATATATTTTCTACCGCTGTAATCAATAAATATTGTACTGTATCAGCCGGATTGTCCACTGCTAAACACTGCCTCAGAAAAAGTGAATAAAATGGCGACCGAATGTAAACTAACAAGGACACTTAGCCCAGATATATATAACTAAGCATCTAAATTCATAGTCACCAGGATAAATTCTCGTCGAATAGCTGCCTGAGCATGAAAACATTGGTTTCACAGTGGGATAGAAATCTTGAGTCATTTCCCAAACTCGTAAGATATGACCATCTTTGAGACCTTCCACAAACAAAACCACTACATTGCCCGTATCGAGAGCAAATCCAGACAGTAATTCATCTTTTTTTCCTGCTGTTACTATAGCTTCGTCGTTAATGTCTGTAATGAATCGTAGGATTTTCATAACTGCATCAGAATCAGTAGTTGCGCAGAACATTCTTGAAAAACACACTAAACCGTGGCAAGTTTTGCAACCAACCACACCTATCGAAACTTCTAAAGTCATTTGTGCTAGAAGTATAACTTCAGGTTGGACAATCAAGTTAGGAACAACTGGAGTTCTCATATAATTAATATCGTTTGTACAAAATACTTCACGTTCAGTCGGTTTAACTCTCACTGTGGGTGGGTACAAAGGGTATTCTCCTGCAAGATATGAATTGGATCCTTTTGCTAAACTTCTTGTGTCAATTTTCGTGACAGCAATAAGGAAATCTAATTCTTCATTGGTATGTTTAGGCACATTTTTTCCAAAATCACGATCCCCTTTTTCATATCCAAATAGTTTTGGGTGTTTTGATACCAAAGGTTGTCTAATACCACGTAGCTAAAACAAATAATTATATAGTAATATAAATCGATCCATTTAACCTACATGAGAACCCTACGAATAAATAATAAGTATGTAAAGAAATGTAAGTCAAGCTCCAAAACATCAGAACGCAAAACTTACCGCGGCGGGCATGGTTCAAAAAGTATACCATACGGCATTCTGCCGTATACAACACTACCTTGACTTGACACTGATGTAATCATTATGAACCGCCTAAATCAATTAATCAATTCAATTGAAGGTGGAAGTTAATTTTATTGTGGACTTATTAAGTCCGACATAAAATTGGTAACAGTATAAGAGAGTTACACTTCTTCACATATTTATTCGTAGAAAATTTCCACCTTAACTGTTTTAAGTCATGACTGTGACCAATTCTTAATAATAACCTCAACCACAAATTTACTATCCAAGAAGCCTAAAGTTATGTTTGACATTCGTTCATAAGGTATAGGTAGAGCACGGTGATCTTTAAAATTTATGAATGTCTGAGATTTCAATGGGTGATGCATCGAACTATGTTCTTGATCTCCGATCTTCCATTTAATGTATAGTTTTGTTATTCTGTAAATATTAATTAACATTATTAGTTAACTGAGTATTTTTACCTAAAATTAATGCAATTTAATCAACAATAGTAGCAAAGATATCATATATTTTGAAGCGCTCGTAGCGAAGTTTGCTTAGGCATTCTGAACCGATCAGCAAAGTTTAGCAACGTCCGCCTCGGTTATGAGTATGATGGGTGACCGCTGGTGACATTACTACAGCGCGCTTCCGTGCTTCGGAGGGCACGTTAAGCCGTCGGTCCTGGTTGTTGTCTCCAGATGGCAGTCGTTACAGCATAGTGGTAGGGCATTTAGCGAATGTCCGCCTGGCTAGCTACCACCCACAAGTAGAAAATCTATCGCCAAGCACCTAACGGTGTGTTCCGGCAACTGTCCTTGAGAGCCAGTAATTCTAGGTTAGCCTGAACAACATCTTCGACCACATCATCACTTACCATCAGGTGATATAGTGGTCAAAGGTTAACCTATCACGTATAAATATATATAATATGCACTATCTACAATAAGCTATATAAAATAATTCTCGTAAGTGTATAAAATCAGTACTCAGTACTAATATTATAAATGCGAAAGTAACTCTGTCTGTCTGTCTGTCTGTCAGTTACGCTTTCACGCCAAAACTACTGGACCGACTTGAATGAAATTTGGTATGGAGATAGTTTGAGACCCGGGAAAAAACATAGGATAGTTTTTATCCGACTGCGCAAAAAGAGGTTAATGTTTTCGCGCGATAACCGACATACGCGCGGGCGGAGCCGCGCCCGGAAAGCTAGTAATATATATAACAGTGTGAATGCTCCTAGCACTCCGGCTATTTATTTTATAAGATACCTCATTACCTAGTATCAAGTATACACGTAATTATTTTAATATAATGTTATTTTGGAACACGGCCCATTATGTCGAATGATTAATCACTCGGAATTGAGATGAAACCATCTATTATAAAACTTTAGCTCAAACAACTTTCTTAGTAAATAAGCTAATTTAGGAAACTACGTTATATCTTCAGTCTAGAATGTAATCTAATACTCGTGATACTAACAACTTAAGTAAAACAAAGCGAGCAAACTTAGGTACTTCCCTAACTGACCAAGTTAACTATTTATTACCTCAGTATCTTGAACTCATTTAGAGGTATCTGGCACAAGTTTTGGACATTCAGGAAAACTATCGGCAGATCGTCTTGTGCCGGTAAATTATTGCTGCTAATCAGGGCTATTATCTCGGGGGAATCGGGTGAGGTCTGGCCAACTGTCTCGAATGGAATTATCCTGCCGGTGCCTGTTAAGAATTCTTATTTGATTCAGGATCAATTTCAATAGAAATCTTATTATTGTTGCATGGTACATACCATGTAGAGTTATTAATATTTAATTAAGTTTTCAATACACATAAAATTTCTTAACTCTTCTTAACATGGCATTTTTGGTATCGGGAAGTGGTTATTCTCGCACATATTATGTTTATAAGATTTTAGCTTAATTTGAATAAACTGCTAGTAAGTTGACATCAGATTTGCTGATATATTTTTGTTAATTTTACTCATTTTCCATGTAGTAATAAATTAATCCTTCCCAGTGTTGCCGAATGGTTACTTGTTTTAGGCGAAGTTTTGATACAAAATAAATTATAAAAATATTATATATTTGTAAAGAATACTATCTATTCTTAACCTACTTCCAATAAATTATGAAAACTCTCAAGATGACCCGCGGGTCAACTATTAATATATAGATATTTTTATGAATGCATATTCTTAGCACTAGATTCCAGGATGCAGCTAACTTAAAACCATCCTCTCGACCTAGATTTTTCTGCTTTGGCCCACAAATAGTAGTATAGCAGATTTGTAATGAATATGTAGCTATTTATAAACATGAAAATAAATACTTAGGTGCATTATGAATGACTATTTATTATTATAGTAGGTTCATAAAGCTATCAAAAAGTATAACTCTAGTAAAGTATATTTTAGATCTCATCAGGATATCTTCTTGAAACACATTTTCACATTCATGGTATAAGATTAGGAAGATAATATATAATAAATACATAAAGCGCAAATAACAACAGTGCCACGTACAAACTTTGTACATTTTGGTGCCAAATATAACTGACCTTTAGTATAAATGAACCCGGTTCCTATTTCTCGAAGTATTTATAAAAGCCCTCGAATGGGGTTATTTGTAAAATCCAATACCAATTCAAGTAGCAATTTCTTACATATAACAACCTTTTTAATGAGATGCTTTTGATCCCTTGAAACTCTTGAAGGTGCCCTATGAGTACACCAATTATTCGAGCCAAATTATGTAAAACTAGCCGAATTTCGGTATTTTCGTTCAAATTACAGTCAACGTAACTTTTATTGTGTCCAGTATGTCAAATTCCTACCCACGCAAGATGTTTATTATATATATTATATCCCTCGTATTTGTAATTATTATTCTTAGCCAAATAGAGAAGAACCCAAAATCAATCACTTTAAAGTTAATTAATAATATGACTACCTTGACTTTCAAAATCATAGATATATCTACGTAATCATATAATACACTCGTACACACAAATAAGAACAAACATATGCCTCACCAGTCAAACACTTATGTATATACTGGCTTCGTTCATTGTTCTATTGCTAAGGATAATTTTATTGGAGCAGGCAGTCAAAAATAATTCCCACGCTAGCTCCGCCCATGCGGCGCAACGATCCCCGCTGCACCGAACGAGGCGATGTGCAGCAGCGGCGCACGCTTCTCGCTTATAAACATATTTGTATACTTGATATTAGATTCGCGAACACAGATACCATTGAGACGATTTCAACTTTTTTTATAATCTTATTCACGTGACGAATTTCGATATATAAAGTAACTTTGTATATACGGCAATTGATGTCACGTTTTTATTTTTATCAACATTACTAATATTTCTTAGTAAGAAATTGATTATTTGATTTACTTTTCAAAATTATTCTTACGGTCGACAGACTTATTACTTATTACCATATGTTCATGTCTGCTCGACTTTATTGGTATATATTATTGGTATATCATATTATACATATTTAACTGACTTCCCAATAGAAAGAGGGTTCTTAAATTGACTTGTCTATTATTTATTTTATGTTTGACCACACATAACTTTTTTACTGAACCTTACAATATAGAAGATTATTTTTTTGCTAGAACAGTTTAACTCTTTATTGGTTTCATTTTAATTTCATCAACACCGGCGAACGGTTTGCCAGTTACAGTCAACTTACTAAAATGTAATTTGCCAAAATGCCTTGACGATCGCAGTGCTTCTAGCAACTAATGTAAGTGGCAACTATGAATATAGATGAAAGTTATTGTTCAATAGTGATACACACGACACTCATTCCGACCACACGACACTCATTCCGACCTGTGCCGCCACGCCGTGCACACCTGTCTACAGCTCCGCCAGTATCTCCCAGTGAGACCGCAATAGTCCCCGCACTATTGCCGTCTCACTTGGGTCATCGTTCCGACGCTAGTTGCAGACCAGTGCCTTGGAATACGCAGTCCTGACGAAGTTTTGTTTTGTGTGCAGAAGCTGAGCAGCCGCCGAACGCCGTGCAACGTGAGCTACGAGCTCGCCGTGCCGTCGCGCAGAGGCGCTCTAAGACGTCAGGCATTACCACCTACCCAAGTCCCTTGTTTCGGAACAACATCATATCGGGCTGGTGGTCTTGTTTTGACCGCACTTTTCGGTGCGCATTTCACAACTTTACTACTCGACACAACATTGTAACAGTGCGCGTAACAACACACTTTGTGCTGTTAAGCGACGTCGTTCAGGCGTGGGGTAGCGTCAGCCAAACCCGTCTGAACGATCAAATCCGCCATTTGCTGCGGTCGCAGTGTGACACCCTACGGTGACAACGGCCACTGTCGAACTTTTGGTTTAACCTTGCACCGTGGCCTTTCCCGCTTCACGGGTCAGCCGAAGCAAGCTGGGCTCCGGGATAACTGGCCTTGGGGTCGCCCCTAGTCAACCCCGGAGTAGCGCTTAGGAGCACCCCTCTCCGCCGAGAAAAAAGCTCGGAGAGGGTACACAACTAGGGCACACCCTAGGTACACACTCCCTCTCACACAGTGAGCTCACAAGGTGTGTGAGGGAATTCAAACCCTTGATAGGGCGTCCTGAGTATTCCCCTCAGGATGCAGTCCCGTCCCTCTAACGGTGAGGTGCAGGTCCTTCAGACCTTCGCCCTCCGCCACCCCGATCTGTATGTTGCTCATATGCAACTCCTCGAAGAGGAAGCGAGTGCCCGCCTCACGGACACTCTTATTGCTCCCTCCGGGACTTCAATCCCGGAGGCCAACGTCCCTCCTCTGACCCGGTCCTTCTCAGAAGACAGCCCCTCCCCGTGAGAGGTCTCGCTCGCGCTCACCGATCGGGAGGCCAGCGAGCACCCGTCCCTCCATCGCCGTTGTCGAGCCCACTTCGGACTCCGAAGCGGAGATGGAGGTAGATCCGAGTCGCGCCTTACGCACCGACTCGGACTCAGATAACGACGGCTATACCGTCGTAGATAGGAAACGCAAGCGTGCTCCTAAAGCCGCTAGTTGCGCAACTTCCGCCCCTCCCGCCAAGGCACCCGCTAAGGCCCCCGCCTCCGGCAAGAAGCCGACCCCCGCCCCGCGCCCCGCGTCTCCTCCCTCCGCTCCGGCCACCACTGCCGCGTCCCCTCAGGACGCGAGCGCGCGCCGCGAAAAACCGCCTCCGCCCCTGTTCATTCAGGACAAAACCAAATGGGACATGCTGTCCCGTTTAGTTTCGGATCGTGGGATCCATTATACTAATGCCCGCTCCACGCAGCAGGGCATTGAAGTCCAAGTGTCCACCATTAGCGACCACAGAGCGCTAACAAAGCTCCTCCGTAAAGAGAGCATAAGTTTTCACACTTATGCGCTCGAAGAGGAGAAAGTCCTCCGCGTTGTCATCCGCGGTGTGCCCAAGGAGGTACATACCGATTCGGTATGTGCCGACCTGAAGGCACAAGACTTCCCCGTACATGCAGTTCACCGCATGTACAGCGGGAAGGACCGCAGTCCCTACGATCTAGTACTCGTAGTACTAGATCGTACACCTGAAGGCAAGGCCATTTTTAATTTAAAAAAGGTCTGTGGCCTCTCAGGACTCGATGTCCAAGCCCCATACAAGAATGGGAGTCCCTCGCAGTGCCATAACTGCCCACTATACGGGCACGCCTCCCGTTTCTGCTTCGCTCGCGCTAGGTGCGTTAAGTGCCTAGGCGATCACGCGACAGCAGCGTGCACTCGCACCCGGGACTCGCCGGACCCACCCAGTTGTGTCCTATGCGGTGCTCAAGGGCATACCGCGAATTACCGTGGTTGCCCTAAAGCACCACGAGTGAACCACAGGGTGGCAAGGCATAGGCCGACCCGTCCCTCTTATGACCGCTACCAACGGGTAAGCCCTAAACTAACGGTAGTACCTGCCTCACAGGTAATACCCGCGCCGCTCCCAGCCCGTAACGCATGGTCTAAACCACCCAGTATGGTTAAGACCGTCGCTACCGCCCGCGCCCCGGCCCGCGCGCCCGCGCCCGCTCCCGCACCCGCCCGCGCCGCGGCCCCTGCCCGCGCACCGGCCCCGGCTCGCCCCGCGCTCCCGGCACCCGCTGCCAACACCGTTCGCGCCCCTCCCCGCGCCGCTTCCCGGCCACAAGCTCCCCCTATGCCATTGATGGCTGCCCCTCTTCAAGAGGCAATCAACCTAGTCAGCGATCTGGCTATGTCGGTTGACATCAATGAGGTACAAGAGCTATTCCACAAGATGCAATACGCTCAATCCCCAGCGGACGTGATCCAATACACATTGGAACACGCAAACTTACTAAGCGCCCTTAAGCGCTTCGTCCCCCAGGCCCCTCCCCAGTACAACCACTATGGGTAGTACAACCGAACGCACGAAACCGTACTCAGTTTCGTTAGCGTCATTTAACGCTGACGGCCTCTTCAGACAACGTGACCTCGTCCACGACTTTTGTTGTACCCACCTTATCGATATCATATGCGTGCAGGAAACCTTTCTAAAACCGGGGAAGGCGAACCCTAGGTTTGCCAATTACAGAACGGTACGTGATGATAGAGTGAACTCCCGTGGGGGAGGCACTCTTATCTATTACAAAAGGTCCCTGCACTGCATTCCCCTACCTACCCCGACTCTTGTTAATATGGAAGCATCTTGTTGCCTCCTAGCTATGACTGGTCATCAACCTATAGTCATAGCATCCTGTTACCAAGCTTGCAAAAAGCCGATCGTCCGAGCTGACTTAGAAGCCCTATTCTCATTAGGAAGCGCCGTCATTCTGATTGGCGACTTCAACAGTAAGCACATCCTATGGAATTGTAACGTCAACAATCCCAGAGGTATTGCACTTGAAAACCTAATCGCAGAACTTAACTTTGACATAATTGCGCCCACTGAGCCCACTCACTACCCTTATATGGAAGACCACCGATCTGACTTGCTTGACATGGCACTATTCAGAGGCGTAACACTCCGGTTACGCTCCATAGAAGTGGTTCACGAGCTTCACTCTGACCACCGACCCATTATACTGCGACTAGGTCCCGACCCAACGACTGACCTCCCCCGCCCCACTAAGACGATAGTGAACTGGAAGCAAGTAGGCGAGGCCCTAAAGGCTATCAGTTCACCGGACCTTGACAAGATCCCTGACGACATCCTGACAAAAGATGACGTAACCCTTGCGATCGATTCGTTCACCAATCACCTCTCCACCGTAGTAGGTGCATCTGCAAAGGAGGTCATAGTGCCGGACGACCGGCGCCTTGTCATTCCAGCGGATGTGAGACGATTGGTGACGGAGAGTAAAGCAGTGACCCGACATTACGACTCTTACCCCAGTAAAGAGAACAAAACTAAGAAACGCCACTTTGAACGCATGGTTCAAAGTCGCATGTCTGAGTTGCGTGATCAACAATGGGGCGATAAACTTTCAAACCTCGTGCCAAGCCACCATGCTTACTGGGACTTGGCGCGAGGTTTGAAAGGAAGTAACCACAACGACATGCCTCCCTTATACAGACCAGTCCCACTAGTCCCAGCGTTCTTTGACGAAGACAAAGCTGAGTGCCTAGCTGATAGCCTAGAGGCTCAGTGTTCCCCTAACGTAGATCACGTTGACCAAGCTCACCTCGATTCGGTGGATGCTGAAGTCGAACGTAAAAGCTCTGTGGTCACCTCTGAACTCCCACCAATCACTTTAGCGACTTACGCTGAGGTGGAGAGACTGATCAAGGCCCTCCGACCGCGCAAGTCCCCCGGTGCCGATGGCATCTCCAACAGGGTTCTTAAAACCCTCTCTCCTCCTCTCATCCATCTCTTAGTCAGCATCTTCAATGCTGCTATGAGCCACTGCTTATTCCCAGACACCTGGAAATGTGCAAATGTCATTGGCATTCACAAACCAGGCAAAAGCTCATCTGACCCCACCAGCTACCGCCCCATCAGCCTCCTCAGTGCCTTAGGCAAACTTTACGAGCGGTTACTTGCAAACCGTCTCCAGTCCCATGCTAAGGAACACCACCTTATCCCAGATGAGCAGTTTGGCTTCAGACCCGGACACTCATGCGTCCAACAGGTGCACCGCCTCACGGAGCACATCATTGAGGGCTTCAATAAGTACCCCAAACCCCAGACTACGCTAGCAGTCTTCCTCGACGTAGCGAAAGCTTTTGACAAAGTCTGGCACAATGGCTTGATCTACAAGCTATACCAATTTGGCGTGCCAGAACGTCTTGTGCTCATCCTACAAGACTTCCTTAAAGCCAGAAGCTTTCGCTATCGCGTGGAAGGCACCCTCTCCTCCCCCCACCCAGTCAGAGCCGGAGTCCCTCAGGGCTCCGTGCTATCACCTATTCTCTTTGCACTGTATACCAGTGACATCCCACGCTCTCAGCCCAAAGTATTCCTAGCCCAATATGCGGACGATACCGCCATTTACACCACTGGGTGGCATATCAACAGACAGTCCTATTTCGTCATGCAACGGGCCGTCACCGAGATCGGTGACTGGTTCCGAAAATGGCGCATCGCGGTCAACCCAGCTAAAAGCACAGCTATGTGCTTTACTGAGAAGACACGCTCCCCTTACCCGAAACCGCTTATTTTGTTCGACGAACCCATTCCCTGGGTTCCTAGAACAAAATACCTCGGAGTCACCCTTGATCGTCATCTCACCTTTAACGATCACATAACAACCGTCCGTAACAGAGCGGCCTTCGTAATGGGTCGCCTTGGTCCCCTACTTCGCAAAGAGAGTAAAATGTCTCTTAGTAATAAGAAGACACTTTACACTGCCTGCATCCGCCCCATCATGACTTACGCATCAGTAGTGTTTAGTCATGCTAGTGAGGCCCACCTTCACAAACTTCAAGTCATCCAAAACCGTTTTCTTCGTAATGCAACCGGCGCCCCGTGGTATATCCGGAACACCGAGTTGCATTGCGACTTTAACCTTCCCTCTCTAGCGCAGTTCAATAAGGACTGCGCCCGCCGATACTTTGATCGAGCGCCCCACCACCCGAACCCATTGGTTGTCCAGGCATCGAACTACTCGACTGCCTCTTCTATCCCATTTTTCAAACCCCCCCGTCGCCGACCACGGCAGGTATTAGACGACCCGGATGACCCCATCGCAGCCATTACATTGGCAGCTTTAGCGTTATCCGCAAGTCGTCGAGGTAAAATCCCCAGGTGTGAGGTAATCAGAGGTCACACAATCAAACACCGAGCTCGCCGGCGAGCTCGAGGCAAAAACAAGGTCACGATAAATTGCTCTCCAAATAGTCAAAGAGTATTATTCAGTAGGGCCCAATTGTGCAACACTGCAGTTGCACAGAGGCATTTTGCTCCGATCCCCCCCATGTCTCTCGACAGCGAGACAAGCCGAGGTCCGAACCACAGTGGTGCCCTTGAGCTCGCTGTCAACCCCTCCTATAATAGCGGTACGTTTTCGGCGTCCGCAGGAGACGGAGGTAGAAAGCGCTTTTCGCCTTCTACGCCCGTCTCGGGAGAAGTGCCTTCGGCACTTCTCCCTCCCGGGCTATTGTAAGGCCAGGCCCTCGCCCAAAACCCGGTGGAGCTGGACGACCGCACAGGCGGTAGCCAGCATCTATGTCCTCCCTAAACAAACAAACAATCAATAGTGATAAAAACACAAATTTGAGATCATATTAAACCGATATCAACCAGTTATTTCAGACTGTTTAATTTAAAAAATTGTTTTCAAGTCTTTTTTTTTTAAAGTTTCTTTGCTATGTTGTTGCGTCGCAGTTTCCGTGTTTATAGAAAAAAACATACTGCACCAAACCAACATAAGTGAGAGAAGGGTCGGAATATGATGGTGGTACATAACAGCCCAAACGGCACGATATATATTGATAAATGGGGTGTTTTTAAATTCTCCGTAGTAACGAAAGTAATGTTACTTGGCATCCGCGTGGGCGATAATTTATGAATGAATCAACATTGTTCTCAGTATCTTGGAATGTGATTAATCAGATTACATGTTACACATCATTAGAATAAAGTAAAATACCATCAAATTGAATGAGCAAAATATTATATTATATTCGGTGAATATGGGTACAATTGACCTGAAATAAATGGATTTGATTTGATTTCATTAAATGTTAGTTGTGGGCAATATATTTTACCACGACTCGTCATACAAATATGAATTATAGTTTTTCATAACTGTGCTACTGTACACGTTCCCATAGTAATATAATGCAGGTTGTTTTTTTTATTGCTATCATATAATTTTTGACTATTAATTACTTATGTTGAAAATATGTTCGTAATTCGTATACATCCTATTTCGTTTAATTTTTCAGTTACAGTGGTTAACAGAAAGGTGTTATTTTACTACCACTCTGCTTTCATATACCAACTATGGTAAAAATTAGACCAACCAGATATATATCTAGCCACTTCTAAACAGCAGGATAAGATTTTTTTTTACCAAACTTGCAGAAGAGTCTACATACGCAATTGTAAGGGCCTTAAACTTTGGGATATTTTATGAAAAAAACACACAGCTGCAGAAACATTGTAGGGAACATGTTATACAGGCTTTTTTAATGAAACATGGCAGACAAGTGAGAGGTACTGGAACAGGTGACTAAATTAGACTTTAAAATAAAAATAGTGGATTCTTAGATTGTTAGTAAGTGGTATAGTCTACAGAGGCTATCGACAAATTAAGTTAAGATGTATATAAATGAACAAATAAAATTATAAAATAAAAAATATATTGTTTTCAATTTATACAGTTTTAATGATATGCAAAAGTGTGCGTGAGAAATAACGAGTATCGGAAACGGAAAGTCAAGTTTTTTTTCAAGTTTGCAGTCCCCGTGACCACGATCACTGCAAAGTGTTTGAAACGTCAGGAAAAAAATAATGATAAATATACGAGATTTAAACCGTTTAATGTTGTTTAATTACTATGTGTAACAATCGCGAAAACCTAAGACAACATTAAGTTAAGAGCCCTTATTCCAGCAAAGCCATTTTACAGCCCTTTTCTCAAGGCTGGTGTGGCTAAAGTATAAAAGTTTTTGTTTTTTAAATGATGCAGGAAGAAAGTTTATTGTTTTTGTAATTGAGTGCATTAGCCATTATTGGAGTACAAAATTTTATGCCCAAGGCGGGAATCGAACCCGCGTCCTCCGATATCGCGTTCGATTCCCGCCTTGGACATAAAATTTTGTACTCCAATAATTTGTTTGATATGATTTCGCTTAGCACGCGATAGTGCTTGTAATCATATTTAGAAATATAGAAGGGTAGCAACATCATACCGAGAGTTAAGTGTTTGAAAAAACACTTCTTTCGATCAGATGAAGTCTTGTAGTCTGGTTGATGGCCGCGCACCGTCCCCTATGATGGTTAAAGTAATACAATTGGAGCACAAAGTTTCGTCAGAAATGCCAATGTCCAGGTGGCTGAGATGGTGTTAAGCATCCAACGCGATATCGGAGGACGCGGGTTCGATTCCCGCCTTGGGCATAAAATTTTGTACTCCAATAATTTGTTTGATATGTATCTATCAATCTAAAGCCGTTCCGCCAACAGGGCAGTTATACAAATATAATGAACCAAGGTATGCATGCACAAAGCAGGTATACAAACTACAAAACTAATTTATTTGCCTATATGTATACAATTATGGTTAGAAGGACATAATCAAATATAGATACCTACATAGTAGTCCATTTAAATGTTACAATTTAAGGACCGAATATTGCAATTCCTAGAGGGCGCAATTTTACTTTTGAGACAAATCTAAGTTTGTGGGGTCGCCACCCTTGTGCCCCGGCCACCATCTTGATAAAAGGGGTGAAAACACTTATTTCGCGATATCTCGGAAACGATGTGTCCTACAAAAAATTCCACTGCACATAATTTGTAGCAAATTATTTTTCCTACAAATATGTTATTATAACTTTTTGCCCTAAATTAAAAATTTAAGAAGTTATAAGCAAAAAAGTGAGAAAATTTTCATATTTTTTTCTTGCTCTATAACTTTTTTTCTTATTTTACAAAATAATACCTCAGACCAACATTTTTGATTATCTTTTGAGGATTTTTTTATTTTATTTTAATTCATTTAACACACTGTTACAGCGCTCCAAAGTTGACCAGGTTCGTCAATGCTCATGAGAATCTGGTCAAAAAGAAATGTTTAACTTATTATATTTTTTATTGTAAATATATTCTTAAAAAAAATTGTTGAACTCGTACAACTTTACTTCTTCATTCCTGTTTTCCTTACCATAGAACTTACTAAATTTAACTTACGGAAGGATAAGCAGGTAGTAAAGGTCTGAGTAACCGTTTGGGTTCAAAGGAACATCTGCCTGCTACGACTATTATTATTATACGTAGGCTTAGCTGTTTCTTCTATCTCATTTTATTCTCTTAGTTGTGCTACATTTTTTGCAACGTGTAAACGTATTGAAAATTTTGGATATTATTTTCAGTTTTATCAATTAACCTGCGAGTTTCGTAAAAAAATCCTGAGCAGATCATCTACGAGATTGTTCTAGGGTATTTTTTTTGTAAAATGTATAAAAAAGTTATAGAGCAAAAAAATTTATTATTGCTTATAACTTCTTTAATATTTAATTTAGGGCAAAAAGTTAAATAAATATGTTTGTGGGCAACACAATTTGCTACAAATTATGTTCTTACAATTTTTTTATAAAACGCATAGTTTCTGAGATATTGCAAAATACGTGTTTTCACCCCTTTTTCCAAGAGGGGGACAAGGGTGGCGACCCCACAAACTTGAGGTTAAGCTTCTTCAGACCCCCACATATAAAAAGATGTCCCAGGTGTAGTTATAGTCAGTCAATGAGTAGATACCTCAAGGTTTATTATTAGGTTCATTTAAGTCTACTTTGTTTGTAAACAGTAAAGATGAGAAATGAATTTACAAAGTTACACAACATTCCACATTATTTATCAAAAATAAATAACGCTGCAAAAAGGATCAAAATGTTTTATTCCATGCGACATCGTCGTTGACCGCTCGATCCTTGCTAACAGTGTGCCCGTTTGCGCCGTGCTTCAATAAATGCCTAAACTTGACCGATCGCGCAAAGCGTAAAGGCTCTTAAGTCTTCTTTTTATGGCAGGAGGAAGTACTGAAGGATTTGCACTTTGATGTTGCAAGTCACCCTCGACAGCCTCCTCTTGATTTTTTTTTCTAGAAGTATCCGCAAATTCTTGATCCCGATCATTCTTTTCTTTGGGTGGCGGGGATCGACCAGCTCAGGAAGAAGGCAGTCCATATAGAATGTGACTAGTTTTGTCTCCATTTTTTTCCCTCCAAAATTCTTCATCTCTTTGTAGAATTTCTATTTTGTCTCCATACTACACGGCAAATAAGCATTTAGTTTTGCTCGATTTTATTTATAATATGTGGTAACAGATATTTATGACTAAAATTAACATATTTAAATAAAAAAAATAAAAAAAATTACTACAAACTAATCCAATATTCCGCTACCATTAGGCAGTGTTCCCAAAATGCTGGCCGCATTGCCACGTTGTATGGCAATGCTTATCCTTTGTCCAAAGTATATGCCAGCATTTTGGTCACAAGTAGCGTCGACCAGACGTTTTGAGACGTCTTTGAATAATAGTTTGGCGCTCGGTCCCCACGGTCCCAGCGTTTCGACCCCAAAAGGCACAAACATGTAACAACTACTGAGATTACTATATTTGCGCCTTTTGAGGCCTTCTGCTAGTTCAGCCGCCGCACCGGCCACTTTTTGGGTAGCAGGAATATGAGAAGGTGCTAAGGTATCGACACAGGTAGCGTCCCATACCAGAGGCCTTCCCATCCTCCACGGAACCAAAGTCATGCCGTCCGGCCTTTTACCATCGCCACGTACAAGGCCTAAGCATTTAGTTATATTACAAATGTGCATTTAGCCTTCAGTTTGATAATATCAATCAAATTTTTGATTGATATATATACCTGCAAAATACATTTTACAGACAATCCGTTACCTGAAGCCTTCAGAAAAGCAACTGTACATTTCTGTTTGTCCGACAATCAATTTCGCACAATTTGTTAGAATGTGTAGATAGAATTTGTTAAAAGGTAGAAGTAAGGATAAATGTCGGGAGAGCAGTCGAATGACACCTGTCAAAAATCCAAAATGGCGATTTCCTTCGAAAAGGCCTTCAGAAAGGGGGTGTAGTGAATATGAATAAATGAATTTAAATACATAAATTCAGATATTTTCACGTCAGATTTTTTGCACGTCAAGAGTAAAACATCGCTCTTTACCATCTATCTAATACCCTAACTAATAACCGAAAAGGGGGCAAAGGCGAGTATAATACATATCAACGATGGCATACGCAAAGGCATATTGCTTCAGATAGGAGGCCGGCCATAAAATTTAAGTCTTACTCCGCACAATTATGTCAATGCGTTGTCTTTTGTGAAGGTACTCAGAAAAAATATATTGTTTATACCGACCCTACAGAGGTGTGACAAGTGCAGGGCGATAATAATGTAAAGTTTTTTTTTTCAGTGTAAAAAGCATGATAGCTCTGTGGCTTTGGCTATGGACTGCCGCGCAGCAGGTCCATGGTTCGAATCCCGCCGCTGGCTTGAGCTTCACCGCATGGTGGAAGGGCATTTTAGCGAATGCCCGCCTGGCTAGCGACCACCCTCAAGTGGAAAATCTGTCGCCAAGCACCTAACGGTGTGTTCCGGCAGCTGTCCTTGAGAGCCAGTAATTCTAGGTTAAGCCTGTTAACATCTTCGACCACATCATCACTTACCATCAGGTTAGATTGTGGTTAAAGGCTTACCTATCAGCAATAAAAAAAAAATGTTTATATACATTTATACGTTTTTGTTATTTAAGTTTACCTGCTGCTCTGCTATGGATAGGTCAAGATATTTTTTTGCCTAATATAGGTATTATAATATTTAAATAATATATTAAATATTATTTCGTTTACGAAATAATATTTTTTCGTTTACGAAATTTCCTGTGAATAAAATGTGCAAATTTAGTAATACTTTATTCAAAGATTACTCACTTATTTTCATATAGTGGAAGAACACAGTCTAAATTTATTATATGAGATGGCGACTCCGACAGTTCTCCCTGTTCCAAGTGATCTCGGACTTTGACTGATTTATTATTTTTTTTCCTGAGAAAGAAGGTGCATTTTATGAGCACAGTCTATTTTATTATATATATGTACAGAATCTATTTATTCCACTCTATTATATTTGTATAAATCGTTACTTATATGTACATGTCTAAGTGATAAAATGTATATTTAAAAGTACCTATGCAGGTGACTTTGTAGATAATCTCTTGAATATATACCTACCAGGCATTCTGAATATTCTTTCATTGATATAAATCTACATTTAGTCTTGAGGGACATGAACAATGTTCGATGTTTTATTGCGATATACCCACCAAACCAAATGCTTTGATTTGCTACGCTTGTGTTATTATTATTTAGCAACACTCAACTCCATTTACGGTTGAACGGCAGCTGTACTTTAGAGCCAGATAATTTTAGTTATCACCTGTTTGGTACCTTCTACCACATCACTTACCATCAGGTGAGACCATAACTATACATTACCAGATATTATTATAGTATCCAACTAATCGTACTTAGATTAGTACGACATTTAGTTATTTTATAGCTCCATTACAGTACTATAGGAACCTAGTAGGTATAGAATCTCTTAGTTCGATAGAGATAATATGTTTCATGAATAGAATAAACACCGAAACACAAACGAATATTAAATTTGCATAGGTAAAAATAAACTGAAATATTATACGCTCTCTCATAATTCTTGCAAAGTCTTTGTATCGACTCTTCTGCTTCGTTTTTTATTTTTTAGCTATCTTTATTTCCCATATTGATTGATATACCTACCAAGATACGTATTTATACTGCACAGCACAGGTGATAGCGCGCGAGCGATAGGTCCACGTCCAACGGCGCACAGCGCGGCACTGAAGGACAGCTCTTACGCATTGATTTTATTTCGTAATCCTAAGCTAATAAGGTTGAATATCGAATCTTCCGATTGACCGTAATCCTGCACAGAACTAAAGGTCGTAAGTCTAAAACACTATTTAATTTATTATGACAATACTAATTACTCTAGGTAAATTTTACTTATACAGCGGATAATAAACTACATTTCCTTTCTATGTGTGTTTATTATTAATATGTAACTGATGTAGTTTCCAAGAAAACTCCAATAATTTAAAGAAAAGGCTTCATTTTGAAAAATTAAAACTATCGAGTAAATTTCTTTCAAATGTGTTTCTGACTATACAACTGATAGAAAAAGGTTTGAAATATCAAATATTTAAGTTTTCGTGTTGATTGCATATTTCAGTTGCTTAAAAAAACTAGTCGAATGAGAGTATTTTTTCCGCAGCCTCGTCTTAATTGCCTTCTCGTTATCTATCGCTTGAACTAGTTTGGAAAACTATTAAGATATTGGAAATTTCTTTCATAGTTTTATTTCTAAAATGACTCATCATTCACGATCAACTCTGAATCAACAGTTTCGGCAACTTTATTCTACGGTTGGGTCAGACAATATATAGAAATAATAACAATAAAGTCTCTCGATAGAAATGATTCACAGACAGTAATCTACAAAATACAGCACGGATCAAAATTGGAAAACTTTGAAAGCTTTTGACATAAAAAAAGTAAATAATTATTAAGTATTACTAAATTAATGAGTTTATAGGATATTAATGTGTCGGTGCCATAAAGGTACAGTGTAGGTACCTACCTACGGCAATGATAGGTAATTCGATTTGTCCAAAAGCATTTTATCTGACTACAGTTTTTTTTAATAGTAGTTGGGCACTTTTCATGTTAGCCTATGCCTGCATAATTTATCTGCCTCGTCCTCGTTACCGTTGGTCCAGTAACATAAAACACCACAGTATAATGTAGAGGACCTGGATACGATTCCGGGGTCTAGTAATTAAGGTTTTATGTCAAACAATAATTAAAGTTTACAAAATTACAAATTTACGAGAAGAAAAATGTAAGTCATGTGCGGGATTCGAACTCGCGTCCATCCATCCCTTTAGCCGCGGTATGCTAACACCAATTGAGCTAACATGACTAATGAGTCATAACTTAATTTTTTCCTATCGTTCTTTAACCATCGTATTGGGATGGAGCTACATTTATAGTTCAACTTACGTTGCACTACAAACAAGGCTAGTTTTGTGATTAGCTTTTAACTTGTAAATGATGACAAATGTTTCCTCTAAAATGATTCCAATGTAATTTTGTAATGTAATCCGCAGAGCATGCGTTATTGCAAACATAATAATATTAAATTTATAAGGTTGCCTATGAAAAGACGTGATGATACGTACCTGCCAAAACACTTTCTCCTGGTAGTCGAATCTCAAACTTAACAGTTTCGATAACTTTTTTCTTAACATCTTTATGTGTTTTAGATTCCTTTCTGTCTTTGCTATTATCAAGTTTAGCTTCAACTAGTTCCTCCTTAGAATAATATTCAGTATCATCATGTCCACGTCGGCTTAAAATTAGGTCACGAACACTGTCAAGACACGTGTCTTGGTGTCGCACATCTGAATAAGCAAAAACTATGAGTTATATTTCCTTGTTTCTCTTTCTTCCGTTACAACAGGTAATATGTTTCTGATGAGTTGGCAACAGGCAGACGGTCAGCCTTATACCGAATCCAAAACTGGACAATATACATTTTCGTACCGTCCTTCGTGTTTAAATCGGATAAGTCCCGAAATCCCTGTTACTTTCCCTTTAAAAGGGAATTTTGGGACTTTTAGGAGCAAAGGGGATTTAGGCACTAATTAGTGCCAAAATTTCTTTAATTTGGAAAACCATGTCCTGATTTACGTGATTTTAAATTGAATTTTCGCAAGTTCGATAGGAAACTGTGAGCACAATAGGAAGGCGAAAATTATGCGTGATCTATATTTCACAGCTGTCATTTTCACAGTTGACATCTTATTTTTGTTTTATCTTCCTGTTTGGGTTACAATCGATCGTAAAACAGGTCTTAGACAGCTGTCAAAGTGACAGTGAATAACGTAGGTATTTTTGTTCGAAATTTTTGCTGTCGTCAACGTTATTAAATAAAAGCCATTTTAAATTTGACAGCTGTCATCCAAAAATAAGATCTTCATAAGATCACAATTAGTAAATGATGTGTGACACGTATATCATAAAGTTATGAGACGATCATGTTCTTTTAATTATGACGAAACAACGTCGTAGTGTAGTAGATAGCGCAGAGCATACAGTTCCCCATATACATTAATTCAATTATCCATCTGAAAAATACTATAGGTATACATAAAATAATTCTATGGAAATTCTACCTGTTACTTCGTGTGGCGTGTCAAACGATTCATCAAAACACGACCACGGTATATATTCCATGACAGAATGCCACACTAAATCTTGAATAAATTTCACCAAAGTTTCTTTTTCCGTGTCCCAAACTGGGGCAAAGTACCGACGCATGCCGAATCCCAGAGGCGGTAGATACACTACAAAGTTTTTGTCGTTTTTCGCGCTGGAAAATTAAATTTTAATATTCTTCACGAATTGTAATCTTGGGATAAAACTTGACTGTGGTTGGATTTTCTCAAGTGAATCTCATCCGATCTAAATTGAAAAGACAAATGCGACACATTAAAGTCAACACCCTAAAGTAAAAAATCTGTCTCCAAGCACCTGACGGTGTGTTTCTGCAGCTATGCTTGAGGACATAATAACTTACCATTAGGTGAGATAGTAATCAAAAGCAGGCATAGCAACTAACACAAAAAACGGAACCGACTTCCAACAATAACTATAAATTAGCTTGTTGAGCTTTTTACCATGCTGTTTCACACCATTGACCTCACATTAGCATAATACGACATCCACAAGTTATTTCCTTCTCTATCGTCGTAAGGTTGCCTGACTTTCAGTATTGATGAACCCTCATTATTGAGATCATTCTGCCTTCACCTTTTTTCCACCGGGACTCCCAGTCACACAGCAGATGGATACCTACCATGACATTCCAGCTCATCGAACAAAACGGTTTGCAGCGTTTTTCTTAATGCGCACAGCTAAGGAGTGGAACTCGCTTCATGCAGCTGTATTTTCGAGAACTTATAACCTGAACCTCTTTAAAATAGTGAACGCCTATTAACTTGTACTTTGAACAAGCCTTTCTTCTGGGCAAGCAAGTTTGCTGTCGAGAACTTGCCCATTTTGTATAAAAATAAAAACCATATTACCACTTATGTAATAAATAAGTAGCAGAAAATATATATTGATTTGACATCTCTTTAGGGTTTTGATCAATTCGGAGTAAATAAAACCTCAATTATCATTAGTTTTCAACTAACTTAGCCCCAATGGATCCTGCTCCAAAAGTAGGTGTTAATGTTACCAAATGGTCGTGCAAACTCTCAACCCTCACCGGAAATGCGTGACTTATAGAGAAAGTAAACCATCTCCGTTCTAAGAACTGCCACGTCCGCACCCAGCTGTATTGATCTTTGCACCAAATCTGTAAATAAAAATGTGCATTAATTTACAACCTTCTGGGTACTCTGGTAACACCTTCGCCTGTGTAGAATTCGGCTATATCGCACTGCCGCTGAAACTTACTAAGTAAATTGACAATCGGTAATCAATGCAAAAATTGTTGTAGATACTGCAATTATTTTGAGTGGCAGTAAGTATCAATTAACACTTGTAATTTATCATCCGCTATAGGTCGGGTTTTCTGAACATCAACAATTGGCTAGTTGTTTATAGTCTCTTGTAATAGTAAGCGTAATGAGCCTATTGTCGCCTGCTGCTGAGGAAGCACTCCAACCAGGGCACAGGATCCAAGACGTTTGTGTGTTTGTATTAGAAAGGGGAATAAATGTAACTATTATAAATATAATAATGTAAGGGAATAAATATAAACTATTGGATTAGTTGTAATACTTAAAGGTCGTAAATAATAGAATTGAATACTTTTTTAAAATTGCTGATATAAATGCCTTTGACCACACTCTCACTTTATGGTAAATATTCCCATTCAAGGTAAGGTTTAACCCCTAGTATGGGTAATGGTTCTCAAGAACAGCCGTTAGGTGATTGGCGACATATTTTGAATTTGAGTTAGAAACAAATAATAAATTATTTTAGGCAGACATTTACAAAAAGCGAATGCGAATATTTCTTGCAGCCGAGACTGTCAGATTAGAAGTCCGTTAATTGCGATAGACCTAATGCAATAGGCAGTATAGATATTTATATATCATACATAAAAAACCTGGTTATATTACGGTTTCAATCTTTCGCACCTCCCAACTCATTATGGAATAGATCTATTCTCAGCTCAGTCTGAATTGAAAAAGTTATAAAATTTAATTAAAAAAAAACCATAAAATTTAAATTTTTATATAATATTATAATATTAAGGGTCATAATTCGGACCCCATAATTTTGAGCAATAATTAACCTGAGTAAAATGCATTTGACCGTGCATTGTGTCTTATATTTTTATGAATTCTCGAACCCTCCCTGACTAACCTTAGCTGTGTGCGGCCAAATCTGGATATCAAGATCAAACGTTTGTCCCGGGTACAACTGATATTGTAGTTTCATATTCTGTATGGAAGGACCTTGGTCCAGCCATCCCTCTTTGTAATCCTGCCACACTTCAAGTCCAAGAACTTCAATTGCAAACGTAAGTGTGAATGTACTTTTACAATATTTAGACAAATCAGGAGTGGTTACTGCCACCTTTTTGTCTTTATTCATCGCGTTTTAAACAAGTAACAATGTATAAAAAATAACAACATATATTAATTTCATTAACTACATAGTGTAATGAATATACTGTTATGATCGTGATCCAAGAAAACGGTCTTATTATTATTTCTTTGTTAATGGCTTCTGCGGTTTAAAAGAAAACGGTCTCCTACTTCGAAAGAGATACCTGCTTACGTCACTACAAAGTAAACACTTTATTACAATGAGATATCAAGCAAAATACAGAAATATGGTTCTTTTACCTATGTATGCTCTGTTATATAATATAAATAAATTATTTCAAATGTTTAATCAAACGAAAAACAATAATCAACGGTTATCAAAGTAAATGGCATGAAAATGTTGTCTCAATAAGATTCCACCATTTTGACATTTATCGCCATCGTTGTCGAACTTACACATGGAAGTAATAAGTACTACGTACAAAAAAGGTATCTATATGATTTGTAGACTTCATACATTGAATACGTATAGAATAAGTATAATTTGTCTGTGGTACAATCGATAAAGATTCATGCTTTGTACATGCAGGGCTATCATGTATCTTTTGTAGCTATGAACTGTTGATTGCAACAATAAAACTGTCAGTTTTGACAAATTTTGTAAGACAGATAGGTAACAGACCTTCATGCGTCGGAACGTTAGTCGCCGACCGTTTTTTTTCTTTTATACCTGAGACGATAACTGGCATATACACTGGCATATAAATTTCGTACTATCCATTCTACTAAAGATTTTGTAAATATATAGTATATATATACAGGTCATGGTCAGTATTTCCTTTTCTTTCATATTATTATTATTCTAAAATCTAAATAAAACAAATAAAGGCAAAATTCATACCTGTTACGTGTGAGCAGAATTTTTTATGAGATAACAAGAGAGTTGGCCTAGACTTATTTTGTACAAGCATTGCATCGGCTAGGCGGTTGTAGCAGAGAGTTCTTCAACTAAATGTTTGAATTTTGTCATAAGCAGCAGTCTAAACATAAAAAGACTAAGCTGTAACCTAGTGTTCATTATTTGAATGTCATTTATAAGATAGCTATCCGTGAGGACCTATAATTGGATATCTGTTGTTATTAGTTATATATAAGATATTTGTTATACTGTTGGTCTTCCTAAGAAATAAATAAAACTTAAGTTTATACTGGCATAGATTTTAAAATACAAGTAGTAATTTCTTATTAGTATTATTATTTTTAGTATTCGGAGAGAGGAGAAACTTATTTTTTTCCCGCTCATGACTTAATTTTTGCCTCTCCTATTTTTTTTTATGTTATCCGCAGAGCATGCGTTATTGCAAAACATTTAAATACTAAAAATATCATAGTCGCTTTATTACATTTGGTTTTATTTTACAGGATATATCAAGCGTATGAAACGTGTTGCAGTATCCAAAGTGTAGATTGGCCATTAGACACTAGAATTGAAGCTGTGTGGAGGAAGATATAATTTGGGCTAAATTGTGTTCAGGAAGAAGAAATTATTACTTGTATTTTAATATAAATGCCAATATTAACTTAAATTTTGATCTACTTAGATGTCAAACATTAAATTCGATTTTAGAATAATAATAATATGAAATCAAAGGAAATACTGACCATGGGAGTTCAACCTGTATATATACTATGTTATTACAACTCTATAATAGAATGGATATTACGAAATTTTAAATCGATCAATGTATATGCCAGTTATCGTCTCAGGTATAAAAGAAAAAAACGGTCGGCGACTAACGTTTGGGCACAAGAAGGTCTGTTACCTATCTGTTTTTTTCATTGATACAAGATCTGTCAAAACTGTCATTTTTGATTGTTGCAATCAGCATTTCATTGCTACAGAAGATACGTGATCACCCCGCTGATTTATCATGAATTCGTATACAGTATACTGAACGAATCAATGATAAAAAATGCAAATACAAAGGGAAATAGAGGTCAAAGGCAAAAGAAACCGGCCAAGTGTGAATTAGAGTCGCATCCCGAGTGCTCCGTAGCAACAAAGAATGCAACTACCAAAAATCGCTATTTTCCATAGAATTCAATATTTTTAGCGAGACCAGCACTTAGCCGGTTCTGTTATATTTGTTATAAGTTAGATTTTAGACCATAATCATACATACCAAGTTTGACGCTTGCAGTTACATGATACCGTTTCTAAGATAGTTTTTCGATATTTCATATTGTGAGGCGTATTATGTACATTTTGATTCCCCAGTGAAATTGAAAAATATTCTTCTTTTGATCGCGTTCACCATAACAAGTTGCAAATACCAAAATCAAAATAACCCAGCTTAACAAAAACATTTAGTTAATTATTCCAGTATTTGTTGATTATACTTAGTCGTAGTCCGGTCAATATAGACATTTAAAATAACAAAATTCCCGGAGAGCCAAAATTTACCATTACAAATAATGCCTTAAAAATCCCCATCGATCCTATGTGTGCAACAAAAGTTATTCGGGGTCAAAGGTCTAAATTTGAAGTTTTTTTTACTTTTCTCGAAAACGGTAAGTAGATTTTATCAAACAAAACCTCAAACCAAAGTTGTAGATCTTAAAATTATCTCCAAAATGGTCTTCATAATTGTGTTTCTAAGAGTTACCAATCCTGAGATATCGCGATTCTAAGAGTCACATTATACATGATACGCCTTTGGGCTGCATCACGGTAATATTATTGCATGCTGCCTTTTATTACGAGTTTTTGATGACTAGTGATAGGTCAGCCATCCTACAGTCATGCAGGTACAAAACAAAGTTCTGGACTTCAGAATGATGCTATAGCTTGATACGAGAAATATCTTGGTCAGTAAAACAAACAAAGCAGTAACAGTCAAAGTAATTTATTCAGTTAAGGTTTTTACGAAGCTCTTATGAAGGAAAATTACGTACCTACTGTAATTTTGATTCATTTTACATTATTTTCATATGTCAGCCAAAAAGTATTATTGCGACAAAAACGGGCGAGAAACTCGGATAATTGTTTTTCAACGTGTAACAATATTATACCATAAAATAATTTCATTATTTGCTTAACATTTAATTCCTTCTATTGTCATACAATAAGTGTCCATTCCGGTGATCGGACCAAGCAGGACCTCGAGCCATCTTCACGCCACTCGAACAACGAAAGAAACCTTTGATTATTAAAATTAACAACAAAGGAATCCTAAATCATACAACAAAACATACTCAGTTTACAAGTTTAGAAACAGCACTTTATTTTATTAGAATTATAGTTATTATTATGCGCAGTCTTTGTCTATATTTCTTTGTAACTGGACACATTGAACGAATACAAATGCCGTCTGTGTTTAAATTAAAATTTGGTTTTAGGATAAAATGTCTTCATCGAACAGTTATGATGTGAGTTATACTTTATTACTGACTATAAATAAATAACTTAGAACTTAAGTAAGTAGACGTCTATATTTAACAATTAAAATCTGATGTTGTTATTAACCACGAGTGGTTAAGGCATCCGGCGCGAAATCGGAGGACGCGGGTTCGGTTACCGCCCGGGGCATAAAATTTTGTGCTCCAATAATTTGTAAATATGATTTCCGCTAAGCACGCGATTGATCATATTAAGGGTTAAAGTGTATGAAATTGCCGATTTGTACTGAAAAAAATAAATTAGTCTTTTTTTTATTTAACATATTTATTTAATCAAAATAATGACCATTATTATCTACATAATGTTGCCATCAAATAGGAAGGTCATTTATGCCTTTGGGATAGAACTCTGGCGATCTAGATTCGTGTGAAAGCATTTTGTACTGCCTCCTGGGAAGAAAACTTTATATCACGTTGAAAATTGTCCAAATCGCGAAAAAAATGGTAGTCCGTTGGAGCAAGGTCTGGTGAATATGGAGGGAGACGAATGGTTTCTAATTGCAGTTCCTGTAGAGATAAAACGGTTTCTCGTGTTGTATGAGGTCTCGCGATATCAAAGAGCAATAATGGCGAAGATCGATTCATGAGTCGGGGCTGTTTCACTGCTAGTTTTACTATCATTGTTTGGAGTTCGGCATAGTAGACATCTGCCGTGATTGCTTGACCAGTTCGGAGAAAGCTTATAGTGAATAACACCATGCTGACACCAACAAACAGTTACCATTACCTTTTTACTGGTAAGCTTTGCTTTAGGACACTGTTCAGTGTTTGACCTGGGGTCAGCCATTGCATTTTTCGCTTACGGTTATCGCAAAGAATCCACTTTTCATCACATGTCAGAATTCGATCTAATATTTCATCATTGAACTTAATTTTATCGATTCAATAAGGCAACACAAGTTCCAACACCTGTTTCTTTATGCAGATCAGTCAAATCATGAGGCACCCATTTTTCATATATTTTCAATGAGTCAATATTGTTGGTAAGGTAACGTTAAACCATGCCGCTAATTCCTGGGTAGTTTGGCTCGGATCGGCTTCCACCATCTCTTTCAATTCATTGTTATTCACCTGTGCGGGAATAAATAATAATCACTCGAATTTTCCAAGTATCCATCTTTCTTGTCAAAGCTGAATAAAAAAACAACTGAAAGTCAATAATCGTTTTTTCTTTTAAATTCATTATAGGTTCGCGTTTGACCACACCCTGCCTGATGTTAAGCATTGGTGTGGTCTAAGATAGAGCACGCTTACCTAGAAGAAACCTATTTACTCTCAATTTGAAGACACCCATGTTGTATTAATCGGGAAAAACTGACAAAGGTAAGGAGTTCCACTCTTTCGCAGTACGCACGAGAAAAGTGGAATCGAAGCGCTTCGTACGAGTCCTGGGTAGGTATATCAACCGTGTACGGATGGCGCTTCTCCGTCTGTCTGGACGACGGATGGAAAAAGGGGGAGGGCGGAACTAGGTCGTGTAGTTCTTGTGCACATTCACCGAAATGTATCCGGTAAAAGATCCATAGTGAAGCGACTTTACGGCGGTGCTAGCCGAGATTCCCTCAAAAAGTCGCTGCCTATTAACCTCTTGGCGTGCCTCTCATTGTACGAATGTTACACATTTTTTAAAAGAAGAACCTCACAGGTAACATGTGAAAATTGTTTCACTCAAATCTCAAACCATGAAGGTTAGAACCTTTGTTTTTTTTTGTCAATTCGAAGTACCTATACAATAAAACGGCAATTTCATACTTTAACCCCTATTATTTAGAAATATCTGATGATGTGTTAGCAATACCGTAGACAGACAGACCTAAAGACATATTTATAATTACATCGTTTTGCTTTGAAGGTTGAAGGTGTGGAGGTATAATTAAATACGAATAATTCAACATTGTGTTTACAGTACCGCGGCTACTTTACATACGAAATGTAAAAAACTTGTTAATGCAATTGATGTTCAAAAAAATCCAAGTTTTACACAAATGTGGTGGGACCCAAATAGCCCGATAAGCGGTCTGCATGATTTTAACAAAATTCGGTAAGTGCTTAGTTTCTTCCCACGCTTTTTATTATTGCTACCTAAGAATAAATACATATTTATTATGAATCCGTATCTACCTAGTCGTGACGTGATGGTTAAGTTATAGAATAAAAATGTTAAGTTAAGGCGCTAAGGTGCTTAACCTTAGCGCGTTAGCATCGTGCGTCGGCTTTGCAACTGGATCACAAATTATTAGAAATATTTGAAACACTCTTGAACCGCTCATAGCGTAGAGATTTTCGTAACCGATCAGCTAAGTTACGCAATGTCCACTGCGGTCATGAGCTTGATGGGTAACCGCTAGTGGCATTACTCATGAGCGCTTCACCGCGAACCGAACATCCACCCACTACGAAATATATGCCTGTCCAAAGGGGAGTAAGACTATTTCTCATAATCGACACGTATAGCCGTTGTGATATAAATCTTTTGGTACCAACAGCTCTCCAGATGACTTTTCTGGTTCCCCTGGTTGTGGTTGACTACGACGACCAGTTCACCTAATTCGATTTATGGAAACCTAAGAAATCGGAAGTTTCATACATTGAGATAATACGATTGAAGTCAATGGTTTCATAGTGGTTTAAGTGAAAGGTATTTTAATAAGAGTAAGTCTTGGTGGATACTACCTAGTGACAGACATTGTGCCTCGAACAAGTAGCTGGCACTACTTTGTTAAAGCCGGTGTTCACTGTAGCAAATGAAATTACTGCGAGAAAGATATATACGAATAACGTCTCCGAGTTATGAGCTCAGCTTACTGTTTACCATCTAGCAAGCGAAATGACCGTCTCATTAATTCATACTATTCCTCCTCCTTGCGTCGTTATCCTCAAAGCTGAGGGTCGTGATACCCCGTGGAAATAACCTTTCTTTTAACAATTTGTCGCCACCTATCTTTGGCGATGTGAATGGCGTCATGAACACTGTTGTCTAGTGTAGTGCGGATTTGGTCTGACCATCGCATGGGACTGCGACCTCTTGGGCATTTCCCTTCAATCTTCCCAGTGACAATGAGTTTCTCCAGGTTGTCGCTACTCTTTCTAGCAATGTGGGCAAAATACTTCAGAACTCTTTGCAAGCAGACGTTGGACAGCCTAATCTTGATCTTTAAGCAGGATGGATTCATTTGTGCGGAAGGCTGTCCAAGGTATCCTGAGCATTCTCCTCCAACACCACATTTCGAACGCATCAATCCGGTCTCGGTCTGCTTGCAAAGACTAAGGTTTTAACGAGTAGAATTTTTGTTTTTCTTGTAATATTTCTATCCGCCCACAGTTTTTGCAGTTGAGTAATTCATACTATTAAAAAAACAGAATGTCTGCCTCCAGGAAAAGGCATGTCCTTAGGAAATGGCCCCACCAACTTTTCTAAGGGAGCTATCTATGTATTCTAATAGTAATGCGCCCGTGTGGTACCGGAATTAAACAAAAGAACTCTAGAATAATCATGAATCATACCCGATGTGCCTTTTCCTATGAAATCTATCTCGAAATTCTCGTACCTCAACTACGCGTAAGTACTAACAGCCGATTAATTTAACACATTAAAATATTTGACCAAAAGAGATTCATTATTATACTTATAGTTGCTAGCGATTTTGCCTGCGAGTATAGTTAGGTTCACTAGACTATAGACATCTTTAACATGATGTTTAGTTGGCTTTGTAGTTCAGCAAATAATATATAGACGTTTTGCAAAGTTAGGATAGGTATCCTAACTTTGCAAAAGTCGTCTGTATATTGTAACATGCATATAAATTATTGCAGCTAGGTACAATAATTTATGTGCATGTTACAGTCTTAAGTACTTAGTTATACACACATGTATTCTATGCTCATAAAATCCTTATTTTAGGGTGTCATTCATCACAGAAGCTTTGGTGGATCAAAATAATGCAGATTTAAACGATACGAAGATTTTAGACGTCGGATGTGGAGGTGGAATACTTTCTGAGGTAAGATTAATTTCATAAAAAAATTTAAAGGATGAAAAAAAATGTCTAGAATGAGCTAGATTTATATACAAGAAGTTTTTAACCTGGGAGTATGAATATTTGTTTTGTATAGTCTCAGAATAGATGTTCGCTTATTACATGAAGGTTTATTAATTTCGAAGCTTGCCATAATCCCCAGGCTTGGCAGGCGTCTTGGGGATCGCAGTTCTTTACAAGGCGCTGCGCCGTTCCTTCTATTATTTTCCCCTTCGTAGCCCGTTATGACTCCCACTGGAAGATATAAGGGTTTGCAATTCCCCCAAATTGGTGTAGGTTAGGTTTCTCTCAGTCGGGTTCAATCCGTCGCGGAGATTGAACAAGACTCATAGTAGCCGTTTGTTTTAAACTTATTTATATTTATAATATTTATTCAAGGCTCTGTCAATGTGTGGTACTTCAGTAACGGGAATCGATGTCTGCAAAGAAGCCATCCATGTCGCCATACAACACAGAAATCATAACAGACAGTTGAAAATAAAGCCCCAATACCATTGCACTACTATAGAGGTAATCTTCTTCATTTATCAGCATCAGTCAAGATTTATTAAGTATATGAAAAGTAATGACATTTATTATAAAAAGAAAATATTTAACATTATTTATATAAAGTTAATATAAGGTATAATCCTGCCCAACATGCCCAACATTTGACTACTACAATTGGCAGCATTCTTCGTTCCGCGGTTCCGTGACTATAATATTTATCTGGAAATTGCACATACTTGGGCTGAATTAGGTGAACGCCTTCTTTACCAAAGTCTATACAGACGGGTGGTATATCAGTGTCATACATTTGTGCTCTTCGGAAGCAGGGCCATTTAATTTCTGTAATATGTCCAATGGCAATGGTAGAGGAAAGGAAGGTAACTTGGAACACTGCAGATAATTTGGAATAGGAGGGTTTCACAGAAACTATTAGTCCCATCTAGTTTTAATGGCCGTAAAATATTAAAGATAGACGCTATCCGTCGATATGTTTACCCCGTTAGTTGCTGTTCTGATTTAGTCAGGAGTCAGGAGCTGTTCCAAATAACATCTCAGCAAATAATCCGATTGAGATATTCCTTTTATACCGAAATAGTTTAGTCAGACCTCGGACTTACTTTTGACTTGACTAAAGGATATATAGGAATAAAATTAGGAAACAATTTAGGTATTCCAAATTACCTTTACTCAAGTTACGCACCCATTTCAATGAGTTGCTGTTCAGATTATCATTTGCATTCATAAGTCTTTTATTTTCTTCTAAAACATTGGCGTAATAATTTCTTATATAACTTATGAATATAATTTGGAATATGTCTATTCCAAAATACCTGCAACACATGTCAAAATTACTGTAATTTTGCGTTCAACCTAAATTTTACCTAGTTGTGTAGTTTGGTTAGTATTCATAGCTTGCAGATTGTTAGAAAGAATTCAGCTTCAATGTAATTAAGGTTTTGTTTATATAAACCCAATAGAAAACAATATACCTAAAACCAAATGGTATTCCAAATTACCTTCCTTTCCTCTACCATTGGCGAACGGTCACCAGACCTTTGGAGACATCTACATTATAACGCAACATCATCTTGGCCCCAGCGAATATTTCTAGCTCCTTAGGTATCCCTTCTGTCTTGTTTATATCGGACGGTATAGTATTATTTAAATCTATGTTGCCAGTTTTTTGAGTACAATAGCTTTTACAGTCTTCTCTTCCTTTGTGATGATGTTTCTGTTTTTCCCATTTTGTTCCCACGAGTACCGAAGAAATATCCTCCCAGGGCTTCGTTTAGAGCTAATATACAAAAGGGATCGCCCAGGTGCCCTGAGGTGGTACGTTCACGACATCATATGCCACTCAGGCCTCGGCTCAGCATGGCCTCTCCTGGACTTGGGTGTTTGGGAGAATGGGCCACTTATTTCAGCTTGGAGCTTTCTTGTGCCTGACGAAACACAGTTCCGAGTTAGATTTTGGAGTTGTCCTTCTCCTAGACAGGTTGCAGACCAATGCTGATGACGCCCATCTCGACAAATTACACAAGTAAAACTTATTTCAGCTTGGAGATCAGTTTTCAATTTACTCTCAATGAGCACTTTCATTTGATACCCATATTGTAGAACTGCATTAAAAATAACTACTCCGCCAACTTGCATGGTCCGCCATATTGGATTCAGAATGATGCCAAATAATTTTTCAAGTTACTCTAAACAAGCCTTTTCATTTGATTTTATTGTAGATATGCATTAAAAATAACTATTCCGCCATCTTGGATGGTCCGCTATATTGGATTTAGAATGATGTCACACACCATATCGTGCATTGTCATCCAATCTAAACGTGTATGCAAAATTTTAGCTCAATCGGTTAAAGATATCTACTTCAAAATTGAGTTCAAAAATTCCATCCGAACAAACATAATTACATACATACATTGCAAGTTAAATAAAAGCTTTTAAAAACCACGAGTTTAATTACGTCATATTGATACCCTACTTTTTTAAAGACCGCGTAGTTTGCAATTGTTTTATTTTCCAGATACCTTTAGCATAGAACATAATACCTACTAATACTACGCCTATAGCACAAGAATGTTAAAATGCGGAGCTGAAAAGCTAAGGAGCTTAGAGCTCCGTTAGTAGCTATACTTCAAACTTTGAAGATGTCAGAGCATAGAACCTGATTATATTGGCCATATAACCAAAGTAGATTCGATCACAAAAAACTGAATGTATTTCTTTATTGTTTTTAATTGTTTCCATTCACCCACACCGAAAAAAATCATTTACATAAATCATGAAATTACTACGTTCACACAGGTTGTTTTTCATGTCTAGGAAAAAATAATACATTATAAAAAATGTATATGGTGGCTGTGCCAAATTAATTAGTCATTCATGTATTTTATAACATGGTTATTATGCACTAAACCGCAGTGTTACTTTATCCATTGAAATTTTAGTAAACAGGAAAAGCGGCTACCACAATTATCTCGATCTTGGCAAATAAAATCAAATAAGTAACTTTTGATAAAAAACGCACTGAAAAACCTCATAAACGCGTAGAAAATCCTGTGGAATATAAGAAGTCCAAAGGGGGTGATAGTCATGCTGGAAAATATGAAAGAAAGGGCTATTTTCACTGAATAGGTTTAGGAATACTTAACCGGACTATAAAACGAAATACACTATTTAATTTGGCACCACCGAAAAGTATTATATTTCCTTTGCCTCTAATTCCCAGGTAAAACAAACTTTAGTTGGAACTAAATATATTCAAATAATTATAATAAGTATACCTACTTACGCACACTTATTATCATTTTTATTTTAGGAGCACGCAACAGAATATAAAAACCACTACGACGGTGTAGTGGCTTCCGAAGTGATAGAACACATTGACAATAAGGAGCTCTTTGTGAAGTTCTGTGTCCAAGCACTTAAACCTGGAGGAAGGATATTTTTTACCACTCCGAACAAAACCAGATTGTCTCAGATTGTAAACATATGGTTTGCAGAATATGTTATGAATCGACCCCCTAGAGGAACTCACCAGTACAGTAAATTTATAACGCCAACTGATCTTCGATTCTTATTAGAGCGCAGTAAGTAGATATCAGATTTATATAAGTTCAGGTTTCAATTTGGTCTGCTTGTACTAATTATGGTCATGTTTTTTTCTGATTATGATCATGGTCCATCTTCCTAATTATATAATTAGCAAATGTAGTCGATGTCGAAGGTGGACACTCGCCTAGTTTATACATACTTGCTCTGACCTCAAAGACTATGTAAAGATCGTACTCTAAAAATGTGTAAACTATAGAAAGAAGGAATACTAGGATACAAAATATAATATCTGAAATAGAACATTGCAGGCATATAGGATGACCATATGCCAGCCCACTGCCAGTGGCAGCGTGCCCAGCATGCTGGCAGCTTTGTCCCGCTGAATTGTTATAGTTGTTCGTTGAGCGAAATAAGTGACCATGCGCTCTGATAAATTTTGGAAAATAAAATGAGTTCCCGATCCCCACGGATGGTTTAAATATGTAACCACTGAATATTAACATACTTGCACAGCCTGAATCGCTCCGCCGAAGTAGACGCCGGTATCAGCTCTGAATCTACCCTCAGTTAGACACCTACATACACTTACCAAGTATGTATTGTTTACAGGTGGCTGTCATACAGAAAACATCCGAGGATTAGTGTTTAATATGTTGAATAATACATGGGCATGGACCTCTTCAAAAGGGCTGTGGTACGCTATTCAAGCTGTCAAAGAATAATAATGTTTTTCATTTGCATACCTACAACCAAGTGAATAACAACTTGTTAGAATTACAGTGTACTGAATGATCGGGCCAAGGTTGGATTAGAAAGACGGTCGTGACTTTTGAAAAAAGTTCTCCGTAGCTTATAGTTACGATTCCCTTATTAAATGTGTGTGTGTATTATGTGGATTAGTTATTAAACATTGAGTTATATTTTGTGACCCTATATAAACCTACAAGGAAACCCAAATGAATTGATGTTTCAATCAGATAAAAAACATTGAGACAGGCAAAATGAAACCTGCCCGATTTAAAACTAATGAAGAATTCTTTTAAACTACAAAAAATCGTTATACTTTACGAATAAAATATAGGTATACACATATACCTATATTTTATTCGTATAAGTAGTAATTATCTCATGACTGAAAAACCGAGCCTTAACGATATTTTCTCTTCAATATAATCGCCAAAATAACCTCGTCTAGCACACATTTTCCGATATATATCTGAAACCCTTTTCCATATTCAAGATTGTTACTCTTAATTATTATTTTTAAGGTCTCATCATAATTTTGATTGGTGCGTGGTCTGCTAGTAATTAGCAATATTTCATTTTTAGACTAGCGCGTGTTATCCAACTGCATCCGAACATAGTATTTTTGGTAGGTAATTTGTTGGGCCTCTATCCACTGTTTTGTTGGCCAGCAGTGGGGTTTACCTAAAAATCTGTAGTCTGGCCGAGGAATCAACGTAGGCTTCAAACTGATGTTCAATGTTAGACCCACCTCGTCTTGCATTACAAGTTGATACAAAGGCAACCGTTTGCATTTGCATTAAAAGCTAGTTGGACCGATGATATTACCCCACCTCATCAAGACCAACCTTTTTTTTTTTTTAGGGGGGGAAATGCCTTCGCACTACCCTTCCACCAAGGGGGTGGTGGAAGGGGATGTGTGGGACTTGAACCCACTAAAACCCCCCCGTGAGCAGTCCTCCGCCAAGGTGGGGCAAGACAGGGTCGCGTTAGCAGTCACCATCTTGCCCCAGCGGTAGGCCCGCTCCGCGGTCTCTTTCTGCTTCATCACCGCTTCGCTGAAAGAGACCACCGCCTGCCACGATCTCTCACCACCGAGCATGGCGTTCGTTTGAGATTCCCTCCTATGACAGCTAAAAGTGCGTGTCGCTATGGTCCCCACGCAGCACACACTTCCAGCGTATGAAGCGCCGTGTCCTCCGGCGCCCCACACTCGTGGCAGGCCGGGGTAACCTCCCGTCTTGCGATCTGATGCAGGTACTTGCCGAAACATCCGTATCCGGAAAGCACCTGCACCAAACGGAAGGTTAGCGGCCCAAACCGCCGCCTCACCCACCTCTGTAGGACCGGGCGGATGGCCTCCACCGTCCATTGTCCAGGAACCGGCGGAGCAAGATCCTCCGCCCACCGCCGCAAAAGGGTGACCCTTGCCTGCCATCGCATACGCGTGACTTCTTCCCACGTTGGAGGATCCCCTCGAGTTCTCCTCGCCGCCACAAAATGATAAATTTTGGCAAGTATCTCAGCCTGGAGCTCCCAAGGAGGATCCCCAGCCAGTACGCAGGCCGCTGTCCAAGACACCGTCCGGTATCCGCGTATCGCCCTCGTCGCGACAACCCGCTGCGGACGTCGCAACAGGGTTTTATTGTCGCGGTTGAGGGCGTCCACCCAGACAGGTGCCCCATACAGGGCCATACTCCGGATCACTCCGGAGTATAAGCGGCGACAGTTGGCGTTCGGGCCACCAATGTTGGGCAGCAGCCTCCCCAAGGCAGCCGCGGCTCCCACGACTTTTGGTGCCAACTTGGTGAAGTGGGCCCTAAAAGACCACCTCCCATCCAGGATGAGACCCAGATATTTCATCTGGGTCCCGACTGGAACCATAATCCTCTCCAGCGATACTCGTGTTCCTGGAGGAGGTCCCCCTCGAGGCCCATGAAACAATAGGGCCTCAGTCTTGGAGAGGGCGACCCTCAGCCCAAGGGCACGTATGCGGCTAACCACAAGGGTAGTCCCCACCGTAGCCAACCGCACCGCATCAAGACCAACCTGAACCAAGACACAGCAAATGAAGGGTAAGTAGGTACATCATTTGTTGTGTCTTGAGTGAGGTTGGTCATCTCTAAATAGTTAGTCCGCACCGTCGTCGCATCGGTAGAATCATACAGGCCCTCATCTGTTTATCTACATTCGGTCAATCAAGTATGTACTAATAGAGACCCTATTACACCCTATGACAGCACCCTAAAGTCAGTGTTTTTAACCAACGACAACGTCGTGTCATGTATCACACCTGGGATTTTACCATAGTCGGCCCAGAACTGAATAAATTGCGCCATCAAAAACCCAGTGGCTTTACGGAGACAATTCACTAGGATGTTTGTGACGAGATTAAATATTTAGTGTGCGAATAGTTTTTTATCTGCTGGACATGAACTCTGGACTCTGACGTGTAAGTTTGCCATAGATGGTCTGCGCTACAAACGACTAGAGACCTTAGTCAACGACATGAAAAAAACCTTGTATATCAATGTACCGATATTATTTTTATATTTTAAGCTTTGAACTGACACGCTGGAGTTGCATGGTTCAATCACATGAATAAATTTATTCATGTGTTTCAATGGTCCCTGTTTTGAAATAAGAAGCGATCATTACCGTATTCTCGAACGAAGAATCTACTTGTTCTAGGCACATGATATTATCATGTCATGCATAACACCGTCAACTGGTGATAGTTTTATGATAAATGATATCTTTCCATAATAAAATAATAAATATATAGAGGTCGCAAAATGTATGGACAACAAAGTTACTGGATACATTGTGTTTAATATAATTATTATAGCTCAATCCATATATAATAATAACAAATATTTTTAAAATCCATCAAATCATCATCAAGATATTTTGACTCTTCGAGCGCACGATCGAGAATGAATCTCTCGAATTCTCGACTCGATTAAGCCGAAACTATAACGACAGAAATATAAAACTCTTCGTGGGATCTAACCAAATTAGATGGTGGATATTTGTGTAGACAGCAAGGGTACAAAGGTTATAGTACATTACTGCAGCGGCCAGCAAAGGAGGCATTGATGGACGAACGAGGCGAAGCCGAGGCACACATACGTAAGTCCATCAATGCCTAGTTGTGGCCAAGACTTGTATAGTGCTTTTCTCAAATAATGCCTAGGCAGAATTTTTTATTTGAAGATACAGTTGTTAAATGTACAATTTATGAATTTTAAAGTGGACTTTCCGGGGATTAAGTTGGTTTGGGATAATTCTAAAGAGGTGAAAAAAGAGGTGAAGAATTGCAGGTGGCGTTGAATTAAGTTCATCACACTCATTGTCTTCACTTGAACTCATTTTGTCGAAACAATTGCTTTCAAAATCAATTACTATCAAAAAACAACAATAAAATTGCCCGCGTTAAAGTGTTCATTTGTTTTTTTTTCAATAAACAGCGTTCTATTTGCAAGCCAGATCGAAATTTAAATAAAACCTTTGATAAGTCACCTCTTTGGTTGCCATGCTTCGAAGTAAAATATTGTTCCGTTTTTAAATTACACGACAGATATGAGTTTACTATGCAATTTATTTGGCCGCTAGACACGACAGATATAGATTTCCATACATTTTTTTGCCGTTCGCTTTGCGCATGTATTTGGCCAGTACAGCAATTTCGATTTATCTCGAAGAAGGTTGTCAAAATAATGGTCACATTTCCAAGCATCTTTGAGAAAAATACATACATGTAAAATAATATAAATTTAAATTAATTCTAAAAATAATTGTGTACCCACATTTTACATTATGAAACGGCAATTTCATACCATAAGCATATTAATAGGTTACACACTACAGTAGGCCTAGACAAAGTGACATTTGTTTAGCGTTAGCGATAATAGAAAGATACAAAATGTATGAGGTTGACGAAATATCACGTGATCAACGCTAACGAATAGAAAATTTATAGACAAAGTACCGTCGGTAAAACGAAACGCTAGCGTTTCTATTCTGTCGAACGCTACTCCATACAAAATCACAGACAACCTAAGATTTTTTTATCACTGCAGACAACATGCCATTTTAACAAGCGACAGCCGCTATTTTTCCGTTCGTTTGAACGCTAACTTAGCGATGACCGAAAGCCTGTAGAATGACGCTATAAAATGGCGTCATTTGTAGTCAGCTGACGAGTGAAGTGGTGTTTGATTATAATATTTTTGTGATTTATCCAAAATGCATACGCTGAGATTGTTGTGGGCAGCGCATAACGAAGAAATATGGTCTAGGCGTCAAATGAGGAATATTAATATTATAATATATTATATATTAATATTATAAATGCGAAAGTAACTCTGTCTGTCTGTCTGTCTGTCTGTCTGTCTGTCTGTCTGTCTGTTACGCTTTCACGCCAAAACTACTGGACCGATTTGAATGAAATTTGGTATGGAGATAGTTTGAGACCCGGGAAAAAACATAGGATAGTTTTCATCCGACTGCGCAAAAAGAGGTTCATGTTTTCGCGCGATAACCGACATACGCGCGGGCGGAGCCGCGCCCGGAAAGCTAGTGAGGAATAAAAATCGACAGTATTTGGAGAAAGTGAGAGATATGCCAGAATTGCTCTTTAAAGAGCAATTTAGGTTGAACAATATAATATATAATATAATAATTATATAATATAATATATATAATATAATATAATAATATTATAAATGCGAAAGTAACTCTGTCTGTCTGTCTGTCTGTCTGTCTGTCTGTCTGTTACGCTTTCACGCCAAAACTACTGGACCGATTTGAATGAAATTTGGTATGGAGATAGTTTGAGACCCGGGAAGGAGAGTGGTAGCTAATTTTGCGAATGCCCATGCGGGCATTCGCAAAATGCCCTCCTGCCATGCTTTAACGACTGCCATTCTAAGACAACAACCAGGTAGGGATGTTAAAAAATAATCGATTTTTATTTAAATCGATTATTATTTTCTTATAATCGATTTTTATTTTCGATTTTTTTTAGTAATATTAATCGATTTTTAATAAATCGATTATATATATTACGTGTTTAAATCGATTTTCAGAAACAGCTCGTATCTATGCGACGGATGAAAAAAAACTTGAAGATTAACGACAGATTTGTAGTTTTTGAGACCAAACATATGTATAAAAATTAATCTTAAGGATTTTTAATGATCCTTTTAAGTATTACATTGTATCTAATTAAAATATGATGGTATAATTCTGAACTCCGGTAAAGGCATTATAATGCATTATCAATTGCGGTTAGGCATTAATGATAATGAGACTTCTAAACAAAATATATTTTTAGGATACACAATAGACAGCACAATTAGTCACAAAGCACATATTGATAAAATTCGCAAGAACATGGCGAGCGGTAATTACGCTCTCCTTAAACTTAAACCATTGTTAGATATGTAATCGCTAATATCCGTGTACTATGCATATATATATACATTCAATAATAAAATATTCCATTACTGTTTGGGGTAATGTTACAGAGGTAACAAGAGTTCTCAAATATCAAAAACGTTCATTAAGAACAATTAACGGGCTGAAAAAGTGTAGCCTCGCAAGGGATCACTTTAAGAAAGACAACATTTTGACAGTTGTTTCTCTTTACATCTATTATTGTTTATTAGATATTCATAAGGATAGGGATATTCCAGAAAAGCAGGAAAAAGTTTTACCTTACAATCTGCGTAATAATGAAAAGCTAATTATAAAAAATAATGAAATTCGGGTTGTACCAAAAATCATATTTGCTAAAGTAAACAAGGTCGATATTCGAAAATACTGATGTATAACAAGTTAACAAAAAGCTTGACCCCCCCAAAATATAGTTTGTTCAAAAAACTAAAGAATATTTTTGAAAAAGAATCCCTTCTACCTTATAAAGAATTTTAAAATTTTTAAAGTTCTTAGGACAAGTGCAAACGCTATAAATGTTAATTGTATTAAGTGTAAAAATATTATGATTATTAAATATAAATCAATTATTTACATAGACAGAATTAGAATTTAATATGTTTAAGTAGTATATTTATATATAAGTGTGAGTATTAAATGTACCTTGGACTTGCTTGTAAAAAAATACAAAAGGGCTAATAAATCTTCTTTGTATCTTTATTTTATTTCAATACTTGTTAAATATAAAAAAGAACTGGGCATTTGTGACAACAATTATAATTTTATTATTTAACTTGAAGATTAACAAAATATTTGTATTTTAGTTAACGTTTTGAGACTATGGAGTAGTCGTTTAGTTTTTTTTCATTCTGAATATTTTATTTTCAAACTAGCAAAGTAAAATAGGTCTGGTCACTTAGGGCATATTTTTTTTTTGTTTACATTTTACTTTTTGAGACAATAAGTTTGTCATTTTGTTGGGATTCTCATCATTTCATTTTTATTATAATAAATAAAACGTTTCATAGTACTATATTTGTATTCTTAATGCTATTTGGTTTCCTAATTCATTATCTTGAAATTTTTCAAGAACATTGCCTAACTAACACATAAAAAACCTATTTGAATTGGTCATTTTTATTCATATAATTTTATTTGTATTTTAATCTGATAAATTGTTAATATTAAGTCTCTTAGGTTTATTATTGGAATATGAAAAGCATGTATTTTTAAATAATACAGAAAAATCGATATTTTTCGTAAAAATCGATTATTTATTTTCATAAAATCGTTTTTTTTTTTAAATTTAAAATTTTTATTTAATCGATTATTTTCCGTTAATCTCACATCCCTACAACCAGGACCGACGGCGTAACGTGCCCTCCGAAGCACTGAAGCTTTCAGTAGTAATGTCACTAGCGATCACCCATTCATGACCGCGACTAAGAACAGCTAAGCAAACTTAGCTAAGAGCGCTTCAAAAATATTTGCAAACAAGAAAACGGGCTACCTGTTGGTAAGTGATCGACGTTGTCAATGGATATCTGGTAACAATTTCACTTCGTATCGACATCTTTTCACGGTACTTAATTCTCGACGTGTCTGACGTTATAACATGCGTAGCATCTCTAGTACGTTTGTGGTTGTAACTGACGTACGATATACGTAACAGGTAGGTAAGTAAACGACGACGTCTGTGAGGCGTTAAAATCGACGTCGCTTCGTCTTTAGAATTGATATAGATGACTAATCTCAAACGATTAACGAGGAAAATTTGTCGGAATTGTCACTAGATATATTTTTGAAGTTTTTTATTAAAATATTAATTTAATGTTTTCCTAAAATATGTGTTATTATTATGTTTCCATCAAATTAGTTGATAACAGAATAGCAATACTGCAGATTTTGTTAAGTTTAGTAAGTAACCTAATTATAGAGCTAAATAACTGGACTATGGCATCAACAGAATAAGGAATGTTCGTTTGACATATCTAATCCTAATTTTAGAACAAGTATACATTAATTGAAAATTAAAAAATCCGACTGCATTTTATTTATTTTCGTTAAGCATTTTATCGTTCCATTCAAATTAAAACTGTAAGTTTTATATATTTATGAAATCGTTTCATAAAGCCCTTCATTTTGATGCCCCACTCGATCCTTTTGGGAGAAAAAATATTTTATTTTCTCAAAATATGGCACTATAAAATCCGTCAATTTGTAATTTTTTACGCTTTTATGTACCCAGTGTCACCTGGGCTATTAAGACGAATCTAATGATATATATTATACAAAATTAAAATCGGCTGAACCGTTAAGAAATTGTGGTGGAATAAAGAAACTCACAAACATACATACATACATGAACTCTGAAAACGTAACTCTCCTTTTTTTGGGCAGTCGTGTAAAAAATTAGTGTGGTGCCAACGACAATTCCGACTATTGTACTGTCACTAATGTAGATAAATAGAATAGCCTAATGGATTCAAATAACTGGTCGGACTTTACCTAACACCGATTTATTGAGGTGGTTTACATTAGGTGGTATGGCTTGACAGAACTGATTTGGGGCACCGACCTTTTGAGCAGTATTGTCTGACCTACCCTAGAGGGTTTTTTGGGAGGTATCGAGAAGACTAGAGCTCTTCGTACCGCGCCGGAGCTATCATAGAATTACCAAATTCACTTCTAAAAAGACATTTGCTTGTCAAATCTAACCTCTTGTAGTTAATAGTACAATCTGTATCATTCACTTTTCCTGATCCAATGTTGTTGTCAAAATTTGTTTCGTCAGTTGTGACTACCTTCGTTATTAATAAAAGTATATAGGTTTCCGCAACGCAAAAGAGAGGATGCTTTCACCCCTCTCCCCTCTTCCCATAGTACATTATGTATATATTATATTCTAAACTGCTTCCTCGACGTCTGTAAGACTAAAATTTTTTTTTTTTTTCTATCATTACATATTTAATCATTCATCGACGAATGAAGTACAGACCCATGCACAATCAGTATCAGACGTCTGGACGACGTCATTTATTGGCAAAAGTACATTACCGATATATTTTTATATATGAAGTAGTAATGGCTTAGTGGCAGTGACTATAATTATGAACTGCCGCGCATGAGGCCCATGTTTCTACGCCCAAGGTGGGCCTAAACTTAATAGTGGTAGAGTATTTTTCGAATCCACCGGTGGGAATAAGATTGTGGTAGTTAGTCTACCACAATCTTATGCCCACCCTCAGTCAGTACAATATGCCCCAGTACGCCCTCTTTAATAATACAAAGATAATTACAAAATATAGCGAGGTGTGCCGGCCTCTGCGAATTACATTACAAATATTACAACGAGAGGAGAATTTATAATCATGTGTGGGTTTCGAACATCACGCTATTTTTCCTCCCACGGTGATCGGGATAAAATGATTCAATCATTAGGGTTGCAGGTCGCATTTCTTTTGTATTACCATATGATTAATGAATGATCAACATACGATGGCTGTGATTATGGTAATAGTAAATTATTTATACAATTAGTTTATCTTATTTCGTGCATACCTAGGTATACCTAACTAAAATTTAATAACAGACATACAATAGCTAGTTCAAATAAAATATTAGGCATGTAGTAATAATAATGGAAAATGTCATCACACCTTTAGAATTTCAATACTTTCATAATTTTTTTTCGTGTGACATCGATGCCATACCTACTTTTACATGCGTGATGTTAAGAAATTGGGTATGTAGTAATAATGGAAAATGTTACTACACCTTGAGATTTTCAATCTTCTTCTTAGTCGGTGTCTTCATTACTGAAGGTCGTGTCTAGTCTGATTTGACAAATTGATGCACTATGCTCTTCCAAGTGACTCTGTCCTCGACGGTCTTAATGGCTCTGGTAATTGGCAGCCCCGTAATCGTCTTGACTAGGTCTGACCACCGGGTAGGTGAGCGACGCCGTGGTCTTTTCCCCTCGACCTGGCCAATTACCATTAGCTTCTCTAGGTTGTCAGGGTTTCTGCGAGTGATGTGTCCAAAGTATTTGAGTATCCGCTGGAAGCAGATAGCGGACAACCTTGTGGTTATTTTGAGCTCCGTTAGAATGGATACGTTGGTTCGGCGCGCGGTCCATGGTATTCGCAACATCCGCTTCCAACACCACATTTCAAAAGCGTCGATTTTTGCTCTTTCCTTCTGTCTTATCATCCAGGATTCGGCACCGTAAAGGAAGATTGAGAAGACCAACGTACGCACCAGCCTCACTTTGGTTTTACGGGATATATTGCGGTCTTTCCATATCCTAGTGAGTTTAGTCATCGCCGCTTTGGACATTTGTATTCTCCTGGCGATCTCCTTCGCGCTGCCACCCTCGTTATTGAGAAGAGAGCCAAGGTAAACAAACTGATCAACAAATTCTAGGTCCATGAGTTCATTGGAGCGAATTAGTGTACCAGGTCTGTCTATCACCAACACCTTGGTCTTTGTCTTGTTGATGCTTAGCCAACTAATTCACTCTCTTTCTCTACTCTAGACAGAAGTTCAGCCAGTTCCTGCTCAGAGATTTTCAATACTCTTTCTCATACAATATAATTTAGTGAAATCGATTTCAAACCGTGACGTCAATGTTACGATATTATTCATGTAGTATATCAATGAGGATACAATACTACGTGAGTAGTATATATCGAAAATTTATGGAACATTTCGTACATTAATACATTAAGGGCCCGTTTCAGAATGTCCTAATAAAGTTTCGGGTTGCTATGCAATACATAAAATAACTGAATTATAAAAATGACAGTTAACATGCAGCGCGTTTCAAGCTTTAACCGATGGATAGGCTAAATCGATGACTGTGAAACGCAAAGATAGTGTTTTGTTTAGTAAATATGTTCTGGGTAGTAAAACCGGAACTTACTCGAACATTCTGAAACAGGCCCTAATTGTTACATAATATATGACAACGATGTCAAAATTAATATTATTGTTAATGTTAAGATAATAGATATTTTGTTGTAACATCGATATTTTGCTGATATAACGATGATGAATGATCATCGAGCATCCCTATTCTTATGGTTCTGTTATGTTCGTTCTGTCTGAATTTATTTTGGAAATAAATAATTAATATTTCGCCGGAGATACTTCAGACAACACTATATAAAGCGAGATAATTCTGACTTCTGTTACCCCTGTGTTCTTACTTCTCAAGTAATATCAAAATGACGACCAAAGTTCTTCGGTTGACCTGGTCCATGAGTAAAAATAACAAGAATACGTAAGTCCAACCAACTGTTCTAAGAAACTAATTAAATATGTATGTTCTACTGATGCATTTATAAATTTAATCACTGGGCAAGCCATATTTTTTATATCTTCTAGTTAAAATATCATATAGGTATTTCGAGTTCCAAGAACCAAGAATCCAATGAAGTATAACACTGATTATGTATCTCTTTTCTTTTGCACAGGAGGGTAAATATGTATACCTGTAATATTATTGTCAAAAATAGGTTAGGTGTTATTTATATGTTAGTTTTTCAAATCACTTTTATTTTAACTGCATGCCATATCTCTTTTGGTAAATTTTGGTTTGAGGGGTCATGGTGTAGCTGTGACACTCATGAAATGGATCAGCATAGGACAGCTTATGACCTATGCTGGCCATGTGAGGTGAGTGTCACCATTTTCACCTTGTCAGCCTCATTTGGGTCGCCAAGATACAGGCTTTGCCTAGTTTGGGACCCGCTGTAAATCATAAGTTAGTGTTGTGATTGTTCAATCTATTTGTAAACAATGGTCTTAGTTTTAAAAATATTTATTGTAAGACTTGTAATACTTTTCTGGCAAATAAATTATTATTATTATTATATGTTATTATATGAAGTATATTCTTACTTAAATGTAAATTTTTTACAGCGTATCATCATTAATAAAATCACGAATGTTTGGGTCTTCCAGTGTTTACTGGAAGGAAAAACTTAATACTAATTCAACAGTGGACAATGCAGAAATCAAGCTTTTCTCCACAGTGAAGGACTGGTGGAATCCTGAAGGGCCAATGAAAGCTCTACATTCCATGAACACAATAAGGTAGGTAAGTAATAATTAGACACTCATTCTCACTTTTAAATTATTTATCACTTTGTTAGTTCAATGAACTCAATGCATCTAGTGGAGCTCTATACAAAAAAAAAATTATTTAACTTCGCAGTGGGATCCTTGTGTACATGATCTATCTGGAAAACTAAGTTCTGCTGCATATGTGCAGGTCTTATACTTCTACAATAATATTATGTTGTATCATGTAATGCTGTGGGGGGCTGCTGCTGAGACAGACTGCAAGTGAAAAACATTTAAATTAAGAAATCCTACTATACGGTGATTACTTATGTGAGATGACAATAATGCATGGACAATTCCATCTCTTCCAAGCAGTCACCTGTCACCTACATGATTTAAGTAAATTTTATAATATAGTTTGTAGCACATTTTTAAAAGAAATGGCCCCCAGTTACTTGTCTGTTCGTCTCAAGACAAGTACCACCAAACCAACAACACTAATTCTTATGAAAATTTGCATCATGTCTTAATTATGAAAAGTGTCAGATGCGCTGGGAACATATTTGATCAACTCCAGATTGTTACTTGTGAGCTGATATTTGAAGACAATGTTTTTACACATTCACCACAGATTGTATATAAGGTGACATTAATATATCAACAATAATGCGGAGGGTGGTGTGGAATCGGTAACTGCATGTGTTCCATTCATGTTTAATTTTTACACTTACAAAATCAGTTAAAACTATTGCCTAAGCTGTGGCAAGTCTACGAATGTGGTATAACCACTCCATTCACAATTCAGAAATTTAACTTACCTACATTATTTTTCATTTCAAATCTACATAAGTACCTTCTGTATTGATTATTATTACCAATGGGATATTTACCGTGTTTTTAAAAACTCATACTACTGTATTGAGTTGCAGGTACCTAGATAAAATGATTATGAGAATATGAGAAATCATTCCATTATCTTTTAACAACTTATATTATTTGTTCTGGCTATGTTTTCATACAGTTTGCAAATATGTGAGTTATAGTTTCCGTCCTCCACCAGGGTTTTAACTACACTACATATTTGTATACTGACTATTGTAAGTGTAGTAAGTACAATAGGTCAAAAATGGAAAAAGTTATTTTTCTTGGATAAACTGTTATGTTTTTGTATACATTCAATCTATTTATGGTACAGAAACAAAAAATTTATATGTTTATTATCATTTATCCAAAAATTCAATTAGCATTTAATTTTTTGTATTTTTACAGGGTACCATTTGTCAGAAATGGTTTAGTTGAACTATGCAATGAACAGAAAACACTGAAGCCATTGAAAGACAAGAAGATTTTAGATGTTGGATGTGGAGGAGGCATATTGTCAGAGGTTAGAATATAATTATTAATTAACTCGTTTTTTTTAAAGTATGTATTATGAACAGACTACCCAGTCTGTATAATCGATAATCCATCTTAGAGCAAAGTAAATACTGTAAGTACATCTTTAAGTAATTATTACAAATAATTTAGTAATTTGTGGACATAGTTCAACCCGTTGGGCGGTCTATCTATGAGCCTGGTGCCCTGGACACCACTTTTTGTAAGGAATCTGTAATGGCAAGTTTGCTCCCTGATGGGACTAAGTTTGGTCCAGGATCTAACAGGATTGTAATTTGAAAAGCTGGTATAACATAGCTTAACTTACTGAGTATGAACAGTTTTTTGAAATCTTGGAAATTGCAGTGTCCATGTAAAATCTTGTATGTATCAATTAGATCTGTGCAATCTTTTAGAGTTGTGATTTTGATAACTTCATATAGTGGTAATTTTTGTGAAGCCGCATTATACCTTCTTGAGGCATTGAATTTTTTAAATTACTTATAGTCTAAGATCCGGCTGCAAATTGGTGCACTAATCAAGTTTTTTGCAAAAAGCCAAATGTTTATGTATATTTATGTTTAGGAGAATATATAATGTATATATATTCCAGGTTGCCTATCAAAATGTGGATAGTAATTTTAATTACATTATTGTCATGGGAAAAAAAATTGTGGACTTGTTTTTTAAATAAAATATTGCGGCAATATATATTAAGTTTCTGAAAAATCACGGTTACCATTGTGCATAGCGATCGCCAGCTGTGCAACACCGACTAAAAACCACACAGTGTTCCTAAGTGACGCCTTAATGCCGGGGCTACGGGAACGCTTGCGCACTCTTCTGTGGTCAAGAAGGCCGCGAGGCAGCTCAGTTGGGTCCTGACCTCCTCCCGTTGAAGAGTGGAAGAGGAGTTAGTGCACTCTTTCATCTCTCAGTGGCGTGCGGACCCACCGCAAGTCTGTAGTGTGGCGAGGAGACCCCATGTTCATCGCCGAGAACTCTGTTTGTGCTTTATTGTCTCACGGATCTAGCCTGAAAACAACGGTAACTCTGCAGAATTCAAGGCAAATGCGTCGACACCCAACCGATCAAAATACCCTCTCCAATATTCCTAGTGGCGACTACCGGACATCGCATCTTTCTCTTCCACAATAGTATCTTGTTGCTGCTAGTCGTACCCAGTAGCTCCAGTGTTCGAGCACCCGTTGCCGCTTTCCAAAACCGGAGCCTCGTTAAGTCACAGTCAGCTATTGTGACCTTTGTCCTTGCATCAGCCAGCACTTAAGCGTAGCTGATTCCGCTCCTCACGGCCTCCGATCGCAGTTTAGTTACCTCGGCCGCCGACTCTAGAGCTCGGGGCACTACTCGCGCTGCCCCCCGTTTTTGCCCTCTCCATGCTCATTGGTCGGTACCAATTGTTGATGCTTTTGGGGCTTAGGTACTTGCTCGGGATGCTTTGCCATTTATCACCCAGCCAACACTCGTCCAAGACTCAGGCTGGCGTAAGTGGACGAGAGATAGGGGCCACATTTGCAGGCACTCCCTTCTTGCTTTTTTGGGGTTTAGAGCCAGTAGTTTTCCCTTTGGTGCCATCCCTGTTTGAGTCTTATAGCAAAGGCGTCAGCGTGGAAATCGCCGCTGCATATATGCGATCACTAAGACCAGCGCTCACCCTCGGTGGATGCTTGGGGGCGGTGTTCACCGCTGGTGTACATAGTGTACATGCTTCCCTGCGCCTTTTATTTTTGTTGTGGTAATACTTATTAGGGAACAAGCACATTGTTACATTTTCATAAGCTAAACTATGTCAAATTTTTTACAACACAACTTTGAGGAGATCTCCTTGTTTATACATTGTGTATTCTTACTTTTCAGGCCCTAGCAAGACTTGGAGCGAATGTAACCGGCATAGATGCAACCAAAGAACTTATTGCAATAGCACAGGAGCACAAGGAATGTGATCCTAAAATAGCTGACAACAAACCTGAGTATCATTTTACTACTATTGAGGTAACATTGAGTTTTTCATTAGCAGTTAAGAAACATAATGCTCTCGGCCACAGTTTTTGGGTACCAATATGTCGAAACTATATGTTTAAAATCCATAAGTGCCAAATACATAATGGTTTGAAACTTAATAAGTTCGTATTTTAAATGTATTTATGTTTTAATTTTGTGGATATTAAATTTAATAATATCAAACATTAGTTATTCTCATTTTTAGTATGTTGAACTAATGACTTTTAACATTCAATTTTTCACCATTTTTGTCGAAATCTTGTAGATTTGGAGTTTATTTATGTATTTTGAAATTATACATTTTGAACTTATTAATTGTAAACATATACGTTTTTGATATGTACCCTCCTTTTTACTATAAAGCTAACATGGTTAACATAAATTTCGACTATATTAATAGCGGATGTTCCGTTACTTTGTGAAACATATTTGAAATTGGACTTCTACAACTATTTTGAACCACATCAGGTCCCTTGCAAGAGCGTGTCCATGCTGAGGAAACATTAAGCCATCGACGGTCCTTATTGCTATCGTCAACGTTGCCATGATGTAATAAAGTATCCTTTTTATTCGAGTTCTAGGATAGTTTCTACCTTGTTCATTGCTTTCACTGTTTTAATCAAATCACGAAATAGGTAAATAGTTTTCTACATAGCGGACGCAGATACCTATTAAAATAAATAATTTTGTAAACAAATAAAAATAGCCACCCGCTTTCACCTCTTCGTTAGATTCCGACTTTGGTAGTTGTGTAATGAGTTTTCAGCCTCATGACCATCGGTAGCTGAGAAGCGTGTCCGTCTCATATGGTTAAAAAAACAACGTGATATTTTCCAACCATCCTACCATCGTAGGAAGGAAGTCGTTAGGCTATGCCAAACACCTTTGGGCGGCCTAAAACTCCGACACTGCATGGTGACAGGGCATTTTACGAATACCCGCATGACTATCTTATAACCGTATACTACTGCTGCTGTCCTTGAGAGCCAATTCCCAATTTGGCCTGTTTATTCCTTCAACTATATCATCAATTACCGTCGGATGAGATTATGGGTCATAAGCTTACCTTTCGGAAATAGAAAATTTAAAACGTGGAACGTAGAGTTGGTATGCCCCCGGCATGCCTGGTGGACTGACGACATTATGAAATTCGCGAGTGGCCAATTGCTACAAGTGGCTAATAGCCGTTCTTTGTGGCGATCTTCGGGGGAGGCGTTTGTTCAGCAGTGGACGTCTTCCTTTCGAGGCTGATGATGATGATGAAAACGTGGAAGGAAAGACAAGGTGAGATTATTATCCAATACGCTGCCTTATTGATTTTTAACCGACTTCGGAGGTTCTCATTCGTCTGTTTTTTTTTATTTGTTACCTCAGAACTTTGGTTGAATCGATATTGATAATTCTTTTTTTTCATTTAAAAGCTGATGCTTGTTTTACGGTCCCATTAAATAGTTTTTGAGTTACACTCCAATAACTGAAAAACTATTTTCTGTTTTGATGATATTGACGTTGACAGTGAATGACAATCGATCTCGTAAGTAGCATAGTCTAAGAAAACAAGGTCTTCTACTCCCGAAGAATCACAGGCTTGGGTCACTCCCAAATTGGCTCTTTATTAAAACATGATTGCAGCAGAATACAAGTTCATGGTTCTTTTTCATGTGAATGTTTTGTCATAAAATATCAATACAATATTTCAAACGTCTAATAGAAAGTCACACATGAATCAATGAACATTGATTCATGTGTGACTTTCTATTAGTTCATCTCAGTAAATGGTATGAAAAAAGTTGTCTCCCTATAGTTCCACCATTTTGACAAATATCGCCGTCTCTGATAAGATAAGATAAGATTCATTTATTGGCGTTTGTTACACTAGGCACGTCAATATAGTACAATATTATAAATTCATTAAATAGATGTCAAAAATAATTAAATGTATGAGCTAAATATATCAAAATGTCGTTATTAATTTTATTACAATTCCAAGTTATATAAAAGTCAATATTTACATATAAATTCATTAATTCGAGAAGATTCAGTCAAATTAGTTTGTAAGTATTCCTTTAGTGAGTAAAATGGTGTGGCTTCGAAGAACTTTTTAATTTTTCTCTTGAAATCATTTGCATGTAAGTTAGCTACAGAATGGGGTAATTTGTTAAACAAATATGTCTTATTCCATATTCCTTGTTTCTTCACTTTGGTTAATCGTACTTTTGGTGTCATGAGTATTTCGTTCGGTGTACTCTGCTCTCTGAGGTTGTATGCGTGCTGCGGTTTTGTCATAAGATTTTCCTTCTCGTCATAGATTTCCAATAGGCAATTATAAATGTACATGGAAACTACTGTCATAATTTTGTATTTTTGAAAATATTTTCGTGCAGAGGTACGTTTTCTTAATCCAAATATTATTCTTATGGCCTTTTTTTGGGTTCTTAACACTTTTATAATATCCGCACCATTGCCCCATACAGTAATCGCATATCGAATAAAAGAGTGAATATATGCGTAATACACTGACATCATAGCTCGTTCATCTAATATAGATTTTAATTTCACTAGCGCATAGTTAGCACTTGCTAACTTCTTACATAGCTTATTTATGTGATTTGCATGATTAATAGTATAGTCCATAGTGTACCCTAAGAAGACATTTTCTTTTACTGCAGGATTGTTTACAATTACCTTTGCGTGATTGATAATGCATAACGATGTTTTTTCCTTCGTTTAGTACAATCCCATTTGCATTGAACCATTGCTTAAGAATGTTTTGTGCTTCCATAATTTTTATTAACATTTTCTCAAATTTCTTGTCCTTTATTCCAACATGAGTGTCGTCGGCAAATAGGCTAATATAAGTCCAATCAGGCATGGCATGAACGAGATCATTAATATATATAAGGAATAAAACAGGCCCTAATATTGACCCCCTGTGGTACCCCTATATCTACTGTAGTTACTTTAGAATTAACTCCATTTAATGAAACTATCTGACTACGATTTTCTAAATATGTACGCAACATATTTAATTCAGCTCCATAGAAACCATAGTGCTGCAGTTTTATTAATAATATATCATGCCTTAAACAGTCGAAAGCTTTGGATAAATCACAATAAATACTAGCGCATTTTTGTGACCCATCCAAAGCCTCCAGAATATAATATATAACTTTTCTAATTGCCATCTCTGTTGATCGACCTTCACGAAATCCATACTGTGATGTTGTAAAAAGATAATTCTCTTCAAAATATTTTAATATTCTGGCTTTGATGACTGTTTCAATAATTTTAGAAATGATTGGCAGTATGCAAACTGGTCTATAGTTACCTAGTTCTGTACAATCTCCCTTTTTGAAAAGCGGGATTACCCTACCTTGCTTAAAGCAATCAGGAAATATTCCTTTGTCTAAACAAGCATTAAATGCTAAATGTAGTAGTTCTGCTAAGCATTCGTTTTGGAAAATGAGTTTCTTTATTGTCTTGGAATCCATATCGTATATGTCAGGTGTAGATTTTTCTTTCATATTTTTAATTATTGTCAATAATTCTTTGATCCCGATCGGCTTAAATTTGATCTTTGAAGTCGGTTTTTTCATTGAATTTAAATATTTTAAAAATTTTTCAGTATCTGTAATAGTACTACACGTTATTTTGTGAGCTATGGTTGAAAAAAAGACATTAAATGCATTGGCTATTTCGATAGGATCAGATAGCTCCTTACCATTCGCATCTTTGATTTTATTTACTGTTTTCTTAGATTTCTGTCTTTTGTTTTACTTCACCTGTTCGTTAACTATTTTCCAGGTCTCTTTTATTTTGTTTTTGGAATTTCTTACTCTGTGCCCATATTGAAGCTTATTAGATGCTACATAGACTTTTCTTAAAACTTTCTTATACTTCCTTATTTCTATCACACTGTCTTTACTCGGGTCTAATTCTTGCAATTTCTCCATTTCCGCTAACTTAGTCTTAGATATTTCTATACCTGTTGATGTCCATTTTTTTTTATTGATACATGCTACGACTTTCTTTCTAGGAAAGGCAATGTCGTAATAATATTTAATCGCTTCTAGTATAATATTCATTCTCAAATTAATGTTACAAGCCGTTATTTGGTATTTCAAGTGTACAAAATCTCTTCTAATAAGGAAATGAAAAAAAATATATGTTATTAGCTGACATCCGTCTAGTAAACGACACTTGTTTCGAGGGCTTATTGCTTGTAACAATGTCATTAATAACTAATCTGTCTCACGTATATGATTTGCATCTGTTTCGCTCTCGCTCATGCACATATGCGCAGTGATTCGCAAACTTTCTGGTCGGCCCATTTCTGGAAGCTACTACAGTTTTTTTTCTATTGTGACGGAACAAGCTCGAGGCCCACCTGATGTTAAGCAGACTAACCTCTGCCTATAACAGATGCATTTCGTCACAAGTCACTAATTGCACTGCGCCTGTCACCAGGAGACATAGATATTAAGTCTCTGTACCTGTAATTTCACTGGCTCTCAAGGACTGCTACCGGAACATACCGTTAGGTGCTTGGCGACAGATTTTCTACTTGAGGGGGTCGCTAGCCAGGCGGGCATTCGTAAAATGCCCTTCCACCATGCAAAAAGTAACTCTAAGAGTAAAAGTAGAAAAAGCAGTGATTTGAAGTTTTTTCATTTGCAAAATTGTCTGTAGCCGAAGAATGGCTTCGGCTTTATGAGGAATGGCTCCTTTGAGGTCCACAATACCGAAGCCATTCTTACTGCGACTTACCATATTTAGCGGTATGTAATGTAAAATTTCTTTGGTTATATAACGTATCTACCTAATTGGTTTTTACTTCCGATATTTTTGAGCTTTCTTTGAAAATTGTACACCAAAATTCAGATTACTGGCTTTTTTTTCGACATAGAAAATAATAACTTGATTTCAGTCTATGAAAAATTTAGGCCTATTAGCATCGACGGTACCCATTATAAGAAAACTATTCGGTGTCAAACACTCTGTACGAACTTGATAACCATAATTTATTCAAGAATCATTAATCTGTGTAAATTAAATCTATTTCACGTGATTTTCTTTATTTAAGAAAAAAAGGTGAAATCTATTAACTGTTATTTTACTGCCCCCCAATTTCCTGTAATCTGTTTCCTTATGTTTAATTTATTTTATTTGTGATCCGCTTTAATATCTATGTCTCTCGGCAAACATCCGTCCGAGCAGGTATATGCTGAAAAACAGCGCAGCGCACGTTAGTACATAACGAATGCGCTGCACAATGCTGAGCATACTCCTTTTGCCTTATGTTTTTTGTTTGTTTGTCAATCTCTCATATATTGTATTTTTCTTCTGTGTATTAATATTAAGGCAATAAATGGTTATTTTATTTATTTATTTAAATTAGGTATAAAGTTTTAGGGTCGTAGATAGAAGTGATGACAGAATGCTTTTGTCCCGGTTACGTGACATCCGGCCTCTGAGTGTAATACCTGGCGTACTATATTATTGTATCATGGTAAGTAGCAAGGGTCACTAAAAAGAGTGAAAAAAATGGAACCAACTTCAACACTCAAAAGTGTGAAATAACTTTTTTCGAAGTCGGTACCATGCGCACAATATTGTGATAATAGGTACTTTTGAACTATCATGGTTATTTCACACTTTTCAGCGTTGAAGTCAGTTCCATTATTTGACCATATTATGTAATCAATGGTTATATTGGAGTAGGTGTACTCGGGTCTTTATTTTAAATTCTGTATAAGCCGACTTATTTCGGGCATTTTATTTTTTTACTAAATCTAATCTAATTATTACAGGAGCACGCACCCAAACATAAAAATTTCTACGACGGTGTTGTCGCGTCAGAAGTAATTGAACACGTCAACAATAAGGAAACATTCATTAAATGTTGCATAGAAGCCTTGAAGCCAGGCGGCAGAATATTCTTCACGACACTGAATAGGACCAGAGCATCTCAACTGGCTACTATATGTGTAGCGGAGTATGTGCTGAACATCGTACCTAGAGGGACACACCAGTATGATAAATTCATCACTCCAACTGAACTCACGTTTATTTTAGAAAGAAGTAAGTAGTTACACGTCATATGCAATATACTTAGCAATATAAATGCATGCTGGAAACCAGTCAGTAGAAAATTCTATTTCTTTGTTTGATAGCTGATAGACTAGCCTTTGACCACTATCTCACCTGATGGTAAGTGACAATGTGGTTGAAGATGTTGTTCAGACTAGCCTAGAATTACTGGCACTCAAGAGCAGCAGCCGGAACGCACCGTTAGGTGCTTGGTGGACAGATTTTCTACTTGATGGTGGTAGCAAGCCAGGTGGGCATTCGCTACATGCCCTACCCCCATGCTATAACGACTGCCATCGTCAGACAACAACCGGGACTGACGACTTAACGTGCCCTCCGAAGTACGGAAACGCTTAGTAGTAATGGAACCGCTGGTGAACCAGCGGTCACCCATCCAACTCCTGACCGCGGCGCACCTTGCTTAACTTAGCTGATCGATTAAGATCGGCTAAGCGAAGTTGGCTTAGCCGATCTTAATCGATCAGCTTAGAGAGGTACGAGCGCTTCAGATAATTTATTGCTGCAAAGTGACGTCATCAGTCTGACGACGCGGATAGCCTTAGGCTTTGCCCGTGTAAATTATGTTGAGAACTATATTTACTTTCTTTACTCGATTTACGCTCTGAGATACATTATACATATCACCATGCCTGTGTCACCCGAAGGGGTAGGCAGAGTGCCTTAACACCAAAATTTTGCCGACATATTTTTGATCCCGAGTATGGGAGCGATCCTGTTGTAGGCCCTAATCGGTAGTCTTGTAAAATACGCCGTTAGTATAAATTATTCTATTCTTTTTTTTCAGATGACTGCCACGTCGAAATAATCCACGGAACATTTTACCACTTCTTATCGAATAGTTGGGAATTCGTCGGCTCTCAGCAACTTATGTATGCCTTACAAGCAGTCAAGATAAAGTAGTTATAAGATAATTTGAATTTTGTTGATAAGTTCCTGAAAATAAGTTATTTTTTTGTTAGTGAAATAAACTTCCGAAGCGTTTATTAGTTTCTATCATACTTCTTCTTTAAGTGCCTCTCCATTAAAGAAGGTTGGCAGTCAGCTTCTTAAATTGTTCCTTATCAAGCGCCAATCTGATCAGTTGCTCGACGGTCTTAATCCCTGTCCACTCCCTGATATTACGGAGCCAAGACATTTTGCGTCTATCCGATTTACGCTTCCCGGGTACATTTCCCATCATGATGGTCTGTAGGAGGGAGTAACGATCATGCCGGAGTACATGTCCGACGTAGGCGACCTTTTTCTGCTTAATAGTCCGGATAAGTTCAAGGTTCTTTCCCATACGGCGCAAAACTTCTAAGTTTGTAACTTTATCCGTCCAACTGATGCGAAGCATACGACGGCAAGACCACATTTCAAAAGCCTCAACTTTTTTACGAAGCTCTGCTTTCATGGTCAAGTTTCTATCATTGGGTTGGTCTATATAGATATTTCAAAGTAAAATTCTATCTTCACATCTTTTTAGGCAGTTCAATTTCCAAAGGAACTCAACATCAAAGATGGCAAATTCAAGATAACTGCTGCACAATGTGCTTTGTACTTCTGGGTTATCTCACCTGAAGCATAGTCGTAGACAGTAAACTTAGCTGAAACTGTCAGCTGCAGCGCACCCAGATTTATGACATCAACCGTAGAAAATTTCTACTAGCTCTAAATCTTACATCTATTTATCAGCGATGCAAATTTAAATCATAACTTGGTATGATAAAAAAAGTGGGTATACCTCAGAACAGGTACATATAAGGTCTTGGCCCAAGAGGTACCTATGTATACTATAATCAATAGATTAAATGAGCGCAAGGAGGTCCCAACCATAGATTACAGAATTCTCCAGGTTTTTTTTTTAATATTTGATAGATTAGCCTTTGACCACCATCTCACCTGATGGTAAGTGATGATGTGGGCGAAGATGTTGTACAGGTTACCTAGAATTACTGTCTCTCAAGGACAGTTGCCGGAACACACCGTTAGGTGCTTTGCGTTAGATTTTCTACTTGAAGGTGGTAGATAGCCAGGCGGGCATTCATAAAATGCCCTACCACCGTGCTATAAACGACTGCCATCCTAAGACAACAACCGAGACCGACGGTTTAACGTGTCCTCTAAAGTAAGGAAGCGCTCAGTAGTAATGTCACCAGCGGTCACCCATCCAACTCATAACCGCGTCGGACGTTGCTTTAACTTTGCTGATCGGTTCAGAATGGCTAAGCAAATTTCGCTACGAGCGCTTCAAAAGGTCCTACTTATAATCGTAAATTCACAAGTAAATAGTAGGGCAAGCACATAGACGGTGGTATTATTATTCCAGGGCCAGGGCCCCAACTCCCACCTTTTAAAAACTATTATGGAACACCAACGTCATTATTTCAAGTTTAAAATTGTGATATTAACATTCGTACCATGGCCTTCACGAAACTATATTGTTTATATAGCGCTATCTCTATCGCACAAATGGCTTTATGCAATACATGCGTCCCTCACGTTGAAGTTGTAATGTAAGTTTACTGTAGTGATATGTGGTAGTGCGAATAAAGTTTGTAAATTTAAGGTATAAAATAAGACTGAATTAAGAGATAGGAGTTGGCCCCCAGAACTATAGGCTCAGGATTGAGCGTAGCAAAAAAATCCCAAGGCTATGGCCAAAACAAAATGACAAATTTTCTTTTGTCATTGCCAGAACAGTTGTATTTATTATCTTTAGTCAAATCCATAAATTAAAAGAGAAATATGTATAAGAAATACTTTTCTTTGTCTAGATATGAAAGAATAGTATATTCTCTGATCAAAGAGAAATAGTCTCGGATAGAATATTGTGTTGTTATTTGTGCCATAGAGCAACATTAAGAATTTAGTGCTGTCATGTCAACACAATAAATTAAAGATGTTTTCATGAAATAAACCACAATTTATGTGCCGTTCCTGGAGCTGAAGTGATGGTACTCCAATATGTCCTTAACGAAGCTCCTGATGGCACCGATTAAATTGTTCAAAAAAGAAGTCATAACGTTCCTTATCATCCATCGACATGACTTAGGAAGTTAGTAAATATTTACTTACCCTTGGTACAAACATAGAATAATAAAATAGGTGGAATTACGTTCACATGATTATAGGAAGGTCATTTGAAAGTCCTCTTCGCATGTAGGTAGGTATAACTAGGCATTCAAACTTCGTGTATGAAACGACAACAATTGCTTCGTGTATGATACTTGCATCGGAGAGATGATGAGCCAATGGCTGAAATACTACCGCGGGATCTAGCTTTACTATTTCGTGGAAGGGCAGTCTGGTGAACCTTACCGCGTATTATCGGAAGACGAGGGTTTGAGTCGGCGGTTTTCAGGTGAAGTCTACCTGTTGTTCGCCGCGATTGATTTGTACTAGGCGAACATATTTGCGTTCTCAAAATTTGTGGATTTGATATCGTTGAACAAATACAAATATTTTATTGTAAAATATTTGTATTTACATTTTGTACCTACTTATAGGGTGCTTATTTTGAGAGCCCGCCTGGCTTGCTACCATGCTCAAGTAGATAATCTGCCTCTGTCGCCATAAAATTAGAGGAATGAGGCTTTTTTTTTTAAAACTTTTCCTTTACGGGGTTTCGTATTCTCCTAGCTTTCGCCTCCAAAACTAAGCTGATTGAATTCAGTTTTTGCATTAAAATTATAAGAAAGGGTATCTCTTGGTTCCTGGTATTTTCTTTTATGTTAAAAACTTTTCTGTCTGTAGGTCCTCTGATCATGGTTATAAAACAGGGTGTTTTAAGGGATTTTCAGAGTCACATTATCTGCTTATGCTTTAGAGGTGTTGTCCAGAAAGGAAACGGGAATATATTTATATGGTGAATCGGCCGATCGAATGGCCGACAATCCTCTTAAAGAAAACAGTTTCCATTAGCACTATCGTAGGTAGGCAATAGAGCTAGAACTGCTATTAATTTAAACTACTATATTACTAACTATTTACTAATATGCCATTTGGTCTTGATCATGTTTGATCCATAAACAATTTTCCAGTAATGAATGATAACCTGAGATACATAGCAGTAAGACCTTCCGCATCTATTTTCGTGCTGCGTCAGAAAGTGTGGCATTTGCTTGAGTTGCCCGACTACTGCGAAGAGGTGATCATACTGAAGTCTCCCACCGGAGTGGAAATGCCACTTACCGAGCTACGCCGTGGTAACGACCCGCAAAAGCCTTACATTTTGGAAGTGTGGTTGCCGGGGAAGCGAGATTGTAAGAAAACAATTCATCATTTTTCTACCCTTATAACAATAATGTGAGTTCGGTCCAATGTCTTGACTGTCATTAGAAGACGACCCGTGACAAATCCAAACAAATTGTGGACTTGTATCACACAAGTTTCGAAACATTTACATGTTGTGGATTCCTGGTGTGAACGCGACGTAAAAGTATGACGGAACGACTAAAGATACTGAAAATAAAGTTTCTTCGAGTACTGTTGCTCATTGGGAAAAAACCCGACTAGTCAGTGTGACCGGTTGGCTCATCACCACATTGACGGCTATAACATACACCGTTGAACAATGCATCCCCTATTAGGGAGGATATGCCATATCACGCTGGGCAGGCGTCAAAGGGACCGCAGTGTAACATGGCAGTTCTTCAGAATGTGCTGCTGTCCACCTTTGTCGCCTCTTACGACTCCTACGGGATGCATTTTTAGCCCGGGACCCGACGCGGACCATTTTTATTTTTCGATAAAAACTCAAGTAGGTACCAGGTACCTATAAGGTAGGTAAGTCGTTGTATAAAAAAGTTTTAACTTGGATTTATGGTTTGCAGCCTAATTGATGCCAACCTTTCTTTGGAATTGAAATCATTCGCCCTGATTCTTTCAACACCCGGTGCCTTGAAAGAATCAGGGCGTTAAGGAGCCCTGCTTTCCGCCCAATGTGCAGCTACACTCCACAACAAAATGATCGCTGGACAAACATACATACACACAAATACTCAGTCCCCACATCTTGCCACAGAAGAAGACTACTTGATAACAAGCACACGAAATTTTTGAATGTAATCAAATACAGCAGTAGAACGTAAATTAAATTTACTTACCTCTCTGGACCGTCTATTATTTATGTTTTTTTTTCTATGTGACTTATTACTTGTTTACAGCAACTAATGTACTAAATAACATGATAGCATATAAAAATAATGACCCCAATTCCTCCAACTGGTCAACAGTCAGTATTTGTGAAGGAAATAAGGAGTGCCCTGACGATTGTGAGTAGACCATACTTATTATGCTAAACAGAACCTAGTTTTAAATACGTAATGTATTATTAGCTAAATGTTTTCCTTGACGAGGATATATATATATATAAGTAGTACCCTTGTTAGCTTATTACCAATAACCCTGTTTATATTATTGTACTAGCTTTTCGGGCGCGGCCCCGCCCGCGCGTATGTCGGTAATCGCGCAAAAACATTATCCTCTTTTTGCGCAGTTGGATAAAACTATTCTATGTTTTTCTCGGGTCTCAAACTATTTCCATACCAAATTTCATTTAAATCGGTCCAGTAGTTTTGGCGTGAAAGCGTAACAGACAGACAGAGTTACTTTCGCATTTATAATATTAGTACTGATAATGGGCTCTACCCCCATCTCACTGGTCACGTGTGAAGTATACTTAACACGCGATGGTTCTTTCTAAATAGGTAGGTATCTGCCTATATACAAAGAATCATCACTAGGGAACTCCCAGCCTGAAACGTCAGCTCGACGAAATCCCCAGACCGAAATAATTAGAGTACTTAATCGTAGCTCCACAAACATTGCATGGTATATAGTTTGTCGCCAAAGCACCTTAGCAATTCCTATTCCAGGTTAAAACAACCTATCTAACCAATTGGTAAAATAATGGTTGAAAATAGGCAATTAGAAAATACTCACGTACTATATCAAAAACCCACTTTAGCTAAAGTTACTGTATAAGCCGGATCGTCCACATCTGAACACAGCCACAGAACCTCCTTTAAAAGAGAGGTTTACCATAGTCCCCACACTTGGCAGGCGGCTAAGAATCTATCCAAAGTTACATTATTGTAATTTTTATATATTATGATTATATTCTCAGTTTTCAGTATGTAGATTTATGAAACGCACCTACATATTTTTTAGGTCAGAAAGTATTGTCGAGTGAAACTGTAGCGTTGAACAAATTGCGAGTCCAAACCAATTTAATGTACTCGGATATGAAGAAATCCGACTTATCCTGCAAGATGTCAAGATCTTCGATATTCAGACTTCATGGAAGGAAAAGTCAGGACAATTTCACTAACCTCCTGCTGAAAATTCAAAATGACCTCTCCACCCTGAGTAATAAACTAAGTGCTCTTGAAAATAAAATAACACTGTGATAAAATTTTTATCGATGTTTGTTTCAACGGTCACAGAATATCATTATTATATTACGATTAAAATACGGAACTTACAAGATTTTATAACTATTTTTTTGATTGCTGAAGGCTAGCCTAAGATAACATCTCACAGTTATGATGTGTTCAAGGTTATTTTTTTATGCCTGATAGGTAAACCTTTGACCACTATCTCACCTCATGTTAAATGATGATGTGGTCGAAAATGTTGTTCAGGCTAACCTAGAATTACTGGCTCTTAAGGACAGCTGCCGGAACACATCTTTAGATGCTTGGCGACAGATTTTCTACTTGAGGGTGGTAGTTAGCCAGGCGGGCATTCGCACAATGCCCTACTACCATGCTATAACGACTGCCATCCTAAGACAACAACCGGGACCGATGGCTTAATGTGCCCTCCTAATGTAGAATATTTAAATATTAAAATTTGTAATTGACCTTCATAAGAGCGTCGTAGACGCCTAAATTGAATAAATGATTTTGAATTTGAATTTAAGCACTGAAGCGCTCAGTAGAAACGTCACTAGCGGTCACCCATCCAAGTCATGACCGCGGCGGACGTTGCTTAACTTTGCTGATTGGTTAAGAACGGCTAAGCAAACTTCGCTACGACCGCTTCAAAAATATAGTACATTTAGACTCCTAAAATGGTATTGACCCAGTTTTCTACTTGAGATGTGTGGTGGTTAGCATTGCCAAAGTTAACCAGGTGTAGCCGTAGAATTTTATTTTCAATGCAGTAATTTTATCGGACTGCCTTTCAAATTAGTACTATCTGCTATTTTAATATTGTTAAGTTTGCAATGACGCTTGCTAGGCGAATTACATTACAAAATTACAAATTAACGAGAGAAAAAATTATAGTCATGTGCGGGATTCGAACCCGCGTCCATCCACCCCTTTAACCGGGGTATGCTCTAACGAATTGAGCTAACATGACACAATATGACCATGACTATAATTTTTTCTCTCGTAATTTTGTAATACTATCTGCTATGTTTAGATGGCGCTCACATAAGCACACGTGGACCACGATTAAATTATAATATTTACAATACATATAGGTCATGTCATAAGTAATGGACGTTACATGTGGAAAGCAACAAGAGCGCAGGAGTCGCAAGTTCAAATCCCTCGTTTGGACAATATATTTTTATCTGAAGAAATTTAACAATAAATGTATATTTTTAAGGTTTTTTTACTGACTTTTTTTAGTTTAAACTTTGACTGTTTAGCCTTTGTCTGTGCTTCTAGCTCGACTGTGATGAAGTCGAAAGACAATGCAAAATGATTATCAAACCTAGGAATCAGCAATGTCTCCAAGGACAAACCATTCGCTGATTGGCACCGATTCAATACCCATTATGGCAGGGTATTAGAATGTTGGTAGAGCATTTCGCGAATACACAGCTGGCTAGCTAGCCCTCAATATGTGTTACGGCAGTTGCCCTTCAGAGCCAGTAATTCTAGGTTAGCCTGAACAGAATCATCACTTACCATCAGATGAGGGAGTGGAGGCAGCTGGGCAGAGGAGCATTCACAAAATTCCCTTCAACTATACCGTTAAACTGAAGCGCGTAGTAGGATACGAACTACGGACCGAGCCACTGCAACCACTAATGTAGGTATTATAATTTTACTTTGATGTCTGGTGGAGGTGATAAATAAAACGTACAAAATATTGCAAAATAAATATCTATATTTCAAAAAAATAAATTAACTATAGGATTATGCAACATCAATAGTATATAGTGAGTACAAAATATATAATTTGATCCTTATCTACGAGTATATACTATTTACATATAACAATATCTATGTACAAATTCTTTAGCCACCACAGGAGGTACTTCGTCAGACTAGTTTGATAACTAAGTATTAACTCATAGGTGAGTACATGCCTCTATAAATTAGCCATCTCATTTAATAAATTAAAGCTGAGCAAACCTAAGAAATTCAAGATTGTATACAGCACTTCAAAAACCACGCCTTTCATAACCGTATAAGTATCCGTTCATATAGACCGACTTTTAAGAGCATCGGAGAGCACATTATTAGGGTTCCGTACCCAAAGGGTAAAAATTGCCATCCGATGGACCCTATTACTGAGACTGACTTCGCTGTCCGACCGTCCGTCCGTCGGTCACCAGGCTGTATCTCAAGAACGGTGATACCTAGACAGTTGAAATTTTCACAGATGACGTATTTCTGTTGCCGCTATAACAACAAATACAAAAAGTTGGCCAAGTGCGTGTCGGACTCGCGCACGTAAAACAAAAAAGGTTAAAATATTAAGTCTAATGTTGTATAGCTAATGGTACGGAACCCTTGAGCCAAGCGCGACTCCGACTCGCACTTGGCCGATTTTTTTTTACTCGGACCGGAGCGGATGCGCTCGAAACCGAGCAACTGTTTCGTGTGCACTTAAGTGGGATGAACGGGAAGAAAATTCACTAAATCCACGTATTCCCGTTTTCCCCTGCAAAACTAAGCCGACTCAATTATATTTTTGTATCAACATTTTATTAGTATATCTAGGCTTTACAAAATAACGAGAGCAAAAATTATAGTCATGTGAGGGATTCGGACCCGCATCATCCCCCCTATACCTCTGACTGCTAACCCATGATCGCTAATGAGATATGACTGATATATCTATAGTTTTTGCAACTAACTTGTTTACGATGACACAACCCCATAATTTTAATATTTTTATTTTTGCTTTGACACATGCTTCGCGGTTAACATTTCCAAATACAATGAGAAAAAAAAATAGTCCCTGAACATGGCGGTAATACGGTTGTGATTTTCAGAGTCAAATTTTCTTAAGTAACAATTACTTAAGAAGAAAAAAGAAAATGACAGGGACATGTCTAAAGCTGGCTTAGATCTTATGCAAAAAAATAATATTCGGTTGTTTTTGTACAAGAAACTGATTACTCTATAATTTTTAACGAAACTCTACATAAACTCAGCCATCAACAAAGTCAGTCAATTTCGTAAATTGTCGTCCTGTTCCTCGCTAGCATCGTTCATTCTTAAGTAGCAACATGAATTCAGATAGTTCCGATGAAGTGATATTTTTTTTAACCGCAAATATACCAACCCCTAAACGGAAAGAACGGAACGGGATGTTTTTTAAAAAAAAAAACATATTACACAACATATTACAAAATATGTGAATTTTAAAAATATATCCTGCATCAATGACCTAAAGCTATTTTTATTAAGTACGTTCTATGAACATTTGCCGCTCTCCAAGCCGGTAAATATGAACGGACCTTCAGCCACTTATAATCTTAACTTATTCTATCAGATGTATACTTTATAAAACAATTTTAGATAGAAGTTATACAGATATAACACTAGCATTGTCCAACCGTATCTGAGAGTGAGTACTTGTTTCTTCGCAATGTTATTTTCACGCTGAAAAAGAAAACAAAGAGTATTAGCAACACATAAACACTCAAGTTTTCTTTCGTCAATTATTAAGTCGGAAGCGTGAGGGATGTAAAAGACAAAATAAGTACATTGCTACAGCGGATGGCGTAGTAGGTACGAACGTGATCTGGCCTTCATACAAGAACGTTTTGAAGCAATGATGGCCGAGCACCTAACCGTGTGTTATCAACGAGAATGCTTTCGTTGGCATTCCCGCTACCTTTCGGGTTAAAGCAGTTTCAAATAGTAAGGAGCCTTGTTGAGCGCCCGATGTCCAGAAACGACCCACTCACGTCGACACGAGTGGCGGCATTAGGTGCATATTTTTTATTGCTTATAGGCATCATTGACTACAATTTCACTTGACGGTAAGTAATAATGTGGTCGAAGATGTTGTTCAGGCTAACCTAGAATGACTACTGTATGAATTACAATGAGAGCCACAAGGACAAGCCGAAACACACCGTTGGGTGCTTGGAGGCAGATCTTCTACTTATAACAGGCTCAAAACGCTCTACCAGCATGTTATGACGACTGCCATCCTTTTTTTAATGCCTGATAGATTAGCCTTTGACCACTATCTCACCTGATGGTAAGTGATGATGTGGTCGAAGATGTTGTTCAGGCTAACCTAGAATTACTGGCTCTCAAAGACAGCTGCCAGAACACACCGTTAGGTGCTTGGCGACAGATTTTCAACTTGAGGGTGGTAGCTAGCCAGGCGGGCATTTGCAAAGTGCCCTACCACCATGCTAATCCTAAGACAAAAACCGGGACCGACAGCGGCTTAACGTTTCCTCCGAAACATGGAAGTTTTCAATCGTAAATGTCACGATCACCTATCCAAATAATGACCGCAGCGAACGTTGAACCCAGTTAAACGATTAAAAACTACTAGGCAAGCTCCACTACGAACGCTTTTAAAATTACATTTATCCCTTAGTCGCTCTTCACGACACCTAATAAGAGAATTTCGAGGAGTTCTTGTATTATTAGGCTGGGAGCTTTTACTAGACAGATAGTTACCTGATATTCCTGTTGATAGACAGCTTGCACACAGCATTTGCTCATGACAGCGAACCCGCACATTCTCTCCTGGGTGCCCAGCGCATACTCTATACTCCTGATGAGGTCGTTAGTCTTCAGGACTAGCAGCGCTTGTCTGTCCACGTGCTCCAGACATTCAGTTAGATATGTGATCAGGTTTGGTAGTTCTCTTTGGAATGTTGATTTCTGAAAATAAGTATTTCGTTTCAAATGTCGTTAAGTTGGACTCGGGCGCTTGATTGTAAAGGGGGGATCAAAGGACGGCGCGAGGTAGGTCTTGGCTTTTTATAACAACATCCGGTGATTCACAGTATAGCTTTATTTAGCACTATAAGTTCATAGAACTTTACTTAAAGGATGTTCTGATACCGGAGAGTTATGTCAAATTGGTAAGCGGTCAACGCGTAAACCCGTATAAGTTGGATTTAATCGAGCCACATTCGATACACCTCTATTTGACCTTCTCTAGGGAGTTCTGGATTTCAGACACATGTTCTGAGGGTTTTATACTACTTTTCGAGGGATATATAACTATTTTGTTATATCGAATTAAATCGTTCTACCATCAGCATTGCAATGGATATCGCTAATAAGCCAGACACAGTTTGCAATTCCCTAGTTCTAACTCGTGCTATACTTTACTAGCACTAGTTGGCTGGCGGCGCCTATTAACACCAGCATCTGGATTCGTCTAAATCCGCCAGAGAATGGCGATTAAGTACTTACCTTCCCGCCATTGCAGTAATTAACGAGCAAAGAGTTGGATCGGTTGGACCTTGGACTAGGGAATTGCAAATTGTGTCTTGCTTATTGCTTCGCTACGCGCTCTACACAATAGATATTGCGGTTAACGAGTAATTAGCAATCATTATATTATTTGACATACTCGTATATTATTGCCAATTTTAATGAAATGGGAGTAAACATTTGGAGTAAAGTAAGTTCTCATATCTTATTAGTAAGGTTTACATTTCCAAATGAAATGAAATGAGATTGACTAAACAGGTATACATGGGACAAGTGAACGGAAGTGTTGGAAGGGGAAGACCTAGGCGAACGTTTCGAAATCAAATTGAAGACGTTTTGAAAAAAGGACAGGTCAAGAGTACCCTAAACCGACGCTCATGTATGAAAGGATTGATGAATGTAGATGAAGCGAAAGAGATATGCAAGGATCGTAGCAAGTGGAAATCTGTGGTCTCTGCCTACCCCTACGGGAAAGAGGCGTGATGTTATGTATGTATACATTTCCAAAACCTAGTGATGGAATAAACGCAAGATTTGGTACATTAGCATCATATTTAACGTCAGAGCCTAGTATATTAGTTTAGTATAGAGTATGTTAATTGTGTGTGCATACTTACCTACTAAAGGTACTTGAACCCTCTCACTAGGTAAATATTAACACGGATATGAAAAAGTAAGTGGACGTACCTATTATGTAGACAACTGGTTTTGGTATGAATAGATTATTCCGGTGAGTTATTATCACCTTTCTATTGATTTTTTTCAAAGTGTTTGTGTGCTTGTGAGTTCTAGATGGTGGGTTGTACAGATTGTACTGCACTGAGCTCTAAACAGTTACCAATTTTAGGTACTGTACCAATACATTACAAAATTACAAATTTACGAGAGTAAAAATGATAGTCATGTGAGGGATTCGAACCCGAGTCATCCACCCCTTTAGCCGGGTTAAGATGGTTAAGGAACGAGAGTTGAGTTATGAACCATTGTCATGTTAGCTCAGTCGGTTAGAGCATACCCCGGCTAAAGGGGTGGATGACGCGGGTTCGAATTTCGCACATGACATAATATTTTTTCCTCTCGTAAATTCGTAATGTAATCTGCAAATCAGTGTCCAAAAAAAAACCAATGACAACTTTTTTTTTTATTTCATTCTGATGAAATTTAATTTGAGCAATATGAGAGAAGGTATATCCGTTTAAATAAAAAAAAAAATATTTTGTATGTATAAAATAAGATAAGAAAGTCGTTACATATATAAACTATAAAACATTAAATTTTACGGTAGTCGTAACAAGCCTGCATATAGATCATAGACCTACATCCCATCCACTATTTTCTTAAAGACTTCCTAATTATATGTACCGATAAATAAAATATTCTCGCCGTAGCTGTGGCATAGTGAAAGTGGAAGCGTCTCGCTTCGTACGTGATAAAGAAATACCGAATCGATCTCTATTAGCCCCTCACAACTATAGGCATTGTGCAACAATAGTGTCCTCCATTTCTATTCACATCAATACTCGCTTACTATAGGATATTATAGGAGGAAGGCAGCAAATGGTCCGTTGTGGTGCCTAAGACTTTCTAGTATTCAATAAAACAAACGAGAGCAGCTTGTTGATGTTCCATAAATACGAGAGCGGAACCCGCCGCAATACTACATTTGACACCTTTTTGCTTACGGTTTATATGTCGAACACGAATAGATATGTATGTATTTTAATAAGACTGTGTGATATTTGTAAAAAAAAAATTATGTGTGGCACAACTAGAATGTAAATTTGCAACTTTTTTTTAGAGCCTTATATTTACGTCTCGAACGGGATGCGAACCCGCGTACGCGTACTGCTTTTCGCACCGGGTGCCTTAACCGCTCGGTCATCGAGACTTGCTGGACAGACTCGAATTTAGTGGTGTACATTATTATGTATTTTAAGTGTCGTAGGAGGCACTGTGAATGACAATGCACTTCTTTCGATCTTGTACTAGTCTGGTTAAATTAACCAGACTATGACTTCATACTACCGAAAGAAGTGCTTTTTCAAACACTTAACTCTTTTGATCGTACACCTTTAATACAAAAGAGAATCCACGTAAAATTAGAAATTAGTATGCAATTTTTGTAGTCTGTACATGAAGGATGTTAAGTAAACATAATCACCAGGGTGGGAAAGTTGAGAAAGTGTGGTACGGACATAACAGAACAGATTAGAACGTAACTAGAAATATTTTGAGTGTGGCGTACGAATAATATAATTGACGCACTCCATTCCACCAAGCACCGTATCGACATCGCTGCATCTCAAACATTTCTTTGTACGGAGCTCCATACATACAACGCAATAATACGCAAACGCTGTTCCAGCACGCTCAACTCGAGACACCGCGTGACAACAGAAGCGTTGTGCTTGTACGTACAAATATTCGCTTCTGCGTCATTTCAATGTCGTCCTTGCCGCGCCTCATTATTACGACACTACTATTATACGTGCATGTTAATACTGATTAGAGGAAGAATAATGGAAGTACGAATGGATTGCTTGAAGAATACGAAACTATGCATTATAAATGAGATGAGAAATGATAAAACGGAGTGGGAAAAGCATAGGTGAGATTTGTGTTAACGACGACACATATATTATACGTGTATAATGTATATATATTTGTTCTAGACCTAGATTAAGATAAAGTATAATTATTATATTTAGTTCTATGCGTTATGGTATGCTCAGCACTACCAACCTTACGCATCGTGGGACAATAATATGAAATCAAGACCAGACGACCAGACGTGGAGATATCGCCATTAATTAAAAAAAAAAACAATAAATGGAACCGACTACAACACTCAAAAGTGTGAAATAACTTGTTGAAGTCGGTACCATGATAGTTCAAAAGTACCTATTATCACATTATTATTATTATTAGACGAGAGTCACTAAAAAGAATGAACATTTTTTTTTACCAAAAGTTATACCGATTTCGAAAAGTTATTTCACACCTTTGAGTGTAGAAGTTGGTTCCATTTTTGGTAAAAAAAATCACTCTTTTTAGTGACCCTTGCTACTTAGGGTTTCGATTGTCTGTCATCGACTATATCATCAATATAGGAAAATATATTTCAGTTATTGGAGTGTAACTCAAAAACGGCTTGATCGATTTTGATGATATTTAAATGGGACCAAACGACAAGCATCAGCTTTCAAATAAAAATAGAATATTCAAATACGGTTCACCCAGTCAAAAGTACTGAGGTAACAAACATAAAAAAAACACAGACGAATTGAGGACGTCCTCCTTTTTTTGAAGGCGGGTAAAAATACTAGTCCCGTAGTAAAATGTAGCAATTCAAAAAGTAGTAAAATATAGCAATAAAGTACCTCTTCGTTTGAAGGTTTAGTGTATGAGACGCCTTTCATTATGCTAGTCCCGTAGTATAATGTAGCAATTCAAAAAGTAGTAAAATATAGCAATAAAGTACCTCTTCGTTTGAAGGTTTAGTGTATGAGACGCCTTTCATTATGCTAGTCCCGTAGTAAAATGTAGCAATTCAAAAAGTAGTAAAATATAGCAATAAAGTACCTCTTCGTTTGAAGGTTTAGTGTATGAGACGCCTTTCATTATGCTAGTCCCGTAGTAAAATGTAGCAATTCAAAAAGTAGTAAAATATAGCAATAAAGTACCTCTTCGTTTGAAGGTTTAGTGTATGAGACGCCTTTCATGATGGTATCCCAAGGTCGGCCAGAGACCATGCAAGCGAAAAGTCCATACAGTTCCTTGCGTATACCGAGCTGTTCAGAATGGTATCTCATAGCATCGCGGTTTCGGTTTATTATGGACAGCCACAGGTTTGAATAGTGATACCGGAACTTTTCAGTCAATTTCTGTAGGAAAAAGAGATCTATTGAGTAACGTAAACGACATTATCATTGATTGTGACCACTTAAATATGTACTCAATCTTATAAAGAATAACAGTCAAGTTTGATAATGGGTGGCCCATCATTTATTTTTTTTATTTACGCCTGATAGTTTAGCCTTTGGCCACTATCTCACATGATGGTAAGTGATGATGTAGTCGAAGATGTTGTTCAGGCTAACCTAGAATTAATGGCTCTCAAGGACAGCAGTCGGAACACACCGTTAAATGCTTGGCGACAAACAAAATTATATTATATTTACCAGGAATCTCTCATATCTTAAAAAGGTGTTCAAAAAGATGTGTCATTAACAACAACAGAGCTCAACTGTGAGTATAGAGAGAATAAGATATATAAGATTGTTGTTTCATTAATAAATTTTCCTCATAGTTAAAGGAAAAAGTAGAACCAGAATAATGTTAATTGCGCTTAGTTGTAATGTACATAATTATCTTTTATATTCCTATATACCTTCTAAATCTTATTCAATTCACTGAGTTGTTAAGATCGTTTTTTTCTCCAACTGTATTCTCTCCAACACACACAAGACATGACCACTGTATCGTCAATGCAACATTTAGAGTCTAACTCGAGCAGAAAACACATGTGGCACCTATAGTCTAGTTTTTAAAATATTTTCACTAAAGGTGCAGGTAGCACTGCTTTATTTTTAATGGTAGCAATGTGTTTAATCCTATAATATTATAAACACGAAAACCGAAACAACTAAACGGATTTTGATATATTTATCACATACATTCCTTAATTCTAGGATTCGTTATACATAATATAATTTTGAAGACTTTTTTATCCCGATGTACTGATTAAACCCCAAGCACTTCCTTCGCTTTGAGTGTAAAAAAATTTCACGCGGGCAATGTCGCGGGCGCCGCGGGTGGATGCTCACACAATGCAAGATAAACCTTCTTTTGTAAGTTGGATAACAATAGGCGCAATCTACATTCAGATGCTTTCAAATTCTGTGTTCTCAAAACATTTTTTCTGCCATCAATTATAATAAAAAACCGTTATTTGTACTTACAGCATACAGACCATGATCCAGCAAATAAACGGTAACTTCCTTATCCTCTGGATTTTGCTTAAGTAGAATATTGCCAGGATGTGGATCACTGTGTACAAAACCAGCGACAAATATCATATGAGCGTATAAGTCTCCAAGCTTTGAACTAACATCAAGTCTGTTAATTTTGTGTTTCTGGAATTATAAAATATTAGTCCTAAAAGAATGGTACTTCATAATCTCTGCCTTATAGATATTGACAGCTGTTACGTGTCACTTACAGTCCTACACAAAAAAAGCCAAATATTTTATTGTATTGTTAGGATCGGAACAAAGCTGACAGAAATGTATATAATTAAAGCATAGAACAGTTTAGTCTAAGTTTTCATATCTTTGCAGAACAAAAACTCAATACATGCGCCATTAGTGATGATGTGGTCCAAAATGGTAAACATGCATTTGACAGGGAACAAGGTCAGCTAAGAATAGGAAGAAAAATCACTAAATCGAGGATTCATATTCCGCTGTTTTCTTCTCCATAATTGAACCTATTCAATCGTTTTCTTAATTGAATCTAAACTAGCTCCTTGCCTTTCCTTTTTCCAGCAACGAATCATTACTAAAGAATATATGACAGGGTAAGGAATAGTGTGATAAGGGAATAGGGATGTAGTGACTAAAATCGAGAAAGATATGTTTAGATGATTTGGACATGTATATAGAATGAATGAAATGAGACTGACTAAACATGGGACATGTGAACGGAAGTGTTGGAAGGGAAAGACCTAGGTGAACGTTCCGAAATCAGATTGTAGACTTTCTGAAAAAAAGCCAGGTCAGGAGTACCCTATGGATGAAATGATCGATGAGTGTAGATAAACCGAAAGTGGTATATAAATATCGTAGCAAGTGGAAATCGGTAGTCTCTGCCTACCCCTACGAAAAAGAGGCGTGATTTAATGTATGTGTGAATGAATACATGAACCGAAAAACCCAAAAGTTCCCCATTTAACCGCCACGTTCAGAAGACCACCAGAAAAATTAAAGCAGTTAAATAGTCTTTTATATAAAAGACAATCTTTCTTAAAATTGTAATGCCAAATAATAATTGAATCGGTTTGGTTATAGAGGTGAAAACAGGGGAACACTAAACGTCGATTTCGTGATTATCGTGCTTCCTATTCTACTTACGCGTCGTTTAAGGTGAACGCTGGCATCTATGACGAAAAACACAAAAAATATATTCTTGTACGTTTTGCTGTTAGGTTTTCTACCATACTTTTTGTACTTGAGCACGCTAGACGATGGAGATTATGATATAATATCTTTGAATATTTAAGGATTTGTAAAATGCATGTGTACCAACATGAGATTGTTAAACATAATTTTAAATAAATAAAATTATGGTTATACTCGTAAGTTCAACTTAAGGAATCATGTACATTGGTGTTTAATAACTTTTTAAGCTTATATGAGCAATATTAAGTTTAAAATTTCCTTGACACATGAGTTTCCATTTTAACCTAGAATGTGAACTGGCCCTCAAAGATAACTGCCGGAACACACAGTTAGGCTTAGCAACAGATTTTCTACTTGAGGTTTGTGGTTAGCCAAGCGGACGTTTGCAAAATGCACCAAGCAACATTTTATTTTAGTTGGCTTTTGGCACATTCAAATGGGTTATAGTTACTCATACATTGATAACCATTACAGACTCAACACACCAACACCGCCGCCCCGGCCATCTCAACCTGCTAGAACTATGCCGTCAGTCAGACTAACCCAGCCTTATTTTGATATAATGTACTAGCTTTCCGGGCGCGGCTCCGCCCGCCCGTATGTCGGTTATCGCGCAAAAACATTAACCTCTTTTTGCGCAGTTGTATAAAAACTATCCTATGTTTTTTCCTGGGTCTCAAACTAAACTATTTCCATACCAAATTTCATTCAAATCTGTCCAGTAGTTTTGGCGTGAAAGCGTGACAGACAGAGTTACTTTCGCATTTATAATATTAATATTAGTACTAATTTAATCAGAAAGCAACGATTATCTGTTCAGAGTGGTGATGTGTTGACACCGTTACCGTCACACTGCTATAAAATTGCTTTTTAAACCTTAATTTGAGAATAGTACATAACTGCAGCGGCCAGCAAAGGAGGCACTGACGGACGAACGTGTAAATTAGGACCGAGGCGAAGCCGAGGCACACATACGTAAGTCCATCAATGCCTAGTTGTGGCCAAGGCTTGTTACGAAGTTTGCTTTTCTCAAATAAAGCGCGGAAATTAAAGTTTTATACATAAATGAGTACCTAGGCAGAATTTTTTATTTGAAGATACAGTTGTTAAATGTACAATTTTCAATAAACAGCGTTCTATTTGCAAGCCAGATCGAAATTTAAATAAAACCTTTGATAAGTTACCTCCTTGGTTGCCATGATTCGAAGTAAAAGATCGTTTACTATGCAATTTATTTGGCCGCTAGACACGACAGATATAGATTTTTATACATTTTTTGCCGGCCGCTGCGCGCATGTATTTGCCCAGTACAGCAATTTCGATTTATCTCGAAGAAGGTTGTCAGAATAATGCTCACATTTCCAAGAATGTTTGATAAAAAACTTTATATTGGTTCACTTGAATGTACATGTGATAGGTGGAAGATCCAGGAGGAAGCCTCATGGTTCCTGCCATACCCGTCATGTACATATAATTTTTTTACCAATTTTGGCAACATTCAATAGCATTAAAATTTCGACATTACGAATTAAAATTACAATTTTATATAATTTACAGTTATGATTTTGAATGGTAGGTCTCCTTAGACTCTTAGTCCGACTTGGTAGGTACCACTGCAGTGTCAGCTATTCTGCCTCAAAGCACTACGGTACAATCACTGCTTTGATTTAGATTGAAGTGAAAATGTACCAAGTGAAATTACTAGGAGAAAAAGAAACATCTCAGTGACAAGCACAGAGCAGTGTCAAACACAACTATAAAGGTGTCACTGCAATTGTATTGAACAGGCGTGATGCCATCATATGGGAGAATGGACGGTCTCAATACATTGTTACATCATCATAAGATTTTGATATCAAAAATTATTCTATTGAATGATTATTTGGTTCAAAAGATTTAATGACATAAATACATCACTGATTAAATCCAAACTTAGATCAATTAATGTTATCTTATCACCATACTTAAAATGATAAAAGTTTACCCGTATGTACCAATAAACATTAATGTTGGGATAATCAGCTGTGTGATCAAGGAAATTTTAAATACATTAGCCTGTATGTCACAATCTTAAAGCCTTTTCTTTGCAATTAAAAAGGTATACTATCAAAACATCTTAAAATCCCTAATAGTGTTGGCAGAGGAGATGTCTTATCTAGACATTTACGAAGTTTGTTTAGACATTCTGAATCAATCAGCAATCAACTTTCGCCGGGGTCATAAGTTGGATGGGTGACCGCTGGTGACATACTACTGATCACTTCCGTGCTTCGTTAAGCAGGTCCTGGTTGTTGTCTTAGGGTGGCAGTCTTTATAGCATGGTGGTAGGGCATTTTGCAAATGTCCGCCTGGCTAGCTACCACCCTCAAATAGAAAGCATATCGCCAAACACCTAATGGTGTGTTCTGGCAGTTGTTCAGTAATTCTAGGTTAGCTTGAACAATGTCTTCGACCACATCATCTCATACCATCAGGTGAGATAGTGGTCAAAGGCTAACCTAAAAGGCATAAAAAACATGTAGGCCAAATATGTTTTGGTCCCATACAATAGGGAATATATCTATAGGGTAAAGATTCAAATACCATCTGGTACCACAGAAAAGTTTGAAAAAGAAATAGGTATATATATAATAGAAAATTTCTTTAAAATTTTATTATGGCCATATTACCCGACCAGGGATTGAACCAAGAACTTCAAGATTACAAAGAAACACCACTACAGAAAGACACGGTCAGAGACTCATTATTACTCATTATTCAAATAACTTCTGTATGTAATAAGTATATGTGACGCATCTAGCTACTACAGGAAACAATTTTTTTATTCAAAGTAAGGCCATTGTATTTTAATTAACATACATACGACCCTGATATGATGGCATGATATATTTTATGAAGATACCTACATGCTGCACAATTTAAATAGGCTAACAAAATACTAAGTCAAACCAAACATATATTTTTGCTAACCCATTTGACAATATGAGAATAAATTAAAAAAGTAATGTTATGCCTAACTACACTGAGTCAAAATAAGCAATTTAGGCACAAAAGATTTGAATACTTACATCAATATAGTTCACATCATTAACTTGTCCTCCATTAACATATTCCATTACTAGTACTCTTTCAGTGCTGTAATCCCAAAATACTTTGGGCACTTTCAACCACTTGTAATGACTAAACATAGCAGCAACTTTCTCACTATTATGGCCTTCTTGTAGAAAATCCAACTCTATCATAATATTTTTCTTTGTTTCATCTATAAGCCATTGCATTTCAAATTCTGGGAATATTTTTGACATTGTATTTATCACAAACTCCATCCATCGTAAGTCAATCACAACATTTTTTCTGACAAAATGGTGTTGAACTTTTACAGCAACTTCGGTGCCATCTTTTAACTTTGCTTTGTGTACTTGTGCTAGTGATGCTGTACCTAATGGTTCTGGTTCAAAGTCATCGAACAACTCAGTAGGCTGTGAAAATAAAATTGAATTAAGTATATTTCCTATAATCAATTACAACATTTTAGTTTAAATAGTATTAATCTTTATATATAAAAACTATGTGTCACATTGTTTGTCCGCGATGGACTCCTAAACTACTCAACCAATTTTAAATTTGATCCAAATTGAAAGATAGGATAGCTTACATCTCAATTTATAGTCATAATTACCCGTGCGAAGCCAGGGCAGGCCGCTAGTATTACTATAAAGTTGTATATATATTTTTTATTACAGTTGCAGGAAGAGTCTTAAGTCATTCCTGGGACTTGTAACCCAGAGTACCCGATTACGGGAACCCTTTCTAATAAACATGAAAGCTCCCTTACACTCCTTGAGCTTCCTCCATGTCTAGTCCAATTTTGTAAGATCCTACCACTGCTTTGGATACATGTTCTTAGATAGAAGTTATGGTTATTCTTGACATGGCAAGGCCTATTAGGTTATACAGGGATTTCACTGGCATACTGCTTGTTCTGACTACAACTGCAAATTCATTAATCATTAATGCAGAATAATTATTTTTAGTTTGGATGATATACACCAACATCTTCAGGTATTTATATATACATCCACAATAAGTAATATACCCACTATACATTTTTATGAAATTGAAGTCTTGACTCATGGTCTCAGGCACTATTATCCTTTGAGAGAGATTAAACTACATCATGGTAATATTGTCTTAAAGCATGTGTTATGATAACTGAGGTCTTTATTTATAGAGGTTGGATGTAGTAATGTACATAAGTAATAACCTATAAAATAAAATATATTAATACCTAGGTTACTATTATTACAAATTAATCTTTCCTTTGCTATTTATATCAATTCTTTGGATAGATGGATCTCATTCCATTTATTTCAACCACTTGTTTAATCCTTGCATATCAAAGATAATAATAACAATTGAATTTCATTCATAAATGCCGGTTTGTGTGATGCAAGTTGTCAATTACAATTTGGTAGTAAGCTTGAAGCTTGCAGCTTACACTAGTATACTGCATCAATAATACAAAAGTATTGAATAAGTAAGTGGGTATATCTTTAATTTCTTTCATCATCTTTTTTATTGGTTACATCATCATTTCTGATTAGAGAAACTAACCTTATAATTGTAGCAAACGTTTTTAAAAATAAATAAAAGTATGTCTCTTTGCTACTGTGTGATGCTTTATTAATACTACTTACTTCTTTCTTCAAGTCTTCTCTAATAACTTTGTACAGCTCCTCAACAGTGTTCTTTGGCGCATCTTTATGCAATATTCGCAATGTTGACACATACTCACTAGGAAGCAAATAATCTAGAGCCCCAATGTGCTGTCCAACTTTTATGTAGACACCTTTATTAGCTTTGCATAGCTCTAACAATTTCTCTGCCCCAATTTTGTGAGCTTTACTCCTCTGTTCAATATATTCGTCTGACTGTCTGTCCCAATCTTTGGTGTACAGCATGGTCTTGTACGTTCTTCCTATTTCTATTGCCGTACATGCTGTCCTCGTAATCCTTACGATGGTCATGGAATCAACACTGTAGTCAGGATCCTGAATTTTCGCAACTGCCACAGTTCCACCGATCGCTACGGTTCCATATAAACCATATTTAAACACACGCGTTAGACGTCTCGTTAACATATTTAGAAATAACTGTAGGCTCTTGAATATTGTTTCACATAACTCCTTCGCTGTACCTCGTAAATGTTTAATTCGATCAGCTGGTTCGCATTCAGTCTTTCCCAGAACACTATTCTATACTCTCTCTCTACATACTCTTAACTCTAGTCTCTATTCTCTAAAATACTCCCCATCCATAGATCAAATAAAATAAATACATACTCCCTCCCCCGGACCCCCATAGGCTAGCATGGCACCGGAGGCTCGTTCCGAACCTTGATTAGAGCGCGCTCGGAGTGCAACTTTTCACTCTAACGTCGTTCACAACTTTATAGTAGAGCGTTCGGTGGTGAAAAGGTTGCAACCCTGACATGACTATGACATTTTATGAATTTTGCAGGAAATGGACCACCGTTACCGGCAAAATTCAAAAATCTATATATACAGGGTTATTGGTAATATGCTAATAACCTCTTAGGGTTAACATCTCTTAGTCTTAACAAACATTATGTGATATTAGATATTATTATTGTGATATTATTATTTCTATTTAGCGTTCGCCGCGGCTACACTGGACCCCGCCGTGCGCCCTTTGAAAGAGTTTTGAATATTTACGTCGAGCAATGTAGTAAAATAATAATACATAACAGGCACAACAGACTTTTAACATTAGATGGGCCTCGTATTTATTTCGTCAAAAACACGCTTGTTTATTGTTTATTGGTGTATATTTATATCCAGTGCCGGTTTTAGCACTACCAGCGCCCTGGGTGAAATTTTTACCACGCCCCCAGCGAGATTGAGTGTGGCATATAGCCACTCAAATTCATGAAAAAAAGTTAAGAAATAGAATTCCACAGAACTCTTTTATTTAGAAACCAAAGTCCATTTTTCACAATTTCATTTTAGATTCACTAAATTGCTAAGTGTCCATACATTTAGATACCTGAATTTCTTGTAAGTTGCGATCATTAATAAAATTTAAAATAACGAGAACTCTACATTCTGATCAGGTAAAACAGATTTCAGACTTATCAGTTCATCACACAGCATACAACATCTTTATCTGATTTAGAGTCTACAGTTAATTTCAATTGAAGATCACTACAGAGTTTGAGAAGGTCTGGTTTTTCTGGATCTTTTTTTACATTGTAAAACATTACTTAACTACCTACATTGTTAACATTTAAAAAAAAACCAAGATTTTGAATACATAATCATTTACTTAATATTTTTTGATTTACTTTACATTTGTTTGATTTTTTATTTAGTGATATTAAGGTAGTCTTTAAAAGACAACTTAAAATTTCTTTTACAAACGTTACTGGCTCATCGCGGGCAGTATCACCAGCTTGGTGTTTTACACGAATGCTTGTTGTAGCTCAATTTTTAGATCTTTATTTATTATCTTTATTTTTAACTAACTCCTTAGTAGTTAAAATGGCACTTTTAAAGCCTTGATTTCTATATCCTTCCAAGAAAGCGCAGCTTTTCAAAATTTCTGTGCATTTACAAAGATCAGAGATCCATGTCTTCTGATGATAAAGACTTACTGACGACATTAATTTGAAAAGTAGTCACCAAAGAGTTAAAAAATGAGGCAATATAGCTGAAATCTTTTATTTGTTCGGCTAGTATAGTGGCCTCACGAGAGAATTGAATGAACTTCAGTAATTTGAGTTTAGTAGTCCCAGTAATTAAAGCGTCATGAATGGCACTAATTTGATAACAGACGGCTTTAACACTGCTTATTCTCGCTTCTATAAGAGACTCAATGTCGCCGTGTCGTTTAGAGCAAGCCATGTCCTCTAAAACTAACCATAATTTGTAGTCTAAAGGGTTGACTGAGGTCTGGGCTAGATGATGGCCATCAGTCTCCAGCTCTTATAAAGTCCGGAACGTTGGTTTCAAGCCAGGCTTGGGTAGTTCGTGCCTTACCAAGTGTGGAGTGCTGCTGGAAAATCCACGGTACATTTTAAAAAAATGTATTGCTGAAAGATTTCCGGCACGATCAAGACTGTCTCTTGATACACATAGGCTGATTTTTTCACTCCTTTTTCACAAAAATGCAGCTTTGTGACGTCTTGATAAGACACGCCCCACCAAACCATCACTGACGCTCACGCTGAATGATGACCACGTTGTACCTTTTCGATCACTTGATCAGCTTCTTTAGAACTGTGAGCGCACAATTTATCATTTTCCTTATTATAGGCTCTTCAATCGTGCTTTTTTCATCGGTAAAGAGGACGCCCTTCGCCTGCGTATCGCGACGGAAGGCGTTTTGATCTATCCCTCACCTTAATTGTAAATTTAGGACATGTCCTGTACATCGACGATAAGCACCGAGCTTCGGACCTTGTTTTATAATACGTGACAGAGTCTTAGCGGGAATCTTCACTTCTCGCGATAAGATTTTTTGCTTCCTACTGGGATTTTGACGAATTCTTGCTTCAACAGCATTAGCAGCCTTTGTAGTTCTAACAGCACGCGGCCGCCCCGATCTTTTATGGTCTTCGACAGTGGAAGTGTTATTGTATCTATTGATAGAACGATATACGAACGAACACAAGGCCGATACCAAGCTTTTGAAGTGCCTGGAATATGATCGACGGCTCCATACCCACTTTGTGCAGGGCGATCATTGCAATTCTATATTTTCTTTAACACCCCAATCCATATTGTTATTTGAAAACATATGTGAGGTGGAGAGAAATCGAAAGAAGTTTTTGAAATAATAAACGCGTTCCAAAATCAAAATAATTAAGAACTAGAAAAAAAAGTTTTTATGTAACAATATTTATGGCCAGACTAAAATATTACTTGCACAATTTTATTATAGTTATTTTTTTTCCAACTTCTTTTCTTTTTGGCTCTCCGTTTTCTATAATTTAAGCCAGATATGATTGTTTTGACAGGATCAACGTGTTTTGACATTTTATACTATCTATCAAATAATTAGCACACATTCAATTCAATCTGCAACTTATGAATTCTCTCTAAGTATTTAATCATTTCTAAAAATAAATTAATCAAATCCTGAAACCTTTTTACTTTTACTTGAGATTAACAGTTAGACATAAGATACACAATATCACACGTTAGCATTGCCGAATAAATTGAGTGCCCCAGCGCAGATAATTACCATTTTTCTAAAATGTAGTGAAGGCAGCCTTTGAGTAGGTGGTGAAGCTAGTTTCTGGCTCCGTGGAAATTCATAAATAAAAATTAAGCCTTTTATTATATATATATTGTAATTTTGAATAAATTTATCTTCTGAAATATACTTACTTAAAAACTTATGTCTTGAATATAATACTTTGAAATACTTATAAGGATCCAAACCTCTGCTTGACAAATTCATTAAATTGTGACTGAGCATAGTGCAGATAATGCATTCGAAAACACAATTAAGAACTTAAATACTATACATTTCTTCTGATAAAAACAAAATTAACTATCTATTTGGGTAAGGTAATAAGTAAGGGCGTTGTTTTTAATTGTTTTAATATACGAAACAATGGAATTCTGGAAATAAATATTTATTTCCAGAAAAAATAACTTTACTGATTAGTCGGTAAAATAATTCATTTAAAGTGTAGTCGAACATCCATTACTACATACATCACAAACGCAGCTTTCTGAAAGCTCAATATAATTAAAACTACTTTAAACTATTTACGCAAATATATTCTCCGACCGTTTTCCTATTATATTAATATAAAAAAGTAGTTAAACAGGGCGGGAATCGAACCCAAGCCGAATTATTTAATGTACGCCAGTTGCCTAAAAATGTGCAGATATCTTAAAAATGTGACAGCTTAGCATGCGATGGTATTTGTAACCATAATATTTAGAAATATAGCAGCGTAGTGACATCATTGCGGGGTTGGTTAGCGTTTCAAAAATACTTCTTTCGATCAGATGAAGTTTAAAATTCAAGTTGATGACTGCCTACCATACCCTACGACGATTTAAGTTATACAATTTGAGCACAATATTTCGGCTCCACTGACCATATTCCGGTGGCCGAGTGGTTTAGGCACCCGGAGTGAAATAATTATTAAACATAAAATTTTCCTTTCCGAAACACCACTGTAGTAAAATGCATTGGTTCACGTTGATTCAAATACCCCCAACCTACACGGGGGCGTAAATGTTTAGATGCTTTCTGCAAAGCATGGAGGACATAAAATCAGGTTTTGGTTTCAATAAAAGGGCGCCTGCGGCGCCCCTTCATACCTGGCACCCTGGGCGGTCGCCCAACCGCGCCCTACCCTAACGCCGGTACTGTTTATATCCTAAAGTTGATAATATCTTCCAGTTTCTCACATTGACCTTGAAACATTCACGAACTACCATCACACAAATACACATGTCATGGCCCATGATTATATCGTTAGCAGCATTACAACCTTAATTTCTGAATTTCAGTATCTTTACTTCAGCATACTGCGGAGCGATCACGTATCTTCTGTAGCAATGAAATGCTGATTGCAACCACAGATTACAGACCCAGATTGCAACAATCAAAAATGACAGTTTTGACAGATTTTGTATCAGTGAAAAAGACAGATAGGTAACAGACCTTCTTGTGCCCAACCGTTAGTCGCCAACCGTTTTTTTTCTTTTATACCTGAGACAATAACTGGCATATACATTGATCTAATTAAAATTTCGTAATATCTATTCTACTAAAAAGTTTGTAATAACATAGTATATACACAAGTTGTACTCCCATGGTCAGTATTTCTTTGATTTCATATTATTATTATTCTAAAATCGTTTTCTTTTATATCTAAATTAATCAAAATTTAAGTTTATATTGGCATTTATTTTAAAATACTAGTATTAATTTCTACTGTCTCCCTTAACCAAAATTAGCCCAAAATATATCTTCCTCCACACCGCTTCAATTTTAGTGTGTAATGGCCAATGGGTATCTACACTTTGGATACTGCAACACGTTTCATACGCTTGATATATCCTGTAAAATAAAACCAAATGTAATAAAGCGACTATGATATTTTTATGTTTTGCAAAAATATCATAGTCGCTCAGCGGATAACATTAAAAAATAAAAAATACGAGAAGCAAAATTTAAGTCGTGAGCGGGAAAACAACAAGTTCCTCTTCTCTCTGAATACGAAAAATAATAATAAGAAGAAATGACTACTTGTATCAGTACTATCAGTACTTCAGTACTAATATTATAAATGCGAAAGTAACTCTGTCTGTCTGTCTGTTACGCTTTCACGCCAAAACTACTGGACTGATTTGAATGAAATTTGGTATGGACATAGGTCGAGACCCGGTAAAAAACATAGGATAGTTTTTATCTAACTGCGCAAAAAGAGGTTAATGTATTTATGCGCGGGCGGAGCCGTGCCCGGAAAGCTAGTTTTAAAATATATGCCAATATAAACTTAAATTTCATTTATTTCTTAGGAAGACCAACAGTATAACAAATATCTTAAATATAAATATTAACAACAGATAACCAATTATAGGTCCTCACGGATAGCTATCTTATAAATGACATTCAAATAATGAACACTAGGATACAACTTAGTCTAAACATTATGCTTATAATTAAATTCAAACATCAAACAGTTAGTCGAAGAACTCTCTGCTCAACACCGCCTAGCCGATGCAATGTTTGTACAAAATATGTCAAGGCCAACTCTCTTGTCTATCTCATTAAAATTTCTGCTCACACGTAACAGGTAAGAATTATGCCTTTATTTGTTTTATTTAGATTTTAGAATAATAATAATATGAAATACTAACCATGGGTGCACAACCTGTATATATATATAAAGTATATGCCAGTTATTGTCTCAGGTATAAGAGAAAAAGAACGGTCGGAGACTAACGTTTGGGCGCATGAAGGTCTGTTACCTATCTGTCTTACAAAATCTGTCAAAACAGACAGTTTTATTGTTTTTATTGTTATTAGTAGTATTAAATTATCTTTGATTGATTGTTGCAATCAACAGTTCATTGCTACAGAACATACGTGACCGCCCTGCTGAAATATTTATCATATATGTATTATAGAAAAAGAGTTCACTAATGGAATGATACACATTAAATTAATTTATTTCAAAAGAAATCTTATCTCTAAGTGTACTAGTTGGCGGCAGTGGTACCACATAACCATGTCAAATGTTCCACTAAAGGCTTTCATCTCTTTATGCAGGCTATGCTGTCTGTCTAAGTACTTGCTCATTTCTGTGTATATTTCATTGATTGTCATAACGAAATCTATATATCACATAATATTTCTTAGTCACATTTACTTTTTTAATAATATTTTTTTTAACAAAAAATGGAACCGACTTCGACACCCAAAAGTGTGAAATAACTTGTTGAAGTCGGTACCATGATGGTTCAAAAGTAGCTGTTATCACAATATTGCGCATGGTACCGACTTCGACAAGTTATTTCACACTTTTGGGTGTTGAAGTCGGTTCCATTTTTTGTTAAAAAAAATTTTCAATCTTTTTAGTGTAACTCAAAAACGGCTTGACTGATTTTGATGAAATTTAAAATGGGACCAAACGACAAGCATCAGCTTTCAAACAAAAAAAGAATTTTTTCAAAATCGGTTCACCCAGTCAAGAGATCTGAGGTAACAAACATAAAAAAATACAGACGAATTGAGAACCTCCTCCTTTTTTGGAAGTCGGTTAAAAAAAAGTATCTTATACAGTGATACTATTCAGTAGTATCTCACTTAATTCCGTTATATTTGTTTAAGCATAATAGGCGAGAGAGGAGCGGTAACTACCGATGTGTGCAGCCCAGCTGATCGCACCGTGTTTTCTGTCAACCGTCACGTCACCGAGACCGATACCTGTTGACTGATATTGTATGTATTACTTGCACATCTTATTATCGTTCGCGTTGTAGCCAATAACAATATCCATGTGCTATAATTCTTTAAGTGTTTGCAAAACAATCAAACACAAATTAAAAACTGTTAATCGGGAGCAGGTAATGATTTATACTAAAATTAGACCTTTTGAGCATGTTAAACTATTTCTGAAACATTTTGACCCAACTTTTTTGCCCGATGATGATAACTTATATAGTTATTTTACAAAATATGGTTATATAATAATAATAATTTATTCAAAGAAATTGCACATACAATATTTCTTCAGGTTAGATATAACATAATTATATCAATTTGGCTGGAAAATTATGGACATTTTAAGCTAGAGTATCTGCTGCTCAACTAGGCTTATCACCTGTATTTCAGCATACTGCGCTCCTCCCCTTATATCGGACTGCTACTAGCCCCTACTTGTAGTGTGCCCCTAGTATTTCAAGTTTCAAGGTCGTGTAAGGCAATCTTAACATATATGTATTATTGGTACTTAAATTAACATTTTTAGAATTTCTTCAGACTTTTCATATAGCCAATTTTCAACTTTAATTTTATTTTTTTTTGTATAAGAGGGTAAATGTTTAACAATTTGTTAATTTTATTATATAAGAAAGGCCCTTGGTAAATAAAAAATCTATTTATAAAAACTGTATTAAAACGTTGGGTTTGATCACAAACTTTGTATTTTAATCACTTTTGGGGCTCAAAATGTACTTCTGAAGCGCTCGTAGCGAAGTTTGCTTAACCATTCTGAATTGATCAGCAAAGTTAAGCAACGTCCGCCGCGGTCATGAGTTGGATGGGTGACCGCTGGTGACATTACTACTGAGCGCTTCCGTGCTTCGGAGGGCACGTTAAGCCGTCGGTCCCGGTTGTTGTCTTAGGATAGCAGTCGTTACAGCATGGTGGTAGGGCACTTTGCAAATGCCCGCCTGGCTAGCTACCACCCTCAAGTTGAAAATCTGTCGCCAAGCACCTAACGGTGTGTTCCGGCAGCTGTCCTTGAGAGCCAGTAACTCTAGGTTAGTCTGAACAACATCCTGGACCACATCATCACTTACCATCAGGTGAGATAGTGGTCAAAGGCTAACCTATCAAGCATAAAAAAAAAAAAAAAAAAAAACTACTGTGTTGTTTTAAAATTACACTCATAATAAAAAGTTGGCGCACGGTAAGCACATCACATGAAGCGTAAAGCAATGAGGTAGGGTATAGATATGGCTTACCCGTAGCGACTTTCAAAACGGCTCTTTGGGCTACCTCAACCATTTGCAAAAATGTTTTTGGGAGCTCCCCCCCATGATGAAATACAGTAAGACAATAGAGACTGACAAAGACTTAAGTATATTTGTTTAACTAAATTTGGACTAGCAATATGCCGAAGTTTTTTAAAGATAAATATAATTTTTCGGATTCGTCCACTGAGAACTTCAATATGATTTCGGAAATTAAGATTTTTGTCAATTATTATGCCTAAATATTTTACACAATCACTTTTATCTAATTTATTACAATAACAATTGTCATAGTCTGTTAGTACACATAATTTATTATGGGCTAAGATAGAAAGTTCGGGAACTTGTGTTGTATCTCTGATCGAAAACAAAACATATTGAGTTTTACTAATATTCAGAGACAAAATATTGTCATGGAGCCAGGTCGTAACCACATCAAACCCTTTTTGGGCAGAATCCATTACTTATTCCCAAGTATCAGCTGCAAATACTAGTGCTGTATCATCGGCATATGATATAAGTTTGCCATTAACAGGTTGAAACAAGCACAAGTCATTTATGTATAACAGAAAGAGGGTAGGTCGTAAAATGCTGCCCTGAGGAATACCGTGCGTAATTGGTAAATCCATGCTTGTGTGAGCACCCACCTTGACACTCTGGTATCTGTTAGTCATGTAATCTTTTAGTAAAGCTAGTTGGTTTCCACGAATACCAATTCGCTCTAATTTAGAAACGAGCAAAGGGACAAAGACTGTATCAAACGCTTTTGCTATGTCAAGGAAAATAGAGAGGCATTTCTTGCCACAGTCGAGATTGGTACAAATAAAATTGGTCAGCTCATGAACGGCGTCACTGGTTGATTTTTCTCTACGAAAACCGTACTGATTTTCGGACAAAATCGTATTTCTCTCTATAGACTATATTAATCTTTTATTTATAATGCGCTCTAGAATTTTGGAAATGGAGGGGAGTATAGATATCGGTCTATAATTATTGATACAGCTTCTGTCTCCGTTTTTATAGATGGGAAGAACACAAGATCTTTTAAGATCGCGGGGAAAAACTCCACATGTGAGACATACACTAAAAATGTACGTCAATGGAGGTACAAGTACTTCTCTAAACTGTTTGAGAAATCTATTTGAGATCTGATCCCATCCAACAGAGCAATCGTTTTTAAGGTTTAGTATAAGAGACTCTACTTCTTCTTGGTCCGTTTCTAATAGTACGAGTGACTCCAATACAGGGCTAAATGAATCAGGAATTTTAAAGTCAGGCGGACTACAATTTTGCTCAATATCCCGTGCTAAAGTTTTCCCAACGTTAACAAAAAAGTTATTTATTTTATTTACCGACTGTTTAGGTGATTGGCATATACCTAGTAGTTCCTTTGGTAATTCCCTTGTCTCTTGTGTTCCTGATATGTCTTTAACTGCTTGCCAAATTTTTTTACTGTTGTTTCCTGCTTTATTCATAGACTCTGTTTCGAAAGCTATCTTGACTTTTTTGAACAGTCTGTTGCAAAAATTTCTATATCGTGTATACGTTACTTTTAGGTTATTGTCATTTGGGTACTTTTTTTGTTTTTTGTGCAGTTTGTCTCTGTTGCGAATACAACGAAGTAGACCAGCTGTCATCCAAGGCTTGATGATTATTTTACGTCTTGGTATGTTATGGATTATGGTATTACTTTTAATAGCTGTTTGAAGCATATTTATCAGATATGACATCGCAAAATTTGGGTTAGATGAATTATAAATAGGCTTGAGGTTGAGAACACTAAGATCTAGTTTGAGCTAATACTAAGCTATACAAAATATAGCAATACATAATAGTGTCGCCTTATGGTCAGTCACATCTGAATCTTTAACACAAGTCAAAGCAGGATAATTAGTTCTTAACAGTACATATTAAAATATTTTATTTAATAGTTATTCTTACTGTTATCACTATGTAGATGTTAAGGTTATTATTTTATTATTACACTGTTATATTTTGATAGTCAAATTAGCTGTTGTTATTAGTCAAACTAGCCCCGTGGGGTGCCAGGTTCAAATTGCACCGCCCCATCTCTTCCCGTGGGTGTCGTAAGAGGCAAGTAAGGGAAAAATAACTGAAGGTGGGCAGTAGCGCCTTCTGAGAAATCTACAACCATAACTGTGATCCCCAAGACTGCCAAGCGTGGGGATTATGGGAAAACCCCCCTTAATGAGTTATGTTCATTTCATTCGCTCGTGCGCTGGCGTGCGAACAAGTCGAGTGGTTTTACGTTCGTGAACTATTTACTCGCCTACCCTCTCTAGTGTTTGCATACAAATAATTTGCTTAAAATGCCAAACATATCCAAGTGCGACAATTGTGATAAAAATATAACTAAAAAGTCACCTGGACTGGAGTGTAGAACCTGCGGTAAATTGGTGCATGCCAGCCAAACATGCGCAGGTTTGACGGCAAAGCAAATCGCTGCTTTGCGTAATACTGATAACCTGGAGTGGACATGTGAGGAATGTAAACAAGACACGCCAATTAGAAAATCTTCCTTTATTATCCCGGATGAAGACGAGGTTGAAGAAGAGTCATTGACCGAAGAAAACATCGGAAGCTGTAACATCGACACCAACAAATTTCTTAAAGATATCACCTCGGAAATGAAGAAGGTACTTAGAAAAGAATTACAGCCCATTGAAACCTCTGTAGGCGTTTGTTGTCGAAAAATTGACGATCTAACAAAGACAGTCGAGTCTCATAATAAAGAGATAAAAGACCTCGGTAGAAAATGTAACCATCTCAAAAATGAACAGGTGCACCTGCAGCTAGAAATAAAGTCTCTAAAGCAGTATGTTCGCAGCGTAGATCAGCAGCGACTAGATAGCATTCTGGAGGTGTTTGGAGTACCTAAACAACAACAAGAAGACTTGAATGACATTTCTCGTAAGCTGGCTACAGCCCTAAATATGGATGTGAAGGAAATATCATTTATTAAACGAATGGAGGGTCGCAATGGGCAAGACGGAGTCATCCAGTTGGGCCTACTTCAATTGCAACAGGCAGAGCAGTGGGTACGAGCTGCAAGGAAGGAATCAATTACTGTAGAATGTCTTATCAGTGGAGTTCCGCCTAATGAAGCTAAATCTAAAGTGATGTTACGCCGAGCCCTCACGAAAGCAAACAAAGCGTTGCTATGGCAAGCGCAGCAGAAACTTCGACCTGCGTTTAAACACGTCTGGTTCCAAGATGGAAAAGTATTGGTGCGTAAGGACGACAACGGGAAACCATTGGTGGCAAGGTCGGAGGAAGATATTGAAAACATAGCCACACAAGCAGACATCATGAATCGGTAATAGATATACAACAGAATCAGGCAGCTTCGGTTTATCTCCTGACCATCTAGAGTTGTTTGACTGTACTGATATAAATGATTTTAGTAAGCAATTACCTGCTATTTTTCCTCACCAGTTTAGCCTTAATATGATACATATAAACATAAGATCTTTAAATAAAAATTTTTGTTATTTAACTCAACTAATCACCTATTCAAAGTTAAATATCGATGTCATAATACTAACTGAGGTTAATATATCTAAGCAAGTTGTTTCTATGTTTGATATAAATGGATATACACTGCACAGCCAATTGCGTAAAAAACGTAAGGGTGGAGGGGTTATTGTTTACGTAAAAAACACTCACAATTTTAACGTAATAAACCACACATTTAATCATTGTGAGTCCATAATAGGTCAGATAACCACACCGTATAATTATTCTGCGTATATCTGCGCATTGTATAGACCACCAAGTGAAAGCAAGCACCTATTCACAAAAGAAGTTAAAAATCTATTTTTAAACACCTTATTTTTAAAACACGACACTTATCTATTAGGCGACATAAATATTGATTTAAAAACTAACAACGGCATACGTGAATATTACATCAGTAGCATGTCCGAGTGTGGTCTAACTAGTGCGATTTCAGACTACACTAGAATCGAGAAACAAGGCGATTTAATAACGCAAACTTGCATAGACCACTTATTTGTACGGTCGCACTCGTTAGACGTATACTCGGCCGCGCTCGGAACTGTTCTCGCTGACCACCGAATGATAATAATGGCGAGTATTGGAAGCGGTACATCACAAATACAGGGTGGTGTAAAAAACATTCAACTATTAGACAATATTAAAACCAAATCTTTATTATCCGAATTAGACTGGTCTGAAATCGAAGATACAGAGTGTCCTTTAAAAATATACGAATGCATTAAGGAAAAATTTAAAAATTGCTACAATAAAACTACATATACAAAAAAGATAAATATAAATAGTAGGAGAAGTCAAGAGCCCTGGATAAATAATAGAATTAATAATATGTGCAAGAAAAGAGATAAACTGTTTACACAATGGAAACACGACCCTACAAATGCAATATTGAGAATGGAGTATAATAAATTTAGAAATTATACACGTAAAATCATAGAAATTTCCCGAAACAAATATTATTTAGATTTAATTAACAAACACAAACTAAACTTACGTAAACTATGGCAAATACTTAATTCTCTATCAGGTCGTAATAAAACTTCAGTCGATGAAGCCATTTTAAGAGCTTTTAACAAAAATAAGAACAATACAAAGATAATAGCAGAAAACTTCGCCCGAGAATTCAGTGAATGTGTGAAAAGAATAATGCCAAAGTGTAACAAACGCCTCTTGAACGAATCTGAATATACGTATCCTCAAAATAAATCCATTTTTGTCAAAAAAGCATCTATAGAAAATGTGGAAAAAATTATTCGTAGTTTAAATACTAATAAAGCAGCAGGTATAGACAACATAAGGTGTGTTGATATCAAGTCTATTTGTGATAAAATTTTATGGGTCATAGTTAAGTTTATAAATACTAGTATAGCTACGGGCAAATATCCACAGGATTTAAAGACCGGCATTGTAAGACCGATATATAAAAAAGGTAGTCATAAAGAATATTGCAACTATAGGCCCATTACTATACTACCAGTAATTGATAAAATTACAGAAAAATTTATTTGTGAACAGATACAAGACTTTTATATAAAAAATAATATACTCTCAAATGTACAATTTGGATTTCAACGTAATAAATCAACAACACAACTGCTATCAAAATTTACGGATGAAGTAAATCAGTGTTTCAATGAGAAAAATCATGTTATACTTCTGTTTATTGATTTTAGCAAGGCTTTCGACACTCTCAGGCATGACACCTTACTAAAAAATCTAGACAATACTGGCGTACGAGGCCCTATCATAAAATGGTGCGAAGATTATCTTAGATGTCGGAAATATCGTGTGAAGGTGGGAGAAGAGTATAGTGAAGCAGTTGACGTCACTGAAGGTACAGCACAAGGATCGGTACTAGGACCGTTGCATTATCTCGCCTATGTAAATGACATGGAACATGTAATCTATAATTGTTCAATTTACCAATATGCAGATGATACCTGCCTTCTAGCATATAGTAAAAACCTCAGCACGGCTGTAAAATATATGCAGGATGACTTCACACGCGTAGCGAAATGGTCGCATGATGCAGGCCTAGTTTTAAATGCATCCAAAACGAAAATAATTCATGTTCACTCGTGTCACATTAAAAAAAGGAATTCATTTAGAATAACTGCACACAGTCACATGTGCTTACACAATACCATGCAGTCTAATATGAATAACTGTACATGTGATGCTATAGAACAAGTAACTAGTCATACATACCTGGGCCTGATAGTAGATGACAGATTTAACTGGAGTAACCATATTGACTTAATTTGTGACAAGCTAAGAGCTATACTAGCAAAATTGTATATAATTAAACCTAAAGTACCATTCCAGATTTTACTAAATATATACTTGGCACTAGCGGAATCCATTATATCTTACGGAATCACAAGCTATGGCCGAACATTTAAAACATTTATTGATAAAATATTGAATTTACAAGTCAGATTACTCAAATTAATAGTTCCCGGTAAAATTAAGAAACAATATAAAGAAAACCCTATTGATATATTTCAGTTCTGCAATATACTACCTGTACAAGATAAAGTGAATATGTCATTATTGATTGAACAATTTCATGACACGGAAATAAAAATACCTGTATCGCATAAAATCGTTACTAGAAATATTACACATAAAATGCTAAAAATACCAAAAGTAAATAATTACTATGGAAGAAGAACTGTAGCGTTCTTAATTCCCACACTTTTAAATAGTTTGCCCCAAGAGATAAAACATGTCATAAACAACATGAATTACAAACGGATTTATAAAAAACATTTCTATGATAAACTAAAACCCAATTAGATATATATACAAAACGCACAAATAATATGTATGTATATTTTATTTGTTAATATATATATATATGTGTGTGTGTGTGTGAGGGTGGGTGTATGTATGTGTATGCAATAAATGGATAGTTCTATTATACATAAAATATTATTTTCATATAATTAAATCAGTAAAATAACACTCTGTATAAATTTTAAATCGTTGAGTAGGCGCTGCAGTTCTCTGCCTGCATGTGCGCAATCCCCTCTCCCCAGCCGTGAGGTACTTCAGAACCGGTTACAGTTCGAGATCCAACACCGCCGCGCGCCGCCCCCCGCCGCGCCACGCTGCCGCGGCTGTCGCGCGCTTAGCCGAGAAACAGCGTTTACAGTTATAACTATTATAATTCTGTTCTGTGCAGATATTAAAATAGGTGCTTGCTTCATTTCTTTTTAGTAGATTAATAGTTCACGGAGGAATATGTGTTATGTAAATCTCTTATAAATTAATGTTAAGCGCACGTTGCGAATAAGAGTATCGAGACAAACCTAGTGGTTTTTCGATATAATGTTAATAGATTTAAGAATACATTGTGAAAGTGAAATAAATAAAAAAAAAAAAAAAAATGTGTGTTTCAGCTATCACTTCCTACTTTTTCACTACTTCGCAATTTGTCGTAGTTTCAACCTAATCTATTTTTTTTTTTGGTGGGGTGTTCTTATTTAGCTATATTATATATTTTTACGTTAGATTTCTTTTGTATCGTTTTCCTGTAAAATGTAAAACTGTTGTCGATATGCCAAAGTGTCGCAGGCCAAATCGTCAAACGTTAACTGTCGAACGATATGGCTAGATCACTCATCTCCAGAATGCCGGCATTTCAAGAAATGAATAGCCATATCGTGATCTGGCCAATTCAGCGATCAGCCGTTGACATATACATGGATGTCGTATGTGGTCACAATATGGATTTTGTTCATCTCAGAATGATTCTTAGTACGTCAACGCTGCTCACACCGTAAAACGGAACACACCCTTTCAGCGCCATTTTGTTTCTCTGGTCAGTGTTCCGTTTCCGTCAATTTGACAGATTCTTTTAGGTAAAAACCTGCAAAAATGAAGGCTAAAGGAGAGGTGAGTTTTAAGATTTTAACGTGAAAACAGTGATACGTAAGCGTGAATATATATTTTATATGCGTCCTATCACTAAGCTGTAGGTTTGAGAGCCTCTTTGTTGCACAAGTTAGACTATAAACTAAAAATGCGTGCACCTTACACGTTGTCGCATCAAACGTTGCCCAAATTTTGTAATTATGCACAATAATATAAGGTTCGGTTAATATTTTTGAGTGTGAACTCGAATGTTAAATTACCCATAGTTCTATCTTCTACCGCCGTGAAATATATAATAATTGTGGTGTCGTAAATAAAGCTTTGAGGTTATGTCATGTTGTGTTTAGTAGCAGTAGAATTCTCTTTGCGAGTTCGTCTAGGAAGGTACTGCCACTAGGTATTCCTATTTCTTCCGCCATGCGGCAATGTTTACATTACTGTTAGTACTGACTTCGGTTTGAAGAATGGGTGCTTGTCTGTGAAATATCAGGCATATGAGACTTTAATTCAACTTTATGTATTTGGGTGATGGGTGTAGTGCAGTTCGCCACATGTGATGAACGACATCTGCTATAAGCCAAGGTTACCGCTCATCACCAGGTAGGCCTCCTGATTGTTACATCAAGATGCAAGATCAAGAGAAAGAAAGACAATACCAATATTTTATCCACTGCGTTGTAGGCAACTAACCATACCCACCCATTATTCTGTGTATAATATTGGTTTGTATATGTTTATGGAGAGAGTAAATTAAACTAATGATATATAGAAACTCCCAGAATGCCGCTGTGGTTAAACTTATATCAGTGGTAGAATTTTATATTCATTCAAAATTATTTGATAATCTAGATTAGAAATATTTTTTACTGAATTATGTCTATATCGGCCCATCAGATGCTCTGTGCTGGAACACTGGCATTTCTTTCAGAGTAGAGAAAGTAAGTGCCTTATCCACCACATTCACCCAATGTGGCTTGGTGGATAGGCTAGTGGTCAGCCCTAGTGTCTGAAGTTTTCAGAGTGCCAGAAGGTCTTTGGCATAGCCTATTGATTACCATTCTAAAGCTGCAACCAGGACTCTTACAGCTTATGCCCTCCAAGTCATGGCTGAGCTTAGCTGTAAGTGATTCTAGTGGTCACCTATGGGACTCCTGGGTGATCCCCAGTGGTTGTTGCTTAACCTAGATGGTAGGTTAAGTATGACTTGAGCTTTGATTCATATTAAATTATCTTCACCAATATATTTGCTTTCAGTTGAAGGAATATGAAGTCATTGGACGCAAGCTCCCCTCGGAGAGTGAGCCGAAAACTCCCCTTTACAAGATGAGAATCTTCTCACCGGACAAGATTGTTGCCAAATCTCGTTTCTGGTACTTTTTGAGACAGCTGAAAAAGTTCAAAAAGACTACTGGTGAAATTGTTTCTATCAGGGTGAGTAATAACTTATAAGTTATCATACCTTATTGTTAAAGAGAAATCTTCAGTTATTTTTGTTGGTGCAATCACGCACATTGCTGGTCAGGAATAGTCGCAAATAATGTGATGGAATTCATTCAATCAATGAGTTGGTTTGTTAACAAGGATGGGACCATAATTATTATATATATATATATACATTTATTATATATGTACGGTCATGATTCATATTTGATTACATTGTTGAGTTTTCACCTTATTATGTAATGTGCTCTGGTATCTATTGAATACAGTCCACTTTATGGATCATAATAAGTCTTGTAAAAACCTGTTGCCTAATATGTAATAAAACTGGTAAACCAACTAAATCTGATTGAAATGGCATGGTATTGCAGTTGAGTATTCATATTTGTTACTAACAAAAGTTGTTTTTAATTATTCCATAATGCATTTAATATTTCATATCCATAGCAATATGTGTGTAGTTATGCAGTCAGATGGTGTGACATCATGAAACCTCTGACTATCAATTTCAAATATATATATATATATATATTTATTTAAATTAATCAAATGCTATCTTATCAGGATTTTTTTGTCAAATGTTTGTCCAATTTGAACTGAAGAAACACACAGAACATGTGTAAAACTGCATTATTATCTGTTATAGAGTTATGTTAAACGTTTCATGTCTTTCTCATTGGAAGATAAACACAAGAATGCAAGTAATTTAAAAGAGTTAAAATAGACAATTCATAACCCAATATATTGTTGCAGGAAATACCAGAAAAGAGTCCTATCAAGATCAAGAACTTTGGTATCTGGCTGCGTTATGAGTCCCGGTCTGGTGTTCACAATATGTACAGGGAGTACCGTGACCTGAGTGTTGGAGGAGCCGTCACCCAGTGCTACCGTGACATGGGAGCCAGACATAGAGCCCGTGCTCACTCTATCCAGGTAATTATTTTTATTATAGAGTGGCATAGAACTTGTTGCATTGTATCAGTGAACTGTCTTAGGTACAATATGTCTTCTATGAACACACCAGTTTGACAACAAGTTCTACAATATATATCTCTTCAATATATGCCAAATTATACATGACAACACGAGGATATAAATGCAAAAAGTTTTGGCATTGGTTTTATTGTTGCCAACAGTTCATGAAAATGCTTTCGTTGGAAGTATAGGTGCTTTTGTTAATTAAGGCATCAAGATAATAAAAAGCCCTGTTGTGTGCCCAATGTACCTACCCACATCAACATGAGTGGTAGAAATCTGCATTAGTCACATTTTGCACATTACTTCCATATATCAACATCCAAAAGGAGAATCTTATATTCTTAAGCTTTCAAGAAGTAATGTAATTTACAGGCAGAACAGCATGCTTCCTAAAATGTTGGGCTGGGGTAATAATTTAACACCCTCTTCATATTAACACAAAAATGTTACTACTTGATCAAGGACTTCTTAGATGATAAAAAACTTAAATAAGTAGTTTGCCTATTAATTTATTGACATTAATCTCACATGACATTCTTCTTGATATTAAATCATAATTAGGTAAAGCCTGAATAATATTATTTTTATTAAATTCTTATTTTTTTTCTATTTAGTATTTTTTTTGATAAAATACAAAATATTTGCATGTAGAGGTTTGTTGGAACTGTATTATAATGTTATGACAACTCTGCAATCAACTTTAGCAAATAAATTTTCATTAATTCGTGCTACTTCGTCATCGTATATCAGGTGGGAAACTTTGTTGAGGCGCCATCCTTTGAAGATACATTCCAAGTTTCAACAAAATCTGTTCAGTATTTTTTATTAATATGGGCTATACATATGAGTGTCGTCCTGTACTACCAGTCTTCTTTACAGAGTATAATTTGACATACAGTAGATGGCTACTGCATGTCAAAGTTGCCATGGTGAAACAATTCTACACAATGTATAGAAGTTGAACAATGCTTTAGCTATATTATATCCAAATGTTATAGATACAGCAACAGATAAATAATGTTAATCCTTAACCTATTCCAGCACACAACCAACTATTATACATAAGAGATGTCCATGTAAAAACTCATTTGTAAAATTGTAGTTAAATTTTATTGTTAAACTGTTTTAGATATATAGCATATCTATATATTTATATGTATCTTGAGATGCACTCGAACCAATATGACACACACAATGGAACATGATCAGTTTTGAACTCTTCTAGAGTTCTTGCATCACATCAACACTTACCATAAAGTGAGATTGTGGTCAGTAATAAAAAATACACCTTCCAAGCTATACTATAAATAAGGAGTAGTTTTTTTTATTTGGAGGTACTACAATACATAACATTTACCACCACATTTTCTTCTTTCACAGATCATCAAAGTGGAAGTAATCAAAGCCTCTGCATGCCGCCGGCCACAAGTGAAGCAGTTCCACAACAGCAAGATCAGCTTCCCACTGCCCAAACGCGTGCACCACTACAAGAAACTCAACACCTTCGCTTATAAGAGGCCAAGCACATATTTCCTGTAATTTTATTGTATGCAACTATAATAAAAACCATGTGATGTGGACTCAATCTGCTGTTTTGTTTAAGACTAGGGAATGTCTACAGGTTGTCTTGCATAATGTCCACACTTTTCTATCAACTCTGCAGAATTACAGGGTGGAAGCCATTCCCTAACATACCTATTTTAAAAGAAAGTTCCTACATGATTTTTTTTTTTATTCGTAGCTAGTCATTCATTAGAATAGCTTTGCAGAGTGATCCAGATCTTAAAAAAAGACCAGGTCTTTTTTTTATTCTGTGCTATAACCTAAGTAGGTATAAGTGGGGGAGGCTTTTGTTCAGCACTGGATGTCTTTCGGCTGACATGATGTATACTTAGCAAAAGCTATATGGGGTGGCAATAGGTATTGCCATTAAATAATATGAGTCAACAAAAACTATTAGGTACTTATACCTACTCCAAAAGCTGATGAAATTCCCTTGTGATTGGATATGACACAGCAAATCAGCGATGTGTACGTCTCCAGCTTACATACTCAATTGAAATTTCTTTATTCTAAATATATTTAGAGCAGATTTAGTGCAATTATGAATACCAACTCAAAATTTAGGTGCCAAATAAACTTCGATGCTACATGTGATAATTAGTGTTAGCTGGCGTTATGGTCTCCAGCTGACACAAGCTGTATATAAGAAACGGCTGAAGATGTGATTATATACTATAGCCAGGGATTTAGAGCTTAATTTGTGCTAGTGGCATAAAAAAACTTAAACACCCTACTTGAAAGCTGTAGTAGTAATAACCCGATTACAACGTGTAAGCTGGAGACCACGTGTCTACAGCTGCTCATCTGTATCTTCTGAACGAATGGGCCTACGACTTTGTTTGTGTAATATTTTTTCATTATTTTCCACCCCATGACCTTAAGTTTATTGGATGAATAAGTTGTTCTGGCAAAAAAGGTACTTCTTGTTAAAGGGGTAGTAACATTTTTGTAAATTTTTCGATGTAGGATGGCAGATATACGATGTTTTTTAAAGTTTTTAAACCATATCTCAATCATCTAAAAAAAAAACTGAATGGAATTATCAAACCAGCTCACAAGATTTAACAAGAATCGGTTGCGAAATGCGAACTGGAGAGGAGAATAACCGGGAACCGGGCATACAAAAGCATTTTGTAAAAGTTGAAGCAGTGACCCTTCGCGCGCACATCGTACTCGCTCGATCAACTAAAACTATGGAATAAAATTAATGAATAACCCAATACGTGCATAAATAGGAGTACGGCAGAGATCAATTTTAAGACCTTTTCTGTTTCTAGCGCATATTAATTAAATGCCTTAATGGTCAAAGATTTCAGCGATATTGTTTTATTCGCAGATGATACCTCTGTGATTTTATAGAAAAAATAGTGAATTAATTCATGTAAATAATGTTTTACCTATGATTTATAAATGGTTCGCCGCTAATAATCTTCTCTTAAATTAAAAAAATCGGCCAAGTGCGACTCGGAATCGCGCATGAAGGGTTCCGTACCATTAGCTATACAACATTAAACTTAATATTTTAACCGTTTTTTGTATTAACGTGCGCGAGTCTGACTCGCACTTGGCCTACTTTTTGTATTTGTTGTTAAAGCGGCAACAGAAATACAACATCTGTGAAAATTACAACTGTCTAGCTATCACCGTTCTTGAGATACAGCCTGGTGACAGACGGACGGACGGACAGCGAAGTCTCAGTAATAGGGTCCCGTTTTTACCCTTTGGGTATGGAACCCTAAAAAGACCAAATGTTTGTTTTCTTTCTAAAATGTTGAACCAAACATTAAGCTTGGCCCAGATAAACTCTATTGATAATGCGACAGTCTTCCTGGGAATCAAAATGGATTCAACTTAACAGTGGGATCGACATAATAAATGTGTAAACATAATTTATCCGGAAGACTTAGCTCTGCTGCATATGCAGTTCGTAAGATAAGACAGTTAACTGACGTAGCTACTACTAGGCTAGTTTATCTCGCGTACTTCCACAGTATTAGGTCGTATGGTGTACTGCTGTGGGGAGCTGCTGCTGAGAAGGAGACAATCTTTATCTTACTAAAATGTGCAATCTTAGCTAAACGTGTTCTAACTCTCTTCTCTTCTAATCAGTACTCTTCCGTGGCGTGGCGTGTTGACCATGCAAATAAAGCATAAAAAGGGCCTAACAGGTAAAGGCAGTTAAATATTATAAACATTTATTCAGAAATGTGGCTACAATGCCCAGACTTCATATAATCCTTTCAAACTTATAAAAGTTCATGGGAATAAATATCTATAAATATACTTAGTTTTTAAATAGCAACATCAAAGCAGTACCTACTAATTTAAAATAAAAAATATGGGTATCATATCTTTACCATATTTAAAAAAAATAGTAGTAAGTTTACCTACTATTATATTTATTTTACAATAATTATGAACAATGGGAATCAATCTGAATACAAGTATACATTCCGATAATTCGATTTGATAAAATTCAATGTACCTTATGAAATATAAAATGGTATGGTAATTTAGACTACATCTGGTTCCCTTACTGTCTAACTCCGAAAAGGTGAATGGTGTCGCCAATTGTACAGGTGGTTTTGAAATGATTTTTTTAAAGTATGTTACCCAATATCTTCAAGTCTGTATTTGACTTTTAAGGTTAGGTTTACTTATACAGACATCACTATCTGATTTATAATTCGATGTCTAGCTATCACCGTTCTTGAGATACAGCCTGGTGACAGACGGACGGACGGACAGCGAAGTCTCAGTAATAGGGTCCCGTTTTTACCCTTTGGGTATGGAACCCTAAAAAGACCAAATGTTTGTTTTCTTTCTAAAATGTTGAACCAAACATTAAGCTTGGCCCAGATAAACTCTATTGATAATGCGACAGTCTTCCTGGGAATCAAAATGGATTCAACTTAACAGTGGGATCGACATAATAAATGTGTAAACATAATTTATCCGGAAGACTTAGCTCTGCTGCATATGCAGTTCGTAAGATAAGACAGTTAACTGACGTAGCTACTACTAGGCTAGTTTATCTCGCGTACTTCCACAGTATTAGGTCGTATGGTGTACTGCTGTGGGGAGCTGCTGCTGAGAAGGAGACAATCTTTATCTTACTAAAATGTGCAATCTTAGCTAAACGTGTTCTAACTCTCTTCTCTTCTAATCAGTACTCTTCCGTGGCGTGGCGTGTTGACCATGCAAATAAAGCATAAAAAGGGCCTAACAGGTAAAGGCAGTTAAATATTATAAACATTTATTCAGAAATGTGGCTACAATGCCCAGACTTCATATAATCCTTTCAAACTTATAAAAGTTCATGGGAATAATATCTATAAATATACTTAGTTTTTAAATAGCAACATCAAAGCAGTACCTACTAATTTAAAATAAAAAATATGGGTATCATATCTTTACCATATTTAAAAAAAATAGTAGTAAGTTTACCTACTATTATATTTATTTTACAATAATTATGAACAATGGGAATCAATCTGAATACAAGTATACATTCCGATAATTCGATTTGATAAAATTCAATGTACCTTATGAAATATAAAATGGTATGGTAATTTAGACTACATCTGGTTCCCTTACTGTCTAACTCCAAAAAGGTGAATGGTGTCGCCAATTGTACAGGTGGTTTTGAAATGATTTTTTTAAAGTATGTTACCCAATATCTTCAAGTCTGTATTTGACTTTTAAGGTTAGGTTTACTTATACAGACATCACTATCTGATTTATAATTCGATGCCAACTAAAGAATAGGTAGGTAGGTATTTACTCAGACGACAGAAAATCACGTTTTTTTTACATATGATTAAATACTTACTTACATAGTTTTAGAAAATAATATTTATGTTTAAACTACTTCTTATAACCTCAAAAGTTTAAAATCTCAACAGTTTATTTAATAATAAACAAATATAAAATATTTCATCATCAATATTTGGGTTGGATAACGAAAGGGCTTTATTTTATAGGTACCTACACAAAGTGGCGAATTAGCTATAGCCCAAGATAATCAGTGTAGGTATACTAACTTACTATCCTTAAAATGTCAAGCCTTTTGTATTCAGATCTTTAAATTGCAAGATAATAAAGCAACCATGATACGTATTGTAGTTAGACAATAAGGTTCACAATATACTTTAATAGAACAAAATGCGCCAATAAAGACATTAAAATGGCGAATCATGCGTACTCATTTTAAAACTGTATTGAGTTCGAAGTATTCGCAACTTTTGATATGTACTTACTACTATATACTATAACTATCTATTTCTTATTACATAGAACTCGAGGGGAATCTTTTGTCTACTGTATCATCTGTTGGTAGGTAAGTGATGTGGCCGAAAAACCACCTTCGCAGGGTAAGTTTATGTAAAACTAGCTTTCCGGGCGCGGACCCGCGTGTATGTCGGTTATCGCGCAAAAACATTAACCTCTTTTTGCGCAGTTGGATAAAAACTATTCTATGTTTTTTCCCGGGACTCAAACTATTTCCATACCAAATTTCATTCAAGTCGGTCCAGTACTTTTGGCGTGAAAGCGTAACAGACAGACAGAGTTACTTTCGCATTTATAATATTAGTACTGAGAACTAAATCATAATGAAAGCTGCCGGCATAAACAATAAGACAGCTTATCAATCAGATTATGTGGTTGAAAGATGAGCAGTGTAAAAGGAAGATATCCATATAATTGCTGCGCTTAGCTAGGATAGAAAAATGAAGCGATTCCATTGACCTCTTAGCAAACACTATTTATATTCTTTGACGATATCGTCCATTTCTATCGTTTTAATTACCACGATGCGGATGGGTTAATGGCTTTTTCCTATTATACCGCTCATTTTCCACGCGCATATTTTTTGTATCTACGCAACCATTAGAACTTTAATTTGCTGTAATTAAAATTGATGCGGTTTACGAATAAAAATGCGAAAATAAAAATACTTACACCGAAACAAAGACAACTACATTTTTCTCTCACAATAGCTTTTTAACCAACACTTACAAAAATAGTTTCAAATAGCTTTTTTAAACATAGGTACACATGTCTATTTTAGAACGCAACTGTCGTTTGGGACATAACCTACATGTCACTTTTTTTATAAAATATAAATTTAATAAACTCAATCTAATCTCCGAAAGTACATAAATCCCACCAATGCCTATAATAATTATACCGAATATCTACAAGCAAATAAATCAGTCATATCATAACCCTTTAGGTTATGACTAGTGCCCACATCCATTCCCCTAAGGGCCCGAACACATCTCCGCGGCGTGGCGCCACCGTTGGCACGGTTTTACGGTGCCGCCGTGCCCAAAGGCAGATGTCAAATTATATAAATACCAAGAAAAGTTATTTTGTATCATAAAACATCGATCATTACACTTATTACTCTGTCCATGATGTTTATAGATTTTTGACAGCTCATACAAAGCTGACAACATAACTTTGTACAGCGTCTAGCAAATTGACGTAGCCTGTGAAATACTACTAGGTAATGCTTTATTACTAAAATATTTTTTTTTTACTTCCAAATAATAGAGAACATTGCATTTGCCCGAACCAACGACCTAAATATAAAATGTATTAAAATTTGCATGCTACGAATAAATACGTAAAGTACTCATACAGTTATTGCTTTAATTTCGGACTTATCATGTTCACAATTAACACAAAAAAATCTTCCCAATTCAATTGGATTGGTTTATTGATTTAGCGCTTAGAGATGATCGCATCCGATTGGTCGCATCGAGGTAATGTTTTCACACGGTACACTTTTTAAACCACGCCCGCCGTGGTAAGGTTTGCGTTCTGCTGTTTTAGAGCTTCACTTCCATTTCTTTACATATTTATTCGTAGGTTGCATAGCATATAATTTGTTTGACGCTTTACAATATTATAGTAAACTTTGTAGGAACTGTCAAAAAGCGGGGAACACAACGGACAGAGTATGGAATTAGAAATCATCTAGTACGTACATACGAGTAGAACACAAGAGGCCGCAACACATGATACGAGTAGGTACATTAATTTATATAAAACTATTCTACTTCCTAGGATGATCTACTAACAAATGATACATTATATGAGTTATCGTAATAAGTCAGAACACTTTGACATGAACAACAAAATACATTAAAATAGAACAAGTTTTACAATGAAAAATCTTATTTGTTTGGGGGCAAGCTTTAATTTTCAACCAAACTAATCGAAATTTCTCAATCGTCACTTTTGCTCCTACGCAGACCTTAGTGATTGAATATCAGCTCTTGAGAGAGTGTAAAGAATTTCGAAGTTTTAAAAAACAAGACGCATAACATTAGAGTTGTTAAACTGGCTTCGTCCGCCTGTTTATTTGTTCATTTATTTTTCACTTAATTATGCCTGAGAGATGGGGCGTTACATTCAGATACAACCAAAACTCAAACTCAGCAAATGAACCCATTAGAATGGAATAGAAAAAAAAATCTGTTTGTTCCATCGGACCGTGAGGTTGCCATTAGCGAGTGATTGAAGCAGAGAGATTCTTTAGAAAATAATTAGAAACCCTTTGGGTATAGTTAATAATAAAAAATACACAATCAGACTAAGCATGTCAAACACGCACATACGGGTTCCGTAGCTATTATACATTTCTACGTTACCATTATACATTGCAACGTTACCATTATACATTTCTACGTTACCATTATACATTTCAACGTTACCATAGGGGTTCTATTCCGAGGCACTTGCAGCCTGCAGATAGCAGCGTCACTCGGAATAGAACCTTTAAACCGCGCCAATAAAGAAAGGGTTAGAAAAAAGTGAATGCCATTCTAAAGTTGAATCTTTCCCATGCGTTGTAGTACTTGTACGTAATAATTAGCGTCGCCATTTTGTGCTCCTTCCTTTACTGTCATGGCGGCACATTGATATAAAAATATTGACTTACACGTATACTTATTTTATCATTGACAACCTTCGACCACTATCTCTCCTGTTGGTGAGTGATGATGTGGTCGAGGTAAGCAAGAACTATGAATGGGGACTGGCTCTCAAGGACAGCAGCCGTAAAACACCGTTAGGTGCTAAAATATAAAAAAAATATCTAGTTATTTTTTATAATATACCACTTAATCTTCCCAATACTATTCCACGTGACGTCATAAACGCTACGTAGCCCAACCAATACCAAATTAATATCTAAAATATGAATGTAACGTTTTCTTAAAATATTTGTTACCGTTATTATTTAACAAAAAGTAGGGTCTTAGTGTTCCAAAAACTGGCCGCAAAATCGATTTTTGCTACGAAATTGAGGAAAAGTGAGTCCCAAACAAGACTGTTACTTTCAAATCGCGGAACTCTATTTTAACTATAAATTAGAAAAAAACTGCTCGTTTAATATTGGCTTCAGTGTGTTCTACCTGATATTTTTCTTACTGGTAGAGATTAATCGTTGTATGTTTCACACAAAAGCAAACTCTTTGAAGTCTCATGCCTTTAAATCCCTTGCTGTGCTCATTAGTCTATATAAGAATAATATACACTACTTCGTTAGCTCCGGATTAAAAGTTGCCACTTGACCAAAATACAATACGGCAAATCTTTTGGACAAATAACTCGCGCTTTAACACCGCTTCATGGAATGAGAGGCATATTTTTTTCTAGCCAATTAAATTGTGTAAGTAACCGAATTAGTCAATGAAGAATTAAATGCATAACAAAGAAATTATCCTAAACATGTTCCTAATCAAACTACGGGACCATACAACCCTGTATTTAAGGTAAGAAACTAATGGACTAGAGTCCCACACTTAGATAATTTTAAAAATTTATATATGTCTTTTTTCAAACAAGTCTTACAAATTTAGTGCGAATGAATTACCATAAGGTGAACAGTAACGGCTATGGCATGGATTTTTTTTTGTTGCTATGTCTTTCTCTCTAGGTCGAACTATACTTGATTATGTAATACGCGAGATTCGAAGAATATTGTATGCGTCATTATTCAATGCGTCAATACATTTTGAGTACTTATTGAATACCGTTGAATTTAATTTTTTAAATTGAAATTTAACCTTTTTATAATTGAAATTTAACTTATATTATAATTGTTTTTTTTTTATTGAAATTTAACCTTTTTATAAACGTAACTCTACACATTTTATATAGTTTTTAAGGTAACATTTATGGAATCATTTGTATTGAAGTTGAAAAGTTAAAATAACTTTTGAAGACAATACGACCATTGTTATTTAAAGTCAGTGTATTACATGATGATGTAGAATGGTAACCAACAGTCTACAAGCGCAAAAAACTGTTGAAATTTTGAATTTCCCGCTACAGACGTAACTATTCAAGATATATCTTTCATTCGATCTTTAATACCGTGTATATCAGACCAACAACGTTCCAATTAAAAATTACACATACATAGTAAAACAATAAATAAACATATTTCCACAAACACCTTTCTATATGCTTAATAATAATAGTAACGAAAATTATAATATTTTTTCAACACTTTTTCAAACTTTCACGAACTTTCACATCATAAGGCGGTTCAATCGTCCCACGATCATGGCGCTGGCAACAGCTTCGAAATACATATAGGGAGCTCATAAAAAAACAAAAATCATATCCATAAGTAAGAGAAAATACAAATATTTTTTTTATCTTGTGGCCTTTCAAAAGAGTCACTAGTTTACATGCATGAAAGTACTTTGAGAGCTAGTTTGGCCGCTGCTCGCTTCGCTTGCGACTTGTTCCGTCCAACGCCGTATACTGTCGATTGTCTATCGTTTTTGGTGAACGACACCGGCACCATCACTTTGGGAATGTCCGGATCCACGACACGCGCTTCACTGTGGAATAACAAGTAAGTTTGAGAGTCATCTCGATTGTATTGATACAAAATGAAATATAAAGGCCTGGTTTTCAATCATTAGGTATTATAAAAGAAAAGGGCAATATTCCTAATTCAAAAAGCTTATTTTATTGAATAATAAGCACTTCTTATTTACTATATTGGTGTTTAAATTTAGAATACCAATATATTCCACCTCCATCTCGATTGTACTATACAACGAAGGAGGTTGTAAAAAAAATAACTATACAAACTCATTGTGCAAAGATTACTCAACTTACAAACTACAAAGAAAAAGTATTGGAAGTACTCCTGCAGTATATACTGCTGCCGGAATCTGTTCGGACTGATAAGGCAGCAGTTCTTGAGAGCCAGTAATTCTAGGCCGAGTTCGTTTATCATCCTCAACCACATCATCGCTTACCAACAGGTAGTGGTCAAAGGCTACTCTATCAGCTGTAAAAAAAGTTCCTCTCGATCTTGACACGATCTCCAATATTTACCCCGAGAAAATTGGAAACCTAAATTGGTCCCACCATCTTGAATCCTTCTTTCCTCCCCTGACTGGTGCCAGGTTAGAATTGCACCACTGTTAGGGGCTTGGAGAGGTAAGCATTCTCAAAATGGCTGTCCTGCTCTAACTGGGGATCGAACCATGGACTTGCGAGGCACACGGCAGTCCACAGCCATCACCACATGATATTACATTTGAAAACTCACCCGAACACTGGACAGGCGTGTATCATCTCATATAGTACTTTGACCGGCTGCCGCGGGATGCGAGCGCTGAACGAGTCGATTTCGGCGCACATGATGGGGTACACCACTGCCCACACTGCCTCGAGGGAGCCGTTGCTGTCCAGGTATATCGCGCCTACTAGAGACTCGAAGATGTCGCTCAAAGTCTGTTCAAACAAAATTTGTAGTCCATTTTGGTGAAAATAGTAGTTTTATGAAGTAATACGAGATAACTCACGTGAATGAGTCAGATAGCTCCGACTTTAGTTTCGTTAGAGTAATAATAATAATAACTTTATTTACACTAATAAAATATGCACTTACAATGAATCTTAATTCGTAAATATATATATAAAGAGATAACATTATATAAGACCAACTCGTCAATATTGTCTAGGTATGCAATTGTAATATCTTAGTATTTATTGCAAAATACTAAGATCTTACAATAGGTATTATCTACAAAGTGTATAGGAATAAGTACCTACATAACCATACATTTTTATTTTCTTATTAACCAAAAATAAATGTAAACTTAGATATCATAGTAACAAAATACATTGTTGCAACTTTGTAGATGCCACCATAAGGGTATTAAGTAGTTACGAGTATGTATCGTTTCGTTTCTTTATATTGTGCTTTTTAAAATGAATTTGAATGAAAGATTCACATCTACCCTCCGCACTAGTTTGCACTGTACGACGGCAGGGCAGAGCATTCCTCGTCCACACACAAACATGTTATTGTTCACACACAGTATATGCACGGTTTACAGATTAAACACTATTGCAATTATTGACATATTATGAGTATGGTAGTTATTAGTAATACCAATAACAACTGGTATATATTTATATAGTATACGGTAATGAGACATTTTTAACTACTTTATTATACAATATTAGCTTATACATTTAAAAATATATATTTATTTACTTACATTAGTTTTTTTTTTCTTTTTAATATGTTAAGTATTGTTATGTGTATTATTACTTAAAGTTAATATGTTATGTACTTTTATATATGGATAGTATTTTGTGTTGTGTAATGTATACATGTATTACTATGTATAGGTTGTGTTTCTGAATTTTAAGTATGATGAAGTGTTGGTTGTATTGGTTTATGTTATGTTAGAACTGAGAATGGGCGCAAATTAATTTGTAAGCAAGTAGATAAGTACTCACTAAAATTTTAAATTGTTATATAGAAAGCATATTGTGTATGAAATCCCTTTGTACGCTTATAAATTTATAAATGTGTTATTATTTTATATGTGTCAGTCAGATATATTGATTTTATTATTACGATATTACTCTCAAAAGTGCTTCAGTGTTATCATAACTTAGAGATTTTAGATAGGTGTCAAGCTTTTTTTTGCAGTTGTATATATTTGCGTCAGATATTTTCACGTGATAATTAATTTTGTTATATACATGGGGACCCAACCAATGCGAGAATTTTTTTATGAATTGTGTATTGCATTTTATAGTTTCATATACTTTATCACTTCTACGTTTATACTGGTGGGCTATTATCATAGGATATTTATGTTGATTAATAATCAGTGCTTTTATAAATAGTTGACGAACGCTAAGGACATCTGTGTCGATGTATAATTGTTGAGTGGGATATTGGTATGGCTTATAAAACATTACTTTCAATACAGCCCGCTGGGCTCTCTCTAGTTGTAAAAATAACGTTTTGTTCGCTCCTCCCCAAGCGAGAATACCATAGGACAAGACAGATTGACACAAACCAAAATATACATTCTTTAAGGTAGAGATATCACCTATATGCCTTAAGTTTTTAAATACATAAATTAGCTTTCGGGTTCTTCCCGCAAATAACCGTATTTGAGACTCCCATCTTAGGTATTTATCTATTATTACGCCTAAATACTTAGTTTCGTCTGTAGAAGTCAAAACATAGCAATTACATTTATCAGGATTATTGCAGGAATGAGCCCATAACTCAAATTTACAACCTGGTTGTAAGTTTTCTTTGATACTAAATGTCAAGTATTTTGTCTTATCTAAGTTCAGTGTTAATAAATTAAAATCTAACCACTTTATAATTTGTGCAAACCCCTTTTCGGCAAAATATTTGGCTTCATCCCAAGTGTCACCATTAAATAAAACTACTGTATCATCTGCAAATGTTATAATTTCGGCATTTTCAAGCTTTTTCCGGCACAGTCCATCTATATATATTAGAAATAACGTTGGCCCAAGAACGCTTCCTTGCGGGACTCCATAAGGTACATCTTCTTCATTACTAAGTGAAGTTTCTATCCTTGTAACCTGCTTTCTATTTTGTAAATAACTCCGGAATAGCTCATGTGGAGTTCCCCTTACTCCTTTCTGCTCCATCTTTTTTAAAAGCAGTGGAATAGAAACAGTGTCGAATGCCTTCGTCAAATCAAGAAATACACCTACACACTTTTTGGAATTATCTAATTGCTTAATAACGTGAGTAACTAATTTATTAATAGCTTCTGAGGTAGACTTTTTAGCTCTAAATCCAAATTGATTTGAGGAAATTAGTTCATATTTTTCTAAAAAGTTCAGTAATCTATTGTTTAATACCTTTTCGAAAATTTTTGAAAGTGTAGGTAGTATCGATATTGGTCGGTAGTTATTGACACTGTCTCTATTCCCCGCTTTATGGATTGGAATCACAATAGATTTCTTAAGTTCGGTTGGGAAAACACCAGTATTCATAGATTCATTGCAAAGATATGATATTGGTGCAGATAGGATATTAATGCCTTGCTTAAAGACATTTGATGAGATACCATCCCATCCAGAAGATGTTGTATTACGTAGTGATATAATATGTTTTTTAATCTCGGTTTCATCTGTTGGTATCAATACTATAGAATTTTGTGGAATAGGCTTAACATCATCGAGCGTAGTCAGATCTTGTTCAGTAGTTTTTAAACGTTCCAATATTTGGGCAGCTAAGTTTTGGCCTACAGTAGCAAAATGATTATTAACCTGTAGGATTGCACTTTGAGAGTCAGTTGATGTAGTAAGAAGTTCAGTTGGTGATTTAGAGGTCTGATCCATATTACAAATATTTTTAATTATCTTCCAAGTCTTTTTTATATCCCCTTTGCTATCATTTATTATTTTTCTCTCGTATTGTTGCTTTAATTTTTTCAATATTTTATTACAGTAGTTTCTGTATCTTAAGTATGTTATTTTCAATAATTCGTCACAAGGTTTTTTCTTAGATCTTAAATGCAATATATCCCGGAATTTCATACATCGCAATATACCTGATGTTACCCATGGTTTAATGATTCTCTTCCGCTTGGGTACAGTATCTAAGCGAGTGTGCTCGGTAATTATTTGTTCAATTATTTTTAAAAATACATGAGTTCTTTCATTTATACCTGAGAGAGTAGAAAATGTTTTTTGCCAGTCAATAGCTTTTAGTTCGTTAATGACTGAAGTGTAATCCACTTTTTTAATTGTTTTTGTGGAATTCCTTCTTTTATTGATAACGTTGTTTTCAATAGATGTTATAACAGTATAGTGGTCTGTCACCGTAGATAAGCAAACAATAGTATTGACTACTCTTTTTGTTTTAATAAAAGAATGATCCAAGCAATTATTTAACCTTGTTGGAAGCAAATGAGTAGGCATCAGACCATTTATGGCTAGCATGTTTAGGTATTCCATAGATTTAGGGTCATTGTTTCCAGGTTTAATATCGATATTGATATCTCCTACTAAAATTATTTCATTATAGTCCTTAAGCTGGGATATAACTTAAGGACTATAATAAATATGTTACTAAAATGAGTTAATACGACGTTAGTTTCTTTTAAGTAGTTCTGTACATATTATATGTTACGGCTCAAAGTAGGGGGTAAACATAAACTTAAGATTAGAAGGTAAACTTACGTTTATCTTCGAGAACCAGCTAACGTTCGATATCATGTTAATTCGCGTCGCAACTTTTCATCTTTGGCCGGTTAGTGTACACTTTAAACGAAAAAAAAACGCAAAACACTAACCTAAGTTTAGCCGGCAAATCTTAAGTTTACCTTTAGCCGTAACATATAAAATTATTAGGAATCGTAAAATCTATTGAACTCGCGAAAAGTGATCAGTACAAATAGTTCGAAATATTAGCAACAAAACAAAAAAAACCTTTTATATAAATTCATGTAGCGTTTAAGGGTTATCCTAGCTAGATGATCGGTAAAGAACGTCTAGATAAGGTACATTACGAGCAATTCTTATTCTATTTGGGTCGATATGTCCTGCACTGACCTCCCGCTTGGGGTGTTTAATACATTTCCCCCGCCAGCTTGTACTCAAGCCGTCCCAACTCCTTGATGTAGCGGAGGACTTTGAGTCGCTGGCATAGCTGCTCCAGCGACGTGTGTGATGGTAGTGAGGATGTCGTCGACAAAATAAGAATTACGAGCACTTAAGAAAGAATACACTTAAATCTGTCTAGCGACCTACCACTTTGGGAATTCAGGCCTGATAATATGTATATAACCCGGTATGACGGCGAACTCTCACTCGCACACTATGAACAGCAATAGTGTGCGAGTGAGACGTTTAGCGGAGCCATTTTCAAGAGTTTTTGTTATGCAAATAGGTTATTTGTATATAATTGTTAGAATCACCTTAGGAACATCGACGTATTCCGCAATCTGGCATTCCTCTTCGTTGATCAAGTACAGGACGTCTTCAACGATCTCGTTGTTTCTTTGCGCTTGATGTTCGACGAACTCCACAATCGCCCTGTCGAGGGTCGGGATCAGCTCCTTACATATGTATCTGCAAAAGCATACATCATAAATTATTTCAATTCATATAATAGTTTCTATCCCTATTTACTATGTTGTCCCAAAGACTGCTCAGAAGCGCTCGTAGCAAAGCTTAGCCGTTCTTAACCGATCAGCTACGTTAAACAAGCAACGTCCGCCGCGGCCATGACTTGGATGTGTGACTTCTAGTGTGACATTAGTACTGAGCGCTCCCATGCTTCGGAGGGCACATTAAACCGGGACCGATCCCAATTGTTATCTTAGGATGGCAGTCATTACAGCATAGTGGTAAGGCATTTTGCGAATGCCAACCTGGATATCTACCGTCCTCGAGTAGAAAATCAGTTGACAAGCACCTAACGGTGTGTTCTGGCAGCTGTCCTTGAGAGTCTGTAATTCTAGGTTAGCCTGAACTACATCGTCGACCACATCATCACTTAACATAAGGTGAGATAGTAGTCAAAGGCCTTATCGGCTATAAACAAAAAAAAACCGGCATAGAACCCATTTGGCTAAGCCACGTTCAGAATCTAGCACTTAATATGTTTTTAGGATTCCGTAGTTGACAACGGAACCCTATTACTAAGCATCCGGTGTCTGTTGGTCCGTCCGTTAATAGTTTATATATATAAAGTTTATATATATAAACTATTAACGTTTGACATTTCTTATTTACTCTTAAATTTGGTTTTGTAATTTAAAAGATTGGGAATCCTACCGTGAGAGGTAGAGTAATGGATGTCATCTTTCTGAAAGTTTAAAAATTGCAAACATTGTCTAGTTTTAGAATAGTTAAAAGATAAAGATACATAAATTTGATACATATTTGAAAATTCGACAATTTTGATATTAAATGCATCTTTGTGAACCTCAATGCCATCTTATAAGAAATTGCATATGTTGTAAAAATAATTATACTTAGATTCAAACTACTATAACATGTATAACTTTGTTATCGTTTTAGCCAAACCTATGTTTTTGTCAAATAACCATCAATCAATCATTAAAAAAGAATTATTTCAACAAACCAATGCGAGTTTCAATTTCAAGACAGTATTGCCTACTTGAAAATTAGAAACGCGTATCAAAAGATGCGTTAATGTTATTAATTAACGTTACGTAGGGCGCATGCTTTGAATACAACACGTGTCAGTAATGATTATAACGTATGTTGGTGTTCAAGGAACGAATGTCCCTGTACTGTACACGGAACGAAAATACGCTTCTGGGTAACAAGGCTAGATTGTTTTTTTTCTTTTTCGGGAGGACATATATGTTGGCCTCTGCTGTCGGCTGTCCAACTCCACCGGACTTTGAGATTTTTTCGAAAATATGCGAAATGATAAAGAAAACCAAGACGCGCTCAAAATACTAACTCGTACGTCAGAATATCTACAGTAAAATATAGATAGATAGATAATTATTTATTGTTACACTAATAATATATAAATTTCATTCTTACAAACAAAAACTTAGACTTAAGTGTCACAATGGGCGGCCTTATCACTAATAGCGATCTCTTCCAGGCAACCTTTGTATGGAGAGGAAATACAGGAACTATTTCGGGGGTGCACATAAGTCTATAAACAAAATATACTCACTTGTGTAGTCCTAGCTTCACAACATAAGCTGCGAAGGTCACATTGTTGACCAAAGCAGACCTCAAATCAGTAAGGTCTCCGGGCGACAACCCTGGATTGTTCTCGAAAATGTGCGAAGTGATAAGGAAATCCAAGATGGCGTCGCCAAGGAACTCCAGCCGCTCATAGGATCGCGTCAGCCGGTTACGCATGTACGACGCGTGAGACATGGCCTATGGACATTCATTTTATTTTGTAGATGGAGTATCTTTATATAAATTCATCGTTGCTGATAACAGAAGATGTTATAAATTCGCTATATCCAATTGATTTTGGCTTTCTTGCCCTTACTTGCCTCCCTACATATTTTTCTGTGGAAGTGTAGGAGTCGCTAGAGCCGACGAAGTGAAAAATACCAGGAGGTAGGCAGAAGCGCCAGCAATCCCCAACACGCTAACCGTGGGGATTATGGCAAAACCCTCCTAATAGGGGAGGAATTTGTTCAACTGTGGACGTTATGACTATTGATGTGATTTTACGGAAAAGAAATTGGATAAGACGTACATCCGCATTTTATAAGGTTAGAACATAAATAATCCAATAACTATTTACAGAGAAGTCCAGTACTCAGAATATTGCACACAAAGTATATGTATACATTTTGAGGTTTTGCAATAACCTCGTACTAGACATTTATATATGTATAGTCATAGCCCCGTGGGGTGCTGGCCTAGATGTCACTCCCCATTCCTCCCTGTGGGTGTCGTAAGTATGCGACTAGAGGTAAAATTCCGGAAGGTGGGCTCCAGCGCCTTCTGAAGAACTGCAATCTCCAAAACGCCTGCCAAGAGTGGGGATTATGGCAAACCCCCCCTTTAGTGGGGGAGGCTGTGTTCAGCAGTGGACAATCTGGCTGATACAGTCTAGTTATTTGTAATTAGTATACTTTGTGGGATTTACAAAAAATATTATCAATAAGGTCGATATTGCCTCTATCGATTGCACAGAGTGTGCCACCAAGTGAATAGTACAGTCATAGTCACATACCTCTAGCAGGAAAGTGGCGTCCTTGAACTTGTAGTTCAAAATCCGTTCAACGTCCGTTTGGTAACCATTTAGCAGAAACTTGATGTCTTCAGTAGTCACCTTCCCTTCTTTCAGTGCAGTCGGCACGGATTTGTGCAGAAGCTCCGCAAGGTTATCCTAAATGATTGTTCACAGTAATTTAATTATTATTTGCTAATTAATGTTTATAAAACTAAACTAAAATATATATTCATTTATAAATATACATTCCAAATGTAAATTAAACTTCATTACGTGCAGCGCAAAGCAAAACTATTTGAGAATAGTTTTAAGTAACGTTAAAAAATATGAGTTGAAATTTATGTGTATTTTTGTTGCGCGATTACTCCACCAGTTATGAACTGATTTTGATGATCTTTTTTTATTGGGAAGAGTATACCTCCTAGTTTTAATTTCATCAAAACTGATTGAGTAGTTTTTAAATTATAGTCGATTATCTGATAATGTATTTGCATATCTAGATGAATTATTGTAAACTGTAAGTCTTGTTGGTGAACATTATTTTAGGCAAATGTATATAATAGATTTAGTAAAAAACAACCTACGGATAACCTACATGAAGCCAATAAAACAAGTAAATGTCATTTCGTACATAGAGGTAGAAGAAGATTGCATCAGCTGCACCGACAAGACTCGTAACTATTAAGTTATATTAATAATAATGTGCAGGCATGAAGCTAAGCTACAGTGGGGAACTTCTCCACCTCGGCAATTCGTGTCTTCTGGTAAGTCATTTGTTTTATACACTAACAATGGCACAACGGGCCCAGACCATAAGTCTATACAGGGCGTCCCCCGGCGATGCCACATGGAGGGAAAGTACCTTGAATATTGTAGATGGAACATCTTACTGAAATAAGAAATTATTTGAATTTAAAAAACAATTTAAACTGCATTCATGGATATTTAAAAAATTACATGTTCGAACCGGGAATCGAACCCGTTACACGAGAAAAAAAAACCTCCTACCGATCGAAATATTTCATCATAAGGAATATTTTTTGCTAAATAACAAAGTGTCAGGAATAAAAGAAAGACTATGAATTTTAACATTTGTCTTATTTATGTAAAATGTTCCATCTACAATATTCAAGGTACTTTCCCTCCATGTGGCATCGCCGTGGGACGCCCTGTATAAAACTTTACTATGGATCTTTGATTATCTACGCCCGGGCGGGACATATACAAGTTTGCCCAGGACCGTAGCAGCACCCATTGTAGCATGAAACATCCTTACGGAATAAACTATCAAATATATACTACTAGTATCATATAAATGACTGATACTTACTTGGGCAGGAATTATCTGCAACCATTCGACAACTTTCACGGCTGCCAATATGCCACCGCTAAGCAGATAGGTGCCGATGATAGCTTCGACGCAATCGGCGACCGACTGTAACAAATAAAACATGCTATCACGCCTATTTATCAACTTAGGTGTAGGTTTTTTTTATTGGGACTCAATAAGCACGACGCCGATGGCAAAAGTTTTTAAGCGACAACGTTTCCTTTTTTCAAAATAGAAAATAAATAAATTGGGCTTACTTAAGCTTCTAACGAAATTCGTGCCCTTCGGTTACGGAAAACGATATCGCCAAGTAAAATAAGTGCTGAATATGCATCTTAAGATTTTTTTTTCGGTAAAGAAAATACTCTCACCACTCTTTATCGCACCAGTAGGCATCTGATGCCTTTAATCTAACTAATAGAATTGAATATTTTAGAGAAAGCTAACACGGTTTTTAGTTTATTCCCGTATCGGATACTCGGTACAAAAATGTATGTTAAAAAAACGTAGGTACCTAATTTTTATTGTTTCGTTAACTATAAAAACTCATACGGCTGATCGTTGAGACAATTTAATATTAAGAGAGTTGAAATATTGTAGAAAAATTAATTCATCATACTTTTTTACGTCATAATGTTTTAATAAAGTACTACCGCGATTTGATCAACTGTTCAAAGTACTTCATACCTCAAAGTACATTACTGAGGTTACAGTTCACGGCAAACTACGTATATGTTGTGGTTTTATGTCAGCACGAACCTCACAAAAAGTGCTAAATCAACAATGTTGTTTTTAATATCCAACTACTTTGTAATATTTCATAATGATCGAGACCTTTTGACACGTGGCAACTACAGGACACGTGTATGTGGTTACAACTGATAGAAGGTCAGTGCGGACAAAGAGATCATTCTTTTCAAATTGTATTAAAATCATTCTGGGGTTACAATTTTTGCGTTAGATTCTATGGCACGAGTAAGTATATATAGTATACATATGTAGTAAGCACTTACATCTATATTTATTTGGTACTCTGCCAATGTAACAACAGAACGTTTACCGAGTACTTATCGATATCAATGTAAATACATAGCAAACAAACTGTTAGATCATTAATAATAACAAATACTTTTAAAAGTATCCTAAAAAATATTAAATAATATTTAAATAAAACACTTAAAAAAGCATAAAATTATATATCTAGTGACAATTCCGCCTAATTTTCCTGTTATCTACGTGACGTCACAAACATCACGCAGCCTAACCGGAAGAATACCCGACTAGTTTCGCTTCTAAACGAAGCATCTTCAGGAGGTCTTGACTTACCGAGCGCACGATCGAGACTAAACGGCCAGCTGTTTGTTTGTTTAGGGAGGACATAGATGCTGGCTACCGCCTGTGCGGTCGTCCAGCTCCACCGGGTTTTGGGCGAGGGCCTGGCCCTACAATAGCCCGGGGGAAACGGCCAGCGGCTAAACACGCCTTTATATAGGCCCGATCGTGACTCACTGTTCTTTGTTGTAGCTTACAATTGGTAAAGATATACGTTTTTAAAGTGATAATTACATAAAAATGTTATTGAATTGTTAACAGAATATTTTAAGTTATATATGGTATGTTAAGTGTTAACAAATATGAGAAATGTTGAATAATATAGTAAACAATGTACGAAAACTAGTTTTAAACTTAAAAATTATGAAAGGGTCGCAGAGTGACGTCAACACTGGTTCGGCGGGTAGCTCGGTTCGGCAAGTAGGCAGCTTCCACGATGAAACAGTCACAGGACAGTTTCATCGTGGAAGCTGCCTACTTGCCGAACCGAGCTACCCGCCGAACCAGTGTTGACGTCACTCTGTAGGCAGCTTCCACGATGAAACAGTAAAAGCTCATCTGACCCCACCAGCTACCGCCCCATCAGCCTCCTCAGTGCCTTAGGCAAACTTTACGAGCGGTTACTTGCAAACCGTCTCCAGTCCCATGCTAAGGAACACCACCTTATCCCAGATGAGCAGTTTGGCTTCAGACCCGGACACTCATGCGTCCAACAGGTGCACCGCCTCACGGAGCACATCATTGAGGGCTTCAATAAGTACCCCAAACCCCAGACTACGCTAGCAGTCTTCCTCGACGTAGCGAAAGCTTTTGACAAAGTCTGGCACAATGGCTTGATCTACAAGCTATACCAATTTGGCGTGCCGGAACGTCTTGTGCTCATCCTACAAGACTTCCTTAAAGCCAGAAGCTTTCGCTATCGCGTGGAAGGCACCCTCTCCTCCCCCCACCCAGTCAGAGCCGGAGTCCCTCAGGGCTCCGTGCTATCACCTATTCTCTTTGCACTGTATACCAGTGACATCCCACGCTCTCAGCCCAAAGTATTCCTAGCCCAATATGCGGACGATACCGCCATTTACACCACTGGGTGGCATATCAACAGACAGTCCTATTTCGTCATTCAACGGGCCGTCACCGAGATCGGTGACTGGTTCCGAAAATGGCGCATCGCGGTCAACCCAGCTAAAAGCACAGCTATGTGCTTTACTGAGAAGACACGCTCCCCTTACCCGAAACCGCTTATTTTGTTCGACGAACCCATTCCCTGGGTTCCTAGAACAAAATACCTCGGAGTCACCCTTGATCGTCATCTCACCTTTAACGATCACATAACAACCGTCCGTAACAGAGCGGCCTTCGTAATGGGTCGCCTTGGTCCCCTACTTCGCAAAGAGAGTAAAATGTCTCTTAGTAATAAGAAGACACTTTACACTGCCTGCATCCGCCCCATCATGACTTACGCATCAGTAGTGTTTAGTCATGCTAGTGAGGCCCACCTTCATAAACTTCAAGTCATCCAAAACCGTTTTCTTCGTAATGCAACCGGCGCCCCGTGGTATATCCGGAACACCGAGTTGCATTGCGACTTAAACCTTCCCTCTTTAGCGCAGTTCAATAAGGACTGCGCCCGCCGATACTTTGATCGAGCGCCCCACCACCCGAACCCATTGGTTGTCCAGGCATCGAACTACTCGACTGCCTCTTCTATCCCATTTTTCAAACCCCCCCGTCGCCGAGCCCGCCGGCGAGCTCGAGGCAAAAACAAGGTCACGATAAATTGCTCTCCAAATAGTCAAAGAGTATTATTCAGTAGGGCCCAATTGTGCAACACTGCAGTTGCACAGAGGCATTTTGCTCCGATCCCCCCCATGTCTCTCGACAGCGAGACAAGCCGAGGTCCGAACCACAGTGGTGCCCTTGAGCTCGCTGTCAACCCCTCCTATAATAGCGGTACGTTTTCGGCGTCCGCAGGAGACGGAGGTAGAAAGCGCTTTTCGCCTTCTACGCCCGTCTCGGGAGAAGTGCCTTCGGCACTTCTCCCTCCCGGGCTATTGTAGGGCCAGGCCCTCGCCCAAAACCCGGTGGAGCTGGACGACCGCACAGGCGGTAGCCAGCATCTATGTCCTCCCTAAACATTAACATTATGCTGGCCGTTTAGTCTCGATCGTGCGCTCGGTAAGTCAAGACCTCCTGAAGATGCTTCGTTTAGAAGCGAAACTAGTCGGGTATTCTTCCGGTTAGGCTGCGTGATGTTTGTGACGTCACGTAGATAACAGGAAAATTAGGCGGAATTGTCACTAGATATATAATTTTATGCTTTTTTAAGTGTTTTATTTAAATATTATTTAATATTTTTTAGGATACTTTTAAAAGTATTTGTTATTATTAAATATGGATTTCCGCAAAGTAACGCCTGAATCTATCCATTATGTTAGATCATTATTAAAACTTAAATAAATATGTCATATTATATTATTATTTACTGTTTGCACTCACGAATATTTATATTTGAGAACGCGATGATGCTTTAATACGTTAGTGCAAACCGTAAATAATAATAATGGGTGTTTTTTTTCGAGGTATAGGACTTTAAGTTGGCATTACTGTTCAAGATGGCAACCGATTTAACAGCTGTCAAGTGATTTATTCTCAGTTTGGTTTGGCAATTCTTCATGAATAGAATCACGCCTGAACAACGCTTGGAAATAGTGCAATTTTATTTCGAAAATAATGGTTCTGTGCGGAATACGTATCGCGCACTACGTCCATTTTATAGTCGACAAAATCGTCCATCAGAGCAGTTAATTCGACTAACCATGGAACGTTTTCGCACCACGTTTACTCTTATTGATAACTCGCATCCCCAAAGACGCCGTACGGTGCGTACAGCAGAAGCTATTGCTACTGTAGAGCGTAGCATTGAGGAAGACCCGAATGAGTCCATCCGCCATCGAGCACAGGAATTGGATCTGTGTCCATCCACTTTATGGAAGATTTTGCGGAAGGATCTTGGTTTGCGTGCTTACAAAATCCAACTCGTGCAACAATTGAAGCCAAACGATCATCAAGCAAGGCGTAGATTCGTCGAATGGGCCCAAAACGAGATTGCCGTTGTTCCCGATTTTCATAAGCGAATTTTGTTTAGTGATGAAGCGCACTTCTGGTTGAACGGCTACGTCAACAAACAAAACTGCCGCATTTGGAGTGAAGCTAATCCTCAAGTGTATGTCGAAACACCGTTACATCCAGAAAAACTGACTGTTTGGTGCGCTTTATGGGCTGGTGGAATCATTGGTCCGTACTTCTTCAAAAACGATGATGGCCAGAACGTTACAGTCAATGGTGATCGGTATAGAGCCATGATTACTAACTTTTTCATTCCTGAATTGAACAACCATGATGTCCAGGAGCTGTGGTTCCAACAAGACGGCGCAACATGTCACACAGCTCGTGCCACAATCGATTTATTGAAAGACACGTTTGGTGACCGCCTAATTTCACGTTTTGGACCTGTGAATTGGCCTCCAAGATCTTGTGATTTAACACCGCTAGACTACTTTCTGTGGGGCTATGTAAGGTCATTGGTCTATGCGGATAAGCCACAAACGCTTGACCATTTCGAAGACAACATTCGCCGTGTTATTGCCGATATACGGCCACAAATGTTGGAAAAAGTCATCGAAACTTGGACGTCCAGATTGGACTACATTCGAGCCAGCCGTGGCGGTCATATGCCAGAAATCATATTTAAAATGTAATGCCACAAGATTATCTTTCGGATAAATAAAATTCATGTCAATCGAATAATCCATCGTTGTTTTATTGCAATTTAAAGTTCTATACCTCTAAAAAAAACACCCTTTATAACAAACTGTAATATTAATTATCACATTTGTATATCCATGGCCATCTCTGTATCCATACATACAGAGATGTAAACCAGTCGTAGCGGAGCTTGCCTGGCGTTTTTAACCTATCAATTAGTTTTATAATATTCGCTGAAGTCATAATTTGGATAGGTGACCGCTAATGGCTTTTACTATTGACCGCTTCCGTGCTTCAGAGTGCCGTTGGTGTCGGTTTTTGTCACAAAGTTATTGTGCTATATCGAAAGCCTTCAGGCGACCCGAAAACTGGAGGGCGTTTTGCGAATGCCCGTCTGGCTTGTGGTGTGTTTCGACAGCTACCATCTACCATCATCAATCATATCATCACTTCCCGTGTCTTTGAGATTGTGGTTGTGGGCAATCGTCAATAAAAAAGAATGAAGGGGAAGTTTGTAGGAGGACCTGTACAGTAGGGCTGTAGCGCATGAGGAAGCAATAATAGTCAAGTTGCAGTTGGAATGGACTCTATGAACTTCTATGGTTAGAATACTGCCGCTAGCTTGAGCTTCACAGCATGGTGGTAAGGTATTTTGCGAATGTTTGCTTAGCTTCCACAATCAAGTAGAAATTTTGTCAAATGCAAAATCATTTATTCAATTTTGGCTTCTACGATACTCTTATGAACTTCAACTACTTACAAAATTTTAATATTAAAATATTCTACTGCCGCGTTCATCTAAAATGTTACAGAGGCACTTCGAGAAAACTCAAAAATATTTACCTATCTTGATGATATAATCGTTGACAATGAATGACAATCGATCCCGTAAGTAGCAAGGGTCACTAAAATGAGTGAAAAAAATTTACCAAAAAATGGAACCGACTTCAACACCCAAAAGGGTGAAATAACTTGTCGAAGTCGGTACCATGAGCACAATATTGTGATAATAGGTACTTCTGAACTATCATGGTACCGATTTCACACTTTTTATTTTCCTTTTGTGAGTACTGAAATATCTTTAGGATTTTAATATAAAAATGCACACAATTACTTACTAGAATGATTTTTTATTTGTCTTTGCTAATCTGGCATCGCTGCTTTATTTTTATTCATAGTGCTACAATTGTGATGCTCGCTTTGTAATATAAATTTACCAAAGCTTCGTCGAGCATACCATATATTTTGAAGCATATAAAGTCTTGGTAATGTTGATTTCTTAAAAAATGTTTTAAGTTGAAAAAAGGTAAAATCGAAGCTGTGATTTAGTTATAGCTTTTATCAAAATTCTACGAATATACAATTTTAGGCATGTATTTCTTCTTAATTAAGTATTTTAACATTTTAATATCAATAATATATTACACTCTTTCTTTTTTCTAAAAAGCATTTTTGTAGCATGAAAAATCTGAAAAATATTTAGAAGTAAATAGGAAAGCCGTACTTACAACACCACATGCGGCCTTTTGGTGTAGCATCAATTTAGGTTTCAATAATTGTGCCATCCGCTTGAGTGATGCCATGTGCCTAGGAACTTTTTTGAGTTAAAATGAAGCAACAAAATAAAGTTATTGTAACTGTTTAAATTTAGCATAAAATGGGCGAATTGTCGCTTTAAAAGCTACCAGTTGTTTCAGAGAGGTAAGTAGGCTTTAGTTTAACTCGTACCACCGCGCTCCCTTTGAATAGAATTTTGAATATTTAAATCAAGCTGAGTAATAAAACATACAAAATAATAAATTACAGACACAAAAGACTTAACATCAGGTGTTCGTCCTCGTGCTTATTCCGTCAAAAACACAAAAAAAAACATAATTTAAAAATTCTTCAAAAACTAAAAATTTCCATAAAAAACATTCATTTCAAAATGTTTGTTAGGACTGGCAGAAGTCAACCCTAAGAGGTTAGCATTTTTCTTTTAACCCTGTATATTGTTTTACACAATTGCAAATTTACGAAAGGAAAAAATGTAGTCATGTGCGGGATTCAAATCCGCGTCATCCACCCCTATAGCCGGGGTATGCTCTGACCAACTGAGCATAACATGACAATGACTCAAAACTCTTATTTTCCACTCGTTCTTTAACCATCATATGGGGATGGAATGGAGCGAAAACTGAAATAGGTGGTGGTCTATATATACCTACACATTATAAGATTTTTATGCAACTCCATACAACTTACCTCGCGGACACATTATATAGAAAAGTGTAAGTCCAGCAGCTTTCTTTAAAAAACAGTTCCCATTCTAAGGTAAGCTTGACGTAGCATCGTTGGACCACAACATCATAGGTACCATTAGAAGGGAATAAACATACATAGGAATAAACATTAGGAACCAGTAGAATATACAGTAGTTAAACGCTAACCTATAAGCAATAAAAACAAACTTACTTTGTCAGAGACGGCTTGTGAATGCAAATAGCACTGCATGGCATTTTGAGCAAATCCTGGCGGTTCGTATTCCGCTGAGCTATCCTCCGTTAACCGTTTTTGGAGCGCTTCAAAGCTTTCAGGGTTCAGTCTTCCAGCAAGAGACTCTTCGGTGGAGAATACCGTACCGATCATGAAAGTTGGCCGGATCTAAATATGAAAAACAAAGGTACAGGTTAAATATAATATTGTAGACATAAAATGTTCGTACCCAGGCAAATCAGAATGTCGCAATAATCCAAACTGCCTAATAATGACACCCCTCTTACATTTTTTTTAAATACGGCTGTAATGCATAATTAAAGATGTCTGAAACTGTCAGAAAAACAATTATGTATTTGAAGATTTGCTTTATTTAGTTATATGTACTTTGTGGTTAAACTCGTACGTTCCTTCAGTAATTTTCCGCAAGAAAAATCTGTTTAATTATTTTTTCTGTAACTAACTACATTCCGAAACCTCCGTGAGTCTGAACAAGAATAGGATTTTGGTATAGTTTGGATTATCGAGGCTCTATAATTTCTGTCTCACACACTTATGAATGCAAACATAATGTGTGTTTGTTACTAGTTTTCTTGAAATATATGAATTTAATTAAGTGTAACAACAAGTCTACTGTATGATAATAATGATGCATCAATGTTATTTAAGCATTCCACAAAATATGTATTACCGTTCTACATATGTAGGTATTATAGTGAAACGGTCACTTGCGGTCCTTACTTAGACGATAAAAATATCCTTAATAGATCACAAGGATTTGATTATTATTTCGAGATCATAACCACGTTTTTATTAATTACCACGATTAAGTTTAGTCGCTTTTAGAGCTCAGTACAATGCTAAGCGACCTCAGTAGAGTTTTCCAAAAGATGGGTCTTAAAATGAATATGGACAAGACGAACAATATGTACTATCCATGATACATCCGTATCAGTAATTATTGGGAACGATGCGCTCTAAGTTGTTGACCATTATATTTATTTAGATTGTACAAAATCCAAATCGAATGGAAAGCGTTCAGAAAATTACGCGACATATGCTCTTAATTGTGGCCATTATGGACAGGCTCAAAGGCACTTAACAAGCTATACAGACAGCTATGCTCGGAGTTGCATAGCGCGATACAACCCAGAACGACAAAATTCGCCGAGTACCAAAGTTGCCGTTACATAGTTTCAGAAATTGCAAATTGAAATGGCATTGTGATGGTCGTATTTCTCGACGAACCAATAACCGATGGGGAAGAAAGGTTGTCGAGTGGTTACCCCATTACACCGGAAGACGGCGCATTGTTAGGCCCCCAATAGGTGGACAGACGACATCTGAAGAGTCATGAATATAGTCAATGGTTATAAGTGAGTATAGAATTTTAATAAAAGTTATATTACTTACAATATCATCGTTTCATTTGCTCGCCATCAAAGTGGAAATTCGAGTGTAAAAATCATGCTTAAAAACCATTTTAGCATAACTTAAATATCAGCCCTCAACTATACTTGGGCTATTAAACATCTTGTCTAAAATTACTTGTTTTGTGCGCTCGTTGTACTATCTACTATTGTACTCAGTGAGTTCTAGCTAGATGAGGACACCCCGTTTTTTTATCGCTATTTGGTTAGCCTTTGACCACAATCTCACCTGATGGTGGATGGTGTCAAAAGGTCAATAATAATAATCTATATCAAACATGATATAACGACTGCCATCCTAAACATTTTTGCACAATGCCGCCCTAAGATTACAATCCTAAGACATTTCGCATAATGCCTTCTCAAAATTTCCATTTTGTGAATGCTTAATGGTAGGGCTACTATCGTGCTTTAACCACTTCCATTGTAAGACAAAAACCGGGACAAGCTAAACGGTACGAGCGCTTCTGCTAACTTCTAACTTAAGACTTAAGACCCCTGAAAAATAATTTAATTGAATTTCTAATCCATATCGCATATTTTTTGGGTCAATGTTCTACATAAAATCTGTATCTCATTTGGCTATAATTTCATAATGATTACTTACTGACCTCTCAAGAACTGCTGTCGGAACACAGTATTCGGTGCTTGGTAACATATAGTCTACTTGGTGGTAGCTAGCCGGGCGAGCATTCGCAAAATGTTCTACCACCATGCGGTTAAGCTCAAACCGGCGCGGCGGCGGTAAAGTTCAAACCATGGACATACGACAAGGCAGTCCCATTACCGCGCGGCTTTATCTGCTTCAAAGTAGTCTCAATACTCCGTATTGACCCATCTGCACGGACCCCTAAAAAAATACCTACGGGGTACCGTTTTGTTCTCGAACTGCGAGGAAGGGTGGCCGTTCTGAACGTAGGTACTACTATTTTCTTTACCAATTTTATACCTCTATATGAACTTTGTGTTTTGAATACTGTCTAGGAACTGAGACTCAGGCTCAGCTGCCAGAACACACAGTAGGTGTTACTAAGGTGGTGCTAGACAGGCTAGCATTCGCAAAATGGCCTACCACGGCGAGTTCCTCGGCAGGATTCGAAATATGGGTTCAAGTCTTCAAAACCTCCATACAATAAAAAAACAATGAACACTTCGTCGGTGTTCGGCGACAGATTTTCTATTTGAAGGTAGACTAGGTAGCCGTTCGCAAAATGTCTTATCACTATTGTAGAAGTTTAAGCCCGCGGTAGTATTAGAACTAAGTATAGCACCCTACACGGAAGTAATACTGTCGCTAGACGATCATTGCTTCAAAACCACAAACAAAAAAAAAAATTTAAAACGTGAAAGTTTGTAAGGATGTATGGATGTTTGTTACTCCATCACGCAAAAACCACTGAACGGATTTTAATGAAACTTTACAGTAATATAGCTTAGACATCAGAATAACACATAGGTTACATTTATAAAGATATTATGTAAATTGACGAAAATATAACGATAATTGTCAAGTACGTAAGAAAAAAGTCAGCCATATGCGACCTATTCTGGCGTGTACTGCAAAAACCTTAAGTGTCACACTCACATAATGTATAACAGAAATGTTTATCTTAATTTTTCCTACAAAAAAGCCAGCGACAGCATATATCTATATTTTATGTGTAAGCCATTATCGCCAATATAGTGAACCATATGTACTATAAACATTATAATTTATTTCTTATGCATATTCGGTAAGTAACAAATTAATATATTAAAGGCAAACGTTTGTGAGGGTGTTTGTATGTTCAATACTTTTTCACCCTCAAACGACTGGACCGATTTTGATGAAATTGGGTATGATAGATAGCGAGATAAATAACTCTTAATGGAAAACACCATATTAACAACAATAAACTTATCACTAAAACATAAATTAAAACCGAGTGTATCAATGGGTGGTCTTATAATAAATAATACCGCTCAGAGCGATCTCTTCCAGACAATCCATCAACAATAGTTACACAATATGGTGTACATATGGTCAAAATATTGGGCGGGGTTTCTTATGGTCTTAATAATTGTACATATAAATAACTGCTGTATAGCGTTACGTTTTCTAATGACATAGAATTGGTAGATGAAGAAATTTAAATTGTTCCTTGAGGTTGCGCAGCTTATTACGAAAATCGGAGACATGATCATATTTGCGTAAGCCAAATATAAATCTTACACTTACAAAAAATAATGGTATTGAGGTAGATAAGACGCTGGATTAACACATATTATACATTTTATCATCATCATCCATCAACCCGCGGGTGTAACCGCGGGGCGCAGCTAGTAATTAATAAATTCAATGCCAAGGTCGTTCATATTTATCAGACAATAGTTATCTTTTATCGAAAAGAATATGAAGATTGTACATATAATAATCTATAAATTATATGTAAGCAATAAAAAACTGCTTAAGAATCGTACTGTCACTTCGTTATGACATAATATCACTGAAAAAGTATATTAAAAATAATAACCACCTTCGTTTAAAGGGCAAAGGTTTTCTAGTCAAACAATACATGTCAATGTTCGACAATCGTTGCCATGAAAAAGCAATTAGTAGGGGTATAGCACGCGACTCAAGTCATCAAACCCATTAAGTTATGTACATAAAGAGCGAGCGAAGATATTGCAAAGCGTAGCAATTTTGTTGCGACAAGACAAGCCTTATCATATCACAATAATATGGTCACGATAAACGACCGGTCGCCCCGTGAGCCATGCTTGGGTGATCAGCCGTTCACAAGATTTCGGCGACCAACATCGCGTGCGCACGTGTAAAAGAAAAAAGTCTGTTATATGCGCACATCGCCACTTCCGGGTGTTCTAGTGTAGTGGAATGTGATTTTACGCATTTGTGGAATATGTAAAGGTATCAAAAATATTATCTTTATAATAAGTTATTTTTTTATGCCGCGCCACAACAGTATAAGTTTCAGTCGAAGTTTTTGACCCCTGTGGAAGTGTGGAGCCCCATCTGAATCATAGAATCCGATCCGAAAACGCGTAATCTATATTGTTTCTTTGTTATATTTTGAAGGATTCATGAAACTCAAAATCTACAGAATATCAAAATTACTGACAGTTTAGATTTTCTATACATGACATACCTACTAATGAATAAAAATATGTATAGAATACTTAATGTTAATTACTGATATTAAGGAATAATTAATATTTCGTATTCGTGTCTTCGAGCTATATAACTCTATTAATTCTTTTAATAAGCTGTTTTTTATCTTGTATTTTATTCCGAAAGTTTTAAAAATAATTTAAATACTTAAATTTAAGCTAGCACAAACAGATTATTCGAAATAATCCGGCAAGGTCTATTGGGCAGTAATTCTGCTTAGTTAATAATGATAAGAGATGAAATTACAAAAATATATTTAATGATACCAAACTAACGCAAATATATTTGCATTCAATTTAAAAAGTTCGAATAATCATCTTTGTTACGTAGGTTTGTAACTAAAGGCTTTCAAAGTACAGGATGTAAAGGATGTTTTGTGATGTTTACTATCTCGATAGAACACAGAAAACCTTCGATCTTAGATTTGGTAGGCTACACGAATAATGATGATAAAAAATATAAGGAATGTTTATATTCAAAGATTCCAGACAACTTCCTTGAAGGTTATAAACGCTTCAAATTACATATTACTAATGGACAATGTCGCTTGTTAAAGGAACTTTGGGATAAATATAGCATTAAAATTGGTGTCATTGTTAAAAGGGTGAGAGATGCGCTTGCGATGAATGCAGTAGCATTGGTAAAGTGAAAGTGGGGCACTGCAGATTGTACAGAGATCGAGCTTAACAAAAGACACAGGTCAACAGAATTCTTTTCTTTTAATCGCAGTGTCTACACCTACTGAATTTGCTTTCGAAAAGACAGTGAAAGTTTCAGTTGATATATGAAGCAACCTCTAGCCATCAATAATTAACTCAACAGTCTATACAAATGGTCAAATTCACAAAATCTATAAATATATGAATATGGAAGTTACTAAGTCAAAACGTTCCAATCACAAGGTTTAAATTTTTTTTTTACCTTAAAAAATAATTTAAATTTAGTACTTGATTTAAAGGTAATTATTATCTAGTAATATAATAAACCAATTTCAGCTTAGAAAATGAATTTTACAGTATATAAAAAAGAAATTATTTAATGTTATAGCATCATCTCATCACCATCACCAGCAACACTTGCAATACCTAATCGTGTATGAATTTTGAAGTAGAATTAGTTTATGATAATTATTTTCACTAAAGCATTACGCTAAAACTAAGATTTTGGTAACTTTAAAAAGAGGTTCCACAAACAAAAAAAGAGTGTTCTTGGTATTTATTAATATATCTTGCTTGTCCTGTTGTGATTTTGTAAGCTTATTCGCTTAATAGATCAATTGTAAAAATTACATGATAATAATAAAAAAAATCTAGGGTGTCGTTAAATAGCCGTGAAGGACACTATAGTAAGTGAAATTACTGGGTGAACGAGACATACGAACTAACAACTCGGAGTGACGGGCGCAGTGCAATATCACAGGCATGCAAAACGAAGATGCTGACATTGTTCTCTAATGAACAGGCGTGATGCTTAACACCAGGGCGATTAGAACGTCACGTGAATTTATCACATTTTTTTACTCAGCTTAGTACCTACCTACATGTATACCTTAGGAATTAAAGATTTGGCGGGCGTAAGTATATAAGCATAATACTTACTCGTCGTTGGATCTACATTTTGATTGCAGAGAATATGACACTAAAAACGATAATTGAAAAGAGTTCTTCATTTTGAAATGCACCTTTTCATGCTCTCTTGGTCTACGTGTTGCAGATGCTCAAAATGCTCAGCATATTAGTGGCAATTGTTGCGATTGGCGCAGGAATTCTCATCACATATAAACTCTATGAAATACCAGATCTCCCGAAGCTCGATCTCGATAAGTGGTGGGGAGTTGGCTCCAAGGCATCCCAAGTGGACGAATCCATTAGACCTTTCAAGATAGAATTTAATGATACGGTAAGAAGGGTTAAGTTAAAGTTTACCGACATACTTGATTCAAGTCATAAGTAAAAGCTTTTTTTAAAACAACACAATTAAAAAAAAATCGTCACATTTATATCGCATCTTTCGTAAGACTTTTGACCTTTGACTCGAGTGTAACACTTAAAAGGAGACGATAGGCTCTTAATCTCGCTGCTAGAGTACACCTTATAAACACTGAATTTTTGCAGCGTGAAACTACAAAATATTAGAATATTTTAAAATTTACCAACGTGTTCTTTCCAATTCTTAACAAAAAATAGTGACTGCTTCGTTGGTGTAATGGCATGAGCGTCACGTTCGAACCCGCGAGGTATCGTGTTCGATCCCCAGGTCTGCCGATAAGGCCTTAGAGAATATGGAGTGACAACGTGTACCTATACAAATAATTATATAACAGTACATTATCTTAATAATATTAGAAATGAGAAGTGTGTGTCTGTTGCTAATAACTTCCGAAAAGGTTTAACGGATTGCGATGAAAATTCTTTTTGTTGCGAATTAGGCAATTTTAAACCGATATAACTATAGAAGTTCCTGAAGAGGCGAAATAATTAGATATTTCACGCGAGCGGAGCTAGTATGTATATACGAGTAGACGTTATAGATTTTCACTATGATTCCAGACAATAAAAGACCTAAAACAAAGATTGAGAAATAGAAGGCCACTGACTAAACCTCTGGAGAACATAATGTCCGAATATGGAATGAACACACAGTACTTGGAGAAAATTCTGGACTACTGGCTGAATACGTACGACTTCAAGAAAAGAGAAGAGTTATTAAACCAGTTTTCCCATTACAAAACTAAGATACAAGGTTTAGATATTCATTTCATGAGAGTCAAACCAAAGGTGGAAGATGGTATCAAAGTGTTGCCACTGCTTATGCTTCATGGCTGGCCGAGTTCGTCTAAGGAGTTCGTCAAAGTTATACCGATGTTGACTACGCCTAAAGAGGGATACGATTTTGTGTTTGAAGTCATATCTCCTGATCTTCCCGGATACGGCTTTTCTGAGGTTAGTTTCTTTCGACGAAATTAATCTTCCAAGTCAGCATCAAAACATTATTAGTACCGTGCATAAGTATAGTGCTTTGTGTATAGTGATTTAATTACCTATATTATTATTTTATATCTGAGACTTGTACTGCAAATATTAACACATTATTACGAATTGATCCTAGCAAAACGAAAAAAGAAATGATTTAATATCAACAATGTTTGAATGCAATATATCAACAAAATAATATTTCAGTAGTAGTAGAATTATTTGTGAGAGTTCGTTCGAGATAGTACTGTCACCACTTGTGGCGAACTGCATCTGCTATATGCAGAGGTTACCGCTTAATCACAGGTGGGTCATTTGCTTGTTCCGTCACGATATAATATAAAAATACAGTTTTGATTCGCCAAACCCTTTAAATTCTGAAACAATCAATGGTTTCTCAATTTCAACACTTTAGGGTGGTTTTAGTTTTAAAAAATCTTTTTATGAGACCACTCTGAACGTACACACTATCGAACAAGGAAAGAAACATCCAAATCGGTTAACAACTTGCGGAGATCTTGTGAGCCTCTAAATGTTCGGTTCGCTGTAAATTTTCGGAATGTTTACATACAGTGTTTAGTTATATTTAACCTATTATAAAATTTGTGTCCATATTATGATGTTCAGGGCAACCGTAAATGGTTTTTCTGAAGTATTATTTTATTTGTTTTAGAAATTTTATTTAAGTACATTTACTTCGCAGTTATGAGTTATGACTGACCTATTATTTTTGTTTACATAAGTTTATAATATCTATAACTAAATGTCTATGACAAGCAGCTAGACAGACAGATATGCATGGTGAAACTATTTAAATGCCTGTTTTAAGTTTATCTGTGTTAATCCATCTTTGACTACAGAACCGAAAGATAATTATTGTTCATGGCCGTGTTACTTTCTGGTTTTATTTTGATAAAAATAGTACCAATTATATTGCTACAAATAATATCGTGTCCAAGCATTACCAGCCACCCTGAACCTCACTTGACAATGGCCTAAATACGAGTACAGATTTAATAAGGGCTTCCATATAGGGCGTTCATAATAACAAGTCAATTTAACCGTGACCCTGACCTACATGGTAAAGGGGAGTCTTTCTCACATATTTATAGACGTAAGAATAGACTTTTATTTTTAACCAACTTAATGAATGAAGGTCTTGACTTCTTCTCTAACTTCTTAACTAAGATCCTATGTTTTAATTTTATTTGTGAACAGTCTTCCAAAAAAGGTTAGCATTCAGCGTGATTTTTTTCCTGTATAAACCAGAAAAAATAAACACGCCGAATTGCAAATTAGATAGACATATAGTTACAGATATTATAAACTTATTTAAACAAAAATAATAGGTCATCCATAACTGCGAAGCAAATGTAGTTGAAGCGCTCGTAGCGAAGTTTGCTTAGCCATTCTGAATCGATCAGCAAAGTTAAGCAACGTCCGCCTCGGTCAGAAGTCGGATGGGTGACCGCTGGTGACATTACTACTGAGCGCTTCCGTGCTTCGGAGGGCACGTTAAGCCGTCGGTCCCGGTTGTTGTCTTAGGATGGCAGTCGTTATAGCATGGTGGTAGGGCATTTTGCGAATGCCCGCCTGGCTGGCTTCCACCCTCCAGTTGAAAGTCTGTCGCCAAGCATCTAACAGTGTGTTCCGGCAGTCATCCTTGAGAGCCAGTAATTCTAGGTTAACCTGAACAACATCTTCGACCACATCGTCACTTACCATCAGGAAAGATAGTGGTCAAAGGCTAACCTATCATAGGCATAAAAAAAAATTAAATAAAAATACATTAAAAAAAATTCTTCAGAAAACAATTGACGGTTGCCCCGCGTAACTAAACACTGTATGTAAGCATTCCGAATATTTACAGCGAACCGTATATATAAAGGTTCCGCAGTCAAATTAACTAAAAACTAGAGATAAGTCAGATATATCAGAATACAAAAAATGTTTTCTATGTGATAATCTGTGGCATGATAATACAAGGTGTTAACGACTGACATTAAAAGAGTAACTAACGGGACCAAATATGACTCAACTATACACGTGTAAGTTTTTATTCACAAGGCCAGTTATAACATTGATGACCAAGACAAGGCAATGCCGTGTTTGTTATTTTGGGATTTAGCCGCGATCTTATATGATTCTACTCAATAATATATGGTATGGGTTACATATTTGAGCCGTTTGGTGTAGAGACGTTGGGTCCGTGGGGACCGGGAGCTCATCGTATTTTCCAAAACTTATCTGAGCGTTTGGTCGATGCGACGCGTGATCAAAATACTGGCACATATTTGGCTCAACGAATAAGCATTGCAATTCAACGGGGCAATGTTGCCAGCATGCTGGGCACGCTGCCAACTGGGTGTGGGCTGGAGCATTTGAACTGCCTATGAGTCTGCTATGACTTATAGGTTGTCTAAATGCTTTTATTGTAGTAGCTGTAGTGTTGTATATAGTACATAGTATTTTGTTTAATAAAGGCATACCGCCGGTAACAAAAAAAAAAAAACGTAATAATATAAGTAGGCGATTATTCTGTCTTACCATGAAAGTGCAACACTGTTTCTAGCACATGCACATCTTGTCACCAATCGATTTGATATACTCTATTGACAAGTTTTTTTTAAACATCTTGTCGTAATTTAAGATGCCACGCTATCCGTCATGAGCGCCAAACACCTGATTTATACCCGATTAGTATTTAGTATCGATTGTCATATGTACCCGAAGCGAGCAGAATGGCATATTAAAACTTGTAGAAAAAAATATAGTATCCCGATAGATCTCGATCGTTTCTTACCTACGAATAAATATGTGGAGAAATGTAATTCTGATACAGTTACCACTTTGATTTCAGACAATTTCTGCAAGTTCACAAATAACAAACCACGCACAATCTTCCAAATTGAACTGGATTGGTTAATTTGGCGCTTAGAAATTATCGCATCCGATTGGTCGCGTCAAGAAAATGTTAGTGCGCCGCACAGCACTTTTCAAACAGTAAAGTTTGCGCGTTCTGCTGCTTTTGAGCTTGACTTGCATTTCTTTACATATTTATTCGTAGTTTTTTACTATTTTTTTGGTTAGGGTGTCAAAGTAAATTTTTTTTTTTTTTTTTTTATGCCTTATAGCCTTTGACCACTATCTCACCTGGTGGTAAGTGATGATGTGGTCGAAGATGTTGTACAGGCTAACCTAGAATTGAGCAAGGCTAGTAATTTTCACGGTTTTTATAGCAGAGTTACAGCTTTTTCTAGTCGATTTGTGAAATTTGGTGCTTTCTTATTTAGCACAAGAGTATAAATAATAGTTCTTACTAATATAACATGAGTCAGTAATAAAAAAAAATCTATCAATATTTAATTCAAAATAACAGACTAAATGTAGATTTTTACATATTGGAACAAGATTTTATTTTAGGTAGTTGGGTGTGCCAAAAGATTGATAAAAGATGAATAATTGCAATAGATATATAAGATGTATTGTGACTTTGAAAGACACGAGTGAGGCACAGCATGATAAGAAAGCAATGTGAAGTAAATCAGGATAGTGTCGAGAAAGGTTTGGTCTGGACATGAAGATTATTTTTATAGCCGATAGGCTAGCCTTTGACCACTATCTCACCTGATGTTAAGTGATGATGTGATCGAAGATGTTGTTCAGGCTAACCTAGAATAATTGGCTGTCAAGGACAGCAGCCGGTACATACGCTTAGGTGCTTGGCGACAGATTTTGTACTTGAGGGTGGTAGCTAGCCAGGCGGTCATTCGCGAAATGTCCACCATCGACTATAAAAACTGTTAAAATTAGATAACAAGCCGCGACCGACAGCTCAACGCGCCCTCCGAAGCACTGAAGCGCTCATTAATAATTCCACTGCAGTCACCTTTCCTGACATGACTGCGGCGGACGTTGCTTGATATAGTTGGAGCAGTAAGTTGGCGAGTAAAAAACCTGGTTGTAGCTAAAAAAGTTGGCACGTTTACCTAATTGTTATAGCCTATACACGTGTAGAAGGGACAACGACACGAGCTGTTTGATAAGATTAATACGCACACGCACTGGTAGGTACGAGTACTCATAATAATTCATTATAAAGTAACTACTTAGTAACAGAATTGCTAACGTATAAAATATCACTTGCCCGATAATTACATTGCACTTAGTTGAGTACTAATTATTCTTATGAAATAAATATTAAGAAAATAATAAAAAAAGACTGCGCATGAAATCTGCGCATGCACCTTTCAGTAATCAAAATGTTATACCTAGTTACATTTTTAAGCAAATCTGTAATTATTATTTTTTGTTTATATTATTTTTACACCACTCCCTTAATAAATTGTGAAATGTTTTCAGGGTTCATGTATGTATGTTTGTGAGTTTGTTTATTCCACCATAACTTCTAAACGCATTATCCGATTTTAAAAATAAACAATCTGCACTCAGGTTTTTCTTTTTTTAATTATCTTATACTTGTTTAATAAAATAAATTACGGGATTACACACGTATATATATAATCGGAGCGTTCGAGACGCTCGCGGTAATGTCTCGCTTTGTCAAACGCGACACTTACGCAGTCAGATTCCTTTTAATGGAGAAACAATCGACAACAAAGCCAAAGAACTAATTCTTTGGACGGTAAAAAATTGACCTGCCCCGTATGTTTGTCGCAAACAAATTGTATTGTTTTTATGGTACCTAAAATATCAAAGTAAATGTTATTTCGACCTAAATTAAAAACGGTCTCATAAACTACTTTATAAACATACTTTAAAACACTTCTATTTGTATTGTTTACCTTTTTTCTTTTGATATGGCGACCTTATGAAAAGTATTATTTTCTCTAATTTTCGCGCATCTCGGACACGAAAATTAACAATACCGCCAAATCGCGTGCAGCGGGACGAGGATATTAACGAAACCGCTAGGACAGCGCGCGAAGACTTTAAAGAACTTTGTATGATTTTCGTACTCACACGCCATGAGCATCTAATTTTTACTTATTACCCCTTAACGGATCCGTATGAGAAAACAGGACCCTATTAATAAGCTTCCACTGTCCGTCTGTCCTACTATACGGTACTTGTACTATCCTTTGAACCGTAGTAGTAGTGCCATGGCAGTGGCCATTAAGCCAGGTATATATATAGTCTATGAAATAATAAAAAATATAAAATCTTAAAAAATATAGGGCAGCACATAAAAACGCATTGAATAAAAAATTTGCTCTTGCTCGAGTTAATAAGTGCGTAATAATATACTAGCGTCAAACTTGGCCTTGGTAAAACACCAACAAATAATAAAAACCGGCCAAGTGTGGGTCGAACTTGCGCTAAGATTTCAAGCTGAATCTACACTTAGGGTAGCATATTGGTATATATTAGGTAGTCAGCAATTATGAAAGAATATTCGGTATATATGGAATTTTAAAGTAATTGTTTATCAATTCCAGGGTACAAACAAACCAGGGCTAACTCCACTGGAGATTGCAATAATTATGCGAAATCTGATGATGAAGTTGGGCTTCGAGAAATTCTACATCCAAGCCGGTGACTGGGGGTCCCAGTGCGCGACTCATTTAGTCACCGTATTCCCTGATCAAGTTTTCGGGTAAGGATACATTTATCTAGTTACAAGCTGACCCGACCGCGCATTCACCTGCGTGGAATCATGTTCATTCCGCAACTACTTAGTTGATTGATTATTCATAGAAGACTTGTAAGCTTCTTGAAACTAGCCATCTTACATTGCGATCCCCAAGCCACCTGCCAAGCGTGGGGATAATGGAATATCCCCCTTAATGTGGGACGATTTGTTCAGCAGTGGATGATCCGGCTAATGCAGTAAGTTACAAGGTGACCCGATCGCAGCTTCACCCTCGTAAAATCCTGTTCATTCTGTAACTACTTAGTTGATTGATTATTCACAGCGGCATTGTAAGCTGCTTTATAGCTAAAAAGTGCAAAACTTGTGGTCTTCTTTTATTCTATTTTTATTTTATATGCGAGATAAATGACAGGGAGAGAAAATATTTAGCAAACGTTCGAATCAATTTTATTAATGAATCCAATTTTGGTATATCCCATACCAAAATTATTTCATAAATGAATCTGTTTATATGCCTCACCAATACCGAGTTACCTGGTCTAGATGAAATTGCAGAACAATTCAGTTAGGTACCAATTTACCGTTCCCATTCCATTGCTAATAGAGGATGTCCTTCGAATTGTTGTCAGATGTCCTGGGAATCTAGGCCGTTATTTTTGTTAGTAGGTACTTAGTAACCTAATGTGTTTTATCACCCTTGTGGTCAGGTTTGGTAATGTACATAATCGCGACCATGGTATATTATTTGTATTATCTTGAAAAGTATTTTTAACATTACACATGATTTCATAGGTTACACCTAATCCCGTCTAATATAGTAATATTATGTTTACCCTCTACAAATGTAATCAATTAAGTTAAAAATATATACATACTAGCGGCACACCCCGGCTTCGCACGGGTAATTACGACTGTGAATTGAGATGTAAGCTATCCTATCTTTCATCTTGGATCAAATTGCACACGGTGTGCAAATCAAATTTAAAATCGGTTCAGTAGTTTAGGAGTTTATCGCGGACAAACAACGTGACACGTAATTTTTATATATAAAGATATCAAATATCATAGAGTATTCAAGTACATTGTTAATAAAACAAAAAAAAAACCTACCAAAGACATCAGCGCTCCCAATAAGCACAATTTATTATCATTTTCTTATCCTCATAGTATTCGTAAGAAAAAATAACAGTTTGTGCAATATGTATAAGCCTTTAAGGCTGAACTGCGCCGTCACTTCTCATACAAACGTCGTCGGATGGAGACCGGTCCAGAACTAAGTTTGATATCAATTTTATTGCAGTTTGGCGAAAATTTATAGCAGGAAAATTCAAGCCCAAAATAAGATTTTAATTGCAAAAGCGTATTAAGGTGATTATTTAAAATACAAAAATGCTTGAATACACTCACAAATTTTAAAAGAGTAAAGGCGTATAAAAAGAATGGCCCAGAGTTTCTTGCCCGGTCTTCTCGATGTGGCTCTATACCGTTTTTGCTAATTGCGGCATTAGAATATTGACATAGTAAATTTTGTAATAGACTTTCATAAGAGCGTCGTAGACGCCGAAATTTAAAAATTATTTTGACTTTGATCAATTTATTTCTCATTATCTAGGTTTGCATTGTAACAAATTTGTAAAAATTATTAACTTGAAATTTGTAACGATACGAGCCCCGATAATGAAGAGATAAATCGATATCATGTTTTCTGGGCCTAATCCTTCAAGTGCTGCATATCTACCACAGATGTACGGGGAAGATTATGAGATGGTTAAAACTACTAATGGGATCGCAGGGTTCAGCGAGGGTAGTAAAATGAAGCGATTTTATTTGTGGATTTTTCCTCTTACACTGCACATCTCTAGTCATGCGTATCTACTAGCTAGAGTATACGCAGCTTAAAGGAATCATCACCTTTCGACGTTAGTATGGAAAAGTGACCAACCAGTTCAATCTCAATGAATATTATCTAGTAACCCATTTCGTTTCGGTTTTATTGCCTAACACTGTTTTTGGCAAGCTTTGCAAACATTGCCAAAGTACTAAATACATTAATGAGTGCATCAACAGGCTCAAACTACCGACCTATTTCTATTGCCACTGTTTTTTCTAAAGTTGTAGACTCTGTTCTACTCAATTTATTATCTGACCACATTGAAATAAATGATGCACAGTTTGGGTTTAAGAAACAGAGTTCTACCGACATGGCTATATTTAGTTTGAAACAAATTGTAAATTATTATGTATCCAGACAAACTAAAGTATACGCTTGCTTCCTGGATTTAAGCCAGGCATTCGATAGGGTAAACTATCTTCTCCTGTGGGAGAAGCTTCGTGAGGTAGGCGTCTCGAATTATGTCATCAACCTTCTTCGAAGTTGGTACGGCTCACAAGGTAATGTGGTTCGCTGGCGTGACGCTTATTCGGACGAGTACCTTTTACCGTGTGGTGTAAGGCAGGGCGGCCTTACTTCACCGTTGCTTTTTAATCTTTACATTAATGCGCTCATCGAGGGGCTCAACAAGACCTGTGTTGGCTGTTCTATTGGTCAGAAGTTTATAAATAACCTTAGCTACGCCGATGATATGGTCTTGTTGACCCCCTCGATTGGTGCGATGCGAATATTATTGGCAACGTGTGAAAAATATGCAAAAGATCACAATTTAGTGTATAACGTTGATAAGTCGGTGGCAATGATATTTGGAACGAACCATAAAGATAACTCTTGCCTTCCCTTGTACTTGAACGGAAGTATGCTATCTTTTGTGACCACATTCAAGTATTTGGGCCATGTCGTGACTCGTGACCTGAGAGACGATCTGGACGTCGACAGAGAAAGGCGGTCTCTTGCCGTTCGTGCCAATATGATTGGCAGAAGGTTTAGTGGGTGCTCGCAGGAGGCTAAAATACTAATGTTTAAAACGTATTGTACGGCACTATACACTCCACAACTATGGTCACGGTATAAATTGGAAAGTTACCGAACGTTTAAGGTGCAGTATAACGACGCTTTCCGGATATTGTTCCGCCTGCCGCGGTACTGTAGCGCGTCCGAAATGTTTGCGGCGGCTCGTGTGCCGGCTCTCGATGCACTGATAAGACATCGCATTGCCAGATTTAGGGCCTCACTCTTTAAATCGGGGAATGCGATCATACAGGTCCTGGTAAGTCATTGCCACGAGTATTTGAAATTTTGTTCGAGCTTATTAACCTATATCAATAAATAGTCACTACAATAGTTAAATTTTGTCTGTAGTCAAGTTTAAGGTCAATGTTAAAGGGTTAATTTAATGTAAAATTTTAATTTAGAAGATTATGTAGATTTATTGTAGATATTATGTAGTAGATTATGTTGTAAGTGTGTATGATCCTAGTTGATTGAAATAAAGAATATTATTATTATTTTCTTATATGTTATTTCTCGAAATATTGAACATACTTCGGTTTTATGCATTACACGGGCTTTAGCCAAGTGTGATACATTTTATGTGTTAGCGTGATTGACTGAATCTTCCTGTAAAAATTTTCTAACAATACGGCAGGTGTTTAAAATTGCAGCTTTCTGCATTGTTATATAGGTATTTTCCGGTAAAGATATTATATTGAGAGAATGCAGCAACTGTTTCGGGATCAAACCAGTGCTCGAAATTACTAACGGTACTATGTAAACACTCCTCATTTTCACACCCGGCGGGACGTAATGCACGGTCGGTGTCCGGGAACTTGACATGAACTTGACATTATTATTATTATTATTAATTCTTATTTCAGATTCCACACAAACATGCCGCTGTCATCAAGGCCGATTAGCAATGTGAAGATGTTACTCGGATCTTTGTTTCCATCTTTGACGCCCAACTCGGAAAGGATATATCCGTTATCGAAGTTTTGGACGTATATGATAAGAGAAAGTGGGTACTTTCACTTGCAAGCTACTAAACCTGATACTATAGGTAAGATTTACTTGTTTTTTTTTGTTTCTGCTACCATGGAATTACTTACTAATTGTTAAACTTTTGAAACGGTCGCAGTCGTTAAATAATTATTAAAATACAATAACTAACACGAATTTTGCTGTATCACGCTTCCCCGAAACTTACTTTGTAAATTGGGACAAAAGTATATACCTCTTCGGCACTTTTAACTACATCTACATATGCAATCAATACACACTTGCATTCATAATCAGTGTGAGAATAGTGGATACAATGGTCACATTTATTATCAATCACTAATCAGTTAATCACCGTGCATATCATAACATGCGCGAGAGAAACCAATAAAGCATTACTTATTTTATGTGTTATTACCAATTAGACAAAAAGTGGGAATAAATGCATTAATACGTATGAAATACTATATTCAGCGTTCAAAGATGGCAACTGATGTTGATCCGAATATACAAATAACGATGATCAAGCAGAATATAAACAAAAAGCTGTGTAGATATAAAAACTGTAGAACTTTACAATCCAATCAATTAGAAAATCCCAACGAAATAAGTTGCCAGTTAACAAAAAAGAAGTCAGAAGTATCATGCAGTGTTTTAAACTTGGCGTCGCATCGGAGTATTACTGGCTGTTCAAAGAATCCCGTGAAAAGTATTTTTTTTTTATTTTATAAAGTTATGAGACTCACAAGTCGTATGCGACACGCCTATCCATTACAGTTCCAGTGTCACTTTTCTCGTTTTGCTTGACAGTGCACTGCACTCGTCAGTCTGACACGTTAGTTCTCATGTCTCGTTTACCCAACAATTTCACTTGCAACAGTGCCTTTCACGCCTAAACACGGTAATGTTTACAAAATACTGCTTCGAGCACAGAATAAATAGGATTGCTTCGAGGTAGAATTTCTGATACTGCGGTGGTAGTCTAGGGTTTATGATTTCATTTTGTTTTTAATTTCTCGGGTCTCGAAAATTCTGGACCTGGATTTCTCGGGTAAGAAATGAGGAAATGTATGACTAAGTACTACTTTTTTTAGTTCAATAAATAAATATGCCAGTATATACTAGTTTTTTACTACAAAGAACAAAATCAATTTAATCTTTCAAATAACGTCAATAACAGATATTTTCTTAAATAGAAATTATGAAAACATGTACGAGAATAAAATTTTTACAAAAAAAACCGAGTTCGAACATTACGTATTATTAGGGATAACTTCAATACTACTCATCAGGTTTCACTCAAATTTATATGGTCTGTCTGTCTAAAACACCAGCTTTCGAATATAAAAAAATCTGCAATCTGGATCTTTTTGGCACTGGTCGATGCTCCTAATGTGTCAATTCGCGTAGAATCTTCAGACTTTACATCAATATTCTGTAAATGAGCTAAATATCTTACTATACCGCTTGTGTTGGTACCATTACAAGCTATGGTCTTAGGACGACGTGGTGGCGAGGCGCGGGCGTCGGCAATCGTCATGCCTTGTTAAGAACATATAGAATAGATAGAAGATAGAAAACTCTTTATTGTTACACCACTTTAGAAATATAAAAGTTTAACTGCTTATACCCGCCAGCCAAAGTGTAAACTTTCATATAAACTCAACTTGTTATTAAAAAAAACTTACATGTAAATATAGTGTATTATTAGACCTATCGTTTCTAGCGTAAATCCTTTTTCTTTTGGACTATAATTTAAATTTTTATTATATAGCGTTTAGTATAAAGCACTCGTTTTTACGAGTTTGAGCCAGTTATTCGTAGCTCCAGATTTATTTAAAAAGTTTAGTACACATGTATAAATAACTTCCCATTATAGAAAGTTCATTATATTCCCCATGTTTGTGGTGCAATAGAAATATTAAAAACATGCTTATTTTTCTTGAAAGAGATGCTTAAAGTTGGGTCTTTCTTTTATCTAAAATTACGAGTTTTTGAGCTAGTGTAATGTCAAAACTGTATAATTTAATGAAAATCTGATGCACCACAAACCTAGATATTAGGGTAGTGATTACGTAGGTAAAAAATCATCGAGTTTTATTCGCTATTATTAAAATGAGATTGGAGCTGCGTTTTGTATGGGGGCGTTCGTCTAAAATATACACTTAAAGGATGCCGCCGCCGCGCCGCGCGACAAAAGACAAAGAGTCAAATTACAAAATAGCCGATATGTGGGTACTATTTATAGCTTTATTGTAAGATCATAATGTATCCCTGTCTTGACTTTCTCGAGCTGAATTTATCGAGACCGAGACCAGACCAGAGAGATTTTTTCGGGGAATGTTCCGACGAGCTTTATGATCTTATTCCTGCGTCGAAATTTTACCACCGTACATCTCGACACCGTCAAAAGACCCACCCCCACATCCAGCAAGTATGGACATCACACACTGTTCGCTTTTGTCACTCCTTTCTTCCGCATACTTGTGGAACGCGGAACGACCTTCCTCCGGAGGTCTTTCCGCGAAGCTACGACATGGGCCGTTTCAAAAGGGGCAACTACAAATTCTCCATTAGTTCTGGGCAGGCAACGCATCGACAGCGCAGCTAGTGTTGTAGATGTACATAGGCGGCGGTTACCGTTTACCATCAGGCGGGCCGTCTGCTTGTTTGTCACCCACAATAAAAAAAGAAAAGACAAATTCCCGGGAACAAACTATATAAGATGGTCTCTTGCTTAAGTTAAGACACCTGGTAGTGTTGAAAACGACTAGTAGATCACATACTTTTATGGAATATTCTAGCTAAGTGTTATTTTCTAGGAGTGGCGTTAACGGATTCCCCGGCTGGCTTGGCAGCATATCTAATGGAGAAGATAGCTATATGCAGTAACCGGGACCAACTCGACACGCCACACGGTGGCTTGGAGAACTTAGATTTGGACGATGTATTAGACACGGTCACCATAACTTGGGTGAACAACTGTATTGTCACATCGATGAGATTGTACGCTGAAGGATTTGCAGGAGCTCTCGTTAACCTCGTGCATAAGTAAGCCTTTTACATATTTTTTTCTAAAAAAAAAAAGGTACCATCACTTGTAACGGAAGTTCACGATGCTATGCAGCTGCCGAAAAACACCGTTAAATTGCTTGGTGCCACAACAGCTAACCAGAGCATTTGATATAGCTATATACTAATAACTTTAATTCATTTTAATGTTATTTTTCAGAATACCGACTGAAGTGCCAACAGCCGCGATCAATTTCCTGTATGAAGTGGCGTACCATCCAGACTGGATTTTAAGAGACAAATTTCCGAATCTATTACACTCGACTACATACGACTTTGGAGGTCACTTTGCTGCTCTACACACGCCTAAAGTATTAGTGGACGATATTTTTTCAGCGACAAAAGAATTTGTTAGATTTCACGAAATTGCTGGCCACAGTACATAAAGGTTTAAGGCAGGTGTTAATTTATTGAGACTTAAATCATTAAAATGACGTAGGGGTAACAGTAATCAATGTGCGATGTATTTAGTCATGTAAAAGTGAATAGATTTTATTTTAGAAACACTTTTTCTCCAAAAAGTACGTGTCGTAAAATTGAAGACCTTCTTACAAGTAGATTTAGGCCCTTTTTCAGAATGTTCCAGTAAGTTCCGGTTTTACTACCCAGAACATATTTAATAAATAAAACACTATCTTTGCGTTTCACAGTCATCGATTTAGCCTGTCCATCGGTTAAAGCTTGAAACGCGCTGCATGTTAACTGTCATTTTTATCATTCAGTTATTTTATGTGTTGCATAACTTGCATAGCAACCCGAAACTTTATTAGGATATTCTGAAACGGAGCCTTAGTCATATTCATGTTTATGTTGTTGTAATCATGCAATCAGTATCAAACATTCTATATACTATCAATATATCAGTGTTAAAACAATTATTGTATTTGTATATCACAACGCGAAATTTGCGAATTATCATTGCAAATTAATTCAGTTTACTCTTTGCAAGGAACACGTGTATACTTGTAATAAGAAAAAAAATAACGACATTTTGATTCCGCCACTACACAATCGTCAGCCCAGCAATATAGGTCACAAACAATTGAATGAGCCGGAAGTAATTCTTTTTATAGTAACAGCGGAACTATTTTGAGCAGTCGATTCTATTTTACGATCGTTTTTTTAATTATTGCTATTGTTGACCCACTTACGGTTCAACTTCCGAGTTACCTACGTTATATGTGATAATCTTTTGATTATGCTTAAGACGATGGAAACGAAGGTCGAGGATGGTTTTACTAACATATATAGTAATGTATGTTTTTAGTTAGTACGTAATTCTTATACCACGTGTATTTTTTTATGTTTACATGCTACGATTGGATGCGCGATCAAAGGCCACGGCGGTAATAAGTGATATCGGAACAATTTGTGCTTTATTACAAAAGTAATTACCTAAACTGGTATAGCTAATAATGACAAATCGTTAGCTAACAAGTTTTATGTTAGAATCGTAAAATAGTGGTTATATTAGTTATTATAGGAACGTAATAAATTCCACGTGTGTAATTTTATCTCCTTATTAATAACATATTCCAGGGTAGGGCTGCCATCACCCAAGCCGCCGATGTCGGACAAAATCTTAAAAAACCCGGACATTTGGGTGAAATTGAGTTTTTTTTCCCGGACACCCATGAAAACAAAGTTCATATATATTTTTTCATACATATAGCTTCTTTCCACAAAAACTACAGGGCTACAAACATAATTATTTACTCTTCTCACTCTGAGGCAAACTGGTGATAAAAATAATGTATAGCAGTGTTATTTGGCATCAAATCAGAAATAATTTATAATTTTAGGTTTAGTAAATAATGAAAACTACAAGCAATTTTTCTTAAGTCATCTTGTTTGGTTACGTAGATTAAGTACCCAAAACCGTAAAACTTTTTATATGAAAATCAAAAGTAAGTAATAAGTTTAAATTTTGACGAGCTCAAGATCTTTATACTCTACAACATTACAAATATACTAGAGGAAAAAATATATCTAGTCATGTGCGGTACCGCGTCATCCACCCCTTTAACCGGGGATCTCTGATTTGACCGACCGAGCTAACATTACAATTATTGTCACAATACTAATTGTCATGTTAGCTCAGTCGGTCAGAGCATACCCCGGCTAAAGGGGTGGATGACGCGGGTTCGAATCCCGCACATGACTACATTTTTTCCTCTCGTAAATTTGTAATTTTGTAATGTAAATCGGAATAACAAGCAATTTATGTCTGCAATAACGCATTATTGCAAACATAAAAATATTAAAATCTTTTTACTTATTTCGGACTCGTGGTCCGTACTCTTTTTAGATCTATTTTCATGTTACTACATATTACAATTTTACAAAATTCGTACTCCATTACATCATTGACTTTAGCACTTAGATGTAGGTTAGTGTTATGGTGTTATATCTTAAAAACTAAGTGAGTCCATATGTATCTATAAATTTTTTTTTTATCTATTCTAATTTTTGTTAGTATCTTTCTTTTTTTTATCTTTTTTTTCATTCTTTTTTTACTTATTCTAATTTTTGCTAGTTATTTCGGTATTTAGATGTTAAAAATTTTTCAAAGTGATCTTTCTTTTCCAACATGAATTTGGAAAAGTCAAAGCAACTCAGGTCGTTCAATTTATACTTTATTTCGATCAGAGAAGAAACCATGTGTTTTTAACCGACTTGTAAAGGAGAAGGTTCTCAATCCGTCTGTTTTTTTTTTTATGTCTGTTACCTCAGAACTTTTGACTGGGTGAACCGATTTTGAAAATTCTTTTTTGTTTGAAAGCTGATGCTTGTCGTTTGGTCCCATTTAAATTCCATTAAAATTGGTCAAGCCATTTTTAAGTTACACTCCAATAACTGGAAAATATTTACATATCTTGTTGATATAGTCGTTGACAATAATTGACATTCCTGTAAGTAGTAAGAGTCACTAAAAAGAGTGACATAATTTTTTTAACCAAAAAATGGAACGACTTCAACACCAAAAAGTGTGAAATTACTTGTCGAAGTCGGTACCGTGCGCACAAAATTGTGATAATAGGTACTTTTGAACTATCATGGTACCGACTTCAACAAGTAATTTTTGGGTGTTGAAGTCGTTTTCATTTTTTGGTAATTTTATTTTAATTAGTTTTTTCCTTTTCCTTTGCCGCGATACTAGCGAGAAAACTCACAACGTAACTTGAGTTGCCAACTAATATCAAGATTATCATGTTTACCGCCAGATTTCAGTAGATGTTTTTAACGTATGTGAGGTAATGAGGAAAAAGTGCTAAAGACCCTAGAAATATCTATACCTAGTGCCAAATCGGCAACACAGTGAGAGAAAGATCGGGGTCGGCGGCAGTTCTTTATGGTGAGGGCCGCCCGGCCGGCGCGGTGGCGGCGCGGCACGGGGGACGTTCTTTTGTTGTAGATTTTACAGTGCCGGAGTTAACTTGTATGCAGCTTACGAATGAATTTTCTACTCAAATTTGTTTCAATCATTTGCTTATATTTCATTAAATCCGGATTACCTGGACACAAACCCGGACACTATTTGGAAACCCCTCCCGGACGCTCTCTAAACTAGGACAAATGCGGGGAAACCCGGACGGATGGCAGCCCTATTCCAGGGTGATGTAAACAAGCTTTGAAACGTGATATCACAATAGCTTTGTTAATAGAAAAAAATATATAACATCTATCACTTAAATCGACTATTAGTATTTAGTATTAAACAATTAGTATTTAGTATTAAACATTAGTTACGGAAGCATTGTACTGCTTCCAGTAAGGTTTTGTGTGAAGGAATGCATGGACGGTTTTAAAAAAAAAAATTGCTGAATTATATAGGAAGATATACATAGTAGCGTAATGTAACACGACGTCAACGACTCTGTAGCATAGTCAGCAAAAATGGGTCTAGACGCTTCCAAGTGCTCCCTCAGGTTCCCTCACCCTCACCCTTGATTTTTTGAAAGTACGACTAAGTATATTAAAGTTTTCATTTAAATTGTTGCAATATAGATTTTCGGAAAGTAACGCATAAATCCATCACGGTCTTTATGGCTAGATCTGGAATCACAAGCAATGGTAAAAAATACTCAGTGAAGTCTCGAGGCCAATTTTAGTAAAATCTTAAAGATTTTTTTGTGTATTTCTTTTATTTTCATGCATTGCCATTCACATTTTTTTGATGCTAGCTGTTTTAACAACGGTTCCTTTTCACAAGTTAAACTAGAATGCACTTCCATGAGTTGCAGTGTATTGCAAGCAAGAGTAGTTCATGATTCCATAAGTTACCCTTAAAACCGTCAAAATAATAAAAATACGTACTCGAAACAAATGCATTACTTAATTTCATTGACAAGAAACATTTTACTCGTAAAATGCAAGATTCTGACATTGTTACTTAGAAATTTCATGTGCTAGCAACATAAACATACGAAATAGAATATGCCGCCTTTTTATGTGATTATGGCGGAACTTTTTTTTTATGTGAGTACGAGACCCACCTGATGTTAAACGGATTAACCTCTGCCTATAACAGATGCATTTCGTCGCAATTGACGAATTGTACTGAGACATACGGTTATTGAGTCTCAGTCTTCAGTGCCTGTAATATTTTTTTTTCGTTCACAATTTGGAATTGTAAACTAGGTATAATTTATATGATTAAAAGTTTTATTATGACTTGCTGCATTATATTTTATTGCTGATGGATTAATCTTTGAGCACTATCTCACCTGTTGATAACTATGGATGAGGTCGAAAGATATTAGATCAGAATAAACCTAGAATGGGATCTCAAGGATAGCTGTCGGAACAGACCGTTAGGTGTTTAGCGTCAGATGTTTTACTCGAGGGTAGCTTCAAGCTTGTGGCGGGATTTAGACCACGGACATATTGAAACACCAAACTCGGTACTTTTAATCTTAATAACAATTATTCCACCTAAAGATAGAAAAATATATACAAAAACTGTTCTGTTAATATTTTTTTATGTCCGCATTTCATGTTTTGTAAGATTTTCGGGCAATTTAAGCGATCATTTTAACGTAATAGCCCTGTATGTTGAAATTATCCGTATTTCAAGATACTTTGTTTGATTTTCGTACTCGCTGACATCGTTTTGCTAATTTCGCAGCTGTTACTGTTACACCGCCACCATTAAAAAATCTATTAAAAGCGGGATCAAATCAATCCCAGGTATCTGGGCATTTTGATGTCAATAGAAGGGTAATTTGTCGTCATTGGCGGCATCATGCTACCAAAGGATGCTGTTAAGCAGCACCTAGTCCAAAGGAGGAGCACAACGGCTCGGCAGGACCGAGAGACACAAATGACTGCAAGATGTCAGCTGATACTGACCGCCCGGTAGATAGCCAGCATTCCTACCAAATTTCGTGACATCAAGATACGATGTAATTTCTAAATATGATTACACTCGATAGTGCTAAGCTAAAATCATATTTTACAAATTATTGGAGCCAAACAGTCCCCTATGACGGTTAATGAACTACAATTGGAGCACGAAATTTCTGCTAGAAATAGCGTGCCCAGGTGGCCGAGTGGTTTCGGCGTCTGGCGCGAAATCGGAGGACACGGGTTCGATTCCCGCCCGGGGCATAGCATTTTGTGCTCCAACAATTTGTATAATAGATACGATGTATTATATAGAACATACACGTTTGAAAATGGAATAGTTTTAGTAGGTTAATTAATACAAGGTTATAGTAAATTCAGCACAAAGTAAATTCGCCAGACATGTGTATATTTCATACATTAAAAGTAAACCTGCCGCAAACATTAAAAGGATGTTTATGTATGTCACAGGTATGTTTTAATATGTGATGTTCTCTTACCATACTTAGATAGTTCTTGAAATCTTATTAACGACAAAAAGTTACACCTCGTGGCTGGCCATGAAGCCCGAACGCACATAACGCCGCGTGCTTAATCCAATATAAAAAAAATATAGATGATTTCATAGTCACTGGTCTAACCCAAGGCATACCAAAGGCTGAGTGCAATGCGCATGTGCAGTGTGGTGACTGTATTGCGGTGTTTATTTTTGCTATAAAATTTTATGTGTCTGATATTTAAAACGTCTTCTCTGCTGGGGGACTGAAATAATGGTTGCTTCTGGGGGAACTCATCCAAGAGTGTTCCTCACAGGACTAATACTTGGTTAGCTATCTCCTCTATATAATCTCCTCTCCAAACGGAATATCTACACTATACTTACTATACTTCGTTTGGAGAGGAGATTTCTACCTGCAGGTAGATGGAGTAGCGATGGGCTCGCCTATAGCGCCAGTGGTAGCCAACATATTTATGGAGTGGTATGAATCCCTGGCCCTCAGCACCGCACACGTAAAACCGCACTATTGGTGGAGGTATGTAGATGACATTTTCACAATTATGGACAAAGATGCATTATCTGGGTTTACGGATCACCTCAACAAACTACAACATAAGATCAGCATCACCGTGGAAGAGGAAAGGAAGGGATATTGCCGTTCTTAGATGTGCGTGTTATCCGGAGGCCCGACAACAGTCTGACGCGCACGATTCATCGAAAACCTACATACACGGATCGATATCTTCACGCCAGCTCGCATCACCATCCTGCACATTTGTCCTCCGTACCAAGAGCATTGATGGATCGAGCTCTTAGGCTATGTGACCCACCATACATAGATGAAGAGCTCCAGCACGTGAGAGGGGTACTGGAGGACAACGGATACAGTTGGCGACAATGTTGTCGCTGGGCAAAGATAAGTGAACGTAAGCGACCAACAAGAGTGGAACGTTCTCCGGCTTATCTTTCGTTTGTGAGAGGAATAACAGATAAAATCGTGTATCTCTTACGACGGTAATATGATATCAGAACGTTCATCCGTCCACCCGGTCAAATTAGATAGGTGCTGCGTTCACCGAAGGACAAAGACCGCCTTAACGTACCGGGCGTATATAAAGTACCATGCGACTGTGGCAAGAGTTATGTGGGAGAGACTCGACGCAACATCGCTACAAGACTGACCGACCACATTAGGAGCATTAAGAATATGGACATTACTAAATCAGCACTTGCAGAACACGCTCATCTCTTGGACTCTAATCACTATATTCGTTTCGATGAAGCCTCCGTATTAGCTAGAGAAAAGTTTTATGTGCCTCGTAAAATACGTGAGGCTTTAGAAATCTGTCGACATCCAAATTTTAACAGAGATGGGGGTTGGACGCTACCACCAGTCTGGATTCCTATCCTTAGTGCTACCTCGACGCAGAAGATGTCGGGCAGTCTAGAATGCGACACGGTTAGCATTATATGTCACGGTGCGTGTGATGATAATGCGATCACAGACGACGAAGTAGGCCCACCGTCTTCAGCCGGGCACGATAGGACCTCATTATCTAGCACAAGCAGCGCGGGGCACGCTCCGCCCCCACCCAGCTCCCCGCTGCCGCCGTCGCCGGTATCGCGTCGAGCCGCGCGGGCCGCGCTCCGCAGTGCCCGTCGGGAGCTCCAACGGCAGTGTTTTTGCCGGTTATTGTATATCATTTAATAATGTGTGAAACTCACGATAATTTCATTTCAATAATCTAGGAATGTTCCCCAGAGGAATAATCTTCCTGGATGTGTATCACGTAAGTTAAGGTTGAACTGGTGGTACCTACCTTTCCAGCAGTTTTTCTCAAAGGACTACTACTTAGTTAGTTAACCACATGTCAAGATTGAGTTAATGGACATTGCAGTTTATGTTTTCAGTTACAACCTCACATCAATAGTTAATTTTATTGAAATATCACTTACCTTCTTATTTCTGATAAAAACCTCAACTTCTTTGGGTACAAAGAACCCGGGGACCTGGAAGTCTTTTCTGGGGCTAAACTGATCAACCTTCATGCGACCGCCGAGGTTGACGCGTTCACCAGCATAATACAGGTTCCTGGTAAATAGGTTTAACTTATTACAATTCTGGCATTTGATTTTCCATGAACGATCGAATGCGATCTTGGAACATGCAAAATTTTCAGATGTACATATACAGCCTTACTAATAAAGTTTTAACCACAGTGTATAAACATTGTATAACACAAAACCTGACCAATAACAATATTTCTGATTTAAACGTTGCATACAGTTGTTATACAGATGTTACAAAACCACTTAGGGCTATGCATTCCTTACACAGCCAGGGACCCTTGTTTAACGGACGTATACGGGGCTAAAATGGCGGACTTCACTATTAACAGATGATCGGAGCTTGTTAAAGCCTAGTAACTATTGTCGAATTTGTATCTAGGTAGTATTCTGCGTTGTAGATTCGCTTCACGGTATAATTATTCTACTCTTTGATTCGCTAGCTTTGCATTTGTTGCTGTGATAGTGAATCGTTCGTACGTGTTCTTTTAAGAAATTAATTTTTTGCTTGTGAATGGATTACATATATTATTTCCACATATTTGACCAATGGCATATAGAAGAGGAACATCAAAGAAATCAAAAACATTGTAAAGAATGTGTAGATCCATTTTTTACTGAACTTTTTTTTCCACTTCTTTTTCTTAACCATTTCTTTCCATTTAATTCATCCGTTCTGAAACTTGCTGTCCGCTTCTCTTCCAAAAAAAAAGTTAACGTATTTTGGACATAATCTAAAAAATACATCATAGTTTGATAAAAACGGAAGCCCTAACAATTAATTGTATGTATAATATAAATAATTAGCGAGCTAAATTAAAAAAAAATACTTTGAATAGTCTGGACAAAAAGAATTTCTAAACGAATTGTTCAAAAGTTGCCAGACGAAAAATAAAAAAGCGTTATACATCTGTGTAACTACCCACCGCCTCTACAAAGTTTATTAGTCAAACAATGGATTGACACGTGTTTAGCGCTATTCACTTGCTATTCATTGTGTAACTGTACAACGATTTAACAGATGTGCAGGCGAATTTTTATTAGTAAGGCTGATAATGTATAGCTGTAATTATGACCTTATTTAATTTATATAATTTAATTCGATTTCGTTTTACTGATAAACTAGCACTTTTTAATTAGCTAGTATTCGTTGCGTTCCAGTTACTTGTGGAACAAGAATAGACTGGCAGAGAACTTAAAAAATTTGCGAGTATTTCGGGTAGCTTGAAACCAAATTAACTAATCATTTGTCAATAAAATTGTATTTCTCAAACATGCTTGGAAATGTCAGCATTATTTTGACAACATTCTTCGAGATAAATCGAAATTGCTGTACTGGCCAAATACATGCGCGCAGCGGCCGGCAAAAAAGTATGAAATTCTATATCTGTCGTGTCTAGCGGCCAAACAAATTGCACAGTAAACTCATATGTGTCGTGTAATTAAAAAATGGAACGATCTTTTACTTCGAAGCATGGCAACCGAGGAGGAAACTTAGCAAAGGTTTTATTTAAATTTCGATTTGGCTTGCAAATAAAACGCTGTTTATTGAAAAAAAAAATCTAATTCAAATTCATTTATTCAATTTAGGCGTCTACGACGCTTTTATGAAGGTCAATTACAATTTTTTTTTTCTATACACTACAGACTCGTGGTCCGTACACTTGTTTGATTTTGTTTCACTTAAATACATTTCTTAATTTTACATCATTCTCCAGCTTATCAATATTCCTCCTGAAGGGAAGTTAGCCTAATGTTGGTTATAAAATATATTTATATATATATATATCATAAAGCTAAAGTGAGTCCATGCTTATATGTATATTTTCTCCTTATATCTAGTTTGTATAGTAGTATATTACGTTATTCAGTATGTCGTTGAGGGTCCGGCCACAGATTCCGCTGATGCCCTTGATGTTTTGATAAGAGCCTCCACGATCTCTTCGTTTCTGTTTAGTATTGCCATTTTTAGGTTGTGATCGACTATGTTTTTATAGTTTGCCTCTGTTGCCCGCCTGACGAAGCCTCCAATGGCGTCCGAGCTGCCATCGGTATAGTAAACGCAGCATTTTGTATGGCGTGACACTGCTACTACCGCATGAGAAACACTGTCTCGGAGCTTGGTGACTCTTTCCCTCATCTGTATGATGATTACCGACTCATAAGTCAATCCCTGCGCTTCGTGTACGGTTAAGGTGCAGGACCCTGAACCAGACCCATATCCTTTGCTGACAAGGGAGGCTTTTTCCTCCTGCGTCAGCACTAGATAGAGGGTGTTCTGGAGGTCAGTTGGTATATTTGCACCTGTATAACGTTCTAGCTTCAGGGAATGAACCTGGGATCGCGATGAGTAAATACCCGTGTACACCTCGCTGAGGGCGTATGCCACATCCAAGGGGTTTCTGTGAGTGCAGAACAGTTGTTGACTAATGGAAACCAATGTCTTTGGACTACTCTACCTTATATCGAAGAGGTTCTCTCTGTCAATATAGGGCAGTTGGTTGACATCTCCGATGATGACGACATCCTCAGCCTCCAGCAACCGTGCAGCCATTATGATGGCCCCAAAATGGTTCATGTGAGCTTCGTCTATTAAAAGACGTTTTTCTCTACGCTCCATGAACCCATTGGCCAATATGGAGGCCAAGGTACGCACTTTGGATTTTACTCCGTCGCCGATGCGTTGTGCTACCTTGTCTCGCAGATCTTTGGCTGCTTCGGTTGTAGTGGTGACTAGGATGTTTTAGCCATATCGAGGATTTTCTCCTGCAGCATTATTTTTGTGCACCGGGCTGTTACGACGATGGGATCGTTTGGTGGTGTATGAAAGATGTTTCGGCCGGTGCGGTGCGTTTCGCTTTCATTCAGTTTGACAAAACCTCCAGTGGAGCTGAATGCGGCCATATACCGACCTGACATTGTTCCCTTTATTACTCGGGAAGTGTCATTGTCATATATGGCCGCCTCCGCCTCCACAAGCCTCACGTCCAACAAACCCTCACTTTCCCAGCAATATGCTTGCATGATGTTTTTGCAAGTTGCCAGGTTTACATCTCGCGAGGCTTTTTCAATCGCTAGAAACTCGAGGAATGCGTTGATCGCGAAGTCTATAGGTTTTGTCGTCGGAATGTAGCTGGGTGGGCTGACCTGCCCCTTGTCGGCTCTATTACGTTGTGTTTGAGGCTTTACGGATTTTTGGCGTGGTCTACAGAAATCTTCAACGGCGGCTGCCTGTCTTTACGCCATTTTTGAGAGCTTATCCCGTATTCTATAGACTGCAGCACCGACGATGTTCATGAAGGTGCTTTTTGTTCGGTCAGCTTTCTCTTTCGACTTGGCCTCTTGCTTAGCCTTTAATTTTCTGGCTTCGAGTTTTTGTTGATGGCGCTCAGACCCAGTTTGCGTAGCCGAATGCGGCTGGAGGTTCCCCGTAGAGTCGGTGGGTGAGATCACAGTAGGTGCTTTGAGGAAGCTGAGGTCTTGTTCTCTATCCTCATATGCTTTTATCAAGTGAGTCACTTGATAAAAGAACCTGAAAAGTTCAATCACAATTATTAGGGCAGCTCAATGGAGCTGCTCCTAAATCTCCTCCCCCCACAGAACGAATCTGATCATGGCTGACGAGCCGATAGCAGATATAAAGGGAGAAAAAAAAAAAAAAACCTCATATGCTATGACTTCATGATATTTAGAAGCTTTTATGCATCCTATGTGATCTGCGATCTCTCCTCTTTCGTATTCGACTACCATTGCGTCTACGCTAATTTTGCGTGGTGTTATGCTAGCACCTTCTTCAATCTCTCCAAGCTTCGAGAGCACTTCATCCGCCATCGCAAAAGGAGTTTTTCTGCCCCAGTCGATCAGTGCTATCGTTTTGTTTCGCGATCGCACTAAGCGACATTGGCAGCCGGCCAGAGTCGTCTCGGGTAACTCTTTATATCTCCTACGTTTAATAGTGGTTTTTGTAGTGCTCCCGTTGAGCAATGCGGTCAGTCCGGGTGAGATTGCAACGCGGTTTTTCGTATTTACGATGCAGTAGCTGATTCCGAGGCGTTCAGTGTTGCTGTCCATGAAAAGGGCCACCCCGCGAACCCTGATGCTAGGCTTGCCCCTCTCACCGAACTCCAAGAATTCGTCTAGTGGAGTTCGCTCTGGGGAGGCTCGCCGTACATCGGGTCCGCGGCTTGTAGCCCCCAGGATGGGCTGGGGCATAACAGGTCAGTTCTGTTTCGGTTTCAGTGTGCTGTGCCTTTTCGCTGCGGATTTGAACGCTTTTTCGGCGTAGTTCAGGAAATGGGTTCTGTTTTCTTTATCTGCCATGATTGTCTGCAGGTTTTCCATTGTAAGGCTGGAGTTTATCTGAATCTCCAGATCTTGCCTTAACGCTAGAAAACGAGGGCACTCCAGAACCACGTGCCATACAGTTTCACTAACATTGGGATCGCACTCGCAACCTGGGGTATCCAATAATTTGAACCTGTGCAGGTATTCAGCTATCCCGCCGTATCCCGTCAAGACTTGCACTTGTGTAGGTGTAAGCTTTGTGGTTCTAACTATCCGGTATGACTTAATGACATCCGGTAGGAACTGCTTAGTGACTTGTCCTGTGCTGGAAGAGACGTATCTGTCCTGCCATTTGCGAACTGTCTCTTCTCTGATCTTTTTCTTGACGTGAGATAGAGGGACATCACCGTAATCTGGATCGGAGGTTACATGCAGAGCTGCAGACTTAGCTAGCTCACCGGCTCGCTCGTTTCCCGTTGTGCCTACATGAGCTCGTAGCCAGAAGAAGGGTTAATCTGGGATTCTCCAGCAGGCCGAGTGAAGATCTAGAGTCACTCAGGATATTGACTACTTGATACTCGCTGGATTTTGCAGATTGAACTGCCCTGAAGAGTGCATAGAGTTCCGACTGGAACTCTGTGCAGGAGGGGTCCAGACTGAAGGTGGAGAAGCTTGACTCTTTTCCTTCCTCGCACCATGTGAGGGCTGCGCCAACTTTTCCCTCAACTTTTTCCTCTTTTTACAATATTTGTTTAAATTACGTAGGAGACCGGTGATGGCTTGGCAGAGCTGGAATTTTCCAAGCATTTTTGTCGTTTAAGTAATCATAAACTGTGTAGTAGGATTTCTTAATCAAAACGTTTTTCACGTGCAATTTGAATTTTCCTTCTGTGCGCATTGTAATCGGGAATTTTATTATAAAACCGCACACAATTGCCTAAAAAGGACCTTTTATTTGTCTTTGCTAATCTAAAACATGGTACCGTTATTTTATATTTGTTCCTAGTGTTGTAATCGTGGTTGTCACTGTTTAATTTAAATTTACTCAAATTTTTCCGCACATACATAATATTTTCAAACATATACAGACTCGGTAAAGTTAATATATCAATTTCTTTAAAAAGATCCCTTAGAGAGTCCCTAGGATCCATTTCATATATGGCGAGAATTGCACGCTTTTGTAAGATAAAGATTGTCTCTATCTCAGCAGCAGCTCCCCACAGCAATACACCATACGACATAATACTGTGGAAGTATGCGAAATAAACTAGCCGTGCAGTAGCTACATCTGTTAACTGTCTTATCTTACAAACTGCATATGCAGCAGAACTAAGTCTTCCGGCTAGATCATGTATATGTGGATCCCACTGTAAAGTTGAATCCATTTTGATTCCCAGAAAGACTGTCACATTGTGCATAGAGAGTTTATCTGGGCCAAGCTTAAAGTTTGGTACAACATAAGGAACATTTGGTAACGAAAACTTTAAACATTTTGTCTTTTTTGAATTTAAGAGAAGATTATTAGCCGTGAACCATTCAGAGATCATAGTTAACACATTATTTACATGAATGAGTTCACTATCTTTCCTATCTACTTTAAAAATCAGAGAGGTATCATCTGCGAATAAAACAATATCGCAGAAATCTTTGACCATGCAAGGCAGATCATTAATATACGCTAGGAACAGAAAAGGTCCCAAAATGTATCCCCGCGGTACACCTATTTTTACCAAAGACCCGGAAGAAGTATTGCCATTTATTCCAACCTTCTGTAACCTGTCTGACAGATATGACTCTATAAGTCTAATACCATAGTGTGAAAGCTTACGAATCAGAGTGCGGTGCTCTACACAGTCGAATGCCTTGGAAAGATCACAAAATACGACAATAGCATCATGTGAACTCTCCCAGGCTTCGAGTATATGTGACATCAATTGAACACCTGCATCTGTTGTGGAAACCAAACTGATTCTTATTCAATATATTATGCTCATTAAAATGGGATAAAAGTTGTTTGAGCATAATTTTTTCGAATACTTTACTCAGAACAGGTAAGATGGAAATAGGTCTGTAATTGCAAGGGTCAGATGCAGCTCCCGACTTCAAAATTGGAGTGATTTAAGATTTAATAAGTTAAGACATATGTTGAATCTCTAGGTTTATTTTTACCAGTCTCAGTATTTATAGTCTTCCAAATGGTTTTTATTTTATTTTTAGACTTGCGAATTTTGTCTCTAATAAAAAGAGATTTAGCACACAAGCAAACAGACTTAAAAGTTTTTGAATAGTTCCTAACATAATCATGAAACTGCTTGCAAGATGTTAAATTTTTCCTGCGATACAGATCAAACAAATAATCTCTACTTTTTCGAATACCTCTAGTTGCCCAATCACCAAACTTAAATTTTCCACTTATTTGTTTCTTTATTATAGGACAAACTTTTTGGAACTCAATATTTACCAAAGAAAATAAGTTATTAAAGATGTTATTCGGGTCACAGTGAGAAAAACTTGTTATGCCTAGCTTAGCTTCTATGTTGGTACCGAGCATTTCTAGCCTACTGGTTGTCGACGGCCTATGTTCAATTTCATACCTCTCTGTTTCTCTGTTTCCATCAAATTTTATTGCAAGGCCCTCATGATCGGACCTAACACCCTTCAATATTAACTTTTCTATAGCCTTACAGTTTGAGTATATATTGTCTATACATACTCAAACTGTAAGATGAAGTGTCTGTTATCCTAGTGGGCTCACAAAACAGAAATTTCAAATTAAATGACTTAAATAATGAAATAAGATCAGTCTTATTTTTAGAATGCAATAAAATATCTATATTAAAATCACCACATACAAATGTTTTTTTTTTTCTGCATTTAGAGATTTTCTGCAGTATACTTTCCATAGTGGATAAAAATTCTGCAAAATTTTGAGCACAACCTTGATCTGTTGGTGGTCGATATACACACAACACAAGATGCCCGTCCACCTCCACATAAGCAACCTCACAGACACGTTCGACAGAACATCTGACTAAGTCACGGCGTTCTTTAAATTTTAAGTTATTTTTTACAAGAATAATACAGCCTCCTCCTTCTGCAGATGATCTATTAAACGCACTGCCTACACTAAAATTCTTAACATTAAATAACATTGTCTCTGCTCTTAGCCATGTTTCAGTGAAACATAATATATCAAAAGGATATTTATCTAAGAACATTTCAATTTCAAGTATTTTGCCAGGGAAGCGATTTATATTTTGGTAGTACAGTGCTATGTCAGAACACTTCCCTGTTGTCTGCTCTAAAAGTTTAAATGAACATTTATATTAGTACGTGTACTAAAATCTGTAGCGTCAATAAAAGACTTGGTTATATTTCCTATAACCGACTCAATATTATAAGCTACCAAAGTAGCAATAAAATTTTTATATTTCTTAGGTAGGTACATCCTATCCCGAGTCAACATAAATTTAGTAATAAATTTATTACAGTCAAAAAATAAAAGTTTGTCACTATGACGACATGTCATATTAAATAATATCGTATTTAATGAGTGAATATGCTCATTTTGGCTTTTAGTCAGTGCATCTGAATATGGAAAAGCACATAACATAATTTTGAATGCATTAAGACTTAACAATGAACACTAACGCGGGCTATTTTATTGTCGTTTGTTGATAGTCATTGATTTTGAAAAGTAATTGTTTCGACAAAATGAGTTCAAGTGAAGACAATGAGTGTGATGAACTTAATTCAACGCCACCTGAAATTCTTCACCTCTTTAGAATTATCCCAAACCAAAATAATCCGGAAAGCCGAAAAAAAACTTTAAAATTCATAAATTGTACATTTAACAACTATATCTTCAAATAAAAAATTCTGCATAGGTACTACTTTGTTGTAATTTCCGCGCATTATTTGAGAAAAGCACTATACAAGCCTTGGCCACAACTAGGCATTGATGGACTTACGTATGTGTGCCTCGGCTTCGCCTCGGCCCACATTTACACGTTCATCCATCAATGCCTCCTTTGCTGGCCGCTGCAGTAATGTACTATACATGCAATATCACTGTTACATTCAATTCCAGCACTTGCTATTTATTAGCTGGCCTTTGTTGCGTTCCGGGAACTTGTAGACTTAAATAGGTAGGTTAGGTAGATACGCTCGCAGGAAACTTCATGGAGAAGCTCCTAGTTTTTAGCTCGCTCTAGACAGAATTTACTATTGGAATTGATCTTATGAAGGTGGAACTGGCATCAAATTTTGGCGGCGGCCAACGTTAGTTCAAAATTTCATAAATTCATATGGAAGAGGCGTGTTTATTTTTTTATATTGCTGAACCTAGAACTGGCTCTCAAGGACAGCTGGCGGAACACACCGATAGGTGCTAGGCGGCAGGTTTACTACTTGAGGGTGGTAGCCAGGCGGGCATTCGCAATATGCTCTATTACCATGCTATAACGACTGCCATCCTAAGACAACAACCAGGACCGACAGCTTAACGTGCCCTCCGAAGCACGGAAGCGCTCAGTAGTAATGTCACCAGCGGTCAAACATCCAAGTCATGGCCGCGGCGGACGTTGATTAACTTTGCTGATCGGTTCAGAAAGGCTAAGCAAACTTCGCTACGAGCGCTTCAAGTTCAGAATCGCAGCGAACTTCACGAGGAAACCACCCAGTGTTTCAGCTCGGCGAACTTGTAGAAGAAATATAAACTGGCAACAAACTCCACGAAGAAACCGATCAGTGTTTCAGCTCGCTCTAGACAAAATGTACTAACTTAAATTGATCGTATTCAAGTAATATGGACTCATATATCACCTGTTGCTGATAAGACGGCACTTGATATTCGTCAGCTGGCCTTCGTTACGTTGCGGGAATTTGTGGAACAGATATAAACTGGCAGCGAACTTGAGGAAGGAATCGCCCAGTGTTTCAGCTCGCTCCAAATCCACTGAATCGTGGGAGTTGATCGTGGTGAGTGCGGCCAATACGTCGCGAAGTTCCGGCCCGCGACCCTCCGGTTTCTTTTTCAGGATTTTTATCTTGTCTATGTATCTATCAAGAGAAAATTAATAAGTTAACTATAGATTCAGGCAGTATTATGTTAAAATTCATATTAAGTAACTCAAATATTTTTTAGTAACAAAATATTTTCAATCGAGCGCTCAGAGGGAGCATATCCCGTTGCGTCGGGGTGTAATTGTCGCGTCTACAAGTGATGAGACAGACAAGTCACCCGTTTGTCTCTTACATTTGCAGAGTCAGTTTAGGAATCACACCTGATTAAAGCAGTGATGGCTCAGTGGCATTGGCTATGGACTGCCGCGCAGCAGGTCTATGGTTCAAATCCCGCTGCTGGCTTGAGCTTCACCGCATGGTGGAAGGGTATTTTGCCGGCCTGGCTTTCGACCACTCTCAAGTAGAAAATCAGTCACCAAGTACTTAACGGTGTGTTCCAGCAGCATTCTGAGAACGAGTGAAATCACAGGCACAATGAGACTTAACAACTATGTCTCAGTGTGGCGGGCGCAGTGCAATTCATGACTTGTGATGAAATGCATCTGTTATGGGCAGAAGTTTAGTCCGCTAAACATCAGGCGGGCCTGGAGCTTGTCCCGTCACAATAAAAAAATAATATAAATAACAAAATGTTTATACAATGTAATAAAAATAAACTTCGAATCGTCAGATCCTTGACTATATTTTCAACGATCTTATATTTTTTCTCACGAGTTAAAAAAAGTTGTGGAACAAAGTTAAGTAACATTACAAAACTCGGACTTTTAGTAGTTACCATACACAATTACTACTAAGTGATACCAAATTTTTAGATATCGATACCTCAGTTCCAAATTGTAACAAATCCGAAATTTAGTGAGCTTGAGATAAGTATGAGAAATTGTTCTAAATACGATTACGAATCATTACCAGAGAGTAACAAGTCGATAACTGAATGCAGTTTGATTGTTACACCCAATATTTTTTCATAAACCTACATTATTTTATATTCATATAGTAACAATTCTAGTTGTTTCTTTTTGGAACTGAAAATATTTACACTTCCAAGAAAAAATCGAAACGTTACTTTTCGTAACTAAACAATATTATGATTGCTGGTAGACCTTTTTATTATTGACATATCCCAAAAGTTTTGTGTCAAATAATTGAAATCTTTCCGTTTTAACCAAATTGAATACTACTCGTTTTTGTGTTTTTGTAATCAAAGAAAACTATTTAAACATGCATAAAAAGTGTTGCGAAAGTTAAAACTAGTTGATGCGTATTTAAAAACTAGTTGATAAAAATTATGTTAATTTTTAACATAAAAACAAAGTAAGCAAAAAGGTGCAGTTAAGTTAAAGCTATGAATTTTATTATAAAATTAGGTTTGTAAATATTGTCAATCTCTTGTATAATTAAATAATGTTCTTTTATCTTAAAGAAAGACGGTGATGACGAATTGAGCAACAAAAGTGATTAAATTCTATCACGAAATAAGTACTTAATTTTGTTGTAGTGTATTTTATTTACATTCTTAAATTATTATTTTCTTAACACATAACATGAACGTTAAATCTATATTTTCAGAATAGAGTCCTAGAAGAAAGAACTAGTTCACAAATGGTGCATCATAATGATCTGAATCCTTTCATATTTTAACAGACGACATTCCTATCACTCCTCTTTTATCTGTTGTCAGTATTACAGCATCAAGTTCAAGACCAGACAATACGACCATTCATGCTCCAGTGAAACCTAAAAAACGGATTTGTCAACCTATGAATTGACAGAAAAATATAAAAAAACGTAATTTTGGACAATCTTATACAACCAGCTCCGCTAAAGAGATTCCTGCTAGTAGAGCGAAAAGTAGCTGTACTGAAACAAGTAGACTTAAATGCTCATCAAAATAAGTGACAGTGAGAGGCAACAAATTCATTTGAGTTACTGGGCACTATCACATATTGTAAACCAGCGTAAGTTTAAAATTAGACATTTTGAACCTGTCAAGCCTAAATATAGAATGATAAAGCCTAGAAGTAAGAGAACGTCCAATAGTATATATTACTTTAACAAACCCAAATAGAGTACAAGTTTGCACGACATTTTTTAAAATACATTAGACGTAAATAATAGAGTCAGTATACAGCTACAAAGAAAATATCAAATACTGGATTTTAATAAACTTAAAAATGCACAGAAGTAAATATTCAACAAAAACATCTGTATGAGACTATTTTTAATACTGAGTACAATATTTCAATTTTCCAACCGAAAACCTTTTATGAAAATCTACCTACAGTAGTGTACTGTAACAGCCGGATCGTCCACTGCTGAACACAGCCTCCACTATTAAAGGGGTATTTGCCATAATCCCCACGCTTGGCAGGCGTCTTGGGGATCGCAGTGTAAGTTGACAGTTCTTCAAAACGCGCTGCTGCCCACCTTCAAGTATTTTTCCTTTAGTCGCCTCGTACGACACCCACGGGATGATGCAATTCTTACCCGGCACCACACGGGGTTACCTGCAGTAACTTAATAAATAACTCAGGAAGATGACTCAGATTGAATAATTTATTCAGAAAAATTTGAAATAATTTCTGTTCCTGAGTTCTTTCTTCAGATTCTGTAGGTAAAATTGAGATATAAGACATTTAATTTTCTAAAATTTGGATATTATGTAATCAAAAGTACGTTTTGATTTCAGCATTGATAATTTTATTTCATATTTACTGTAAGTATTATTAAATATTTATATATAAAGTTGTACAACTTAGAATAACTATCTCTAGAATGAAAACATTTTTAGTTCCAGATAGTAACAATTAAAGAAAAACTCTGAAAGCTTGGTGAAATTCTAATTAATTTTCTTTCTTTTCTTCGCGGAATAATGTGTTTACCTAAGACCATTAAAATACATATATATATTTTAGATTAATCATATAAGTTTTAATATTGTTAAGTTTGCAATAACGCCTGCTAGGCGAATTACATTACAAAATTACAAATTTACGAGTGAAAAAATTATAGTCATGTGCGGGATTCGAACCCGCGTCCATCCACCCCTTTAGCCGGGGTATGCTCTAACCAATTGAGCTAACATGACACAATGACTCATAACTGTAATTCTTGCTCTCGTTCTTCATGCAACCATCGTATTGGGATGGAGCGACACCTATAGTTCAACTTGCGTTGCACTACATACAAGACCAATTTTGCAATTGGTTTTAAACTTGTAAATGATGACGCAACCTTATAATTTTAATATTGTTAAGTTTGCAATAACGCCTGCTAGGCGAATTACATTACAAAATTACAAATTTACGAGAGAAAAAAAATGACTATGCCGCACATGACTATAATTTTTTCTCTCGTAAATTTGTAATTTTGTAATATAATCATATATGTATTAGAAATACATCAAAAAAAGTATCACTGGTCATTTAATTTTCATATTATCTCATTATAACCTGTATCTGAATTGTTACACTTTGGAACTGAGGTATCGATATATTGATCCATTACTTTCAAATATCCTGGTGACTCCTCGATTCAGATGTTAAGATCGAGGAGCCACTTTTAAATTGATATACATTTTAATGTATACTACAAATTATACAATTTGTCCTACAAAATATTAAGTTTTGCTAATAAATAAGTGTGTTTCCTGCTGGAATACTTTGTTAGGGGACATTGTTAGGAGATATTTTCACAGATTCCAATTTGGGGCTGGCGATCGAATCATGGACCTGCGGCACGGCAGTCCATACCTATTACTTCTACTAACGGCTATCCCTGCTTCAGGATAGTGTCAGTATTGATAGATAGTTAGTCGCCTCGGCCGACACAAACGCAATTCAAAATTAAGTGAACTCTAAGACAAATGGAACAGCAAAAACACATAGAACAAATACTTACTTAGGAGGCGGCGGTTGAATAGCCGCTGTGGCCCTCCCGACCCGGATCGGCGACATTACACCGGGTTCACTTTTGTTCGACATCTGAGCCGATACGAACTCGTCGTAGCATTCAATATCCATTATAGTTGCCGTGGATATATTCCTCTCGATGTCTAACGGTTCTTGCTCTTCCTGTACATAGATAAGATATACTTAATAGATATAGACGTTTCATTTTTACTTATTTATAAATTAGGTTTTTTAGCAGACTTAAAACAATCACATAAGTGCATATTTAAATTAAAATCATAGCGCAAATCCACGAACAGGAAAACGTAATATGCAGAATTTTAAATTAATAGGTCTTCAGTGGTGAGTGTGCCACGTGAAAACGTCACTGAAGAACATCTTAGTCACGTTTTCACTTAAGCCGCTTTAACAATTACTTACTTTAAAACAAATATTTACAAAATTTATACATATCTGAAATAAAAAGGAATTCAGAAAATTTTACAAGTGAAACGTGGTTATATTCAATGTAGAAACAGATTGATTGATTAACGCTAAATAAGACAAAATAAGCATGCAATTGACTTATACATAACGTTTTCTATCATCATTCGTTTATAGACTTATTCATCAGATTTTTGTAGCTGAGCAGTGAGCAATTTGCTCAGCTTTGTGTTCCCGATAAATTCGAGCGAGGGCGCTGTGTCTGCCTACATTTGTATTATATAGTTTGTTGGAAAACGGTTGAAAGTTTATAATTCTGGAACCAGGACAAGGAACAGAAAAATGTCAAACTTAACTTTGATAAACATTCTACGCAAGAGCCTTTATTCTGCGTAGCGCTGCAGCAATCTAAATCTAGGAATATGTATAATTCAATCAAATCTGCCAACTTAGATACCAAGACGTGACTTCCGAAATGCCACGTAAGCCCGCTGGATGGATTTTCGACGCATTCGCCATTACACAAACATTTCGCAATAGAACTTGTATCAGAAATAGTATAACTGGGGCGAAAACAATGGTTACATGCCATCAACAACATATAATTTTATCGTCTTAGTTCCAATTTTTACGAGTTTCATAAATTTATTTTAGATATGATTATTTTGTGAAAAAATTACTAAAATGCAAGGACAGTTCGATAGCATAATGTTCTGAGACAAAAACATTTGAAAAAGTTGTTCCTACAAGATTTGTAAATGAAGCATAAAAATATTATGCAGGGTACTTACTTGCCAGGGGTATTGTTTGTTGATTTTCTTCTTTTGAAGTTGGTACAGACTCTCTTTCATGGTACAGGCTCTTGGGGCAGATGGTGGAGTGATTCCCAAAGTATTGTTAATCCTAGTTACAAATAAAATAAAAAAAAATTATGTTCGATCTATGTCAGATTGTGTGTAGACTAGACAAGATTATGAATGTGTATATCCGAGGAAGCATGAAGTAGAAACAGTTACTGAATTGATTGAAGAATAGACTACAGACTTTTCCATTCCTGAAGGCGCGCCCCTCCACATTTTTGTATGTAGTTCCAACTACTGCCTATCCACGCGACCATATTTTATATTTTATTGTTTTACTGTACGTACCATTAGCATTTACACCCACACTAAGACGTAGTGTACAAACAACGCCTACACGTACAGATTTTTTTTTATTGATAGTAGGTACGAGTTTGACCACAATCTCACTTGATTGTAAGTGATGATGTGGTCGAAGGTGTTAACAGGCTTAACCTAAAATTACTAGCACTCAAGGACAGCTCCCAGAACACACCGTTATGTGCTTTGTGACAGATTTTCTATTAGAGGGTGGTCGCTAGCCTTCGCAAAATGCCCTTCCACCATGCGGTGAAGCTCAAGCCCGCGGCGGGATTCGAATCATGTACCTGCTGCGCGGCAGTCCATGGCCAACATCATAGAGCCAACACTGCTTCAAAGATTGTGTATTAATAATTTATTGTGGTGGAGCGACCCTTAGTGAATGAACAGGTTTTTAGCGTGATATGGGCATCCATAGAAAAACATTAACGAAAATTCAACATTGAGTATAAATGTGTTTTTTTTTATTGCTGATACTGATAAGTACGTTAACCTGTGACTTCTAACTTACCTGATGGTAAGTGATTATGCAGTTGAAGATGTTGTTCAGGCGAACCTAGATATTTACTGACTTTCAAGGTCAGATTGGCCATTAAATCAACAAGGGATCCTTGGCAAAGGAGAAGAGTCCCGACAGCAAGACAAGCCAGGGTTTGACGTTTTAATTGGTATATTAGTTCTTGGGTCGGTTAGGGTTTGTCAGTTGTGAAGTCACGGCAAGAACGAGGTTCAAATCTTGTTAAACTTGATTGGATGTTTGCAGGTAGCATAATATACTAATACTAATGACGGTACAGGTGCTTCGGAGGGCAGGTTATGCCTTTGGTCTTGGTTGTCTAGTAAATCAGTCGTTATAGCACGGTGATAGGGCAGTTTGCGAATGCCCGCCTGGCTAGCTATCACCTTTAAGTAAAAATCTGTCGCCCAACACCTAACGGTGCGTCCCGGCAGGCCAGTAATTCTAGGTTAGCCTGAACAACATTTTCAACCGCTTCATCATTTACCATGAGGTTATATAGGGGTCAAAGGCTAGCCTACCAGCATAGCATTACAGAAAAAACACAGTTCGCGATTTCACACTAAACTCTACCTGTCAATGATCTTCAGCGCCATATCCGGTGGTTCTTCGATATTGGAGAGCAGTGACTTGACAGCCACTGGCATGTCCACTTCGACCGGGAGCCAAGTTTCCTCTGTAACAATGCGTCATTTAATAATTAAACATAAAATGAGAATGATACTGACTTACAGTCGTCTTGAATTGGCTCTGCAATCACTAGTAGTATTTGAAGAGCAAATGTATTGAGAGTTTAGATAGTTATCTCTCTTACTTTCCTACTTTTTCTATCTTCTTTCTCATCTTTTAGAGGATGCCATTTGGTGATGTATAAGTTGGATATTAATAATTCAAAATTGCAAGGGGTTGTTTGAAATAATTAAATGTGTTCGACCCATGTTTATTTTTTTTTACACATTTATCATACACACCAGTACAGTAATTTATCAATCATCTTATCACCAAATACATCCGACAGAATAGGTACCTTTGCGAAATACGAGTTGATGTATTGTGACTAGTAAGAGCGGTTCCTTGACTTAGCATAGAGTTATTAAATGTGTTTGTGTGTGTGAATGGAGTACACCGTAGTTGTCGTCACTACCAGCCAACGTTGGCTTGATTTTATAAGATGAGAGAGAACATGAGATCTTGTTTTGATTTTTTATCATTTAGAAACGTTTAATTCTTTTGCAACAGCAGCTTAGACTAGAAAAAACTTTAGAGAATTTTATATAACATATAAATACGTGGCAATTAGCTACCTATTGATGTTTTCAGTATGGTGGACAGGCGATTGTGTGGCAGGCATTAGGAAGGCAGAAGGAAGCTAGATTGTTGGTCAGTAACGTTTTGTTGGGAGTAGAACCTACTTACCTGATAATGGCCTACTACAGGTAGCAATATAAGACTAGCAATAAAGCGGGCGTAAGTCAGAATCTGACTGCGGGCTTTATAACGTACAGTTATGGCTCTTTGTATGCTTCCCTAGGTAGTGCGTCAGTGACCTCCCTCCGTTAGGTAGTATATCTGTGACCAACCACAATGAGCCCAAGTAGCCAGTAATTCTGGGTAAGGTCTGTTAACACTTTGGTCATCATCACTAACCATCAATTGAGATTGTGGTCTTAGACTAAACTATAAGTAATTAATAATGCTTCCAATTCCAATGGAAACGTCTGTCACGCTAATGCAATGCAGAGTACGATAGTTTTAATTCTAGTCTGTGTTATTAAATTTATGTATCACGCAGAACTTTTCCGTTAATAATTTTACCATTATATAAAAATAAAATATTATTTTACCAAATCAATTGTCTTAATTAACTTTTATTCCCTAGATGACACTGCCTCATTTCCGTCATATCTTTAAAAACATTTAATATACTATACATATACAGAGTTATTGGAAAAATGCTAACAACCTCTTAGGGTTGACTTCTGCTAGTCCTAAAAAATATTCTGAGATAATTGTATTTAATTTTGAAAAAAAAATAATTGTGTTTTAATGCCTACTCTGAGCCAAGAGCGTCCTCCGCGGCAACACTGGACCGCGCCGTTCTCCCTTTGAATAGTCACATTACATCGAGCAAAGTAATAAAATCTATGAAATAATACATTTCAGGCACAAGAGCCTTTTAAAATCAGGTGGTCCTCGTAATAATTCTAACCTAAAGAAAACATCTCAAAATGTTTGTTAGGACTAGCAGAACTCAAACCTAAGAGGTTATTAGCATTTTTCCAACAACCCTGTATAATAGACTTAACTATATTATGTTCTTGCGAACCGTGAAAAATATGTTAACACTTACTATTGAGTAAAAGCGGACTGCCGTAACCGATATCCTCACCAATTTCCATTATGAGCTCCTGTGCTGTTAGAAGCATCTGGATTCTGTAATAAAAAAATAGTAAATTAATTAAAAGCGTGCTATTACTATACTATTTAATTAATTATTAGTGACCGAAATAGAAAAATATCCTCGCTTTTGGAATAACACCCTAATATATAAACTCCCTCTGAATTTTATAAAAAGAAATAGTTCAAAATTGGACATCGTAACTTGATGAAGAAAATTAAATATAAGATATGTAATTAATATCTTATGTCACTTTTTATAGCAGAAGGTACAGTGAAATAGCTAATAATAATTAATTTCGCAAATGCACCTACCTAAAAACAAGTGACAACCTGGTGAATTTGTTAACTAGAATATAGAATACTATAGTCTGTTTTTTTTAACAAACGAGTACTGGATATGTCTATCGCACATTTCCGATATTGACAGAGTGGGATGGGTCATTGCCGTCATTGGTCAATGCCTTTGTTCTTGTTTTGAAATTGTTAAGGCCCGTTCATATGGAATACTTCAAAAATTCCTAAGTAAAAAAATACGTTCTTATTTTATGATTTAAATTTGCATACTTAGTATAATTGTAAAAAAATCCATTCGCGTTTATGTATCAAAACTATATTGTAAGTATATATATTATGCAGTAGAACATATAAATCAAATAATTCTACTATAAGTATTTTAATCTTAAAAAAAATATCGTCAGCCTTCTGATGAACTTTCTGCAGATACGTCAATAATAAATTGCTCTAACATATTTTGTACATGATTGTCGACTCCGTACATTTTTGTTTTTATCTTAGTTATCACATGATTGAGATATAAACACCATTTTTATCTATCCATTTATAACTTTTGTTATTTCCTGCCATTGAGACCAAACGAGTTCAATTGGGTTGAGTTCACAGTGATACGTCAGCAAACGTATGACGTGACGATTTGTTGACTTAGCTACAATTCTTTTTTCAAAACGATCTTTGTTTTTCTTACTCTAATTCAAAAGTTGCAACTTTAGTATTGATTCGTCTATAGAGTTCGTGTGGAACGGACTTTATGTTGATTACGTGGGCCAATAGCAACGCAATAAATTTTTGATACTCGTTTGTTAAAAAAACAGACTATAGGAATATACTAATATACGAAGTTATATGTTTCTAACCACTCTTTTGAGGGTTCCATAACAAAATGGAACCAAGAGTTCCGTATACCCACGTAGCTTCGCTGTGACATTCGTCATGTCTGTCTGTCCTGTACCTAAATCATCACAGTGATAATATATTTTTAGGGTTCCGAACTAAAAAAATGGGACCCTATTACTAAAATTTGGCTGTCTGTCAGTACGACCTTTAAAGGCATGTATCATTGAAACGGTAATAGGTAGCCGGTTAAAATTTACACGGAGTATGTGTTAGTAAGGCGGATTGCCTCGTCAATAAAAATAATAATATACCTAAAAACGAAAGGGGTCCTCATATAAGTAACGTATTTCATTAAGGTTTTTGCTCTACCCTAAAAACAGTAATACATAAAATCTTCAGGTGTGATCAGTCCAATATCTAATTTCCAACACCAAGTTTATAAAATCTTGCCTAGTGCAGATCGGACGCCCTGTAAAGAACTCCAACTGTATACTTATTTAAAGAAAAACGATTTTAAAATTCGGAACCCTCGGCGTGTGAGTCCAACTCGTTGGCGGGTTTATCACAGCTTAGTGCGAAAATATACGATAGTAATCTTAAAATTTATCTCGTTTTTGCATGCTTTAGGTAAAATTGGCTATCTTGCAATCTTTAGCAGCTAAGCGGGTAAACCCAGTATGTATCAGTTTTTTGCTCTTGTTCATTCAGCCGTACAACAGCGCCAAAAGTACCGTCATTGTCGTCAATCGTGTTAAGAATGCGAAGTAAGACAGGGTGGAGAGTGACACGCACACGACCTTGAGGCCAGTCGCGAACTGGGTAGGATCTTTTTTTTTTTAAGGGAGGACAAAGATGCTGGCTACCGCCTGTGCGATCGTCCAGCTCCACCGGATTTTAGGATTTTTTCGCCACCCGAACGAAATTCATAGTGTGCGGGGTGCTTCCGGCACTCATTAGTATATTTCAGACAGATATTTTCTTCTAATATGCGGTCGCTCTTAAGCAAGACCTACCGCGGTAAGGTTCTAACATGTTTGAGCTTGACTTACATTTCTTTATGAATTATTTATTCGTAGCACCCACTGAATCATTCTGAAGATTATTTTCTAAGAATAAAGTGTCATAATTACCGGTATGTGTGGTCATAGTTAAAAATAATCGAGTCGACTGAGAACCTGCGTTTTTTTGGAGGTCGGGAAAAAACAATTAATTTTTACGGTGAGCACTGACGTCTGGCAGGAAGCATACATTTTTTTAACATCATACAAGACGATGTAATAAATACCCTAGCAACGGAGAAGATATTTTATGACGTTTAATATATGTGATAAATACTTAAATAAGTAAGATTATCCGTTTAAAATTTAATCCACTGAATAGTGGATTAAATTTTAAACGGATAATCGTTTTTAGGGCTTATCTTGGCGCCAACTTATGGAATCTAGTGCATTAATGTTCAATAACATACGATATAATATGAGCAATAATATTTCAAACTACCATCATCGTGAAAATGGTTACCAAAGCTAGCTACAAGGATGATAAAACTATATACAGCTTGAATTTCCCACAGCAAAAGTGTTACACTGTAATTATATGAGGCATAGGACAAGCAAGGGCTAAGTTTGTTTATAAATTATTAGATTATTTAAACTCACCAAGACTCCATTGAAACGACAGTTACTACGAAAGGTTTAAAAAAATTTGGTTTATTAGATAATATTGTGATTGCATTACGGATACTAAGAATGGTGGAGGGCATGACGAGTTAGCTATTGCAATCACTTCGTTGAGAGCGCGCTTTTAAATTGAGTTTCCTGCTCGAAAGATCAATTGTGGTGTGGGAGAGAGTAGTAATTTTGTAAAATATGGTTACAGAGTACACGCATAAGAAACTATGGACGCCTCACCGGTTTTAAATCCAAATATATGTGTCGTACAGGTGAGACAACTCACCTGTGTAATATACTGGGCAGCATCATCGCCTTGTACCACAGCACTCCAGGGTACTCGTACTTGATACAGAACTCTGGTATAAAGATTTCTGAATACATCCGAGATTTGTCATCTCCTTGTGATATTGATATCAGTTTCTTTTGCTTGTCGGTAAAAGAGTTGATAGTTGCCGCGCGAGGCAACAGACAGTTCATCCTTGTACTTATGTTGCATACCTGAAAATTGAATTTACAGTACCTATTAAATCACGAAAGCATGCCCCTCAATAGTAAATTATTGATACGCTTAAAAAACAAACTAAAGCATAAATAACTAAACTCAACTAATAATTATGTAGACATAGCGTAAAGTATTTTTAATAAGTAACAATTCGTTTTTAGGGATAGGAAGTAATAAGTAGGTAGGTATATAAAAGAAAAAATAAAGAGAAATGTGTAAGAGATCACTTATTTTAAGGCTTAATATATACAGAAACGGTTTTTAAATATTTACGGCTCCATACCTCAATCTAAGAAATGGTAAACATGAGCAACCTCGGCTTACGAAAGTATTTTTTATTAGTTTGCCCACGCACCATCCACGCTGGCCGTCGCACTCACACAGCCACGAGCTGTTTTACTAGCCCACATACTTGGGTGTCGCTTCTTTATACTTGTGTGTAAAGAATATACTCTTCAAATTCACAAATAATAAAACACGCTCGATATTCCAAATCAATTGTATTGGTTAATTAATTTGGCGCTTAGAAATGATCACATCCGATTGGTTGCGTCAAGGTTGTTGCGCCGCAGTGTAAACTTTAAAACCACGCCTGCAGCGGTAAAGTTTGCCTTCTGCTGTTCTGAGCTTGACTTACATTTCTTTACATATTTGTAATATTTATTCGCATGTATGATTTAAGACTACTATTTACTTACCTCAAGTAAGGGTTGATCTTTAGGTCCCATTATGTCGAGGTTGTATTTGGACGAATAGTAATCCGCGTACGTTAAGAAGCTAGAAGAATCGAAATGCGAACTCGGGGTCTTATATTCCATCACATTCGATACAATGTACCTGTGGAGAAAAAATGGATATAAAATTCATAACCGAAAATATAAAAAATACCAATTACCTGATCACAAAATAGAAGTGGTCGCCAAAGGTTTTTTTGTGGGGCGGTCTATCTGGCAAAGCCTTGGCAAATACATGGAGGGTTGGAAATGGTAGAAGTCAATCTAAAATAAAATCCACAGCGGGTTGGGAATGACTACCGTTATATAATATAAGAGTTATAAAGCAATATTCAATGCAAACTTCAAGCGTGACTTGAACCCGTAACCCTATAAAATCGTTTTGAGCTAATACAAATAACTAAGCTATGGAAGCGCATGCGGTAGTAGGGCATTTTGCGGATGCCGCCTGGCTAGCTACCACCCGCAAGTAGAAAATCTGTCGAAAAGAAGCTAACGGTGTGTTACGGCAGCTTGAGAGCCTGTAGTTTTAGGTTAGCCTAAAGAACATTTGTCAAAGCCTTGATTTTAATGGACAGACTAAATACTGAATGCTTATTGGTTAATGATATTCTATGACACGATAGGTGACCAATCAGCGGCAGCATTCAGTATTTAGCCTGTTGGATGATCAAGACGTTCCAGACACTGGGGTTCGACTAAAACACGCGTACATATTAGCTTACCTTGAAGGTAAAATTGAGCCCCTGTACCAAGGAGTCACCACGCTGTGTAGGTAAGATTCCTGAGTGACGTGGAGCGCTCGCCTCTCCTAGACGAAACATTACAAAGGTTTGAATCTTTAACACATTTAGTACACTGAAGCAATACAGTACACGACTAAAGCTGTTTGTCCACTTATGCATCAGGACTCTCCCATATCGTCCTGTTTGGACGGTCGTTAAAAATGACTAAGGAAAGATTGCAACGCGTACCTGTTATGTACTCAATTTAATTTATTTTAAGGATCATGATATATTATGGACAAAAAGGTTACTTTTCTACCAATTGTGTGGATAAAGAATCCATCAACAGGATATTTATTTGTTTTGCCTGTGAAATTTAATTTTGACTTGGGTTTTTTTGTATCTTTTGTTGGCAGTATAAGTGGTATTATGCACTGGGCACTTTAAATAAAAATTACAATCTGTATAGTGTAAGATTTCAGTGGGTTTTTTTTTCACACGAAAACTAAACATATATGAAACTAACATTCAAAATAAAATATATACATATATATATATATATATATATATATATATATATATATATATATATATATATATATATATATGACAGTTTAACCTGACAGTTAAGAGATTATTTGATCAAAGGTGGTAAACAGGCATCATCAAGAATAAGAACTCGTTCCAAAGGGAGCTGCCGGATATACCGATCGCGTTAGGTGCTTGGTGACTTTCTACCTCGAGTAGAAAACCTGTCGCGAATAATATAGCTAGTAATAGCTAGGCAGGCAGCCAATCACAAAATGCCCAATCACAATGCAATGTTTTCAAATTCACAACAGTTTATGAAAGAAACGAGCTATTAATTAGCTTACGGAAGTTTGCAGCGGTTCAAAGGCAGGTATTTCTGTGTGTTCTTGCATAATATGCCAGTCGATGTCATATCCGTCGCTTCCTTTCACCGGCACTACGTACATGCAGTTTTGAACTCCCTCGAACACTAAGAACTTCTTGGATATTGCCAGGACCTGGTCAAATACCATGAAGTGGAATCTGCAAAATGAAAATTTCTAGTAATACGATTTGACTCATTTCAGTAGGAGGGACACAATAGCGACAGAATATCAGAATATCAATAAATCTTAATCTGTCCTTCCTCATATTACTAACGCAAAAACCACAAAGGTCTAAACAGGTCAAAGGCTAGCCTAGAATTACTGGCTCTCAAGGACAGCTGCCGGAACACACCGTTAGGTGCTTGGCGACAGATTTTCAACTTGAGGGTGGTAGCTAGCCAGGCGGGCATTCGCAAATTGCCCTACAACCATGTTATAACGACTGCCATCGTGAGACTACAACCGCGACGCGACGGTTTAACGTTCCCCTACGAAGCAAGGAAGCGCTCAGTAGTAATGTCACTAGTGGTCACCAATCCAAATCCTGACCGCGGCGGAGGTTGCTTAACTTAGCTGATCGATTAAGATCGGCTAAGAAAACTTCACTACGAGCGCTTCAAGAGATTTAGCTATAATCTCCAGACCCGACGGACCTAACGAGCCCAGTGAACGTTAAGGCTGTTTATAATGATGATGAATATAAAAATATTGCATTCGTTTATATATCTGACGTCAACGAATGCAATATTGTTATATTAATTTAAACAAAATAACCTCTCAACTGTCGAGCGGCCAGCAGCTGGCCGCTCCGGTTATTATCAGGGGAAATACTGCCACCATCTCTCATTGTAGTGTACAGGTCTGAAGGGCATGGATGCCAGTAAAATTACTGGCACATGACACTTAACAACTTCATGTATCAAGGTGAATGGCGCAGTTCGCTATCTGTTATAGGCACTATCTAGGATCAGATCAGATGGGCCTCGTGCATGTTCCATCACGATAGCATAAACAATTATAAATGAATCAAAAAAGTAAAAACCCGACTGCAAATAACTTTTTTTCGTCAAAAGTTTTATCGTTCCATTGACCATAAAACTCCAAGTTATATGGAATCGCGTTTTAAAGCTCTTTAGTATGATATCACACTCGAAAGGTTTGGAAGAAGAAAAAAAAATTTATGTACCCATTGTCACTTGCGCTGTTAATACGAATCTAACGATATTATCTTACATTGAGATCGGTTTGACGGTTTAGAAGTTATGGTGGAATTAAGAAACTCACTAACATACATACATACGTATATAAAATTTTTTTGGGCAGTCATGTAAAAAAACTAAACTGCAAAGTAAAAACCAAGTGTGCGGTAAGAAGTACATCTTGATACAGGTTTGATACAGTTGAGAGCAAGAGTGTTGGGAAGGTTATTGTTATACTTTAGTCCTACACAGAATCAAAGATCTACAGAGCCAAACAGGAGTTCAGTTTATAAAAAAAATTACAACCAAACTGGTCATATTTAGGTAAAAATGTATTACAAAATTACAAATTTACGACAGGATACTTTTGTTTAAAGTCATGTGCGGGGTTCGAACCTGCGTCCATTCATCCCTTTAGCCGGGGTATGTTCTGACTATCATATTGGGATGGATGGTTAAAGGACGATAGAAAAATTGAGTTATGACTCATTGTCATGGTAGCTCAATTGGTCAATGCATACCCCGGCTAAAGGGGTGGATGGACGCGGGTTCAAATCCGCAAATGACTTAAATTTTTCTTCTCGTAAATTTGTAATGTAATCCACAGAGCATTCGTTATTGCAAACATAAAAATATATTTTTTTTATTAAATAGACATCGATTAAATAGTGTAAGTAACTCACCCTTTGACCAATTCAAACAGTTGATCATTAAGATTGATTATCGCATAGTTCATTTTAATCTCAGTGGTGACCTCACCGACTGTCAAGAAAGTTGGGAATGCGCATATGTCAAAAAGAGGGCGCTGCGTGAGGATACCATAGCCATCTTGTGATTGGAGGAATTTGTACAAGGCACGGTCACGTGTCTCTACGGGCTCAGGGAAAGCTGTCTTCAATTTGATGATGTGCAGGTAGAATTTAGTCGATCCCGGTACCGCGTCGAGGCATTTTGGGAACTGGAATAAAACACAAATTATTGATTCAAGCGCACTTTACAAAAAATAATTAACTAAGAATAAAAATCATATACAGGGTTATTGGTAAAATGCTAACAACCTCTTTTAGTTGACTTCTGCTGGTCCTAACAAACATTATGAGATGATTTTTTTTTTGTCTTGAATAAAATTTTTTTTTTTTGTGTTTTTTTTATAATGCTTTTGGCGGTATAAGTACGAGGATCAGCTGATGTCAAAAGTTTCTTGTGCCTGTAATGCATTATTTCATATTTTTTATTACTTTGCTCGATGTAAATATTCAAAACTCTATTCAAAGGGAGCACGGTGCGGTCCAGTGTTACCGCGGCGCAAGCGCTCTTGGTTCGGAGTAGGCATTAAAACACAAAAAATATAATAAAATCGGCCAAGTGCGAGTCCGTATGTCGACTGATATTATTTAATCAGGAGAGTGGATTTGCCAGCAACTCATACTTGCATATTTTGGTCACGTAATACGAAAGGGCAATGGGAACCTTGAGAAGCTCATTGTGGTTGGGAACATGGACGTAAAACGCTCACGAGGTAGATCCCAAACCAGATGCACGGATCAGATTAAGGACTCATCAAACGTCAAGCTCGACAAAATCGTGCAAGATGCTATGAACAGAAGCTGATGGAGACAGATCATCCGATTCAAAAACACATCTAGTGATGACCACGATCCTCAGTCATTGAAGTCGTTACAGAGAATTAGGAGTAGTTTTACAACTCCGAAATTATCTTCCATTAAGTACGTCAGTTTAAATCAAAATAAGATATTTCCTTAAGAATGACTTATTATACGAGCTAGCAGTTCTTACCATGATTTTGTGAAGGCGAACATTTTTTTTAGTTCCTGGGTTAGGAGCTTCTTCGATTTCTTCGTCGGGCCTCCCGTCGAAAGGCCAATTAGGAAGGCATTCTCTCACATCCAAATCGTAAAAATCTACGCTCCTGTTGATACAAAGTTACAATAAATATAATTAAATGTGTGAATCATAACACAGTAGGTAACTCTTTTAGCGCTACAAGTAGAAACAGAATATATACGGTAATCGTATGATAATTAAATAAATAAATAATTACATACTTACGATAAGCTGCAGATCAACCAAAATTTAAAAAATAAATAAGCTGTGTGTATGATCGGTCACATGGCATTAGTATTTATAAGGTTTCGTGCTGCTAAGGGATTAAGTATATATAAATGCTTGGACGAGGAATGGCAGAAATCAGAATTGTCTTGAAGAAAAAAAATACAGCATATCGCATGCAGCAGCAAAAACAAAGTGGACTACTTGAAGCGATTATGGTCCTGCGGCTCACGTATCGTCTACGGCTTCGATCCTTGCCGCGAGCTTATGAAGGAGGTTTATCTTAATATTTACGTTGACTGGCTTCGAAACTAAGGTTACAAACTTACGCACAAGCAACTAACGGTGTGTTTCCGCAGCTGTCCTGCTATATAGTGAAAAAAATTAGAATAGGTTCACAATAAAAATAAAAACAATGTATTAACTCACGCATATTTGGCAGGCAAGATTGTGACTTCGTCCAATTCACCGACCTGATGTAACTTTATACATGCTTGCAGAGCGGCCGAGCGTTTAGCAGTCTTAATGTTGTAGTATGGATTACCCTGTAACGTTAAAATATATTGGTAAAAATTAATTAAGTATTTTAAAAAAGAAATAACAATAATTAAACACTGATGAAGCTTGAACCTCTAGATGCCCTAACGAACGAAACCAAAACATCGATTGTAATAACCTCTTTTTTGCTCGTCGTCTATTTTTGGAAATAATACGGTGCGCTAAACTCTAATTGACTTATATTTGTAGGAGCTCAATAAAAAGATAATTATCATTAAAATTACAAGATATTTGAATATGTAGAAAACAAATATGTTTTGTTCCTACATATTGTCGCGGTTATATAATACTAAAATAAATATACATATCAATAACTACCCTTATTAACCGCGACAATTCAAATATGGTCCACTCAGGCTTCAGTTTTACTAATGTCTGATAAAAAACCTCACGTAAAACCGAGAGAAACATTTACACAACAAGAACTGCAGAGACTGAGAAGTTGAATTTGGGAGCTGTTTCTTCTCATTTCCTTACCTTGATAACTTCCTTAATAGGGCATGCTAACGGCATCAAAATCATGACACGTGATTTGGTGGATATGCCGCGTGCATCTGTCACGTCTTCTTTCACCCAAGCCGGAGTGATCACAGTGAACTGATCGTGTGGCAACAACGCACAGTAACGGTTCAGCAAACTGATCGCCAATACTGATGATAGTCGTTCTGTTTAAATAAACATGAAAAAATCAAATTCTTTGTTTACAAGGCTGTATACAACCATTCTTATACCTAACATACGCGAAACATTTTGCCCCGAATTTTATATATATATACCTACGTAATTAAATATATATATACACTTTCTAAATCATTATCTAGAAAACCACGTAAAATTAATCTACCTAGATTTAATTATATACATTTTCATTAGTTTAAAGTAGCATCTTAGTTAAAGAATGATTGAAGAAGATTTTTAGATAATTATTTTTGTTGCAATTCTTTACAATATATATATTTATAAAATTTACATTTAATTTATTTTTGTAATAACAAAATCAATACAATTATTGTCAGTATATTATATTTCACAACTGACGCATCGACCATACTAATTCATAGAAAAATATTTGTTTTTATTAAGACTGATCATGATTATGGAATAAACAACGCCTTCATTCTAGTGAAGGGTAAAATAAATTAAATTATATTATAAGTATTTTTTAATACTAGAGTGCCTACAGATAGAAAATTCTAAATGAACGTGAAAAGCTTTTGAAGAAGCCTTCTTGGATAATTCCGCCTCTGCCAAGCTAACTAACTACCTACGTAATTAAATATAATAGTGTAATATTTTAATGTATTTTTGTAACATTGTTGTCTTTCAAAATAATGCTCCCAGAGTTTTTTAACCTTTCTTCTTGCAGTGGCTCTATAAGACTTTTTTGCTCGTTAAAATGTAGCATGTTTTATTATAATTTTAATAAAAAAAAATTATTGAAATTCATGAGAGCGTCGTAGACGCCTAAGCCCTAGTGTTTCAATTATTAAATAAAAAATATCAGACGGATATAAAATTGACTGACCGAATTTAAAACATATGTACTTTTCTTTTCAGCAACCAACATTCCTTCTTTTTAAATTGGTTGTGTTTACATTTATTCTTAGGAATAGTGACTATCTGATGATTTCAACATCAGGCCAAAATTGAAGCAATGATTTCAAGTTTGCATCCTACTAATATTATAAACGTGAAAGTTTGTAAGGATGTATGGTATAACTACTGAACGGATTTTAATGAAACTTTACAGTAATATAGCTTAGACATCAGAATAACACATATGCCATAATTTATAAAGATATTATGTAAATTGTCGAAAATATAACAATAATTGTCAAGTAAGTAAGAAAAAAATCAGCCATATGCGACCTATTCTGGCGTGTACTGCAAAAACCTTAAGTTTCACACTCACATAATGTATAACGGAAATGTTTATCTCAATTTTTCCTACAAAAAAGCCAGCGACAGCATATATCTATCTTTTATGTGTAAGCCATTATCGACAATATAGTGAACCATATATACTATAAAAAATTATAATTTATTTCTTATGCATATTCGGTAGTAACAAATTGATCCTTTTCAAACTAATATTATAAAGGCAAACGTTTGTGAGTGTGTTTGTATGTTCATTACTTTTTCACCCTCAAACGACTGGACCGATTTTGATGAAATTGGGTATGATAGATAGATATTTAATTAGATAAATAACTCTTTATTGAAAACACCATAATAACAACAATAAACTTATTACTAAAATATAAATTAAAACCGAGTGTATCAATGGGTGGTCTTACCGCTCAGAGCGATCTCTTCCAGACAAACCATCCACAATAGATATGGTAAAAATATTGGGCGGGGTTTCTTATGGTCTTAATAATTGTACATATAAATAACTGCTGTATAGTGTTACGTTTTCTAATGACATAGAATGGGTAGAATGAATAAATTTAAATTGTTCCTTGAGGTAGCGCGGGGATAAAGGATTGAACAGAATACTGTAAAGGAGAGATAATATATGAGCATTCCGGCGACGACGAATAGGGAGCCACTTGAGCTTATTATGAAAATCGGAGACATGATCATATTTGCGTAAGCCATATATAAATCTTATACTTACAAAAAATAATGGTATTGAGGTAGATAAGGCGCTGGATTAACACATATTATACATTTTATCATCATCATCCATCAACCCGCGGGTGTAACCGCGGGGCGCAGCTAGTACACTATAATTTGGATCGCCCTGTTTACGATCTTCGGCAACATACTATAGTCTAACGGCAATAAAAAGCGGTTTTGTAGTTTTGTATAAATTAAATAGAGATATTTTAAAAATGCCGGTACGCCATTATCACAGCAAGAGGAAATTCGTAATATCTCTGTGTACCTTCTGGAAAACACAAGAACTGCATTCAAAACAAAAAAACTATACATGTTCTATTTTGAACTTGAACTTATTTCTTAGAAACAGTACTGAGTAGGAAGATAAAACTATAATATTGCCTTGTGAAGTATTGTATGATTGATAGTGTGAGTGACAAATACAATGTTAACATAACATTTTGCTTGTGACTTAATTTATTCTCGTATAGCAGCAGACCTAAACAGATACGGAGACGGAGTTTTTATAAAGAACTAGCTTTCCGGGCCCGGCTCCGCCCGCGCGTATGTCGGTTATCGCGCGAAAACATTAACCTCTTTTTGCGCAGTCGGATAAAAACTATCCTATGTTTTTTCCCGGGTCTCAAACTATCTCCATACCAAATTTCATTCAAATCGGTCCAGTAGTTTTGGCGTGAAAGCGTAACAGACAGACAGACAGATAGACAGACAGACAGACAGAGTTACTTTCGCATTTATAATATTAGTACTGAATACTGAATAGTACTGATTGAAAATTGAGATAATTTTCCTAAAGTCCTATAGTTTAGATAAGTGTAGATTAGATGGTCCTTAGTTCATAAACACTCACGGCCATGACTTGTGATGTACGGTGGTACTTCATCTTCATCGTACAGATTCTCTTGAATAGCATTTTGCGACGGGGCATCTCTGTTATCCGAGTTGCCGACCAATATCTACAACATTAATTATATACTTTTACACACTCATAATTTGAGTTATCGGTAGAGATAAGCATAGGCACACGCATTATAATAGAGGACCAATTTGCGATATTATATATTTATCGCATTATTTTAACAACAATTTAAAGCTTCTTGCGGCAGAGTTCAAACACGGTGAAACTCCGCGTTTACCAGATTTCTTTTATTCAAATAAAACCTTTTGTTGTGGCCGCTTTCTCTTCCGATTCGGATATATGTATCTCTTACTCCATTCGTCAAGAGTCCCTATACGGATTAAACGAATGAAATCGGGTATTGGTCGTAATCGGGTTTAGTGTTGCTCTTTAGGGCTGCAACTTTTGCTAACGCGTCTGCTATAATACCTGGAGGCCAACCCCCATCTCTTCATTCTTAATTTTATATAATATCGTCTTATATTTAACCTTAGATTTACAATTTTAATTTGCACGGTAGTGCAAAACATAAAATGTAAGTTTATATAAAATGATATTTGCTAAAATATCACTACAGTAAACTAACATTAAAACTTCAACGTGAGGATAGTCTGCATGCATTGAATCCAGTATTTGTGCGATAGAGATAGCGCTCTATGAACAGTATTGTTTAATGACAGCTATGGTACGAATTTCAGTATCAATATTTTTGGTTGGTTTATTCTTGGTTTCATTGGTCCTTCATAATAGTTTATATGGTAGTAGTTATTTTGCGGAAATAAAATTATTATATGACTTGAGCAAGTTGTATAATGTATATTAAGTAATTAGTACAGGGGCCTTACTAATTACGTAATATTATACATTATACAACTTGCTCAAGTCATACAATAATATCATTTCCGCGTCAATATTATAAGAAGTAATTCCTATCATAAGATTTCCGAAGGCAAAGTACTTTTTATCCGTGGATATTATTTACCACTCCTTCACACGAACGGCATATGAATGTTGTAATTTTTTTAATTTATCTCCAACGTAAAAAAAACCGTCGTTTCCGCAGCCCCAAAATGCTAACAGGTTTTACCAAAAACCAAAAATCTGGTTTTTGCATATTTCGTTTTTTTTAACACGGGTAGTATTCTCTTAGGTTTTCGCGATTGTTACACATAGTAATTAAACAACTTTAAACGGTTTAAAGTCTAACGTATCTGGTTTTCCCGGTTTCTTAGTATATATTAATTCTTTAGGTTTCTTTAGTAAAAAATCGTGTTGTTTATTGGTAATTTTAAATAGTTTTTTCATATATAATGCTATCCCGAAATATTTTACTTACTGTCAGAAACATTTTATGTTTTTCTTCCTCTACCTTTTTATCTCTTTTTAACGTATTTTACCCGTCCTTTTGTTAGATATTAATAATTTCTTAATATTCTTCAATATACTGTCTATTTGTGTATGATACATATAATAACTAAATAATTGTTCAGGTGATCAGTTTGATACTTTTAATTTATATTGTACCTACTTCGCTACACCAAAAAAAAAAACTAGTTATCCTTTTCCCTGAACAAATATCTGCACTTTTAATAAAATTTTATGTATGTTTTTCCTTTTCATATGATATAGTTGCTATCAATTATACTCAGAAAAAAGTTATTATTATTAAACACTGGTTATTACTACAAAAATCTAGTTTTTATATACGAGACCCGAAAAGTGCCGGGTTTTTAATTTCGGCCGGTATTGTATTCCCTAGTTTATACACTTGGGGTGGCTCTTATCAGTTCAAGTTTTTCATAAACAGAATTGCTGACATTCGGTAGACCGCGTAAGTGAAAAAATAAATTCATACATACTCTTTGAATGTACTTCTCTATCCTCTGGAAATCTTCATAGCTTTTGGTAAACTTCCTTCTGTTCTCATTGTGGACCATTATCACAAAACTAGCGTCTTTAGACCGTGCGCGACCTAAAATGTATATAAACATAATGTTACGGAATTCACTTCGTGTATGATAGAATGTTCAGGGCAAATAATGCCGGCATGACATTACTAATAGCGGTGTAGCTTCGAGGTTGGAGTTGTTCGGCTACCAACCAGGCGGCCATAAGTGCAAATCTTACTTAGGCTTGAGCTTCGCATCATGGTGGTAAGTCAACAGCATGCACATTTGGCAAATTAACACATAAACAATTGAAATATCTGGCAACAGGAACATAACGGTATGTTTGGGAAGCTGTCCTTGAGAATCATTTCCAATTTTAACGGTGATAGGTAACACACTCGGGTCATCTATATAGAACTGTGCCTACCACCAATACATTAAATAAATCTCATGTACAATGAGCTGTTTTATCACTTAGATCATCCATACACTATAAATCTGATTCTGAAAACAGAATATATAAAAATTCATGTATAAAGTATTATTTATTTGAATTTTGATACCTTTGCTTTGTATATAAGATCTATATTCCAATGGGGGATCGTACCGCAGCACCAACAAACACTGGGGAATGTCCACACCCTCCTCAATAACGCTCGTCGATATAAGACAGTTCAACTCACTGTAAAGAACATTCAAACATTATGGAAAGTACGGATCAACTTCTTATCAGTGCTGCTTTTAAAATAAAGCCTAACTTCGATCTTTTATAGAATACTGCAGCGTACTTTAAGGCTCGGCGGACTACCAGCTCGAAGCATTGGATTTCATTGATAATCAATGATAATTGCAACGATGCTAATGACTGTCTTTCCATGATCAGGCAGCTCAATGGTTTTACAGGTATCATTTCGGAGAATGATTGATTGATCTACACAACCTTATATCCCCATCTCTTTTCTTTTATTATAAGACACACTGCAACAACTGCGGCATCCGTCTATAGTCAAAATCACAAAAATACCAACGAATCATGTTACACCGACAACTTTAAAGACAATGAAAATCAATGAAATTCAGTTTAGGGTACTAACGAATACATATTTAGAGAAGTGTAACTCTCATACAGTTACCACTTTGATTTCGAACACATTCATCTTCCAAATCCAATTGGATTTGTTAATTAATTTGGCTTAAAAACGATCGCACCCGATTGGTCACGTCAAGGTAATGTTGTTGTGGCACAGTTTTTAAACCACGCCCGCCGCGGTAAGGTTTGCATTCTGCTGTTTTTGAACTTGACTAAAATTTCTTTACATATTTATTTCAAGGGTAAAAACAATTTATTAAACTTACTTTCTTCCAAACATCAAGAGCGCCTTCTGACTAAATTTTTTCAAATAATGCTGTTCTCTCGTACTTTTGGTCGGATTTATGTTGAAACCGACTATGAAGTCATGCTTTAGGAATCCAAACTCCTGAGGATTCGCCTCCTTCACGTCTTTCAGTAGGTTGTACAGCACTTTGGAGGTGAACCTCTGCTTTGCGAATATGATTGCGGATAAGGGCTTCCTTGCGTGGTTCACTTGAAGTGTCACTGTAATATGATACAAATGCATAATAAATAACACAGAAATGTATCTTTTCATCCCATCTATTCGAAAAGGACGACTTGGTTCGCCTTTATGTGCACCCAAAGGTGGTGTTTTCTATAAGAAACTTTTAGCGGGCAGTAATGATTTTTTAATCCTCTTTATAAGTGCGCCGCAATTATCTTTGCCGCGCACTTTTTGAATTTGGAATATCTTAGTGTTCAGCACCAAAGAAATCGAACGCAAATATTGTTTGAATAAAGACTGGCTGGTACGATGGCCCATAGTCACGCAGCCGGATGAATGAAAAAAAAACAAATTAAAAAAGCGCGAACTACAGCCCGCGTTTCCGTAAATTTTCACGGATTGTTAGAAATTCATTGTTTGTTTTGTTTTGAAAAATGAGTTCTTCAAGTGACAGTGAAAGTATAGAATTAACTCCTGAAAGCATTAGAACTGACGCAAGAAATGTGATGGATAATCTATTACCTGCAAAATCCCGGGAGAAATATATGAAAGCCTATGGTAATTTTATTGAATGGAGAAATGCAAGAAGCGCCAAGATTTTTTCAGAATCTGTGTTTTTGGCCTACTTCCAGTACTTAGCCAAAACTAAACGACCTTCCACTCTTTGGAGTACATAGTCAATGCTAAAATCAACAGTCAGTTCTAATAACGATGTAAAACTGGACACATATTCGAAATTAATAGCGTACCTGAAGAGGATGTCTGATGGATTTAAACCTAAAAAATCCAAAGTGTTCTCAGTCAAAAACGTGGAGACTTTCCCACCCGACAAAGTCTTTCTTGCCGTAAAAGTAAGTAGGTAACTATGTTTACGGTGGATTAGTAAAATATAATCATAGTGTATAAAAATGCACATTTTATTGTAACCTGTACTTTGATAGATACTTGTCTTATTCACATTCGGTTTTGTTACAGGTGGCTTTAATTTTCGGATTACATGGAGCTTGTCGTGGCAATGAACTTTTAAAAATAACTGTTGATGATGTCGAAAATCACTCGGATGATTTACTGTTAGTAAAGCTGACCGATACAAAAACCAAAATTGACCGACACTTCGTAATACGAGGAGAATACAAAACTATTTTACAGAAATACCTGGACCTGCGTCCTGCTGCTATGAAGACCAATCGGTTTTTCATCCGTTATCAAAATGGCAAGTGCTTCAAACAAGTGATGGGAAAAAATAAAATTTCTAACACGCCACAAGAAATTGCTACTTATTTGAAGTTACCAGATATCAAGCTGTATACAGGACATTGTTTTCGTCGTACTTCTGCTACCCTTTTGGCAGATACTGGAGCGGACTTAACTGTTCTCAAGCGACATGGAGGATGGAAATCGAGTGCTGTAGCAGAAGGGTATATAGAAGATTCCATTGAGAACAAGGCGAAAACATCTGAACGCATCGTGGAAAACATTAAATTGCAACCTTCAGTTAATCCATCCATACCACTGTCGCCGCGCCCATCTACATCCAAACAACGAGATTCACCGTCACATTTTCCTCAAAATGATCCAGATTCGGACATTTCAAACACGCAGAATATAAAATCTACAACAATCTCTATTCCTAATAAAACTGTAACAATAAATTTTCATAATTGCGAAAATGTCTCAAATGTAAATATAAGTTTTTAGTTGTTTTAATAAAGGATACTATTTAATTTCAATTTAGTTGTTACTCTATGTTTTATTAAATAATAATATTACAATAAAATATGAGGCGCTTTTATTTTCTCATAGTGGGTGATGAAAAGTAGAGTGTATCACTCGGGCGCAAAATATATTTTTGGCTCGGGCGACGTACTTTGAATCCCTCGCTACGTTCAGGATTCTACTAAAGAATCCCTCGCTACGCTCGGGATTCTACTCTAGAATCCCTCACTTCGCTCTGGATTCAAAAAAAGCGCCCTCGCCGTAAAAATATTATTTTGCTCCCTTATGATACAATCTACTATTTTACAGCTTATCTCCTACACAGTCCTTGATGCATACAGGGTAAGATGCCCCTGTCCACGCATTTGTCAAGTTTTTGATCCCTCGACGCCCTATGACGTTTTTTAAGTACTAAGACGTTTTTCAACACTTCAACTTGTCACCCTCATATCCCCGATATATATGTTAGCTTTTGACCACAATCACCCATGATGGTAAGTGATGATTTATTTCGACTTTGGTAAACTGCGTGGGGACCAATTTTATGCTCAAGGGTGATAGCTAGACGGGCATTCGGTAAATGCCTTACCAACTGTACACCACAATAACCACTGCCGTGTTAAGACAACAACCGGGGTTCAAAGCTCGGAAGTGCTCAATATTAAAAGCCATTAGCGGTGACTCACCCAAGTAATGACAGCAGCGAACATTGCTTAACCTAGGTTATTAATCTGTTAAAAATTACTAAGCAAGCGCTACCAGCGCTTGACAACATAATAAAAACTCATTTTAATTTTATTTTCATTAGTTTAAACAAAGTCATTAGTTATATCAAATACTTTATGTTACACGCGCTGCCAAATAAAAGTCACTAATTTAGAAACAAAACATATTTATAATTACATAAATAATAGGTTTGCATGGCGGTAGGGCATTTTGTTAATCCCCCGCATGGGCTAGATAGCTACCACCCTTAAGTAGAAAATCTGCCGCCAAGCGCCTAACGGTGTGTTCCGGCAGCTGTCTTAGACGGCCAGTAATTCTAGGTTAGCCTCCTGGTTTCGCACGGGTATTTAACAAAAATTTAAAAAAATTATAAATTTAAAAACATAAAAAAGGAATTCTTGCAACATAACTGTAATAGTTAGACATATGGTATAGCGGACTTTTTTATAGATACTGATGTCCTCTCTAAAGTTGTAGTACATCACTTTGCTCTATTTTGAATGATTTCCACAGCGTACGCGGTATAGCGATTTTTTTGGTATTTTTTTCGCACTTTGTGTTACATTATCGAAGTTTTCATATAGATCTCTAACTTTTTTTTTAAATTAGCCTATGTTCATCAGGTATAGTGTAGGATTCAATGGTGAAAGAATTTTTCAAATCGATCCAGTAGTTTCAGAGCCTATTCAATGCAAACAAACAAACAAATCTTTCCTCTTTATTATATTAGTTTAGATTAATTATGCTGCACGAACAGTGATTGTATGTAAACTTAGTGGTATATTTGGAAATATTTTTAGCTATGCTAAGAGGAAGCTCGGATAGTGTGGGTCCGCATTTGAGACTAAGTAAAAAAGCCTCCTCACGGTAACTGCATGGTTAGCAATAACATTCTTTTTTGTCTCTTTTCCCTCCATATGACATAGGTACTAAAAATAATTCCTTTGAATAACAGCGCTGTACAAAGACGTATTGATGAAATGAGCTCTAATAATTGAAGTTTCTTAAATATTTCTACTCATTTATCTGTTCAATTGGACGAGCCAACTTTATATGGTAAAGAAGCATTATTATTGGCATATGTTCGCTTTATTATGAGCGTAAAATTCATGAAGAGCATGCGTAATAGATTGCACCAATCGCTTCAATCTCTAATTAATGCATTTAACAATATAAGAAGCAATCCGTTGATCACGCGGTTAATTGCACAACTGTGCGACGAAGACTTCCAACGGTTGCTCTTACGTACTGAAGTACGCTGGTTGTCGAAAAGTGCATGTTTAACAAGATTTTACTCACTTTTTGAATCAAGTTTAGAGTGTCTGGAAAGTAAAGATCCAGATTTAAAAGAAAACCTGATCAATCTGAAAGCAGACATCGCTATTAGACAGTTTTGTTCACAAAATTTTATGACATTTTATACTTTATAATATAACTTACTACAACGAGCCAGGCTCGATTTATTATAAACAAAGGATGTAATTTCAGTTTATGTTGGAACATTGGGTAGAAAATTTAATAGATGGTTATATACCTAGTATGTTAACATATAACACATATATATTTTCATTCAATCAAATAATATTAACAGAATAACGGAATATCACTTTCTAATCATTGTTTTTTTTATTGTCAACTGACCTTCAGGTGTATCGATCAGTACAGGGTTGTATTCCTTCAATATGTTCAGCATATGTATAATTTTTGGTGTAGAGTGTTGCACGATTTTTTGGTAACCTGTCTCTTTCTCCATTGAGTCCAGTAATATCATACGTGCCCTGGAAATAAAATATAAAGAGCATTTAATTGAACTATTATTTATGCATGGAGTTACACTTAGAAAGCCGTATATTTTTCAAGGTATGCACGAGGTCAAGTATCAGTAAAGAGCTCCTTGCTATTCAATTTTATGGTCAATGATCTTCCTGCAGTTCTGCAGAACACTCAAAGTGCCTCCTTTACACTAACCATTTGAAATTATTTAGCGAGATTATAACAGTAGAGGTCTGTGTGAAGCTACAGGATGACATAGATACCACTTATGGACGGAGTGAAAGAAATGAGATGGAAGTCACTTGTTTCGTCATGCATGACTCGTTCGAACGCGATGCCCAATCGTACTTTCATACTAAATTAGGCCGTCGTCATGTAACATGAACTACATCAGTTAAAGATCTGGGCATATCATTCGAACGTGGGTTTTGTGTTGAAAAACTCTGGGGATAAGCGCAATATTAGCAATAAACGACAATTATTTACAATTGATTTTGTATCCGAATCATATTATTATCATAGCACAAAAGAAGCTTGTGCGCAATAATTTTGCACTGGTCTTAGCTAGCCAAGCAACAACGCGTGGAACTATAATCATTTGGTATCAAAGTAATCGCATGGTGGTAGGGCACTTTGCAAATGCCCGCCTGGCTAGCTACCACCCTCAAGTTGAAAATCTGTCGCCAAGCACCTAACGGTGTTTTCCGGCAGCTGTCCTTGAGAGCCAGTAACTCTAGGTTAGTCTGAACAACATCCTCGACCACATCATCACTTACCATCAGGTGAGATAGTGGTCAAAGGTTAACCTATCAAGCATAAAAAAAATATATGAATAATGGATATTTTTTATTACTTATAATAAAAAAAAGATCGGGTAGGATCTCTTTCAAAATGAATTACCTATCAATTACTATTATTTATATTTGCCTCGTAAAAGGTTTTGGATTTATTGAACGGAAACATTGAAAGAAGAAACAATGTAGCTAAAACGTCTACTACTATATTTATTTTCGATTTTAAATTATATAATATGTATAAAAAAAACATCTACTACTATTACAGCCATGACGTCTACCGTTGAACAAAGGTCTACCCAAATAGAGGGGGTTTGTCATAATCCTCACGTTGGGCACGCATCCTAAGGATTGCAGCGTAAGATGCCAGATCAAGATGTCAAAACGCTGCTGCCTTCCTTCGATATTTTTCCTTTTGTCGCTTCTTAAGACACCCACAGCAAGATGGGTAAAAATAGCATCTTAAACAAGCAATTCTAGGTTAGCCTGAACAATATCTTCGACCACATCATCACTTACCATCAGGTGAGATAGTGGTCAAAGGCTAACCTACCAGGCATAAAAGAAAAAAAAAAGGCAGAAACGGGAACTCCTAACTTTAATACATGCTAGAGAAATCATAAGTTGATAACTCACTCGGTGATGTGTGTCCGAGTGAACAAATACAACTGCTCCTCTTCTTTCGTGGAAGATTTCCTCTTGAGCCTTTCCAATAATATGATGTAAGCGAGTATGGATAGAGACCCGCCGTACGCACCCATTTCTTCTATTAATAATATCATGGAAGCTATCATATTCTTCACAGCTTTTACAATCTGAAAATAATGTTAATTAATTTTGTTAGGTTTCCTGTTATACTCAGACTGCTTCGGGGCAGAATACCTAGGGTGTTGATGATATTACTGTTGCTAAAGAGACCTGCCATTTGGTATATGTTTATAGTGCTAGCTGTACGCCAAAAAAAGCTGCAAATGGTGTTAAAAGCATGAAAATGGAACGATTGATCTTAAGGCTATACGGAGCAATATGACCTGCATCCGCACGAAAAAAAAGTAGAGGAGTTATAAAGTCATCTTATTTGCATTGGATTTTTTTTTTCTGAAACCTATCGTTTGTTGTATTTAAAGAAAGGACTTACTGAGCTGATTCCAAAAAAAAATATCATATTATATTTACGCTTTTTACTGAATTTCGGGGTGTACCGCTAGCACTATTATTAGTATAAACATATATCTAAATAAAACAAATTGGACCACTGGGTCAAGGTAATGCTTTACTTGGATCTGTAAATAGGTATTTATATATTTTATAATGGAAAATGTTTTTTAAAGAAAGTGTAAATATACAACAAGCTACATGCAAATCCAATGGTGTGAGTGTAAGCGTATGTTTTTATTTAATTTTTTTGTAAGTATCCCTACGCTGCAAATCAATCATGGACGACTGAAGTTCTGGGGTAAAGGATTCTAGAACAAATGTTAAAGAAAAAAATTGACAGCGTCAGCAAATTCATCCAAATCTGAAAACCAAGTCGAAACATCTGACATACCTTTACAACATTTTTTTCCACACAATTACGAACGACTTAAGGATTTTTACGATTTTTCGGATAGTGCTAGGGCATTTTGCTCCGCTACTACTAGCTACTAACGGCAAGCCATTTTTATATTCTGTGCCTCAAGCAGAAATTCTGTCGCTAAGCACCTGGTCAGATATGAGCAATGATTTAATTTAATATTTTGATTAAAGTGTCGATTTCACAATTCTACACAAAATATCGAAATTTCAAGTTTGTGACTAATTTGTACCGTAACATGCAGAGGGATAGACAGAAAGCAGACTGACATTAATTATAATAGGGATTCATTTTTACCTTTTACATAGGGACATCAATAAACTTACAGACCCTTCACTCACTAAGCTTCCTCTATATTTATTCAGTGTAGTTGCTACGATTACTGCCTACCCAAACGATCATATTTTAAATTTTACTGAATATCTGTTGGTGCCATTAGCATTTACACCCACCCTTAGCGTGGGTGTAGTGTAATGCACAAAAGACACCTACTCTCACAAATGCGCTTCAATAAATTACTGTGGAGGGGGTGCCTTCGTAAGTTAGTTCTAGAACGTAAAATAGTGTTGTGCACTTAGCTTAATCACTGCGACATTTTCAACGAAGTCACATCTGTAAAGTCATTTAAAAACCGAATTCAAAAAAGGAGGAGGTAAGTACTCAATTCATCTGTATTTTTTTTATGTTTGTTAGTGATGTTGTGGTCGAAGATGTTGCTCAGGCTAACCTAGAATACTGCATTCTAGGTTAGCCTGAACAACATATTCGACCACATCATCACTTACCATCAGGTGAGACAGTGGTCAAAGGCTAACCTATCATGCATTAAAAAAACAACTTGTCGAAGTCGGTACCATGCACACAATATTGTCATAATAGGAACTTTTGAACTATCATGATTAAAGAAAATATATGGGTACAGCGATACTGCCAACATTGTCTTCCTCATCGTGATGCAAATGATGCAATATGCTAATTACGCAGGCACTAAAAAGGGTCATTTGATCGAAGATCTCGCCTTATGCAACTCTCAGACTAAGTATGGCGGATGCATTTATGACTTACATTAAAATAGTCACATACCTTTTTGGGATCAGAAGAAATGTCACGTTGATTATGTGCCAGATTAAGCTCGTGATCTTTCTTTGCTTTAGGAAGATCAACGCTTATAACAAGGCCTTGTAACTGTTCAAGCAGTACGATGGCTTCTCGGGCTGCCGCTGACGGTTCTGGTACATTGTAATATTGCACTATCTCGTAAGGATTTGTTGAATAACTGTAACGAACATATAATGAACAAACTATATTAATAGTTTATTAACAATTTTTATCTGTATAGACGATAGGTGTTTGCATAGGGCTAGAATGTCACAGAGAGATGGGGCTCTTTACCCGTGGGAGTCGTAAAAGGATAGCACACGAACACACCAGAAGGAGGGCAGCAGCACTTTCTGAGGAACTGATATCTCATACTGGGATTGCCAAGCCGCCTGCCAAGCGTGGGGATTATGGCAAACCCCACCATATGTGCGGTCAGCAGTGGACTGTCTGGCTGATACAGTACAGTACAGTTTACATAGTTTTCATTTTTTGTAAGGTTAATCTTAGACCACCTTATGTTAAGTGATTATGTCATTGAAGGTGATAACAGCCTTTACCTAAAATTACTGGCTCTCAAGGACAGCTGCCGGTACACACCGTCAGTTTCTTGGCGTCAGATTTTCTATTTGAGGTTAGTAGCTAAGACAGGCCAGCATTCGCAAAGCGCCCAATCACCGTGCGGTGAAGCTCAAGACCGCGACGGGCTTTGAACCATGGCCATTCTAGGCGGCAGACCAGTCATTGCCACTGGACCATCACTTCTTCATCTAACGTAACTTCTGTTAAATAAGTTTTCTTTCATAAATTTTTAAAAACCTAGAATTTATTCAAACCAGTAAGTGTGAACGGTACTTGTAATAATGTCACCAAGTGGTCAAGGGACCACCCTTTAGCAGGAGTACCACCGCAGTGTCAGGTATTCTGCCTCGAAGCAAAGCAGGGTTCAAACACTACTGTGTTTAGGCGTACAGGGCACTATAGCAAATGTAATAACTGGGAGAACGAGACATAAGAACTGTTGGTGATCTGTGATTTTGTAGTGACGAGCGCAGTGTATTGTCATGCAGCACGATGACAGTGACACTACAAATGTAAGAGGCAAGCGTGTCAGTTATCATCAGGCGGACTAAATCACAATCAAGTCTCTTCTGTAGTATATCTATGTGCTGATAACGTTCACTCGTTCATCTGGATATTCACTCTCTTTGCTTTCTGCTATATATGTGTTAACGTTGTCTCCATTACTTTTATATTTCAAACAAATAAATAAATGGATAGATTCAGGCGTTACTTTGCGGAAATCCATATTTAATAATAACAAATACTTATTAAAATAATATTTATTTATTATTATTTAATATTTTTTATATAAGTATTATTTATATTATTTTTTATATAATACTTATATAAAAAATATTAAATAATATTTTAATAAAACACTTAAAAAAGCATAAAATTATATATCTAGTGACAATTCCGCCTAATTTTCGATCGAGACTACTCTCGATCGTGCGCTCGGTAAGTCAAGACCTCCTGAAGAGGCTTCGTTTAGAAGCGAAACTAGTCGGGTATTCTTCCGGTTAGGCTGCGTGATGTTTGTGACGTCACGTAGATAACAGGAAAATTAGGCGGAATTGTCACTAGATATATAATTTTATGCTTTTTTAAGTGTTTTATTAAAATATTATTTAATATTTTTTAGGATACTTTTAAAAGTATTTGTTATTATCAAATAAATAAACGTGTCACCTGAAGTGCAGTCTGTATCAATTAAGTACCTAAGCTGCAGGACATACAAATATATGACATCTTCATAGCAAAAAAATCTGCCTTTAAGCAATCCGCTGTACTAACACATATTATGTGAAAATTTCAACCAGATATCTATTACTTTTCCACAGATACAGCCTTTACACTACTTGTACTTAATGTAATGACCAAAACTTAGCGATCACACTAGAACATCCCAGGATCAAGATTTAAACAGTTGGCTGTTCTGAAGATACTTTCGAGAACACTTTTAATTACTACTGTTTTGAGCACTATCCACCACCAACTTATCATGTCTACAAAAACAAAGAAAATACTTTTAAATGAAAATACGGAAAAAGAAAAGAGAGCTAATATAGCAACTCAGGAATGCTAAGTCACCAACTGTCAATAGGGCATTTAGAACAATTCTTAAATTTAGTCAAGAAATATCATGTCAAATTTCAGAAAATATAATTTGCATAAAGCAAAACATGAAGTTATTTTTGATAAAAACCCCGGCGGGCTAGGATCTGCTCCTTCTATTTTATAAACCTAAAATATCTCGTCATGTAAATAAAACCGTAATTTCTATCCTAGAACGTGTATCCAAAGGGGCATTAGTAGGAACTTATCGACCATCAAGACCCGTTCAGTAAATAATAATAATAATAATAAGACTTTAATTAAGATACATGATCCATAGTACAAAAAATAATAATACCTATTCATAATAATAATAAAACATAATGAAATAAAATGGAAAAAAATACATGTATAAAACATAATGGTCTCGCAAGTAATTTAAACGCTAAGTAAATTAGATATTTACGTTAAAACTTCACCAAGCTCATTGACTGTAGCTATTGTGGCGTGAAATGTTATTTCAAGATCCTTCAAAGTATACTCCACTTGGTTAATCTGGACGTTGCTGTTGAGAAGCGTCGCAGTTAAACCTGCAAAACATACAAAGTTTACCATCAAGTGGGTCATTTGAGGCTACGGCATATTTACTGTGTATTATAACACGCATGTCATTGTTTTGGAGCTATCGATATTTCGGCACTATTGCAGTCACCAGCCATCGTATCAAAGCTGTTAGTCGTGATCTTGCCGCATGTCACCCAACTAGTGTGCAATTGCCGTAATAACAGATGAAAAGCAGGCGAAGCAATCACTTGTATGGATAAGTATCGCCTTATCCAGTAATTCAGCTACCCAGCCATAGTATTAATCAATATGAATAGGTACATGTACCTAACGTACATTCATTTCTAAGATGGCCAAGACAGTATAATTTTAAATGTACTAATATTTCAACGCCTGGTTGCGTATTTGCGTACAAAATTACAACGGAATAATTAAAACTGCAAGTGAATTTATATACTTAATGTAATATTTTAAAAATGTATTTCAATTACATTTTATAATTATATTGATTATGTCATAAGTTAATTGTCATTTAGTATGTCATTGTTTATTAAAATTCATCATTTATACAACCTTGTTTTGAATACGTTGATATTTAAATCTCTCAACAATTTTGAGATTTTGTTATAAATTCGTGGTGCCATACAGACTGCACTCTTTCCCAGAAGAGCAGTGCTGCCTGAATATTGACATACTATATTATTGTCACGTCTGTTTCTCTCTACAAAGTCAGATAAGTTTGGAAACAATTCAGGGTTTGTTTTAACAAATATAATATAGCTATTTCCAGTATATACAAAGAAGGAAAAGTATTTTTTTTTGTTTTAGTATATATGGCATACAACTTTCCATTGTTCGAAGCCCAAAAATTGCCCTAATACAGCGTTTTTGCATTTTGAAGAGGACTTCTATATTTGTTATTTGTTACAAAAACGTTAAAAAAATCCTCCATATCTAATAACAGTTTCAGCCAAACCACAGTAAGCAATGCGTCATTGTTAAATATAGCAGATAGCTGCTATCGCAGTAACTTCGTCATAGTACAGATTACATAAAGTCCTATTCTTACTATTTGTTCATATTAAAACGACGTCACCCGTGGGGTGCCCGGCTAGAATGTCGCTGAGCTAGAATGCAGAATAGGTACGTCATTAATAAATTGCTCTAACGTATTTTGTACATGATAGTCAACTTCGTGTATTTTTTGTTTCTATCTTGGTTATCAAATGATTGAGACATGACCATTTTTATCTATCCACTTTAGCTACTCCCTATTACAAAAGAGTTCAGACTTAGTAAATTTTATAACTTTTGTTATTTCCTGCCATAGCCCTTCACTTGACCAAACGAGTTCAATTGGCATGAGCTCACAGTGATACGTCAGCAAACGTATGACGAGACGATTTGTTGACTTGTAAAAAAATGTTGATACAACATTTTTTTTTATTTCGAAACGATCTTTGTTTTGCTTATCCTAATTCAAAAGCAACTTTAGTATTGATTCGTCACAAGCAATATTTTTCGACGTGCAGGTAGTCGAAGACTCAACTGAATATACCTACATGTAACTACAGAGTTCGTGTGGAACGGAATTTATGTTTATTACGTGGGCAATAGCAACGCAGTAAAATTTTCAGTACTCGTTTGTTAAAAAAAACAGACTATAGGCTCGAATATGTCCTTTCGTTCTTAAGTGTGGGCTTATATTTTTCGGCCCTGTTTCTATTTAATTGGAACCATTAAAAATATTGGATGCTGCAATTCTAGTCCGACCTCCCACGGACACAGTTTATATATGTGTATTTTTTGTAACAGCAAATTTTAAATAAATTTCTAAAAAACATGTTCTCTCGGGTGTTAATGACATGTATTATAAAATTTATAAAACATAAAAAAAAATATTACTAATTTACAATAAATAGAAAAAAAACCATGTGAATTGTTGTAAGTTTTAAAGTTGTTATTTTTTTTCATTAACGCCCGTTAAGCTGATTTTTCCGTTCGTTCTGATTTTGTAAGCGTTTTTGCGTATGTTGTACAGATGTAGATAATATACAATGTTAGAAGTATTATTTATCTAGAACAATCTCACCCGCGTTGCGGATAACAGGAAAAAGGAAAGTATACAAAAAGGCTGATTGTCACACAAAGGACAACATATTGTAGCACTTACTAAGAACTGTATTGTTCGAGTACATTAGTTATGGTCGTCAACAGCGACATCGTAACATTCGCCGAATGCTATCACATTACGGCGTAGTGAGATTCGTCGGATACTATCAATTATTTTCAGTTTCCTATATACCTAGGTAGTGCCAGTTGTGTTTTAATGACCAATAAGTTTAAAGCGCTCGTAGCGAAGTTTGCTTAACGGTTCTTAACCAATCAGTTAAGCAACGTCCGCCGCGCTCATGACTTGAATGGGCGACCGCTAGTGACATTACTACTGAGCGCTTCTATGCTTCGGAGGGCACGAAAGAATTGTAACGTATTAGTGTACTTACCAAGTACTCTAGGTTGCTCTTCGACGGGGCAATTCTCGAAGTACTTCATAATCGACCGCATTGGATGGTCATCGACGGCGTGGTGACATTCGTCGAATATAATCAGGTTTATGTCAGCTAACCGAATATACGAATGTGCAAGCATGTCTAGGAGGATCTGACTTGTCATTACAATCACCTGAAAACGGGAATATTATTATAATTTAAAGGCAGTGCATAAAAACTGTAAAAAATACTGTTTAATATATCTTAGTATAAATATGTAACATCACTTTGCGTATTATAGTTAATGGGTTTCTTTAGTACGCATATAACATAGGATTGTGTTTACGAAACGGCTGAACCGGTTTTGATGTAAACCGGACAAGCGCGATTTGAGTTCGCACACCGCGGATTTCATACGATCACGGAATGTACCAAATGTGGGCCGGTTTTTATTACAGTTTTTATGGGTACGTTAGATGCTGGACTATCATACGAAGTTTGACGCTTTTATGTAAGTATTACCATATTCAAGATAGAGCGAAAAACAAAAACGTTAAAATGACATGTTTCCTGTATGGGGACCCCCTTTAATTTAAACGATTTGTTGTTATTGTTATTTATGGTAGGAAATCTGCCATACAAATACATATTTTGAAAAAAACAACATCTAGCTACCTCTAACGATTCCAAAGTTTCAAATTTCAGCCCTTTAATGGTCGGATAGACAGACGCACGGACAGACGGTCAACCGAGGCTTAGTTAGCACATGAATAAGGTAATAGAGTCTCGATTTCTATTACGGAACCCTAAGAAATAGGATTTTAATGATTAATTATTATATTATAAAAATGTTCATGTATACTATAGTTTCATTTTGGTCACAAACAGTGAAAAGGTGTGTGCTAACATATAAAAATAATACGCGTTAATTTGTGAACCATCTCCCTTTTTGGAACAATGTTCGCTGTATTTTACAAGTATGTAGTTAATTAAAATATTTACGTATGTAAATTTTTTTTGGAATAAGGTTCTCATGAACAGGGAAAATTCTTTGAATTAATCGAACAACCTGCGCGTTGTGCAGAGGTGACGCGTATTGTTTAAGACGAGTTATAGGTATTCATGTAACAAGGTGTACCTACCTGATTTTTCTCCAGCTCGTGGTCCCATTTATTTTTATTCCAGTAATCGACACAATCTTCACCGCTGTACGATCCAACGCCAGACACAGGGCACAAGAGCTCTATCACTTTCTTCTGAAATTGTAAAATATTTTTTCTTAGAACGTATTAATACATTGTTGAAATGAGGTTCTAGTGAGTTTCACACATATTTAAATATTATACAATAACCGGCAAAAACACTTATTAATAAATAGCTAACGAGTACATTACATAAAACCGCAAAGTTCACGGCGACTAATGTAATATTAATGAAATCTCTAACGTTTATTACTCCTTAGGACGGAAAACGGAAATCAAATATATTAAATTGCTGATTCGCGGTTTGTTTATTTTTTTGTTTGATTTCTACAACATGTATGGATGTGTAATTTTAGTTTACTGACTCCTGATATATATTACCACTAGCGGGCCGCCCCGTCTTCGCACGAGTCAATAAGAAAATCCAGTTATTGTGACATAAGTGTAATAGTTAGACTTATAGTATTGCGGACTTTTTTATAGATATTGATGTCTTCTATAAAATTGTACTACATCACTTTGCTCTATTTTCAATAATTCCCGCAGCGTACGCGATATAACGATTATTTGGTGATATTTTTTTCGCACTTTAAGTTATCATTAATAATATACATTATCGAAGTTTTCATACGAATCCCTAACTTTTTTGAAAATCTTCTGTAGCCTATGTTCATCAGGGATAATGTTGGATTCTCATGTTGCAAGAATTTTTCAAATCGGTCCAGTAGTTTCAGAGCCTATTCAATGCAAACAAACAATCAAATCTTTCCTCTTTATTATAGTTTAGATAATTACCTTTGATAACCGAAAAAAAAATGTGAACTGAACATGCTTAGGTTGTGTTAGGAAGCTGGCTACCATTTTGATAAATCATTTGATTCTATTTGATATGGATAGGGATGAAATTTAATCAATAAGTTCCAGCCAATTAAGGCCTCATGTCACTGCGTAAAAAAATCTTAATAAAATTAATTCTTAATAATAATAATATTACTGACTTACTGCCGACTAAAGTAGTTACTTATTGAAAATTTCAACTACTCGCTCAATGCTACTCTAATAATATTTGGCGCTTCCTTTAAAATTTACCCTGATGCTAATGTGGCGCCACTGTAATTTTATTAGTACGGACTCTTTTTATGTATACTGATGATTCTCCTTACCTCTACCACGGTAATGTTATCTATACAGTATTTCAACTTCATAGAAACGGACGAAACGCGAGTTATACCTACGCGCCTCGATCTCGGCCTGCGCTCGTACCGCAGACAGTCTCGAGTGTCGTGACTACGCCGCAGTGACGAGCGAATGATTTGTTGTTTTTTAACAATAACCGAGCGATTTTTTCACCAAAAATAAGTTCAAGTACATATTTACATATTAAATATGACGAGTAAGATATATTGTGCTGTTTTAAGTTACATGAATTCGTCAAAAACGCATCCAGAGATAACTTTTTTGATTACCTGGAAACTGAAAGGTAATACTTAATATAAAATAATTTTACTTAATAGTATAAAACAATTTAACTTACTAGTAAGTAATTTTTTTTTATAGTCTACATATAGTTGACGGTACATAATGTGTGTCTTTTTAATGGACAAGTATTTCCTTTTATCCCGCGAAAAATATGTCTTAATTAATAAAAAAAAGTGAATAGAGTGAAGGAAAGTGATTGACACGAGTGAAATAGGTAGTTGTTATAAGCAAGTTATAATAATATTACAGGTAGTTATTAGAATGTGGATTTTGAATACCTTAAAATATAATAATAAAGCATTTCGTACGACTCACAAATATTTTTCGGTGGCCAATTTTTAAGAACGGTTTTTTATTCAATAACATGGTTCTGTGTTTCAATCTACCTACTGGAAAACAACACGCATTTTTAGTGAACACTTCCTGTTCAATTCACAGAGTATTTTATTTGTTTATATAAAAAAAGTATATTTACAATCACAAAACTAAATAGAAACACAAAGTAGGCAAATGTAATTAAAATGCTGGAGGCGGGCAGCCCTATCGCATGTTTACGTACAGCGCGGCTGTAGGTTCTTATTTCGGGTAGTTACACTACTGTATAGATAACATTACCGTGCCTCTACCCTCCATACTGCGTATATTAAAAATATTTAATACATTATGTCCAACAACCTATTAAAATGAAATATATTAGTTTTTAAGTGATGTAGATGTATTATTATATAAACTAACTTGTTCCTTTATTACTAAACAAACAGTAAACAACACAGATCTCTATAAAATAAAGCGAAAAACATTACACAAGCAGCTATCCACATTTAGGGCCCGTTTCAGAATGTCCTAATAAAGTTTCGGGTTGCTATGCAACACATAAAATAACTGAATAATAAAAATGACAGTTAACGTGCAGCGCGTTTCAAGCTTTAACCGACGGATAGGCTAAATCGATTACTGTGAAACGCAAAGATAGTGTTTTGTTTATTAAATATATTCTGGGTAGTAAAACCGGAACTTACTCGAACATTCTGAAACAGACCCTTAGTCTCACCAAAAGCTTGTGTTCTGTAGGTATGTACCATGCCTTACTATCTACTGGTGTTACAGTAATCATACTGTGAGGATGTGAATACATACATACATACATAACATCACGCCTCTTTCCCAAAGGGGTAGGCGGAGACCACAGATTTCCGCTTGCTACGATCCTTACATATCTCTTTCGCTTCATCTACACTCATCAATCCTTTCATACATAAGCATCGGTTTAGTGTACTCTTGACCTGGCCTTTTTTCAGAACATCTTCAATCTGATTTCGGAACGTTCGCCTAGGTCTTCCCCTTCCAACACTTCCGTTCACTTGTCCCACAATCGGTAAAATTACAAACAATAAATATAGGACTACTATACCATAAGGACATATTCTTCAATTACTATAGGGGTGCGGTCCGAATTGCACCATCTATTCCAAATTGGAAAGGAAATTACCCTTTCTACAATGTTCTTCATACCTAATAAAATAAGTGGTTGCAAACTACTGCTCCGAGTGGTAGTGTGCAACTAACAACTTTGGGTTGTGTCAGAGCGATTTCGACTAAATCGCTCTGACACAACCCAAAAAAAGCCTTTTTTCTGTTTCCATCAAATTGTATCGCAAGGCCCTAATGAACAGATCTAACACCCTTCATTATTGACTTTTCTTTAGTCTGAAAGTTTGAGTATATGTTGTCTATAGAGGTAGCTGAAGTGTAGTGTAGTAGTAAGTGTAATCCTAGTGGGCTCAAAGAACAGACATTTCAAATCAAATGACTTAAACAATCCCATAAGATCATTCTTATTTTTAGAACTCATTAAAATATCTATATTAAAACCACCACAAAAAAAATATGGAGTTTCTGCATTCAGAAATTTTCTGTAGTATACTTTCCAGAGTGGATAAAAATTCTGTAAAATTTTGAGCACGACCATGAGCTGTTGGTGGTCGATATACACACAACACGAGATGCCTGTCCACCTCCACACAAGCAACCTCACAGACACGTTCGACAGAACATCTGACTAAGTTACGGCACGGTAATATTATATTACCGTGGTTACGCCGTTCTTTAAACAGTTACATTACAACTCGCCAGTCGTCGCTGTTTGTCGAGCGGTGAGAGCATTCGCGGTACCCAATGCGCACAAACTTATTTCATGTTCAAATTTATCTGATTCGTTCATTACTAATCTGCAGTTTTACTGCCACAATTTTATTCTAAGATCGACCAGAACAAATTTTTCAAGTTTTTGGACATTTTCTTCGGTCACTACCGTCAGCTGAGCTAAGCGGGCCCAGTGGCCCGGGCGGGGGTCGTCTTAACAGTTCTCTTTTACATATAGAAAAAGTCGAGCCCATTTTTTACTGTAGAATATGAAGGCCCAGAATCCTAAAGAACCGATGGCATTTCTTCAAAAATGTCTTTCTGCGAATTTTCTTTTTTTAAAGTCAAAGTCAAAGTCAAAATCTTTTATTCAATTTAGGCGTCTACGACGCTCTTATGAAGGTCAATTACAAATTTTAATATTGAAATATATTACATTGTACTGCCACGTTCAGCAAACAAAAATTATAGAGCCACTGCGAGAAGAACGGGCAAGAAACTCGGGGCCATTCTTTTAAACGTTTTTTAACAATGTGTTAAGTACATACTATATAGTAAAATTATTACAATACTTAATTTACATTACGTAGGTGACAGGTGCTAGTTTGGCAGAGGCGAACCAGTCCAAGCATTTTTGTCGTTTAAGTAATCACAAACTGTGTAGTAAGATTTCTTTATCAAAATATTCTTCACATGCAACTTGAATTTTCTTTCTGTGAGCGTTGTAATATGTTTGGGCAATTTATTATAAAACCGCACACAATTGCCTAAGAAGGACCTTTTATTTGTCTTTGCTAATCTAAAACCTGGCACCGCTATTTTATCTTTATTCCTAGTGTTATAATCGTGATTGTCACTGTTTGATTTAAATTTGCTCAAATTTTTACGAACATACATAATATTTTCAAATATATACAGACTTGGTAAAGTTAAAATATCAATTTCTTTAAAAAGATCTCTCAGGGATTCCCTAGGATCCATTTCATATAAGGCTCGAATTGCACGCTTTTGTAAGATAAAGATTGTCTCTATCTCAGCAGCAGCTCCCCACAGCTGTATACCATAAGACATAATACTGTGGAAGTACGCGAAATAAACGAGCCTAGCAGTAGCTACGTCTGTTAGCTGTCTTATCTTACGAACTGCATATGCAGCAGAACTAAGTCTCCCAGATAGATCATGTATATGTGGATTCCACTGTAAAGTTGAATCCATTTTAATTCCCAGGAAGACTGTCGCATTGTCAAAAGAGAGTTTTTCTAGGCCAAGCTTAATGTTTGGTTCCACATAAGTAACATTTGGTAAAGAAAACTTTAAACATTTGGTCTTTTTTGAATTTAAAAGAAGATTATTAGCCGCGAACCACTTAGAGATCATAGATAACACATTATTTACATGAATAAGTTCACTATCCCTCCTATCTACTTTAAAAATTAGGGAGGATTTTACAAGGAATTTACTGGGCGGTGCTCAAAATTGCGAGAATATTCAGTCACCGTCGACATGGTGTTGTCGCTTGTTCCAGGGATGAAGTGTTTATGAATCAAATTAAACATTGGGGTGTTATTTACACTACCAATGAGTCAGGCAACTAGTGTTATCAATCAATAACGCGATGATAAGCCCTTGCTAAGTACCCTAGGCGACGAACTTATCAGACGGCCCTCGTATTTAATTTATATTATGATTATAAATAATACAATTCAGTCCACTCACAAAAGGGTGTTATCTTAAAGTTTAGTCAGAGCAATTACCTCTACAGTTTCTTTGTCTGGCAGTAATAGTCAGGCTTACTATAAGTAAACCAAGTACCGTAATCAGTGCCAAAGAAAGTTTAGTGCTCACTTATTATGTATACACGAACTAGTCAATAAATATAATAACTACTAATTATGGGCCAGATTGTTTTTGCAGAATTAGTACAGTTAAAATGCAAGTCCGTTTAAAAATATGACGCAATATTCTATTCCTATTGCAACAATGCTCCCTTGCCGTTGACCTCTTTAGTATAATCTAAAGTAGGTACACAAAAGTCCACGTAGCCTGTTTCATACGTACCTAATAATGATGAATACGTGTTCAAAAGCGAGTTTATTTAAATCTGCGTTGACTCACGCGTCTCATATATAAATCCATTGAAGAGGGAGTAGGTATAAAGGTGGAGGACGGATTCAACTTTACTGTGGTTACATTAGTAATCTTTATGACAGTATTGAATCGCATTGATCGCCAGGTGATTGACCACGATCACGGCTTCTGCCGAAATTGAAACAGATACTAGATGGCTAGCGACCACCCTCAAGAAGAAAATCTCTCGTCAAGCATCTAACGCTGAATTCCGGCAGCTGTCCTTGAGAGCAAATAATTATAGGTTAAGACTGTTAACACCTTCGATCACATCATCAGTTACCATCAGGTGAAATAGTAGTCTAAGGCATACCTTATCAGCAATAAAAATAAATATACCAGCTTCTACCCGCGGTGATTAACTCATGTTATGTGTTAATCTATGACCTAAACATATGTACCAATTTTCATGTAAATCCGTTCAGTCGTTGCAGCGTGAAAAGAGAATAAATACATAAATATAATAAGAAAAATAAATTTATAATATATAATAAAAATATAATATTAAAAAAAACGTACCTACAAACCAACTTTCGTATTGACAACATTAACGGTTTACGTAACACAGTAGTTTATCTTTCATAGGCCTAACAATGACCTAGTCATATCTTCGGCCACTTCACCAGATAGTGACAGGTGAAATAAAAGTTCAAAAGCTAGCCTATCAGCAATAAAAAAGTACTAGATTGTGTGAGATCACCATAAGAAATTGAATACTAGCAGGATTCGAACCCATCACGTACAGCAAGCATAAAGGCTTAAAATATTATTCTATTACTATTTTAGCTTTGAGTTTTCTAGAAACAGGAAAATTGCTTTTTATTTGGCAAATCGTTACAAAATTTACGGCGTATTTTGCAATAACTTGATATCGTTGCATTGAAACTAGAGCAATAATGAAATAGGAAATTGTTTAGGTATAGCAACAAAGTATGAGCTTGCATATTGAATAGCGATAGACACAGAAGGTGCAAATATTACCGGTACAAGTTACCGAGTTTTTAGTTAACGTTTGAAGCCATGTGGCAAAGGCTTTATAGACAGCCATCTATTGGTCAAATATTGCCTGCTATATCGACCTCACTAAGTACCTAAAAATGCAGTATTCTGACAGCTTTCCAGAGTCAGTTTTACTTCTTGGTTGAGCATGTCTAGCACCTTCCAGCACAGAATGAAATACCAACAGATGAGATAGTGGATGATGATTAGCCAATCAGAGACCTTATTATCTTATTAAAATTGGCAAATGCTCAGACATAGTTCATCAGTGGAAGTTCCAGTTGATGGGACAATGAAGAGCATGGTAATAACATTTTCCTTTGGAAACAATGCACATTATAGAGTTCAGATGTCGAAATGAAGTTTATTTTCATTATCATTCTATAATAAGGCCTCATCAAAACAACTTGTAAAAAATAATAAATCAGAAGGTACTCTTTAAATTATTTGAACAATAATTGCTTTTTATTAGTTAGGTACTGGAGCTAAAGTTGAGTTATAATTTGTGCAATTGTTTCTATATAGTAGTAATCGGCTTCATCGGAATGGTTATATTTTGTCCTCACTGTGATGTCTATTTACACCTCTCTCTTCTTCTACGTTTTTGTTTCTTTGCCTTTTAGTAGTAAATAGGACTTTTCCATTTAATAAGTTTACACTACTCTGTCATGATCTCAACGATCGTCAATGACTGAGTGAAAGATCGCAAAACTAAAATTATTTGATGGGTAATTTCTTCTGAAGTTGTAATTCTATCTATGGAATGTTTTGCCTCCATAAATCAAACGCTTCTTCAGTAAAAGTTATCAAAACTTGTTAAATGTTTCTATCTATATTCTTAATTTCGAAATCTCTTTTTTTATGAAATTGTGAATCGGAACTAACCTCTTAAATTACCATCTGCCTATAACAGATAAATTTCATCAAGTGATGAATTCCACTGCGCCCGCAATTCTGAGATATACAGTTGTTAAGTCTCATGTGCCTGTAATTTTACTGGCTCTCAATGACTGTTGCCGGAACACACCGTTAGGTGCTTGGCGACATATTTTCTACTTGAGGGTGGTAGTTAGCTAGACGAGCATTCGCGAAATGCCCTTCCACCATGCGGTGAAGCTCAAGCCGACGGTGGGGATTGAACCATGGACCTGCGGCACGGCAGTATTATCGCTCAGCCATAATTGCTTAAAACCTTTTAGGTATCAGCAATTAATGCGATTTCGGTGAAAACCAGAGCCAAAATTATCTCGATGAGGAAAACCATGTCCTGAAGGTTTTAGCAAGTTTGATGATTAGGCGAAAATTAAGCTGTCACTTTGACAGTTGGATATCATATTTTTGTTCTTCCAATTCACGTTACTATCGAACCTAAAACAGGTCTAATGTTTGATAGCTGTCAAACTGTTGAAATTCAACTATTGATATCGTATTGGTTGGTTTTAATTTTTCATTTGTCTACTTTCAAGTGCAGGATGATAGCTGTAAAAGTGACAGTAAATCACATATTTTTAGTTTTCACTTTTCAAATTAAAAATACACGACATTTGACGTTAATTGTTGTCATTCAACTATCCGGAGTGGGACTATCGCAGCAGAAACTGCTCGTAATGTTTGGAGAGGATACGACTAACAAACGAATCGTGCGCTGTTGGTTTAACCGCTTTTATAGTCGAAACTACGCAACTAAGAATGAGCCACGAAGAAAAACAGCAACTAAGGTAAATAACGAAGATTTGAAAGTGATGATCGAAGCCGATCCGTGTCAAACTACCAAAGAATCAGTAACATGGCTTGACGTCAGCATATACCCTCAATGACACATTTGCAGCAAATCAGTAAAATAAAATCAATAAAAAAATTGGAAAATGGGTGTACGAGTATGATGATATGACTGATATGCAACGCGCGTTAAAGCTTGACTTACCTTGTAAAATGATTAAGAAATGAAGGAATTTTGAACCGAATGTGACATGTGACGAAAGGTGGATCTGGTTGGATGATATACAACTTATTCCGCGATTCTTTTACTAAATAAATCATCTCAGGTAGCAGTGCTCCATGTCGACAGAGTTTTATAGGCTAGGTTTTAATGATCTTTCCGTTATAATATTATGTCAGTAATGTTTAGAAAATACTTTGATTAATTAATTAGGTAAATATTATAACGACCTCGCTTGTAACGACTTTTTGTATAAAGCAACGAAAGCTTAACTCCTTTCAATTCAATGTATACTTTTAGGAAAAAATAATCTGGCTATAGCGACTGCAGATGTACATCGATTTCGGGTAAAGCGATAAGTTTAAATGAAAAAGTTTTCACCCTCAACCCTTGCAGATAGTGCACGGGATTTCTAATTACAAAATTAAATGAATAATGCCGAGTCTACACCCAAATACCAAGTCACTAAATAACATACAATGGTTAGTAGTCATAGCATCGTAAAGCTTTCTTTTATTTACATCTACAGATGGTCAGTTGTAATAATACGATTTTTTTTATAAATGTTAATAGTTGAGTCTAAAAATCAGTAAGTAATTTTCGGTGTGGTGATATTTTAATTGGCTTCTTTAGGGCTGTCCTAATATGCCTATAAATTATTATTAACATAGGAAATACAATAATGTCAACGAACTGAGGCGGATATAGCGATTTCCGGACTTCCGGATTTATAACAAAAATTCACTATATTTCATCCTACAAACACAAAATATTTGTCTCAGCAAATGTAAGCCCGTGTCTGAGCACCTTGATATTATTTATGCAAATAGGAATAAAGCCAAGAGCGATGTAGTGATCAAATGTATCTAAGCCAGACAGAAAAATATTCGTTGTTTTATTCATACGTATGCACGCTGAATTCGATTATAATAAGTCAGTAACAGAGCACACTATTATTCTCTAAAGATAACTTTGTTACAACAAAATATTAGAACTACATTCAACTAAAACAACTCACTCAATCATGCGTTACACAACACCACAGGTAGCACATCTTTGATAACTAAATAATGCCTTACCTGTCTCTGTATCTTTATTAATCCAATAATTTAATAGAGATGCATATATAAAAGAAAACACAACGCTTAGTGCACTTTTAAAATATTGGAATACGTAATTCATACGTAATTCACTAACAATAAATGTAATCATCTGCATTAGTGTACAGCTTAGTGGTCTAAATGTACCTACAGCTTTATACAAAACTAGCTGCCGCGCGTAACTTGGTCCGAATCTACAAAAATATGGAAAGGAATGTAAGTCAACCTCAAAAACAACAGAATGCAAACTATACCGAGGCGGGCGTGGTTTAAAGTGTACCGTCCGCGCTTTCAGTTCGCCGCGCGGGCTCGAGTCACACGCGGTTCTAGAGCGGGAATTTTCAACTGAATTGATCAACTTTCTTCTGCGTTATTTAATTTTGCAAAAATACGGATATGAAAAATTCGGGAATATGTTTAATTGATAAACGACTAAATAACAACATTTTGAAAACATATACTTGACTGAACAGTGTCAAATATGTGGTAGAAATGTTATAAAACTTACTTTGATAAAGGTCATCAATTCTGATTTAATATTTGTGCTACAAATGACATAAAAATATCCTAGAAGTAGGGCTTACATCTGACAGCTGTCCAAGTGTCAGTAAATGTCGTCTCTTTCTGTTTTGAATAATATGTATAGTGTATAATATTAAAAAATTTAAAACTATTACCTACAAATTGACCTCAAGTGTAACAGCTGTGAGTTTTAATTCATATTTGTGCTCCAAATTATGTAAAGATGACGAGAAATAGATCTTAAGAATTGCAACTGTCAAAGTGACAATTGATGTGGTATTTATACGTTTTGACTTCATACTTGGCCGACATATAACATAGAAATAACCCAGAAAGGAATTAAAAACTGTCGAAACGACAGTTGGCGTCATTAATTTTAAGGTTGATTTCATATTTAAGCTACACTTACGATTAAAATTACTATAAGTAGATCTTTGGCTTAGCAGCTGTCAATGTGACAATTGTTACGGTATTTTTCAGTTTTGATATTTGGTTTGCGCTAAATAAAATCATATAAAAAATCATGAGTTGGTGTTTGGTGTTAGGTGCGATAGCTGTACAAATGACAATTAATCAAGAAATTATGAAAAAAACCCTTCACCACGGATATAATGCGAAAACGTCCATACATAATATGTACTTTTAATGAATGGTAACTTTAAGGTTAAGAGGAGTTCAGCATTTTTTTGTTTATGGTTCTAATATCATAAAATGTCAAATTGGCAAATTGAACGAAAGCGAAACGCAGCAGACTGACCAGATCTTCCATACACCACCAAACGATCCCATTGTCGTACCAGCCCGCTGCACAAAAATAATGCTGCAGGAGAAAATCCTCGAAATGGCTAAAACCATATCGGGGACACTTGATCCAGTAGCAGCACGTGAGCTATGGACGATGCCAGACATCACATGGATAAATGGGGTTCCAGGATGTGGGAAAACGACTTGGATAGTTGACAACTTCGATGCTGATAAGGACATCATAGTGACCACCACAACCGAAGCAGCTAAAGATCTGCGAGACAAGGTAGCGCAACGCATAGGCGACGGAGTAAAATCCAAAGTGCGTACCTTGGCCTCCGTATTGGCCAATGGGTTCATGGAGCGTAGAGAAAACCGTCTTTTAATGGATGAAGTTCACATGAACCACTTCGGGGCCATCATAATGGCTGCACGGTTGCTGGAAGCTGAGGATGTCGTCATCATAGGAGATGTCAACCAACTGCCCTATATTGACAGAGAGAACCTCTTCGATATAAGGTACAGTAGTCCAAAAACGTTGGTTTCCATCAGCCAACAGCTGTTCCGCACCCACAGAAACCATGTGGCATACGCCCTAAGCGAGGTGTACACGGGCATTTACTCATCACGATCCCAAGTTCAATCCCTGAAGCTAGAACGTTACACAGGTGCAAATATACCAACTGACCTCCAGAACACCCTCTATCTTGTCCTGACGCAGGAGGAAAAAGCCTCACTCGTCAGCAAAGGATATGGGTCTGGTTCAGGGTCCTGCACCTTAACCGTACACGAAGCGCAGGGTTTGACGTATGAGTCGGTAATCGTCATACAGATGAGGGAAAGAGTCACCAAGCTCCGGGACAGCGTTTCTCATGCGGTAGTAGCAGTATCACGCCATACAAAATGCTGCGTTTACTATACCGACGACAGCTCGGATGCCATTGGAGGATTCGTGATGCGGGCAACGGCGGCTAACTTCAAAAACATAGTCGACTACATTTTTTTTTTTTTTTATGCTTGATAGGTTAGCCTTTGACCACTATCTCACCTGATGGTAAGTGATGATGTGGTCGAGGATGTTGTTCAGACTAACCTAGAGTTACTGGCTCTCAAGGACAGCTGCCGGAACACACCGTTAGGTGCTTGGCGACAGAAAAAACAATGACAGAAACAATCTTAAAATGGCTATACAAAACAGAAACGAAGAGGTCGTGGAGGCTCTTATCAAAACATCAAGGGCATCGGCGGAATCTGTGGCTGGCCCTTCAACGACAAACTGATTGGGTACTAATTATATAACGTAATATATACTAACAAACTAGATATAAGGAGAAAATATATATATACATATAAAATTAAAGATTAATTTAACATTAAAGATATATGATATTTTAACTAAAACTAAGGTAACTTCCCTTCAGGAAGAATATTGATAAGTTGGAGAATGATTTCAAAGTTATTAAATATATTATATGTAAAAAAAAACAACCAAACAAACAAGAGTACGGACCACGGGTCTGTAGTGTGTAGTATTTAGCAATAAAAAAAAATATCATAAAATTGCCCCCTTAATTACATCACCCTTTAACATTAAACTTAGGTACGTAGGTACCTGACATAATAAATAAAGGCCTTACCTCTGCCTGTGTCTTTGTTAATCCAATTATATTGAGAAGCATGAATGAAAGAAATAACAACTTTAAGTACACAAATAATGATATTGAAATTCAAATGTACACTTGTATACGAAACTAGCTGCCACGCGTAACTTTGTCGGAATTGGATCAGTATATAGAGTGTCGATCATTTAGGTTAGTATATTTTTGTGCAAATATTCTGAAAGCAATTATATAACAACCAAGATCAATCGAAATGTCAAAATATAGTGACCTAAAAAATATAGTGAAATGCAAGCTAGACAGAAAAACATTGGTTGCATTTTATTGATTCGTTTGCATACTGAATCCGATTGTGAAGATCAATCTCATTGCGCGCTGCACGTGGCGGCTACGACCTTTACTTGATCCAAAATGAGCACAATAATACTTTTCACATAGATGCTATTGTCCGATTTCAAAGTTTTCAACACAAATTTTTAAAGGATATATTTAGCCACATTTTCGCGAAACTTAGATGTGACTATTCTTTATAGTTGAGGAGGAGTTCTAAAATATTATTTTAATACGCTACTCTTCACGTCTTTCTATCCATTAATCGATCAGTTATGGAAAAATCCTTCACCACGGATTTGATATCACCACCTCCACACTTAATAATACGTATTTTTACAGAATTAAAATAATGATCCTCAGAAGAGGAGTTCACCTAAATATTATAAAAGTCATGGAATCGCTCCCTTAACAACGTCATAGGTACCAACTCCTAGATCTAGATAATAAAAAAGTCCTTACCTCTGCCTGTGTCTTTATTGATCCAATTATATTGAAAAGCACATATAAAAGAAATAACAGCTTTTAGTTAACTATTAATATTTCGAAATATTAATTTACGATATATGTACGAGTGTCATTTGAAAAGTTCTTAGCCTAACATGGTTAAAGTCATTGGTTTTTTTTTTCTATAACTACCCTCATTTTGTAGTTACATTATTTAGCAACAAGTATGCACAGTTTAGTTTATTCACAGTAACTCATTGTTCGTTTACACGTGATACCGTACGACTATCGTGCAGTGATAAAATACCTGAATTTGAAAGGTTTAACTACAAAAGGTATACATGAAGACATGTATGCTACTTTGGGTGTGTCCGATCCTTCGTATGCGACTGTTAAAAACTGGGTGGCACAGTTTAAACGTGGTCGTGAGACCATTCAAGATGAGCCCCGTAGTGGCCGGCCTTCGACTGCTTCCACTGATCAAAACAAATAAAAAAATCTGTGATTTAATTTTATCTGATTGACTGTCGAGGAGATAGCTAAGACTGTAGGCATCTCATCTGAGCGAACACATCATACAATTACTTCTGAACTTGGATTCTCTAAGGCGTCTGCGCGGTGGGTACCGCGACTGCTTTCAGTGGAACAAAAACGCAACCGACTCACAACTTCTCGCGACTGTTTAGAGTTATATGAAGCTGACCCAATAGAATTTGTTGAAAGATTTATAACCATGGATGAAACCTGGGTTCACCACAATACACCCGAGACAAATAAACAGTCGAAACAATGGAAAAAGAGCAGGATCGCCCACCCCAAAGAAGGCAAATGTGGTTTTATCGGCGGGCAGTCATGCATGGCATCCGTTTTTTGGGATGCAAAGGGTATAATTGTCGTGGATTATTTAAAAAAGGGTGAAACATGATAAAAAGGGTGATATGAAGCGCTCGTAGCGAAGTTTGCTTAACCATTCAGAATCGATCAGCAAAGTTAAGCAACGTCCGCCGCGGTCATGAGTTGGATGGGTGACCGCTGGTGACATTTACTGAGCGCTTCCGTGCTTCGGAGGGCACGTTAAGCCGTCGGTCCCCGTTGTTGTCTTAGGATGGCAGTCGTTACAGCATGGTGGTAGGGCACTTTGCGAATGCCCGCCTGGCTAGCTACCACTCTCAGGTTGAAAATCTGTCGCCAAGCACCTAACGGTGCGTTCCGGCAGCTGTCCTTGAGAGCCAGTAATTCTAGGTTAGCCTGAACAACATCTTCGACCACATCATCACTTACCATCAGGTGAGATAGTGGTCAAAGGCTAACCTATCAAGCATAAAAAAAAAATTAAAAAAAAAAAAACAATAAACTCCGATTACTATTGCGTCGTTTGAGAGAAGAAATCAAAGAAAAACGTCCAGGGGCCCAACTCCCACCTTTTATAAACTATTATGGAAAGCAAACGTCATTGTTTCAAGTTTAAATTATTGATACTAAGGTTGGTACCGTGGCCGTCACGAAACAATAATGTTCATATAGTGCTACCTCTGTCGCACAAATTACATGATTCAATGCATGCATCCCGCTCTCACGTTGAAGTTCTAATGTAAGTATACTATAGTGATATGTGGTGGTGCGAATTAAAATTGTAGATGTAATGTTAAAATAAGACTGAATTAAGAGATGGGAGTTGGCCCCCAGGTTTATTGAGAAGAAAAGTCTTGTTTCATCAGGACAATGAGCGCGTTCACACTTCTGTGCAATCCATGGCAGAAATCCATCAATGTGGCTTCGAATTGTTGCCTCATCCCCCATATTCACCGGATTTAACACCGTCCGGCTTTTATCTGTTCCCAAAGCTGAAATAATTTTTAGGTGGTAAACATTTTTTTACAAATGAAGAGCCGCCGTGGACGCTTACTTTGAGGAGTTAGACGAAGATTTTTTTAACAGGGCATCGAAGCCTTACCTGGTCGATGGAAAAAGTGTTTTGAGCTCGGAGGAGAGTATGTTGAAAAATAAAAATAAACTCAAAATCGTGTGGTTTCATTAAGTATGTTAGGCTAAGAACTTTTCAAATGACTCTCGTATTAAGCAGGTCATTTATATATACATAATTTATACGAAACTAGCTGCTAAGCGTAACTTTGTCCAAAGTGGATCAGTGCAGTGTGTCGGTCAAATAACTTTAGAATATTTTATTAGTATTTTTTTTAAATAGTTATTCTGACAGCACTATTTAGCAAGCGAGATCCATCACTATGCAAACATATAGTGATCAAATTCAAGCAAGAGAGAAAAATATTGCTTGCAGTATATTCATTCGTTTGTATTTCTGAATCGATTGTAATAAATAAGGTACAGAGCACACTATTATTGGCTAAAAATAACTTTGTACCAAAAAATAAACGAAATTAAGGAAATACCATAATCAACTTAGAAACACATTCAATCATTCAGCGTTTAACAACAACAGCGGTAAATACTCCTAGATAATCAAAAAGCCTTACCTCTGTCTGTGTTTTTATTAATGCAATTATATTGAGATGCCAAAATAAAATATATGACAACTTAAGTACACCATTTAAAATATTGGAATATATAATTCTGTTACGATATATGTATTATACAGGTTATTTATATGTATAATTTTAAACGAAACTAGCTGCCTTGCCTAACTTTGTCCTAACTGGATCAGTGTGGTATCGATCAAATAACTTTGATAATTCTTAGACAGCGCCAAATGCCAACCAAGATCCATCGCAAAGCATTAATATAGTGATTAAATGCATGCCAGAGAGAACAATATTGCTTGCATTTACCTATTCACTTATTTACATACGACGAATTCCATTATAATAAATCAGTATCATAGCACACTATTATTGCCTAAAATAATTTTGTTTCAAAAAAATAATCAAATACAAAAATACCATATTCAAATTAAGAAACACATTCAATCATGCGTCTACAACACCACAGGTACCAACTCAAATATATAAAAAAAGACCTTAGTTTTGTCTCTGTTTCATTAATCCTATTATCTAGAGATGTAAAGAAATAACAACTTTTAGTATAGCATTAAAAATATTGGAATACGAAATTAAGTTACGATGTGTATCTAATGTAGTTCTTTTAAATGTACTGTTTTGCGTCACTTTATCCGAATTGGAGCAGGGTACTGTGTCAATCAAATAACTTTGAAGGTATATTTTATAAGTATCTAAAAAATACTTTGTATTAAAGTATTTGTATCTAGTATTAAAAAACTTTGTAACAAAAAATAATGGAAATTAATAAATACCATATTTAACGTGTCCCGCATTGGATTAGTGTGGTGTGTCGAACGTGTAACATCATTATTACATTTTTAACTGAAATCGTTAGTTATCAACCGAGATCGACCGAAATGCATAAATATAGTGATCAAATTCATGCTAGACAGGACAACATTAACCACGAAAATGACAGCTACATTTTATCTCCGACCACGACAGTCTTTCAGTCAGATTGACATCAAACTTTAACGCCAGCTATATTAGGCATGTGAATTTGAGATACATGGGCTGTTTTAAATTATAATTAAAAGACTTATAAAAGCGTGGTGATTGTAATTAACTAATTGCTTTCTTTGAAAATGAAAGTGAGTTAAAATAAGGCCTGATGAAGTGATGATATGGTCGAAGGTGTAGTTCAGGCTAACCTAGTACTACTGGCCCTCGAGGAAATCAGCTGGAACACATCGTTTGGTGCTTGGCGACAGATTTTCTACTTGAGGATGGTAGCTAGCCAGGCGGGCATTGACATCTAGTGACAATTCCGCCTAATTTTCCTGTTATCTACGTGACGTCATAAACATCACGCAGCCTAACCGGATGAATTCATCCGGTTAGGCTGCGTGATGTTTATGACGTCGAAAGAAGTATTTGTTATTATTATAATGATATAAACCTAAGGGTGAAATGAACACAACCCAAATGCCATAAAAATTGCATGAGTTGTACCATGCCTCGATGTTTAGCCATATTATGATAATGACTATTAGACTCTAGGTAAGTGTAGTGTACCTATATTGTCTTTGTGACTTAAAATTATATTATACTATTTGGCTGTTATGTTACATCATATTTTGCTGACCAAATTAACAGAACGAAGACCAACCTTCTTAAAAGTATTTTTTTTGCAATACAAAGTATTTCTTTTTTGTATCATTTCTCTATCAAATTATTTCTTAACATAGATAACCCTACCAGCATTGGGTTAATAATGTTAATGGCATTCATAGCAGATGAAGTAATTCATACTCTCGTACGTACGCGTAAGGTTCGTTTTAGCGCTTGTAAAATTTTGTAGGTTATTATAGCGTTAGGTATCAATATTTTTCTATGGAGTGAACCATCTGTTCCTACTATTATAATCTATGGTACAGGTCCTATATTGTTTTTATATGATTGTGACTCAAATGCAATGCTTAACCTTAGTTGATAAATTAAAAACATAAGTATTTTTATCCATCCATTCCAGTCCCCTATTAATGAACAACCTCCAATGTTGGTTAACGTAAATTAGCAATATAATTTAAAAAAAAACTGACCTGTTGGTTCACCAGCGGGACAGTATTCACTAAAAAGAAGGTGCGCTTTCCACCTTGGCCCCATGGCAGCTGTAGAGCTTCTCTGAATCTCTTGATAACACAGATAGCAATGAATGTTTTGCCAGATCCTGGAAGAAAACATATTTTTTCAAGCATGAACTGGGCGGTCACTTCTCACTTATTTTAGGTGCAGAACTAAACATGACATAGATTTATATTTTCATTATCAAGGCTTGTATCGTTTAAATTGCTAAAAAAATATTTAACATGAAAGTTATTAGCAGCAACACATTTTCATTAAAATGTATCAAGGTTCATAATTTTATAATAAGTTAACATTTAAAAAAATGCAATGATACAAGCCTAGATAGTGTACAGATAAATCGAAATCATGCTTAGTTCCAGACCTACAAATCCTCAAATAAGTCAGTGATCATCCTTCGATGTCCGTTTAGAGAAGTGACTGACCATAATACACAGATCAACATATATTTTGAACTATAAAAAAAGATTTAATTAATATTTACCAAATCTTATTAGCCAGACTGGGTTTTTAATTTAATTGCTATGTATGTTTAAAGTTAATAACGAATCCCTATATTAAGTATGAATATAGAAAATTTTTAATGTTATGTTGCTATGCTAATGTCGTGAATCCAATGGCAGAAAAACAAAAGAAGGGAATTTTGTGTTAATTTTAATTACTATGTTTATTGTAAAATTATATTAATTAATAATCTGTGTTTCTACCATTTACACTTACCACACAAGCACAGCGATTTGGCATGCTTAAAATCAGTTCATCAAAATCACTTTGAAGAATGGTCGTAACAACTTAACAAGTACATAAAAAGCTGTTGTACGGTATGCACGGGATCTATACTTGGCAGAGCTCTTTATTGAGCATATCCCATGCATGTTCAATGGGGTTGAGGTCTGCCAATTGAGCAGGCCACGGCAGAACGTTGGAGCGAGCATCGGCAAGAGTGCGAGTTACGACTGTAGAAGTGGGTGGGCCTGTCGTGCATTAGACGAAACGAATTACCCAAACGGCTTCGCAAATTTATAATCACTTCTGAAAGCATACTCCCAGCATAAATCTGAGCATTGAGGTTGCCCCTGATCCAAATGAGATCTGTCCTTCCACTTATCCAAATACTGACTCAAACTATTTTTGTTCCCCCTCCATATGGGTGATCTTCTTGACAGAATTTTAAACATTCTTTACGTGCAGAGCTCCTCCAAACTCGATTTCGTCTTGTATCAGGCCGCATGCCGAAACGAGACTCGTCAGAAAAGCACACGCACCGCCAGTCTTCTTGTGACAATACTCGAAAACGTACTTGAACCCTATAGGCACTTTTGATGTGTGTGTACATTAATACTTAGATACATATTTTTAAAGTGTATTTTCATTACTATGATTTAATTATAAACCTTAGTTTTAGGACAGCTATTACCCGACTTAAAAAAAAGGAAGAAGTTCTCAATTCGACTATATTTTTTTGTGTGTGTAGCCTCAATTATTTTTACAAGATGTACCGACTTTGATGTTTTTTTTTTATATTCGAAGCTTGTGCTTTTTTGGAGGTCCTATTTAATTTCAGTTTATTTACTTTTTAGTACATTTTTTGATTGTAATTGTTTTTTTGAATTTTTTTTTTTTATTTTTAATTTCTTCTCAGAGAGAAATTTGCTACCTCAAAGCAATTAAAAAAAAGTCATTACTATAAGGTAAAATAGGTACCTAAAATATCATACAAAACGTTAAACTTGATACATATCCATCAAATAAGCAATTAGACATAATAAGAAGGTATTAACTCCACTTTTGTGATCACCGTCATTGTAATCTATTTGATACCTACTCAACAAGTGTTTAAATTGAAGGACCTTTCTTCAACCGTCGCGCGTCGCTTGTGTAAATAGGGTCGGAACTCAATATTTTTTGTTTTTAAGTCTTGAGCAAAGTCCCTGTGGGGTGGAAGAAATGTCAATTGGGGGTGGTACTCAATATTTTGTGATAGATTTTTTAAATTGTTATTTTTATCATTCGGGTCGCGAGGTTATTATGATCAGTTAAAAAAAAATGCGACGGTAAAACATGATAAAAAACACCATTGGCCGGTTATTTCATCCTAGATTATTAGTACAAAAATACGTAAGCACTCAAATAAATAGTAAGTAAAAATTGGCGTTTTTTTTAATGATATTGTGACAGAACAAGCCCGAGGCCCACATGATGTTAAGCAGACTAACTCAAATTCAAATTCATTTATTCAATTTAGGCGTCAACGACTCTCTTATGAAGGTCAATTACAAATTTTAATATTGAAATATTTCACATTGTACTGCAACGTTCAGCAAATAAAATTATAGAGCCACTGCGAAAAGAACGGGCAAGAAACTCGGAGCCATTCTTTTAAACGTCTTTTAACAATGTGTTTTATACAATATAATACAATTATTACAATATTTGTTTCAATTACGTAGGCGACAGGTGATAGCTTGTGAGAGGCGGAATTTTCCAAGCATTTTTTTCGTTTAAGTAATCAGAAACTGTGTAGTAGGATTTCTTAATCAAAATGTTTTTCACGTGCAACTTGAATTTTCCTTCTGTGAGCATTGTAATACATTTGGGAATTTTATTATAAAACCATACAAATTTTCCTAAAATGGGCCTTTTATTTGTCTTTGCTAGTCTAAAACCCGGTACCGCTATTTTATTATATTTATTTCTAGTGTCATAGTCGTTGTTGTCACTATTTAATTTAAATTTACTAATTTTTTTCCGAACATACATAATATTTTCAAATATATACAGAATCGGTAAAGTTAATACGAGTATATCAATTTCTTTAAAAAGATTCCCTAGGATCTATTATTTCATATATGGCTCGAATTGCACGCTTATGAAAGATACAGATTGTATATCTCAAACACAATTACAAACTATTACACTATTACAAACTGCATATGCAGCAGAACTAAGTCTTACCGCTAGATCATGTATATGTGGATCCCACTGTAAAGTTTAATCCATTTTGAACAGTCTTCCCAGGAAGACTGTCGCTTTGTCAATAGAGAGTTTATCTGGCCAAGCTTAATGTTTGATTCAACATAAGGAACATTTGGTAAAGAAAACTTTATACATTTGGCTTTTTTGAATTTAAGAGAAGATTATTAGCGGCGAACCATTCAAAGATCATAGATAACACATTATTTACATGAATGAGTTCACTATCTTTCCTATCTACTTTAAAAGTCAGAGAGGTATCATCGGCGAATAAAACAATATCGCAGAAATCTTTGACCATGCAAGGCAGATTATTAATATACCTTAATATGTTATGCTCATTAAAATGGGACAATAGTTGTTTGAGCATAAATTTTTCGAATACTTTACAGAACAGGTAAGCCGTAAGATAGAAATAGGTCTGTAATTGCAAGGGTCAGATGTAGCCCCCGACTTCAAAATTGGAGTGATTTTACTTTGTTTGATTAAGTCGGGGAAGTTTCCTTTATCAACACAAAAATTGAATATTGTTTTTAAATATGGTGCAATAATGCATATTATTAACTCTGCCACTTTAACTGACATACTCCACAAGTCTTCGGTGCTCTTAATGTTTAAATTTTTAAATGTCTTTACATTATATACTCTGCCTATAACAGATGCATTTCGTCACAAGCCACGACTTGCACTGCGCCCGTCACCTTGAGACATAGTTGTTAAGTCTCATGTGCCTGTAATTTCACTGGCTCTCAAGGACTGCTGCCGGAACACACCGTTAGGTGCTTGGCGATAGATTTTTTACTTGATGCATTTTGCGAATGCCCTTCCACCATGTGGTGAAGCTCAAGCCCGCGGCAGCTTTCGAACCATGGACCTACTGCGCGGCAATCCATAGCCAATGCCACTGAGCTATCACTGGTTCAAAAAAAGTTTGGCTGTTGACGGATCACGTGGAATATCTAGCAGTTAGTCTATTAGTCAGAGCTCACGATAGGTGTGACGACGAGCGACACGCTTATCTGTCGGTTTTATATATATGTAGGATGCGTTGCCGGCCTTAAAACCGTTATGCAGTTTTACTGCTGCTCATTATCTAGTTTATAACATTTCATTATTTTATGACTCATTTTTATTAAATTTACTGCTAAATTTTAACTGCAGAAATTGGTAACAAACATGCATTTTGTAATATATAACTATATTTTATACAATATATTACTGCTACTTTATATCAGTGCCATATTTTTTTTTTTTGTTTTAAGTACTGTGACCTTAGAGAATTAATCCAGTCTGGATTAATTCTCTAAGACTGTGACATAGTTGTTTTTGTTTCTTTGGTAATGGCTTCTGCGACTGGGCGATATCGCATTTTGCCAATGTCATGTGCTGACTGTACTAGACCGACAAGTTTTGTAGAATAATCTGTCATAAATATAGGTACGGTATGGTTCTATGGGAGCATCCACATGCTGGCTTCCAAATTCAAGAGATTGTATTGTGACATAGTTAATATTATAATCAAATTTAAAATTTCGTCCACCGACGTACATGTTGACATTGACACGTCAATGAAATACTGAAACCAACTGAATGACTCAAATCAAGGGCCAGTCCCTGCAGGCGGAATTGAGTCTCAATCGCGTTTACCGTCAAAGGATGGAATAAGGGCCTAAAACGAAGGTTTCCTTTCTTATCAATTGGGTATGCAAAGTACGTTCTACCATAACTATGTACATTTAAGTGGTACATTCTATTCTATGTAGTAGGTACCTACATACCTGTGGGTAAATGGATGATTGTGTTCTTTTTGCTGGCAATTTCTTCTAACTGGGCCTGGTACGGCCGGGATCGAAGCTCTTCCTCCATGTTAACTACCTGTGAAAAAACGAAACTTAATTTCAGTACCCATCCAATAAGCTAACTCTCAGTACAAATCTATTCACTCAAAAAGATGCGCCCCCTCACAATACATTAATTATTGAGGTAGGCCTCCTGTGTATAGTATGCTTTAGTGTCAATGTAAATGCTACTGGTACCTATAGTATACAATGAAATGTACAGTATAATCGCATGGCTAGGCAGTAGTAATTGCAAATATCGAACAATATATGCATATAAAATTAGTCCAGTATTATTGCATATGGTAGCCGTAGGTCCAATTCACATAATTAAAGTTCATAGTTACATTCTAGAAGTAAAATCAACAATACTTCTGTGATTATTCAAATAGTAAAATGAATAAGGATAATTAATTTACAAAGCCATCAACAACTACTTCAAGAGATTATAATTATATATATATTAACAGACTGCCAAAAAAAAGTTTAACCAAAAAATGGAACCGACTTCAACACTCATAGGGCGTTCGGATAGCCTATCAGTTCCAAAAATAACACTCACAAACGATAAAAATGATCACACTGGGCGTTCGTATAGGGACTTCGTGAGCATATATATCGTTTTCGCTCACCGTTCGGATAGCTTTGAAAACGCTACAAATGACAGAGAAAAGTGCTATTTTTGACCCACGTCTTACCGTGGGATCGTTGTGATCGTTTTTTGACAACTAACATTTTATGAGAAATATTGTGGTTCCTATCATAAAGAATAGAACTGGCGATGCCTCCAACAGATTTAATTACAGACCTATATCTTTGGCTTCAGTTGTTGCACCTATATCTTTAGCTGCAGTTCCAGAAAACGTTATTTTGGGTTTCAGCGGTTGTCAAAATATGAAAATAAGTATAAGGCGTTCGGATAGCATACAGTCGTTGGTGATCAAAAATAGCAGAAGCTTCTTTCCGAACGCTAAGATACAAATGCCACTTTTGAAACTGCTACAAACGCAACCGAGCCAAAACGAACGCACCTTCAATAGTGTGAAAAAACTCATTGAAGACAGCACCATAGTTCAAAAGTACCTATTATCACAATATTGTGAGCATGACTTCGACAAGTTATTTCACAATTTTGAGTGTTGAAGTCAGTTCCATTCTTGGTTTAATTTATTTTTTCACACTTTTTTTAGTGACCCTTGCTACTTATGGGACCGATTGTCATTCACTGTCAACGGCTATATCATCAAGGCAGGAAAATATTTTTCAGTTATTGGAGTGTAACTCAAAAACAGCTTGACCAATATTTATGAAATTTAAATGGGACCACACTACAAGCATCAGCTTTCAAATAAAAAAGAATTATCAAAATCAGTTCACCCAGTCAAAAGTTATGGGGTTTTAAACATAAAAATTGTGAACGGGGGAAAATTTATTTTACAAAAATAATTAAAGCTGACTTCAACTTTCAAAAGTGTGAAATAACTTGTTGAAGTTGGAAAAATGCGCACAATGTTGTGATAATTCTGCATGATGGTAGGGTATTTTGCGAATGCCCACCTGGCTAGCTACTACACTCAAGTAGAAAGTCTCCAAGCACCTAACGGTGTGTTCCTTCTCAAGGACAGCTGCCGGAACACACCGTAATTCTAGGTTAACCTGAACAACATCTTCGACCACATCATCACTTACCATTAGGTGTGATAGTGGTGAAAGGCTAACCTATGAGACAATGAAAAAAAAATGGTACTTTTGAACTATCATGGTACCTTCAATGAGTTATTTCAAAATTTGGTTACTTTACAACAGGAGAATCATCTAAATCACAGTTAGGTTTTCAAAACCCTGGGCAACCAATGGAGCCTTGTAGATTGTCTCTTGACTTCCATTCTTTATACTAAACACGCATTTGCTAGATATTACCTTGACTGGTGACCCCCTTTGGTACTTCTTTCACTTCTACACATATGTTATTTTCTTTTAATATATACATTTTTTTAATCACTTCTTTCCACTTTAATCTCTCTTTAAATTGCTTATTTACATGCATAGAATTAATATTATCAGCACTAAGGAAACTTGATTCATAATGATTAACATTTTCTAGCATTTTTTAATTCATATGCAACTTTTTACTTGTTTCTACAGCTTGATTTATATGAGACATAGATATCCATATCAGACTGACTGCTCAGAAAAATTATAAAGTACGCAAATCAACTAAGTATCAATATCTCAAACATCAGACATGGCAAGTTGCCCAGGCATCTTCATTTTAAAGACTCAAACAATTTACTAAGCAAAATGGCCAGAAAGGCAATTCACCTAAGGAACATAATGTCACGGATGCAAATCATGCCTACGACCATAATCATAAAACAATATGGATTACCTGTTTAGTTGTTATGGATATTTAGATTTACATTAGCTTTTTTTCTGATATTTAATGAAAACTAACAATTCTGACATTCTACTACTTAGCATTACATCTATACAGACATTACAATTCTGACATTCTGCTACTTAGCCTCACAACTATATTGACATATTAAGATGCTGACATTCTGCTAATTGGTCAATTTGACTACTAAGAAGTTTTGCTTCGTGGGCATTCCAATATGGATACAGACATACTGTCTAGGCTAAATTCTTTTATTTGCTCTTGTTTATTTTCCTTTTGGCTTTTAAATACTGTAATTACCATTAGATTCTGGTCCTCTCAACTAAAACTTAAATTTAATAATACTTAACTAAGCCATCAAATTCACTTTCTTCTTGTTTAATTATTTTATATTCTTAATGTTTCAATCAAATGTTCTGACTATAACATTTTGAACATTCTTCAGGATTCTGTACTTGAGTTTTATTTATATCTTTCATTTTTCTCATAATTAGTATGTGAAGAGTGAATTCTAAAACCGTTTGTAGTATCACCATATATTATAGGATGCCTTGGGAGGATTCCTCCAGTGCTCTTGCAGATGGTACCCTGGATATAATATAATCTCTTGAATATGGATATAATATCTTGAAATTGCACTGAAGGTTACGTGTTGGGCTTTGGTGGAAGACATTGTTTTATAAGCATTACCATACACAAGCAGCTAAGCTAACATATAATAGGTATTGTATTATTATACACACATCAAAAGTGCCTAGGGATCAAGTACGTTTTCGTGTAAATCAAGTAAGTTTTAAACCGATCTCATTTGGATCAGGGGCAACCACAATGCTCAGATTTATGCGGAGAGTATTGTTTCATAAGTGATCATCCCTTTGCGAAGCCGTTTGGGTAATTCGTTTCATCTAATGCACGATAATGCACGTCCACATACGGCTATAGTCTTAACTCGTACTCTTGCCTCGCATCAACGTTCTGCCGTGGCCTGCTCAGTAGCCAGACCTCAACTCCATTGAACATGCTTGGGATATGCTACGAAGAAGAGCTCTGCCAAGTATGGATGCCGTGCATACCCCACAACAACTTTTTGACTTGTTACAAAGAACGTGGGTGGCCATTCCTCAAAGTGATTTTGTTGAACTGATTTTAAGCATGCCAAATCTCTGTGCTTGTGTGATTAGTGTTAATGGTAGAAACACAGATTAGTAATTAATATAATTTTACAACAAACATGGCAACAAACCTATTCTTTTTCGTTTTTCTGCCAAACAAGTCAGTTATAGTTCAAAATATATTTGATCCCTATGCACTTTTGATGTGTGTAGTTCTAGAAGACCATCCTTGTGTCCAATCGTGACAAGGACAAACTTTTAAAAAATTCAAATAAACTGATTCCAATGTAATGTTATTGAATTACTCAGTATCAAAATGGTAATATTGGAACTTGCTTTCTAAGATTCCAAAATAGAGGTATTCCTAGATTCCGATCATCTAGAATCTTCTTCACAAAATATTTAGCGAACTTGAAGGGCGAGCTCTTAGCGAACCTAATACCCGAGGCAAGAGTACGAGTTAAGACTATAGCCGTATGTGGACGTGCATTATCGTGCATTAGATGAAACGAATTACCCAAACGGCTTCGCAAAGGGATGATCACTTATGAAACAATACTCTCCGCATAAATCTGAGCATTGTGGTTGCCCCTGATCCAAATGAGATCGGTTTAAAACTTACTTGATTTACACGAAAACATACTTGATCCCTAGGCACTTTTGATGTGTGTATAATAATACAATACCTATTATATGTTAGCTTAGCTGCTTGTGTATGGTAATGCTTACAAAACAATGTCTTCCACCAAAGCCCAACACGTAACCTTCAGTGCAATTTCAAGATATTATATCCATATTCAAGAGATTATATTATATCCAGGGTACCATCTGCAAGAGCACTGGAGGAATCCTCCCAAGGCATCCTATAAGATATGGTGATACTACAAACGGTTTTAGAATTCACTCTTCACATACTAATTATGAGAAAAATGAAAGATATAAATAAAACTCAAGTACAGAATCCTGAAGAATGTTCAAAATGTTACAGTCAGAACATTTGATTGAAACATTAAGAATATAAAATAATTAAACAAGAAGAAAGTGAATTTGATGGCTTAGTTAAGTATTATTAAATTTAAGTTTTAGTTGAGAGGACCAGAATCTAATGGTAATTACAGTATTTAAAAGCCAAAAGGAAAATAAACAAGAGCAAATAAAAGAATTTAGCCTAGACAGTATGTCTGTATCCATATTGGAATGCCCACGAAGCAAAACTTCTTAGTAGTCAAATTGACCAATTAGCAGAATGTCAGCATCTTAATATGTCAATATAGTTGTGAGGCTAAGTAGCAGAATGTCAGAATTGTAATGTCTGTATAGATGTAATGCTAAGTAGTAGAATGTCAGAATTGTTAGTTTTCATTAAATATCAGAAAAAAAGCTAATGTAAATCTAAATATCCATAACAACTAAACAGGTAATCCATATTGTTTTATGATTATGGTCGTAGCGAACCTAATAGACAAGCTTTGGGCCCGTGAAGCCCAAGACCGGTCGGATCGGCCAGAAAGGTTACTATTAATCTAGCTTTTAATGATGTCAGTAACTAGGTACTATTAACATTATATCCATGATTGGAAATAGTAAGATTAATTACTTAGTATAAATACGTACTTAAATATTAATTACGGAACAAAATTGTAGGTAGGTAGATACTTACTAAATTTTGCCGGTCCCAAAATTTTTCAGATGAACGATGGACGAATAAATCACATATGTAAAAGTAAAAGAATAGCCTTAATTATTCGCTATATTACATCATTAGTAGATAATTCAATTAAGTGACCTACAAACACAAATTAAGCCACACACAAATATCACAAAGATGTACAGAAAACAAGTGAAAATAAACGGAAATTGTGACGAGACCATACAAATCAATAAGTACGTCCTGGACTCTGGCTGGTCTGACTGATTTTGACATTTGTCAAATCAAAACAAGAAAAGGACTACAGGTTAGGGTTCCCCTCATACAAAACAAAGTTACCTACATTATATGCCACTCATTATGCCACTAATTTATTATTACAATTATGGGTACATATTTTATAATTATTGTGGGCGCTCCCATATGAAGTCAGCAAATAGTATGTAATGCAATATTAAATAGATATTGAACCCATGTCTGCTGTTTTATATGCCAGGCAAGCCATTTATAAGCGTGCATATATTACGTACTAATAACACACATTTTGCAATCATATATCGTATGAAAATGTCCTCCCATTAGCAGGTGTGTGTAGATCTGCAATGTTGCTTTCGCACCTTTGCGCTCATTCTAAGAGCGCAAACCCTTAAAACCAGGTTCTATCGTGATGCTTCTGAAATAATATGTTAATAGTTTCTTCCATTTCTAAAATTAAATGGCCTCGTTTGACATAATCTAGTAAAAATAGGAAGCAATTGCCGCCGCTAAGCGATTCTTTATGCACCTGCAAATTAACAAACTGTAATGATTTCATAAAAGCAAGTCTGGCAGCTACATATATTTGTGCCGGCAATTTCAACGTGTATCATTTATCCGAAAACATCAGAATGTTTTCGGATAAATGCTTACAAATCTTTGATTCTATTATTTCTGTTAACTAATACTTTGTAAAAAGATTACTACGTATAGAATTCTATTATATAATTTATGAATACATTTATTTAGTATCCCAATCTTAAGAGGTTCATCAAGGAAGCATGCACATCTAGCAAAACAAATCTCTGCACTATTAGTCAGGCACCGGTAGATCTCTAAATAATATTTATTTTAACAAGTTTTCAATCACGATTAATTTTTGCATGCTATGTATAATATAATAATATGCTGCTTTTTTGCCAGCTATACGTAAAATTATGTACTTTCAAAGTTATTCCGAAAACTTGATTTGTATATCACATTTAGAGATAAAATAAAAATAAAACGAAAAACCACAGGCATAAATATTAAGCTAAAGGATATTCATCCGAAATTTCACCATATTTGAATTGAAAATATGACACCACCTTGGAATTGAAAATATGACGAAACTACGTTGACATGGAAAGCGCTGTAAAGACATTAACTTTAAAAGCGTATTTTATTACAGCAATGTGTATTCTTGGGCAAAGCTACGGAATTCAATGAATTGGTTGAGAATTGTCTCGAGTAATAATATATTATTAATATATGTAATCCCATGTCACGATTTTATAAATTTACCCTAACATATTGGTAGTTTTACAAGGTTAGAAACCCAGACATTTGACTTTTTTGTTTCAATATACGTATCAATTTGCTTTATACCCTCAACATAATGTTTTCGTATTATGAACTTGATAAAAACGTTCAGAATAATTAAATAACAGTTACTTGCTTCTTATACATATTATTGACCTTAATTTGATGTATGTAAGCAATATCACATCACAGTTATGCCAAAAAAATATTTCTTTATCCAAATACGGAACGTAAAGTAGAAAGATTCCGGTTAAGAGACGAAATAAATTTGTCTTTGGTCTAAACACTACCGGATTCGCTACTGGGATCAGAGGTATAATATTTTTTTGGTGTCACATTAGAATCTTATAATTTGTTCATTGTAATCAAAAGTCATTCGCTGACTATGAATTCTGTAGTGTAACTTTTATTTCAATTATACTAATATTGAAATACTTACATTCACTGCAATCCTAAACTATTTGAAATTGTTTCCATGTCCCAGTAACCGAAATATTTTAAGAAACTGAAATTTCACAAGACACAAAACGAGTCTTTATGGAAATAGTGTCCGCTATGGCATATGGCACCTAAAATTTATAATGACGTCCCCAAACCAATAAAAGCAACAATTGAACTCACATATCAATCAATCAAATCATTTCTTTGCAGAGTACAGGTAATACAAATATTGTCATAGTAATATTATTGCTCGCCATACTCAACCCTGGTGGGGTATGCAAATTAAGGGTACATAATTTTATCCATCAAATTATTATATGTCAATATTTGCTAAAACAATCACAATTAAAAATATATATTATATTGTGCAAATGTCCTTCAAACCACACTTCATACCAAGAAAGAAAATGTTATAAATACATTTATGTCATGTCCCATTATAAAAAAAATCATGACATAATATTAAACTTTTATTAATTTACATTTATGTGAAGACTATTTTATCATTCAAATATTTCTGAATAGTGTAGTATCCGCCAAAAGAGACCGATTAAATCATAATCAATCGTCGACCGTTTTTTTTACTATGAAGGTAGTTTTTCTGCACTAAGTACTCAATCCAGTACCTCAATCTAAGAATGAGCTTTGCCATATAGTATCCAAAAATATTATAATCTGTGCTTAAAATATAATAATTAAGCCCAGGCCAAAAATAGTTCGATGTAGATGTAAATATGCTAAAATTTTAAAATGTATCTAGTTATGGATCCCCCTCACCCATCCGCTCTAGACTAGAGGGGGCTTGATCAGCAGAAACTCTTGCAGTTCTCTGTAATGCTGACCAAGACTTCTCGGTGGTCCCGTGGTAGGTTAAGATAGTTGGTAAGCTTCTTTGTAATAAGAATTATTCATTATACAGTTAGCCTCCGAATCGGCAACACATATATTTTAGTTTTAATTATTTTAGTTTTTAAAAAGGGTTTTCCCTAATCCCCAGTTTTGACTGGCGCAGCCGGTAGGATTGATTCGTAAAGGCTGTACCGTCTCGTGTTAGTATTTCGGGTGTCCAAATTCACCTAAGTATAACGAGTGCGGCGCGAAGTGGCTGTGAATCGATCCACGAACCAAATAAATTTGTCAAACGGGTAAAATAAAAGGTGACCATGAGAGTAGCGGCGGGTGTCTGGTGAGTCCAATTTTCGCCAATTCCTTCCCTAACTCCTTCTGTAACCTATTTTTAAATCATACGTATATTTGAGATAAGACTTTGCTCACTATAACGTACCTGGTTCATTTGTATTAAATTCTACGAAGTGCCTCAGCTTAGTTGATAAGAACATGATAGCGTAGAGCGATGTAAATGTATACAGAACATAACTTGAGTTAATTAAGTGATGTGTGTTCTTAATTCGTTTTAATAAAAGTAACAGTTCTTTTAATCGATCTTTACTGGTTAGTTATAATTTGTGTTTTTAAGGTTAACAATATATTTTGCTAAAAAATAAATTTCTCCTTTAAAACTTTTACAAAATTTTATAAACTGTGTATTTGATCTGATATTGTGTATTTTATTGTTTGATATTGTGTTATTTCTGTGTGTGTTACTCTTAGAATTGTGATTAAGTTAGTTTTGTTGTGTTCTCTGTGATCTAATCTGCTTTATCATGGCTCTCGAAAACGTGAATATAGTTTCAATACCAACCGAAGTTATTCGAATTATTCCGCTTTTTAATGGGGATAAAAAGCAATTAAATCTTTACATTAAAAAGTGTGAATACGTCATAGAACGCTTTAGTAGAAGAAATAATGAAGAGCAGAATTTATACGTGTTCCACACAATTACTAGTAGGCTTACGGAGAATGCAGCTGCGTTATTATCTGAACGCGAAGATATTGTTAATTGGTCTTCGTTAAAAGAATTGCTACAACAGCACTTTGGAGACCCGCGTAGCGAAACTTGCATAAGTATAGAGTTGGAATCTTTGAAAATCAAAGGTGGCGAATCTTACTTGGATTTTTGCAGTAGGATTCAAAGTGTTCGGTCCGTTTTGTTTTCAAAGGTTAATGTTTGCCAAGATGAAGAAATGAAACGCGTAAAAATGTCAATTTACAATAACACTGCTCTAAATGTATTTTTATACAACCTCCCGGAAAATATGGTTCGGATAGTACGATTAAAATCGCCCGACACATTAGAAGCAGCTTTAAGTGTGGTGCTTGAGGAGGTTAATTTCCTTGAACAGTACAACGCACGTAACAAGCTGCAGGTTAGTGGTCAAATTTCTAAGCCCTTGCTAACTAATGCACCAAGTGCACCAGGGTTCAGGTTCGGTAGTGGTCCTCAGCCGATTGGGTTCAGACCTATTTTGCCATTAGGCAACACGCCTAGGTTTAATTTTGGCATTCCCTCAAACGGACAGGTTCAAGGCCAAAGCCGACCACAGCCCCAATTTGGGTATAAACCACAGCTTGGCCATCAGCCACAACAATTTGGTTATAGGCCACCCCAACAGTTTGGTTATAGACCACCTCAACAGTTTGGTTATAGGCCGCCCCAACAGTTTGGATATAGGCCTCCGCAACAATTTGGTTACAAACCACCACAACAGTTTGGATATACACCACCACAGGTACAGAAGCCTCAGCTTCAAGTTAGTGATGTCTCTATGAGGACAGCACCTCTTAGGCCGCAACAGGGGTTCAAATTGAATGAACTGACTTTAGACAATAATGAAGGGCAGTATTATGACGACATTTATTATCATGACGACTTTAATTATAATGACGACATGAATTACTACTACGGTGACGAAACAAACGCAGATGAATGTAATGGCGAAGTAGAACATGCGGACGTACCCAACACTGCGGATTTTTGCGAGACAGCCTCGACCGACAAGAAATCATAAAAATTAATTGTGACCCTAACTTAAAACTTCCTTACGTTTATTTGGAGGAAATTGATGCTAAGATGATGATCGATACCGGAAGTATGAGGTCGTTTGTAAGTCCCAAAAAGGCTTACGAATATTTCGGTGAATTTGTTCAAAGGGAACCATTTCAAGTAGTAAGCACACACGCCTCGAGTAACCACGACGAGGTTATAACAATTCCCTTGATGCCTACATTTAATAGTAACGATTGGCACAAATTTTACATCTTTAACGTTGACTCACGTTATGACGGACTGATTGGTAACGACCTGTTACAACAACTAGGCGCACTGATCGACCTTAAAAATCAGCTTTTGACAACGCAAACGGCTCAGATTCCTATAATCAATAACAACTTAGATTATGTCGTTCAATTGCCACCGCGATCAGAGCGTAGAGTCAAATTACCTATTGACCAATGCTCAGGCGACGCAATCCTTGACTTTAAAGAGTTCGCCGACGGGTTGCGAATGCCCAGTGCTATCGTTAACTGTGTAAATGGATATGCATCGACTATTATACAAAATACATTAGACAGGCCAATGACATTGACTATAGGACAACCATTTACAGTTGTACCATTTGAAGAAACTAAATGTAACCTAAATTTTACCAAACACATGACAGATATTGAGACTGATAATTTACTACAAGAAAATCTGAATAAACTTAGACTCGATCACACAAATGACGAAGAACGTAAGCAAATATATAATCTCTGCTTGGAATATAAGGACATTTTTCACTGTGACCAATTACCCCTGACTTTTACCAACCAAGTAAAACATAAAATCCGTACAAAGAATGAAGACCCCATATACGTTAAACCTTATAGATTAGCACCAACGCAGACAGAAGAAATAAATAGACAAGTTGACAAGTTATTGACTGACAATGTAATTGAAGAATCACATTCCCCATGGAATGCTCCAGTGCACTTAGTGCCTAAGAAAATGGATGCCTCCGGTGAGCAAAAATTTCGCATGGTAATAGACTACCGACGACTTAACGACATTACTATCGATGACAAGTACCCTCTACCAAATATCAACGATTTATTTGACAAGCTAGGTAAAAGTGTTTACTTTAGTACCATAGATTTAGCTAGTGGGTACCACCAAATTGAATTGGAAAAAGAGGATAGGCAGAAAACGGCTTTCAGTTCACAAAATGGTCATTTTCAATTTTTAAGATTACCATTTGGATTAAAAACCGCCCCCGCAACGTTTCAACGTACTATGGACAATGTCTTGAGAGGGCTGCAAGGGCTACACTGCATGGTGTACCTTGATGACGTCATCATTTTTTCGTCCAGCCTCCAGGACCACCTACATAAACTACGGTTGGTGTTTGACAGACTAAGACTCACAAACTTGAAGGTACAATTAGATAAAACTGACTTTTTACGTAGAGAAGTACTCTATCTTGGTCATACTATTACAAAAGACGGATTGAAACCCAACGATGACAAGATAAAAGCTGTAATAAACTTTCCTCTCCCTAAGACTACGACCGAAATTAAAAGTTTCCTTGGACTTGTAGGATATTACCGACGTTTTATACCTGATTTTGCCAAAATCACACAACCACTCACTTCTTGTTTGAAGAAGAGAAACAAAATCGTTATTGACAATAGTTACATAAATGCGTTTGACAAATGCAAAGAACTCCTGACTCACGCACCACTCCTACAATACCCTGACTACGACAAGCCTTTCATTTTGACAACCGATGCTTCAAACGTAGCGATAGGCGCGGTGTTGTCCCAAGGACAAGTTGGCTCCGACAAACCCGTTGCATACGCGAGTCGTACATTAAGCGATACTGAGTCCCGCTATAGTACCATCGAACGTGAGTTACTTGCAATAATCTGGGCAACGAAACATTTTCGACCTTACCTGTATGGTCGTAAATTTTACATATACACCGACCATAGACCCCTTGCGTGGCTCAATTCCTTGAAGGACCCAAACAGCAAGCTTACCCGCTGGAGGCTACGTCTTCAAGACTTTGACTTCGAAATTATCTATAAGAAAGGAAAACAAAATACCAATGCAGATGCGCTGAGTAGAATTAAAGTCCATGCCTTAGATTCGGATAGTGAAGGAAATTCAATGGTAGTGAATGTAGATAGAAAAGAACTTAAGTTACAGAAAGAAATGAATGAAGTAGTTAAAAACATTGTTCGGTTGTCGTGCGAAAAGCCATCACGACGTGATTCATCCACAATCACTGTCTCAGACTCAAGTAGGACAATCACACCAAGCCCTGCAAGTACATCATCTTCAGAAACTACCGAAATCATTTCCTTACTTGATAAAGAACAACCGGTGTACTTATCACCTTCCGAACACGATAGCAACTCTATATCACAAACAATTCACTCAGCTGCTGATTTAGAGTCTACGGGCATACCAATTTTACACGAAGCTGTCGATAATAAACCTAACCAAATTCTAGTGTTTTCGTGGTTTAAGAATGAGACACATGTCAAAGATATTTCTCGAACAAAACATAGAATCCTGGAAGTATTCCTTCCTAAAAATAACCCAGAACTAATAAAAAACTTTTTAAAAGAATATGTACGACCAAAAATTAAATATTTTGTCTACTTCGAAGAAGAAGAACACCGTAAGCAGTTTAGCAGTATTGTAACTACATTGTTTAAAAAAGATATGATTAGGATGTATGAATGCACTGAACGAGTTGTATATGTCGCGGACGAGAGTGAACAAAAGGCAATAGTTTTGAAATATCATCAAGGAAAGACATGTCATCGCGGTATTAAAGAAACGCTAGTTAGGCTTCGTAGAAACTATTGTTGGTCTAAAATGGAAGAAACCGTCTCAGCCATAATTAACGCCTGTGAAACTTGCAGTATAATGAAGTATGACCGAAAACCCATCAAACCAGTGCTTCAATTAACACAGACGCAAGATGCCCCCTTCCAAGAGATTTTCATAGACCTCTTTTCTATAGAAAGCAAGTATTATTTAACACTTATAGACGCATTTAGTAAACTTGGCCAAGCAATCGAAATCCCTAACAAATCAACGCCCGAAGTCGTGAGAGCTCTAATGAAATATTTCTCGTTTTACGGTATCCCTAAGAAAATTAGCTCAGACCCTGGTATGGAGTTCAATAATGAACTAATGAAAGAATTCCTAAGCTTGCATAAAATAGAACGTCACATAGGAACAATCAATAACCCCAATTCTATGGGATTAATAGAACGTTTTCATTCGACTCTAATTGAGATATATAGATTAGCAAAATACGAAGAAAAGTGCACTGATGCAGCATCAATCATGATGTACTCAGTTTTAGGATACAACCACACTATTCACTCAACAACTGGTCTCACTCCATTTGAGGTAGTTTTCGGACACACAGACACAGACACTCCTTTTAATGTAGAATTCGAGAAATCGTACACACAGCAATTAGTAAAAGACCATGAAAAGCGTACTAGATTTTTGTACAAGCAATTGAGAGAAAAGATAGCAGCAAATAAGGAAAAGATTAGGGACAAGAGAGGTGGTGAAAGCAATATAGAACTTCCGCTAGGCAAAACCGTTTATGTGAAAGATATTAATAAAAGGAAAAGCAAGGATAAAGCCAGGTATAAGAAAGCGAATGTGATAGATATAGTTGAAAGAAATGTAATCCCTATTAAAGTAGAAGCAGAGCGAAAGAATACAAAAGCACCGATTAAAAATATAAAACGCCCTCCACAGGTGGTGCATTCTGACTCTAGCGACGTCAGCAGTCGCCCTCCATCTGCAGTCACTTAAAGAAAACCCGGGACTCCTGCCGGTAAAAGAAGGCCTAGCGTACCTACAAGTAGATAATTGGACCATTTTAAAAACTCTTAACTTAGATAGAACCTACGATGATCTACAATTCATTACGTGGAAGTTTACTGAGTTAAACAAATTAATAACTTTAAACAAACCATTTCCTCATGAATTTGTGAGCATGCTAATGCACGTAGAGCACCTACGTGATATAACAATTGACAAATATCGCCAATTAGTTCCACAACGCTTCAAAAGAGGCATTCTTAATCCGTTGGGATCTATCGTCAAAATAATAACAGGAAACTTAGATTACGACGACGCCGTGAGATATGACAAACTAATTTCTGAAATAAGCCATGATCAAGTAGTCACCTCAAAAAGGGTTACTATTGTCACTAAAATATTGGACAGCTTAATTAATGCTACACAAGTAATTAATGAAAATTCCATGGTTCTAGATACTCGTCTCAAAAAACTTGAGACTGCCATGAAAGAACTGGCAAACAACGATAATAATTTTGTTCTGTCTTCATACATATTAGGTTTGTATAGCCTTTTCATAAGTAACTTCCGAACTATATATATAAGGTTGAGTGAAATTGAGACTGCATTAGCATTAAGTAAACTGTCTATATTACATCAGTCTATTGTTAATTCTACAGAACTCTTAGATCATTTGAGGATTATTTCTTATTTAGGACACTTGGTATATGAACCCAATGAAGTAAATTTAGTTAAAATAGAAGAAACAATATGTGTAAAGTCATTTATAAAGAAGAACCAGATAACGTTTGTTTTAGAAATTCCACTTATTGATAACTGCACTTATAACTATTTTAAGATGTATCCCTTACCCGTGTTCCACGAACCTGAAAATAAAACCCTTATCATAATACCTAAATACCCTTACCTTTTGGCGAAAGGACTAACGTACTTACCAATTGTGCGCCCTTGCCGCGCTCTCGCTGCTGGAGACTCTTATCTCTGCACCGATAGCAACAGAGCATTGTACACCGGGCTAATATGTGAAACACAACTAATGAAGTATGACGATAACCTTACCTGCTGCAAACAATATCCTATCGAGTTGGAAGATGTGAAAGTCCAGAAAGTAAACCCTGATAACTGGATACTCTACACAAATAAGAGGATAACACTTACAGAACAATGCCTTGATGAAATTACTACATATCCTGTATTTGGGACATACCTGATGACAATAGATAAGCCCTGTGATTTTGAAATAAACGGAATCCGTATTCGTCACCATAGTGTTTTTACAGACACGGAAGTAGCGACGCCTCTTCCGGTCATCAATTTACCACCGCTACGCCCGAACGAGAGTTTACCAAGTGCACCCGCACTGAACATGCACGAAGTGAATTTGGACGATGTGAAATACATGTCGTTTGCCTTAAAAAATAGTGAAGTGTTAGAAAGTGCGACGTATAGAGAAATGGACTCTACAAACAGTGTCTTAGCTAGTGTCGCTTTAGGTTTTGTAATTTTAAGTCTTGTACTGTTTTTATTATATGTGTTTCGCTTTAAGTTTATAAATTCTGTTCCATGTATGCAAAATTATCGAAAAAGCTCTAAATTCGAGCGTTCCGATAATTTTTCTCTTAGGGAGGGAGGAGTTATGGATCCCCCTCACCCATCCGCTCTAGACTAGAGGGGGCTTGATCAGCAGAAACTCTTGCAGTTCTCTGTAATGCTGACCAAGACTTCTCGGTGGTCCCGTGGTAGGTTAAGATAGTTGGTAAGCTTCTTTGTAATAAGAATTATTCATTATACAGTTAGCCTCCGAATCGGCAACACATATATTTTAGTTTTAATTATTTTAGTTTTTAAAAAGGGTTTTCCCTAATCCCCAGTTTTGACTATCTACCGGAGCTTGTATTTTATTTACTAAGCATAAACATAATTTCAATGACAACCCAGATAAACTCAATCATATCCGTGAAAGATGTGTTTATTTTAAAGGTGGTCAGTTATGAATGTATCTAGTACCTATATTGTCGACAACCAAACTAAAGCGATACATACGTCATCGCTTTAGTTTTCTTACAAAAAAATTCTGTTTGACTGGTTATATAGGTATTAGGTAATATAGGTACTAGAGACATTCATAACTGACCACCTTTAAAATAAACACATCTTTCACGGATGATTGAGTATTAAATTACTGTTGAAAAAGTAAAGATTGAGTATCAGATGACTCAAACACAAGGCGTGAGTTTTGTTTATGTGACCGCGCGCACCCACTTGAGTCGTGATTTATGGGACGATAAACAGCCGAAAACTTCTACGAAAAGTGGCCGCGCTGCGTCGGCCGTTTTTATGAGGTATGACTTCTTGATCAAAAATCTTTTCAACTTACTTTTTTTCCTGATTAGTTCATGAATTATTCCAGATTTTTCAAGCCAGCAGTTTAGCTTTTAGAGGGGGGGGGACGCCCTGCTGGAACAAAAATGTAATCTCTTTAAAGTTTAATATATCATAAATGGAGCATCAACTCGAAAAACAATATTAGCAACTCCTAAGTCATTTTACAAGACCTATTCAACTATACCATACACGACGGGTTAGACGACAAAAATTAAATTCATCCCCACAACACATGTATGGGAGCTATAGTAAAAAAACATTTTTCAAAATTTTATTCTGCCACTTTGTCAGCGTGATTGATTGACGTACTTGTACAAAATTTCAGTTTTTAGCATCAACGGTCTCTTAACAAAACCTCGGACAGACGGACAGTCAGATGGATATGATGAAACTATAAGGGTTCCTTGTCAGGACTACGGAACCCTAAAAAGAGACCCAATATACTCGCTTGAGGCACTCCATATGTAACCGTTCTATGGTCTGAATGATATTTAGTTTCTGTTTTAGTTTTAGGGGATTTTTTGTGATCTCTGTTAATTGCTGTCTATAACTAAGATAAGACTTTAAAATATCTCAAAGCTTTAGATTCTCTTCGAACTCCATAGGTTTCTAGTTTTTATTGGAGCAAATTGGGACTTACGTAATCGAATGCCTTTGTCATATCCATATATAATGCCTGCTTTTATTTCAAGTCCCATGAAGTTAGTTTTTAGAAACTGGATTATAGCCATGTTAATGAACTTTCCGAAATCCCAGCTAGTTTTCAACAAAAAAATTATGTTATTCAAAGTATTTACTTACGTTTATGTACAGAACCTTCACAAATACTTTACCTAAAATGGGTATAAGAGCCATAGGTCTGTATGATTGAACATTTTGTTTGTCATGTTTCTTAAAAACTAGCGTAACAACAGATATTTTTAATTTACTAAGATAGCATCCACACACCAAACATTGATTAAATTATGTGACAAAGAACGGGAGCTATTGTGTTATAGACGTTTAATCACTTTTGTGCATATACCATCATATCCTGTACAGTTGCTATTTCGTAATACATTTATTGTCTTGGGGGCTTGTGGGTTGCATAAAACAGGAATTAGATTTATTATATATTATGTCCAGGTATTAAGCCTAATGTTATCATCATTATTATTAGAAATGTCATGAATAAAGTAATTATTAAATGTCTGCGCTATGTATCAGGGGTCAGTGAATAGTTTATTATCGTGCTTAATCACATTTATTTTTTTCAGGAGGCACGTTACTTATGTATTTGTTTATTATTTGCCAAACAGCCCTAGATTTGTTGTTGGCTGTTTGTATATGATAGTTATTTTGGGCCATTTGAGTTAGTTTTATAATATTTTTGGATCTTTTTGAATATTCTTTAAAAAAAAAATCTATCTGTATTTGACCTAGAGAGTCTGTATTTCCAAAGAAGTCTCCTTTTGCGAGCCGAGCACGTTTTTACCCCTTTGCTTATCCATTTTGTATTTTTATATACAGGAATCTTAATTTAAATTAATGGAAAACATAGTTCATATATGAGCTTATATATTGTATGAAATTCATTAAATGCTACCTCTGGAGTATTACTATTGTATGTCTCACTAAAAGACAGACTTTGTAAGCACATAATGAATTTTTACATCTTTTCTTTTTTGTGTTCCTAATTGGCAGTCGATATATACACACCGTGATCATGTTATGTTCTAACAATTCTACCGCCGAGCATGCTATGTAACAACTGACGCTGATTTTCTTAGCTTCTAGTAATTCGTTAAATTTGTGATGATTACGTATTAAGATGCATGAACCCCCTCTTCTACTTCTTCGACAAAAGGCTGTCGCTAGTTTGAATTTTGGGATACTTCGATGAATAGTGTCCGTATATTTCATGTTATGCTCGGTTACACATAATATATGTCGATTCTTACTTCATTATTGTTGGCATATATTGTAAGTTCATCTGATTTTTTTATATTAAGGGCCTGTTTCAGAATGTTCGAGTAAGTTCCGATTTTACTATAACTACCCAGAACATATTTATTAAACAAAACACTATCTTTGCGTTTCACAGTCAGCCTATCCATCGGTTAAAGCTTATGAAACGCGCTGCATGTTAACTTTAACTTTTATCATTCAGTTATTTTATGTGTTGCATAGCAACCCGAAACTTTATTATGACATTCTGAAACGGGCCCTAAGTCGTCCATATATTGATGAAGTATATTAATTATATCATTCACGAAATAAATTATTGTTTGGATCTATGTTTTGGTTGTTAATAAAATCTTTATTTTGTGATGTTTTATTTATGTAATTTATGTATGTGTCCTTACTATTAATTTCGTCTATTAATTCATATGTTTCCGCCTCTTTTTGTATTAAAATTATTATCTATGTCAGTTTGGGTGCCTATGTCACACTTGTGAATTTGTATAATACCCCTACTCTCTCTTTCCTTCGTATATCTTATATATCTACGAGCATAGATTAAGTGGAGAACATCTCTTATAATATAATTATCTGTAAGTATATAAAGTCATGAATTTGCCCCCATCTATATGTTCTAAAGTTCATATTTATGTAGCAAACATTCTTAAACTTTTCATATACAAATTTCACTTCTTAGTTCAACTTCTTTTCAAATAATGATATATTATATGGCACTTCACACACTATTACATTTATATTTTTAATTTTCATTAAAAATACAAATTGGTTTTGTAACTGTAATTGAATTTCGTATGGGTTTTTGTCATTTATTCCACCAAGCAGTATAATATAGTCTTCTGATTTGTTACTAATTATAATTATCGATTGACAAATAGCACATGCATTAACAAATGACGATACATAAAACACATTTTTATTACTTTTAATAATATTCAAGGAATGAAATAATTGGAATGGACTTTAATTATTTATAATGTTAAGGAATCAGATGGTCGTATTTAAATAAAATAATGTGTCATAATTGCTAATCACTATTATTGTATTTTATCATTCAAGTACTCATCAATGGTATAGCAACATTTGTAAGCATTTTCTTCAGAATCGTTTTAAAATTTGTTAATTCCAATTTCTTCATATTATCAGGCAAATTATTAAATACCCTGCTGGCCTACCAGCGTCTCTTATTGCAGTTTATTGTAAGACTTGAAATGAACCGTTCCACTAATTCGTACCATAGTGTCACACAATCCGCACACATCACGTTGTATCCTAAGCAGCGCTGCTTATACTCCGCTTATGATTTTGTTCATTCATTTTATGGGTGTTTACGTACCATCGTCTGTTATCTGACAGGTTCTTTACTGCTAGTTTGACGGCTAGTTGTCAATTTTATGGAACTTAAGTGAATCATAAAAAGTTGCTATTGTACGTACTTTTTGTATTCAATTTGCAGTAAAATTGTGTTGACAGAGATAGTCGCAAGCAAAGTAAGTAATGTTTTGGTTATTGTATAGTCGTAACATACGTAATTTCGTTTTGGCTCCATTAATATCACAAATTGACTAAATTGGGCAAACAATTACTTTTTAGGTTATGATATTTACCTAGAAAAATACATTTCAATTGTGAAGTGAGTTAAAAAAATCTTTTTTACTTCATAAGGGTGGTTCCATCTAAATCAGTCAAGCTGTTTTTGAATTACACTCCAATAAATGAAAAGTGTTAAGCCTATCTTGATAATTGGATTGTTGATGGTGAATGACAATCGTTCCCACTTCAACAAGTTAGGTATTTCCACTTTTGAGGGTTAAAGTCGGCTCCATTATTTGTTAAAAAAATGTTGAGTAGGTTGTTGCCATAGGATAGCAATATAAACAAATTACTGATAACTAGAGAAGAGACTACATATTTGGTCTTACTTTGGCCCACTCTTTCCAATCTTTTGTTGCCCCTTCCCCGTGTGCGTTGAGGGCCTGCGCCAGCGTCGTCCACATTCTGCGGGAGTACTCGCGTGCCTGTGTGGATTTATTCCTCCCGACAGCAAGACTACGATTATGCCTCAGGTACTCCCTCATAATTTCGAGCTGACCGAGAGTCACTCGTCGACGCCTTTGCTCCTTACTAAAATAGTAAAACAACAGAATTAATGAAATAAGTAGCTACTGAAAAGCATGAGCTTTTCCAATGTAAATTGAGGTGTCCCATAAGTTAGCTTAGCTGAAGAATACATTATGCAAAATAGCACTGCGTTTGTACTTACGGCATTGAAAAACTATGATACACGCACTACACTAACTCCAAAACAAATAACAAGAGTTGGTTTTTGTAAGTACATAAACAAACTTTATTCCGCAGTGAAAGAAACTGTTTTAAAATCATAAATGGCGCCAATACTGCTAAAGTGCTGCCAGCAGTAGGAAGATATTTTAACGCAAAAAAGAAACAAAATTTGTGAAAAAGGTTTGTAATAAACCAGATAATGTATTGAAAATTACATGATAGTTAAAGTAAAAAGACTTAAAATTTAAAAATGAAAAGTTAGCTAGACGCTTTCGTTTAATTTAACGACTGTATGAATAAATAGGCTGTGAAAATGTTACCGATGGCGCAGCATCATGGCACATTCATTAATATTAGGATGTATCCTGGTAACACACGCCTTCGTTTTAAAACCCATCATTAAATATTGTCTTGATATGCGAAACTAACATTTTATACAAAAGTACGTTTATTTAGGAATATATGTCAACAGAGTATATAAAATACATATGAACAGAAGAAAAACATAATTCCTAGACTAAAAATATGTTACATTTATTAAATTCAAAAAAATAATTTCATTACCTGGTAAAAGCCAATGCATAAATATTCGGGTTTTCTGACGAAAAAAATTGAGAGAGCGAAATAGACACACGTAGCAATAGTTTTATCCCTTTTGCTCAAACGTTTTACAACTGGCTAAAAATCCGTATTCATTCATTCATTCGGTCGTCAAACTGTATAAACGCAGCGCTGCTATTTAAAGACCCTGGTATCATTTTAGTGTAGTTGATTAGAAGCGCTGCCTTTACACTGCCTTGCAAATAGACCGTTTGCTAAACGACGCTGGTAGGGGTCCTGGTAGCCACATAAATACTTTTACAGAAAAATACAGTTTTTGAAAGACAGTGTGGATTTATTTCGATTTTATTACGAGTTTTACGGGCATGTTTTCTTTCTGAGTAAATAAATTAAGGTGTTCCTTTATAAATATGTATGCTTCGTATAATACTATTTACAGTGAAGGCATGGTCATCACATTTAATTTTTTGAATAACAATTTACAACTGTGTCCTTGAGATGCTCCAAACATTGCCCTTATACATATTTTTTTTGTGATTTAAAAACTAATATGCTATCTACAGAATCACCCCATGGCATTATTCCATAGCACAAATTTGAAGAGACAAAACCGTGATATGCGGCGAGCGCTGTCTTGCGTGTGGAGATTTGTGTCAGTTTTTGTAGTGCAAATACAAAGTGACATATTTTTCTGCGCAAACAGTTAAATTTACTTTAGCATCCAGGATGATCCCTAGAAGGCGTATATTGCATATATTTTGTTTTATCAAAGTTTATGATAAAGTAATTTTCTATCATACAATTAATAATATTTGCTAGTGTGCTATTGATTTCACTCTCAGAATTTTCACATTTTAACAAAGCAGTGGAATCGTCTGCGAATTTTTGCGTTGATACAAGTAGGCGTGTCGTTAATTTATAATAGGACTTTTTGACGACTTGCTTGCATCAAAATCCGGATTTGGATATATTATATGATAAGACAGATTTGAAGAAAAACTCATTATCTGTCTCAGTTTTGCATTGTAATGTCTTCGACTTAGTCTGTAAGTTACATTGTGCTATTTGAATATATAAATAGGAATAGAAATGGGCCTAATATACTTCCCTGTGGCACACCATACAGTATGTTTCTTACATTTGATGTTGCTTTACGTTGCGTTTTTATGTCATCAATAAACGTAATTTCAGTGTATTGCTGACGGTCGCTTAAATAGCTTTTAATTAAATCTAAAGCAGTCCTGTATGCCATAACAATATAACTTTTTGAAAAGTATGTCATGGCATATAAAGTCGAAAGCCTTTGACATATATTATCCATAAAAATAGAAACAACTGGAGTAGGTACTATCGTTTATAGACTCTGACACTGTTCTCATCAGGTCGTATACAGCAGTGTTTGTTGACTTGCTTTTTCGAAAACTGTGTTGCTCTGTACAGAAAATATTGTTCTTCTCCATAAAATAATATAATTTGTTAAGGATAACCTTTTCTATAATTTTTGACATAACTGTAACTATAGCTAATAATAACAAATACTTTTAAAAGTATCCTAAAAAATATTAAATAATATTTAAATAAAACACTTAAAAAAGCATAAAATTATATATCTAGTGACAATTCCGCCTAATTTTCCTGTTATCTACGTGACGTCACAAACATCACGCAGCCTAACTGGAAGAATGCCCGACTAGTTTCGCTTCTAAACGAAGCATCTTCAGGAGGTCTTGACTTACCGAGCGCACGATCGAGACTAAACGGCCAGCGGCTAAACACGCCTTTATATAGGCCCGATCGTGACTCACTGTTCTTTGTTGTAGCTTACAATTGGTAAAGATATACGTTTTTAAAGTGATAATTACATAAAAAGGTTATTGAATTGTTAACAGAATATTTTAAGTTATATATGGTATGTTTAGTGTTTACAAATATGAGAAATGTAACTAAATGTAACTAAAAATAAAACTAAAAAACATCTATATTTGGAATGACATATTTTTTTTTTGTGTTTTAACCATATCTACATAAGTGTCATTAAACATGTTAGCAATTTTGATTGGATCATTTATAATATCATTATTATATTTTATTTTATTATAGTTTATGAACAGTCAGAAGGTGTCTAAGAAGGCTCGTCTGGCTGTTCATGGGGGAGTGTTGGTTCCGACACTAATGTATGGGAGTGAAAGTTGGGTATGGCAGAAAAAGCATGAAAGTAGAATAAATGCAGTGGAGATGAGAGCATTGAGAAGCATGATTGGAGTCAAACGGAGTGACAGGATAAGGAATAGTGTGATAAGGGAACGATGTGGTGTGAATGAGGATGTAGTGACCAAAATCGAGAAAGGTATGTTAAGATGGTTTGGACATGTAGAGAGAATGAATGAAATGAGATTGACTAAACAGGTATACGTGGGACAAGTGAACGGAAGTGTTGGAAGGGGAAGACCTAGGCGAACGTTCCGAAATCAGATTAAAGATGTTCTGAAAAAAGGCCAGGTCAGGAGTACCCTAAATCGACGCTTATGTATGAAAGGATTGATGAGTGTAGATGAAGCAAAAGAGATATGTAAGGATCGTAGCAAGTGGAAATCTGTGGTCTCTGCCTACCCCTATGGGAAAGAGGCGTGATTTTATGTATGTATGTATGTATGTATATTTTATTTCTCAAATAGTCTTAATATATGCATTTTTATTTTTTTGGTATCATTGATAATCTACCAAGTAGCCTTAGCTTAATTTCAGCTTTATTAATTATTTTACAATTATTTATTCTTAATTGACGTTTTGATTGTTTATTTAAGTAAATTGGAATATGATTTATATTTCAGACTATTACTATTGTTTTTATTTTGTAATGCATTCCAATACTGTTTCCTTTTAATTTTACTGGACTTTTTTATTCCAGTGGTAATCAATATAGGTCTTATTCCATCTTATATTAATTTTAACCTTATTTACTGGAAAACATAGATTATAATAAAGTTTTACCGTGTCCATAAAACTGCTGTAAGCATCGATTACATCAGTTTTATTATAAATTTCGCTGAAACACAAACATTTCACACTGCAAAAATCTCGCTTTTCTACAAACCAAGAACTCAAAGTGAAAGTTTTTTTGATAGGGTATTGAAATAACAAGGCTGAGTGATCGGAAATCCCTTAATGTAAAATTTCGCCTCGACATCCTTTATCATTATGGGCAATGTTATCTATGCAAGTTCCACTCACCAATCTAGTAGTTCTTTTATACTCTAACTCCGAATTATTAATTGCTAATAGGTTTAAAAAAAATGTCGTAATTTTGTTGTCAATTTAGGTCTTTATATTGAAATATGCGCATATCACAATAGTTATATTCTTATAACCATATAAATGGTTTAACAGTTTTTCTAGCTGAGACATGAACATTTGTAATTTTTTTCTTTAAGGACTTCTTACACCTATAATTTAAAATTTCCAAAAAAATCAAACAGCATTATCTGCTACTGGTACTAAAAAAGTACAACGAGTATTTTTTTTATTACTGTACAGTAAAAAGTTATGCATAGTTAAAGTTTTCGAAAATCCCTTCTAAAATTATGGACACTAACGCCCGGTTTCTCGATGGCTATTCAAATAACAAATTAAGTAATCATGTGTCAAATCTCTTGTTAAGTCGAGTTCGGGTTGCAGGAATACTGATCAAGTACTTTGATTGTAATCTCTGATCAGTTAACACAGCAGTCAAATTTGAACACTAATCTCTAGTTAAATCGTAAGTTGGGTTTCTGAACGAGCAATCAAGCTGAAATGTCATGTCAACCCGCTGTCAAATCATTTGTTAGCTAATCTACCGAGATCGGACGATTAACGTGTAAATTACCAACTTTGCTCCCTATTTTGCTGTTTTCTCAGAACTTTATATAAATATCCACTTCTGTTACTTTTAGCGGACTATTTTGACATTCCTGCAAAGTGATTAAAACGGAACCGTGAAAACATATCAGCCAAAGATTTTTGTGCACAATACAGAAACAAATAAAACTATACTTGGATTGTCTTTATAGTGTAGGTGATTGAATCATCTCTTTCATCTTTGTTATTGACTAGTAGCAGTGAAGATGAGCAACCAGGTCTAGAGTTTATCGCCAAATAATGTATCCCATGGAACATTATAGTGACGAGGAGTTCAGGGCCAGGTACAGGCTATTATACTCAACAGCGAGCATTTCTCGCGTTCCGTGTAATTTTTTCTCCTTGAAGTAGCCATTACAATAGAATTTAAAAATTTAAACAATATCAAATAAATTGCACTCGCTTAGGATCAGTTTTTGAAAAATTCACCCAATTGCCGCCTTTTAATTTGTCAACATGACACGAAAGTGAATGAACGATAAATCATATTGAAGGGAAAAAGGGAGGTTGCCATATACAAAATTTACTTTCTCTGATCAGTTAACATTGATTTCTAATTAGTTAATTTTATCCTAATCGCCCTTTCAGCAACCCAATTTGATTTGACAGTGCTGTTAACTTAGCAGCTTTGTTAGTTGATCATAGATTTGAATAGCCGTCGAGAAACCGGGCGTAAGTAAACAAAACTACTACACACAAGAGCACAATTTAATGAATGGAAACAGATGATTAGTTATAGGAAATGAAACATTCATCTCTTTTTTCCCGCATAGCGGGTGTAGGTTTCGGTAGGTAATCCAAACTCCTGTCATGTACTAGTAGGTATTTTTAGCAATGAATAAAATTCGAATCTAACCTTAATTACTTTGATAGGCTTAGCTTACATTATTTGTAGATACCTAGTGAATTGTTTGGCTTTAAATAACAATCTGACTCTTAGGTATTGACTTCAAGCTATCGCTATATGATCGTGGTCACGGGGTGACTGATCACTGCAAAGTGTTTGAATTGTCGGGACAAAAATAATGACATATATACCTACGCGATTTAAACCGTTTAAAGTTGTTTAATTACTATGTGTAACAATCGCGAAAACCTAAGACAACTTTAAATAGAGATATCTGCATAGCATGGCGTATTTAAAAGTAAGAATCGATATTTACGACGATTGTTACCTATTACAGCTATTCAAAACATATGAAACAAATCAAGTCTGTGTTTTGGTTTTAGTGGACCCGGACGCGATCAATGATGACCGCTTATTTATGTCTAAGTCCTTGCTGTAATAATAACATTAACTCACCCGCTTGTTTACACTGAGCTAAATAACTAGTTATCAGTTTGCTGACATAATTATTATATGAACTGTTCAGTTTTCACCTTTTTTGTGTTCGTAGTGACATTAAAAATTTAAGGCTTTTCACTTCATCAAACGCATCGTTACGTTAAAAACATTATTACTGCTTTAACATTTTCACTTGACTTTCATCCACTGTTGACACAGTTCTTACTGACATAAATAGGTCGAAAACACGTAATTTTTTTCAATCCAAAGAAGTCCATTATCGTTTCATCGGCATTGACATACCGCGGTAGGTACATCGTCGTATTCTCTAGATGAAATATCATCATGGTGGTCTTCAAATCGCGGCGTCATAAAGATAAACTTTATTAACGGCGCATTATCGGCGCGTGCGGTGCGAGACTGAAATCTGAACTTTCAGCTTTTTCTGTCGGAAGGATCAAGGCAAAGGCAACGCGGTGTGAGAATAGTGAGATGACCTCGTTGGCGAGCTATGTTTATGAATGACACATTTCTATGTAGGAGTGATAAAGTATGTATACATATTCATGCATAAGCCGCGTGTATATCTTAATGAAGTGGAGGAAACAGCGAGAATAAAATGCTTAGGTATGTTATCAATAAAGAGGTTTGACCAAATATGTATGTATACGTTGGATATTTTTTTTTTTACAGAACTTTAATTATTTTCTGTCTGTATGTGTTTAGTACCAGCAGCAGATGGTAATGTTTTTCTTTTTTGGTAATTTAAATTTATACGTGTATATACATATTATTATCAGCTTATGTAATACAGCACAGCATTCGAAAACAGTGTTCACAGAAAGTTTGTTTATACTGTTAAGTTCTTAATACGTAATACCTTTACAAACAAGCATGCACGATCCCCCTCGTTTTCGATCACGTCATACGTAACTTGATGCAAGTTTATAGCCTGTCAGATTAACGTTGGGTTCATGACCTTCTTGTATGAAATGTTCAGTCCAACAAATAACGTCGATTTCCTTTCCGTTGTCCATTAGCAATTCCAGATTAGTTTCAAATGTATCAGATTTTTTTGCTAGGCTCGCAACATTTTGATAAAAAATGTTTAAGTAATTTATATTTTTAATCTCGAAAAAAATGTGCTTGTTCTTGCTTTTATTTTTCTGCTGAGTGTAAAGTTAAATTTTCAATGTTGCATTTAGTGCCAGTCGCAGTCAATATAGGATAGTAATATGGGATTGTTCCCTTACGTCTTATGAATAAAGCCATTTCTATGTCCTTCTGCTGTTTGTCTATTAAATTTGAGTAAGTGATCCGCAAGATATCTCTCAGAAGTTATTGTGCAATATTTATGGCAAATTTATGTTTGTCTGGGATGCAGTATTTGTAGCCAATGTTCACAAAACCTGTTTGTTTGTTTCTCTTGCAAATACGTTCTAACTGATTATTTAGGGTGTCTGCTTTCAGATTTTTGTTGAAAGGTATTTCACATATATGTTTGTGTTCTGATAAACACGCATCAATTCTTGTTATATAAGTGTCTGGACACTATTAAGGCCCTTGGGTACGTCAAATTCGTACTTTCTAAAGTGAACTCCTCCGTAACCGCTGAAGTTGAAGATTTGAAAAAAATATATTTTGTAGATGAATTCAAGTACAACATTTGCAACATATGATTTTACGGTATTACTATTACTTTTGCCTTAAAAAAAATTCAAACTACATACTATTTCTTGACTTATATTGCGAACTCCTTCTAAATGGCTACGATTTTTGAGAAATAAATTGTACCATAAAATTTCTAGATAGATATACTACAATTACAACATAGCATTTGTAAATCCATTGATATTTTCCTAAGAAAATGTCGAATTATTCAGATTCAGAACGCTAGCAGTTCCGAGGTGCTCTGCACGGACGCAGGCGGCAGTGTTGCGCAAGCGTTGGCACGGGGAGGTTGTGTCGCTCGTAGCTCCGCTCGCGCTTTCGACTGACAACGATCTTGTCTATGTATTAGTGCATTGACACGCGAGATTCGCAGCTGTGTGCGTGTAATGATTCGCTCGCTGCAGAGGGCCAACTTGATTGCGACGTGAAGTTTGTGCGTTGTCGCTTTATTATCGGTACTTTGTAGACAAATTTTATTTGAATTGTATCACATATGAAAAGAACCAGAACTTGAAATTGACAATGTTGTAGGTACTTTACAATGGGCGGCCTTACCAATAAGATCAATGAAAGGTTTAGGTGCATAATATATGTACAAAATTAATTAGTAATGTCTATAACGCTCTCATGTTATGACTGGTAAACTAAAGATAATATATTTTTTTATATTATGGTCAATAGTTTCCGGCTTTAGTAGTTTGTAGGGTACAAAATGGTTCTCTACTACATTAAGAGTTTGTATGGGGCTTCATACATCTTTTGGAGTTCTAAGCTTTTCTTGATAATTGTATTAGGTGTTTTGATATAGGTTAATTAATACTGCATAAAGATAACCTCTGCCAAGTGAAGATGGGTAACGTATCTCGAAATCAAAACCAGTCCGATTTGGCTGAAAATCGATATCTAGGTTTTTCTGGACGTCCTTATTCCAAATTTGAAATTTATTTTTCGATGACGTCTGCCAAGTGAGAAAAGTTCGTCAGATATGGCTGAAAACCGATATCTAGGTTGTGCTGTGCGTCATTATTCCGAATTTGGAATGTATTTTTCGGTGACGTCTGCCAAGTGAAAAAAGTTACTCCAATTTGGCTGAAATTCAAAATCTAGGTAGTTCTAGACGTCTTTATTCCGAATTTGGAATTTATTTTTCGATAACGTCTGCCAAGTGAAGAAAATTACTCCGATTTGGCTGAAATTCAAACTCTAGGTAGTTCTGGACGTCTTTATTCCGAATTTTGAATGTATTTTTCTATGACAACTGCCAAGTATAGAAAGTTACTCCGATTTGGATGAAATTCAAAATCTAGGTATTTCTGGACGTCTTTATTCCGAATTTGGAATGTACTTTTCGATGACGTCTGCCAGTTGAAAAAAGTTGCTCCTATTTGGCTGAAAATCGATATTTAGGTTTTTCTGGACGTTTTTGTTCAATATTTGGCATACATTTTTCGACATCTGCCAGGTGAAGAAAGTAACTCCGATTTGGCTAACATTCAAAATCTAGGTATTTCTTGACGTTTTTATTCCGAATTTGGAATTTATTTTTCGATGACGTCTGCCAAGGGAAGAAAGTTAGTCTGATTTGGCTGAAAATCGATATCTAGCTTTTTCTGGACGTCCTTATTCCAAATTTGGAAATTATATTCCGATGACGTCTGCCAAGTGAAAAATTTCCTCCAATTTGGCTGAAAATCGATATCTAGGTTGTGCTGTGCGTCATTATTCCAAATTTGGAATATTTTTTTCTATGTCGTCTGCCAAGTGAAGAAATATACTCAGAATTTACTAAAAATGGAGGTTGTTTTAGACGTTATTATTCCAAATTTAGAATTTGATAGACGCGGATGGACCTGGACGGGGTCCTGGTCCGGGTTGGGACCCAGATGAGGTACCTGGGTCTCATCCTGGACGGGCGGTGGACTTTTGGGGCCCACTTCACACAACTGGCCCCAAAAGTCATAGGCGCCGCAGCCGCCCTTGGGAGGCTGCTGCCCAACGTGGGCGGTCCGAACGCCACATGTCGTCGCCTGTACTCCGGAGTGATCCGGAGTATGGCCTTGTACGGGGCACCTGTCTGGGTGGACGCCCTCGGTCGCGCCAATAAGGCCCTGCTGCGACGTCCGCAGCGGGTCATCGCGACGAGGGCGATACGCGGGTACCGGACGGTGTCCTGGACGGCGGGATGCGTGCTGGCCGGTGATCCCCCCTGGGAGCTCCAAGCGGAGATCCTCGCCGAAGTTTACCACTTCGTGGCGGCGAGGAGATCCCGCGGGGAGCCTCCAGCGTGGGAGGAGGTCACGCGCATGCGACGGCGGGCTCGGGCCGCCCTGTTGAGGCGGTGGACAGAGGACGGTGGATGCCATTCGCCCGGTCCTCCGGAGGTGGGTAGGGTGGCGATTCGGGTCGCTGACCTTCCGATTGGTGCAGGTGCTTTCCGGACACGGATGTTTCGGAAAGTACCTGCATCACATCGCGAGACGGGAGGCGACCCCCGCCTGTCACGAGTGTGGAGTGCCAGAAGACACGGCACTCCACACGCTGGAGGAGTGCGCCGCGTGGAGTCCCATGCGGCACACCCTCACAGCGGTCATTGGCGCAGATCTGTCGCTGCCGAGCGTGGTTAACGCTATGCTCGGCAGCGACGGATCGTGGCAGGCGGTGGTCTCTTTCTGCGAAGCGGTGATGGCGCAGAAAGAGGCCGCGGAGCGGGCGAGGGAGGACGACGTCCTCGCGGACCCGCTCCGGCGTAGACGAACGGGGGGGAGGAGAAGGCGATTCGGGCGCCTTCTCGCTCTTTCCTAGTGCTGTGTGGATCATCGGTGGAGAGTCGGGGGATTCTCCACTGGCTTGCACGATCCCACACGTCTGGGGGATGGCCTCAATGAGCCGGGTCATCCCTCCATTGGCCGGGGCCCGTCATCGGTGACGGGCCGGCCGCCGGGGCGAGATGGTGACTGCTAACGCTACCCCATTTCGCCCTACTAGGCGGCAGACTGCTCATCCCGGGTTTTTAGTGGGTAACCTCACTTACTACCCCCCCGTGGGGGTAGTAAGGCCCTTCAGGCGAGGACTCCCACATAACCACTCCGCTCCCCCCGGGGCGGGTGGTATCCATAAAGGATTTTTTCCCGGGTCAAAAAAAAAAAAAAAAAAAAAGGAATATCAGCCACTAAGCCGGTGTCTACCTTCCAGGATTCCACTTCATTGACTTAACCTGAGGACGGTTGTTTCGAGCACTCGCTACCTAGATCCAGAACTAACGGCCGACGCCAAGACCACAACATCTGGGACCTGGATCACGTGTACTATCAGGCCAGTGTCTCCCTCCGGTCTATATAACTTCAGGTAGAACTGTGCGGCTGTGCAACCTGATAAGGCCTAATAAACTTTTCAAACCTATTCCCTGAGTTATCTACCTGCTGGCCGTGGGTGATCAGCAGCTCCCTAACGCCGCAGTAGGATAAGAGTAGGAAAATTATGATTACTCGTACTTATCAATCAATTATTCAAATCTCCTAATAATTGAGAAAGTATCTCGGTTACCTTTTCACGATGGAACCAATCTTTACATAATGTAATTAATAGCTGTAGATATTTATACAATTAATAGTAAATGCTGCCGTCTCAAGGGCCGACATGTCTAAATACCTCGTAAGGGGATTGATTCCTTTCAACCCTTGTATAACAATCTACAATTTTTGAGGATCATCTCTGTAGGCGACACATAACTGTATGTGTTATATCATATGTTTTTTAATGTCTTTAAAAGGAAGTAGCTATTTTTAAGGTAGCCTTGACGGTATTTTTGTTCTGTATGTAATGTATGGAAGTGGCATTATTTATATTTAACAGATACGATTGTACTATCTATGCAATTGAATAAGCATCAAAAACCAGCCCGGATGTCAGAAGGGCTAGGGCAGGGGCGCGGGGCGTACAAACATTCGCCATTTTGTATTTTTGCGTACGACACAGTCGTCCCTTTTCTTATTTTTCAATGTATTTTCGCCATTATACAAATCTTCCTCTTATATCGTCGTTTTTAATCGAGTAAACCTGCGTTGGCTATAATCTCATTTATAAGGAGATTTGAAAAACGATTGATTAGCATAATTTTCGTACTCTTATCCGGTATATCTTAGCGTTTTAAAAATACGTCATCTATCTTTACTTAGCAAACGTCATTGAAAATTGAAATCCAAATGTAGAATAATGACGTCCAGAAATCAATTTTCAGCCAAATCCGAGAAACATCTTTCACATGGCAGACGTTTTAGAAAATTAAAATCCAAATTCGGAATGAGGACGTCTAGAACAACCTAGATATCGATTTTCAGCCAAATCGGAGTAACTTTTTTACTTGGCAGACGTCATAGAAAAATTAATTCCAAATTCAGAATAAAGACGTCTAGAACAACCCATATATCAGCCAAATCGTTATAACGTTTTTCACTTGGCAGACGTCATAATAAAACAAATTTCCTACGTCTACAATCGCCTCAATATCAATTTTCAGCCAAATCGGAGTATGTTTCTTCACTTGGCAGACGACATAAAAAAATATATCAAAATTCGGAATAATGACGCCCAGCATAACCTAGATATCGATTTTCAGCCAAATCGAAGTAACGTTTTTCACTTGGCAGACGTCATCGAAAAGTTAATTCCAAATATGGAATAAGGACGCCCAGAAAAACCTAGATATCGATTTTTAGCCAAATCTTAGTAACTTTTTTCACTAGGCAGACGCCATCGAAAAATAAATTCCAAATTTGGAATAAAAACGTCCAGAACAATAATAATAGTAATATAGACAGTAAAAGAATAAAAAAATCTTCATGAAAGCCAATAATACTTTGTACAAATCTTGTATTGCTGCTTGATAGCTGTACAGTAATAGGATTAGTGCACAATTGACTTCAGTAAAATTTTTCACGCAAAATAGTTATAAACATAAATTTAACTTACAAATTATCCATAAAATAACATCAGTTTCAAACACTTTTTTTATAATTATCCACACAGGTGATATTTAAATTTTAACTGAATTTGTGTTAAATAAGTGTTTGTATGTATGATGCTTTATGTTTATTACCATATCTAAAGCGATTTTTTTTTTAAAATGAAAATATTTAATATATTTTCTACTAAATATGTATAATTTTTTTTTCCATAATGTCATTTAACATAAATTAAAAGATATTAAATGTCAATAGAAAAACAACTAACAAAAAAGCCCGCCCCCGGTCGCACCCTGTATAAATAACATTTATATATTTATATATATATATATAAACTGGATGTATGTAAAATGTATGTTTATATGATCATTATATAGAAATCATAAATAAATACGTATATTATTAATATTTAAATTATGAATACATAACATTATATTAAAAGGTTAATTCTTAAAATTATCAATTAAATAAATTTAGGAAGTAATCGATAAAACTTTTCATTCTCATCATAGTTAAACGTGAACAACCAATTAACAATGATGCTTTTGGCTTCAAACACTGAACTATGTTTTATATCGCACTGATTCAGGACTTGATTATACAAATATGTTTCAATAAAAGGGCTAAATCTTCTTGCAATAGTTGTACGAATAACAGGTAATTTTAATTGGAAAACTCGTTCATGTAGCATATTACTTAAATCAGCACGTTTTTTAAAGTGTCAGTGTGCGAACTGAGAACAACCTAGATATCGATTTTCAGCCAAATCGAAGTAAACTTTTCACTTGGCAGACGTCAACCTAGAAGTAATTTTTAACTTGGAATAATAACGTCTACAACAACCTAGATATCAATTTTCGGCCAAATCGTAGCATTTTTCTTCACTTGGCAGATGACATTTGAAAAATAATTCCGAATTCGGAATAATGACCTCAGCACAACCTAAATATCGATTTTCAGCCAAATCTGAGTAACTTTCTTCACTCGGCACATGACATTGAAAAATAAATAAAAGGAATAAAGGCGTCCAGAACAACCTAGGTAGGTACACTATAAATGTTCATACTGATCTCAGTCGCAGTTGCAACTGCGGATACTCACTAGAATAGTACGGTAGGCATATAAAGTGCCATGTTACCGGAGCGCATCGCGCATCTGCATATTCTTTGACCGTTATATTTGTGCAGCGAGCGCGGAACGTATGCGGCGATGCGCGAGTAAAGTAAGCTCGATTAGGCCCAGATGCTCAAGGCCATTGGCGACTCTAATCGCCTTAAGTGTCCAGGCACTTAGCAGTCAACGTAATATGTTTTGGCAAGTTTGATATAAGTCAGGTGTACAATTTATAGATTTGGGTTTTTGCATGCATTCTTTTACCTTGAAAAATAATATGTACCTACATAAAAAATGTTACGTCTACATAATTGTAATAAGAGTAAAGTACAAAATTTCCATAGCTATAGCACATCTGCGTACTGTTCGCACGAATGTGGCCAGGGCATAAGCGCGCACTACACTTAAGTGTAGAATAATAGTTACTCTGAGCTAGGACATTACTGTTTTAATAAGATATAAATATTTTTTTATTAAATGAATATAAAACCTCTATATAGGTACTGTAATAGCCTACCTGGGTGGTATTCGGTTCAAAAATATTGTCTGAAGGATAATATAAATATCTACTTCATGTCGTATACTGCAATATTGAATTTTGTTGATATTATTAGTCTTTGACTGGAGACATACGCTCCTTGGATAGCTCGTAGATTAAATATTACGGTTAGAGCAATCCACGTGGATTGCTGTAACCGTTTTTTTATTAAATGAATATAAAACCTCTATATAGGTACTGTAATAGCCTACCTGGGTGGTATTCGGTTCAAAAATATTGTCTGAAGGATAATATAAATATCTACTTCATGTCGTATACTGCAATATTGAATTTTGTTGATAACATTAGTCTTTGACTGGAGACATACGCTCCTTGGATAGCTCGTAGATTAAATATTACGGTTAGAGCAATCCACGTGGATTGCTGTAACCGTAATATTTAATTGTTGATATTATCACTTTTACCGCGACAGATAACTAAAATACAACAAATAACTTAACAAATCGTAATTAACAAATCCCTAAGACAAAGAGCTCTCTGATTATTACATCAGAGTACACCAAATATAATTTGGAAGTTAAATAAAACAAACAATCAGAAAATATTTATCACACAAAATTAAAGAATGAGGGAACATAAATAAAATTATAAAAGGATTCCTTAAAACTAAAACCTAAGTAAATAAAACGAAGCTAGCTTTGTGTTCCAAACTCCACCGACACTAAAATTAAGGAGGGTTTACAGGTAAAATAATAAACGGAGAGCGTTGAAATTTCTTAAAAAAATCTTCAATCTGGCCCCCACATGGTCGTAAGTCCATGGGATTATTCTAGCCATAAAATACCCATCATAGAATATAAAATATTAATTTATATACTTCTGTGAAAACTACTATCACGCAATTACATAAGTTGCATTACATATAGAATCTATGGACACTATTTATATTTAGTTCTTAAATATACTTTATACCTTAAAACAGCATAAATATTCATTTATATATTTAAGAGAAAATTTCCGCCACTCACAGTTGCAGTACATATGGAATCTATGGAAACAATTTACATTTAGTTCTAGAGTGTATAATATGTCTTATAACTCTTCACTTATTCTTCTCACTCATCATTATTATTAAAGCGTCAATTAAATTTGATTTACTTTAATTTATAAACATCATCAGAATTCATCAGGATTGTACAAGTATATATTTACAAAATAACTGGCATGTGAAAGCAGAGTGGAATTATTAGTGACTGATCTGTTAGTAAAGTTAGAATTTTATTAGGAAACTTCTTATTCTCTGCTACATTAATTTGCATACCTACTAGGATGTGGGTGTACGTAGTTCTGAACTTATGGTTAGGTATCTGACTTGTCTTAGCTTTCCCGAAAAGAATTTAGGTTACTACAATGGTTCATAAAGTATGGTTCTACCACTGGACTAGACGATCACACCTTGGCCAAATCTACTACCAGTCCAACACTCAATAATAGGTAGATGTATTTATCTAGCTTAACAAAAACCATCATTTGATTAGGCACTAGGGTTGGTTACAATCGTGGGTTCATAACCATCAGTAATAATTTAAAAATAATAAGGTTTAGGTTAGGGTTTGTGTGTCATGACCATGTCCGTTAAGGACCCAATGATTTAACGACCGATTTTGGTAGTTAAAAAAATGCAGCCTTCAAAGGTTCGGGACGGTCGAGTTGTGACAACTGAACGCTCTAGAGTGAAACTACTTGCTCAATGGGGGAAAGTTGCACTCCGAGTGCGCTCTAACCAAGGTTTGGAACGTGCTCCTGGTTTGTCAGTCTGTGGCTAAGGTCCAGAACTAGGAGGAAGTATCTACGATAGAGTAGCTATGCGCGTATACCCGATAGAGATAGAGTATTAATATTTAATATTGCGGAATTGCCAGTGTCCCGTAACATTACCCAAATTACAATGAAGCTTTTAGAAAAAATATGGCCGCGCCTACTGAAAAAAATAGAATTTGCATGGTACTTGCTTAAAGTGGACCGTTAAATTTGTTATGTCGGGGAATTCAAAATTTAATGTATGTTGCTGCGGATAAATTGCGCTAATCGGAAATTACACCCTATAGTATTGGCATCATTATTTACAAATATAAAATTGTTTCTTTGTCTAACTGTTTTTGGAGATTAGTAGAGAAATATATAAAATCAGATACATATATTATGTAAGATACAATAACAAAATACTCTAAAAAGGATCTCCAATTTGAGTAAATTAAAGAATCATATAGCTACAAATGTTTCTCGATCTCGCAACAAATAGAAAGACTGTTAACTTTTGAATTTCTCGCTATAGATTCAACGGTCCACTTAAATGGCAGAGAAACAGGAGAGAGGGTCAGCTAGTTTTAGAAAATTACCATGATTCTAAAACTAACTGACAACGTACAGAATATTTTTTTATAGAGTTTAAAACTAAGGCATTTTTGTTAGTTAAACACATGAAATTTCGCTCACGTACAACTTGGTTGAGACGCGATCCCTTCGAGAACCTCGGTAATTAAAGCAAAGTTCAATGTTATTCTACTTAAAGTAAATAAAAATAATAAAAAATCCATTTATTGCCTTTACAAAATTTACAAGGAATTATACTTAAAAACTATCTTATTTAATTTTAAGGGCAACAGGATTATGCTCAGCTTGTGCAGCTTTAGTCCCTTTTCAAAGGAAAAAAAAAAGCTGCGCTGATTTTCAGCATAACCCTACTCGGGCAGATGTTTGCCGATATATAAGTAAAAGAGCTGTATTATGTAGCTTAACAATATAAAAATAAAACAGAAACAGCTTATACAGATCACATAACAGTATGAAAAATGTTTTTTTCGTAATTGGGTTATGAAAAATAAACGTACCGTAAAAATAAAATACAATACCTGGTGACTATGTAGTAGGTGTGTTTGGAGTGTAAGTGATTGAGTGTGGTGTGTACAAATGAGTGAAAAAAATAAATAAATAGAGGTATGTGTGTTTGGAGTGTGAGTAATTGAGTGTGGTGTGTGAAAGAAATATATAAAGGTACGTGTACGTGTTTTTAATATTTTAAGTGTTATCTTTTATCTTTGGCCTTTATTTTCTGTATTTTAAAGGTTGCTTCATAGTTCTGCTTTTGACGGTTGAAAAGAATTATTTTCAGCTGTTTTTTAAAAACGTTACTGCTTATTTTTAGTCTAATAGGTGGCGGTATATTATTCCAAATCTTTGAAGCGCTGTACTTGAAGCAACCTTTAAAACCAGCTGTGTTATGTTTAGGAATGGATAGAGTATTGTCCAGCTTCGAGCGTGTATTTAATTGATGCATATCTCTGGACCAAGTTAACTTTTCAAAGAGGTATTCTGGTTTCTTACTCCAAATGAGTAAAGGTATCTACATCTTGAGCTATCTACATATATGTAGGTATCAAATTTTATCAAGGTCAGTCATTTAAATATGCGAACTTTTATATTGGTGACCAAAAATTTTACTTATTAAAAAGATTAAGAGGTCTAAATAACTGTTTACCTACGTAACTTAACCCATATTGTTACTATTGGATAGCTAGCTTGCGCCTGTGGACTCAACCACGTGGAATAGTTATATCGTAGTCGACCGATAATACTCAATATCTCGGAATAAAGGTAGCCAATGTATTAATCCAGGTCCTAAGGAATCTGTGTGAAATTTCGTCGAAAACTTCCACGGTGAGTAGTAACAAACTCATACAAACCTTCGAACCTATAATATTTCATAGTGTGCACTTATAATAAAACAAAATAAAAATGTATTTATAGCTATATGGTATATAAAACATATATAATTTGTATGAATAACAACGAGATTCAACATTTTGGCACCTCTTACAATTTAATTAATTAATTTTGTAATTTTTGATTTAATTAATTTTGTCGTCCAGTTGCACGAATCCATACACGATGAAGGGCAGCATCCTTATGAAAACTGCAAATCAACATTTAATTGCGTTAATATTACTGCATAATTGGTCAAAAGTAGTACATACAAAATTACCCTTTTTTATGGGAAAAATCGTCGGTCATGCGTTGGTATTACGAAAATTGCTATAATTCGGTAACAATAATTGTTACCGAAATATAGCAATTTTCGGAATTTAGACGAGTTATTCGTCTAAACAAATTTCATCCTAGAAGAGCAAGACAGATACACAAAAGAACACTATTTCGGCGACACAGCCGTACCCCCGGTAGCTTAATAGATAAAGCATCCGGCGCGAAATCGGAAGGACGCGGGTTCAATTCCCGCCCGGGGCAAAACATTTTGTATTCCAATAATTTGTAAATTTAAAAGAACACTACTTAATTTTTATGAATTATAAATCTTGTATAGCCGGTCACTCGCTACACGGGGTATTAAGGTCTTTGTCAGGCATCCTTTAATACCATCAACAAGAATAGTCAAGTTGGCGGTAGGTGTTTGTAGGAAATTGAATGTATTGACTACGGAGGTAGACGTGACGCTCGAAGGTGAAACAATGATGGTAGATTTTGATACTTCCGGATGCAGACAATAATGAAACGCTTTTAGGTATAGATTTTTTAACTAGATTCAACTTAATCATACATTTTGGGAAATCATACTGGCAGTTTAATAATAATAGTAGTCAAAGTTTCAAGCTTAAGTTTGAGCGTTTCGCGTTTGCCTTCGTGCGTAGCTGCACTTGATGTGCTTAGGGATGATGAGGCGACTTCTCTGACTACGGAGCAACGTGACTTACTTGCTCAGCTATTGACCGAGAACAAGGACATTTTTTAATACTCTGGTGAGCCTACAGCTTTTGCCGAGCACCATATCGATACGAGGGATCAACCACCGATCGCAGTGTCGCCTTACCACCTCACCCCCGCCAAAAAGGAGATCATGCGGGCAGAATTGGAGAAGATGTTAGCGGACGGCATCATACAAGAGTGCGAGTCAGCATAGGCTTCACCCGCGCTTCTTGTGCCCAAGGCAAATGGCAAAGTTAGGTTTTGTGTAGATTATCGCAGGCTCAACAGTATTACAAAACCGATGTATATCCGATGCCATTAATAGATGAGCTGCTTCAGTCGACTAAGCGTAACTGTTATATGTCCACGTGTGACATGCGAAGTGGGTTTTGGCAAGTTGAAGTCAGGGAGAGTGATCAGGACAAAACTGCGTTTATCACCCCTTTTGGAACGTACCACTTTTTACGGATGCCATTTGGCCTTAAAAATGCGCCATCTACGTTCCGACAGTTGATAGATAGGCTGCGTAGTTGTTCCTCCTCGGCAGACGTCACACTTCTGGCATACCAAGATGATATCCCGGTGTACTCGCATGGGTTTGATCAGCATGTTGCCGATTTGCGCGCTGTGTTTGAAAGGTTGCGATTTTTCAATTTGCGAGCTAATCGTGAAAAGTGTTTTTTCACACGTGAAAAAGTAAAATTTCTCGGTCACGTTATTTCACAGGATGGCATGTTGCCTGACAATGGAAAAGTCCGTGTCGTTGTAAAGATAAAGCCAACCTCCACTCTACGTCACTTGAGAACCTTTTTGCAAACATGCTCGTGGTTCCGGAAATATATCCCAAATTTCTCCGTCGTTGCCGAGCCTCTGACGCGTCTTACAAGGAAAAAACAATCTTGTTGGCTACAGAACAGTCAATTGCTTTTTAAGAGTTGAAGAGACGACTCATATCAGCGCCGATTTTGATTCAGTCAGACTATAGTAAGCCTTTTGTTCTTAGGACCGATGCAAGTAATTATGCCCTCGGGACAGTATTGCTTCAGGGTGAAGGAAAGGATGAGCGGCCAATCGAATATGCCAGCCATTTGCTGTCACCAGCCGAGAGAAATTACAGCACCACCAAGCGCGAGGCGCTTGCTGTTGTCTGGGCGGTGGAGCGTTTTAGACGATATGTCGACGGGCATCCGTTAGTTGTAGGAAGTGACCATCAGCCGTAAAAGTGGTTGCTCACGTTGAAGTCACCGTCGGATAGATTAGTACTGGGCTCTTAAGCTGCAGGGTTTTAATATCCAATTCCAGTACACACCAGGAAAAGCTAATGTAGTTGCAGACACGTTGAGTCGCCCTATATGTGAAGCAAACAGTAAAGATCAGAATGGGATATGCTCGGTTCTCATTGACTTACCTTCGCGGAGTCCTGAAGATTTTCGTCAGGCACAGTTTGATGATCCGGATCTGGAAAAGATTGTGAGTGATTTAGAAGCAAACGTAACTTCTGTTTCAATTGATGTTAAGAATTGTGCTGAGCGTGGTTATTTCATGCAGCAGGGAGTCTTGTACAGGTACAATTCGGATGTTGACAGTGAAGAGCCACAGTTGGTATTACTGATTAGTCTTCGTCTAGAAATCGTAAAGGAGTGCCACGATACCCCGCTCGCTAGTCACCATGGCATCGATCGCACGTTTCACAGAATCTCCCAGAGGTTTTTCTTTCCAGGTATGCGTCGTTTCATTTCGGATTATATAAAAACTTGTGTCACATGTCAGCAGTACAAATCCCCCAACGAAAAGCCTTCATTGGAGTACTACGTATCATATTGCTGGTCTGAGTTCTCCTGAAGATATTTTAGGGAAGTTTCATACGTCGCAGCTTATAAGGTTCCTCAACAGAGAAGACTCGCCTCCTGATCCTGTTGTATTTAAAAAGAATAGGGGCCGTCCTTGTAATAAAGAACAGCCTGATATGCGAGTCCATGTACGAGGTCGTTAACATAAACTTGAGGGGGAGTGTGTAGCAAGTGACCTACACAATAACAGTAGTAAGCTCCTCGTGCAAGCAGAGGTCAGAAGCCTCTTCGTTTTGTTTTAGATTAAACTCGTAAGTAAAATGCTAAATTTATATCTCGCGCGGTGCCCAGGGGTTCCTGTATGCTGCCAGTAAGGTCACGTACGCATGCCAGCCCAGCGGCCGTCTCTATGGCAATATGAGCCCCGCGCCCGGCGCCAGTCGTTCTACGCTAGAGAGCCGTGCGCACGCATTTTTACGGCTCACGCGCTAATTTATTCATTTTGTGATTGTGTTTTGTGATTTGTTTTCGGACAGTATAATAGACTATTTACAACACTCCTGTGTTTTACTGCCAGCCAGGCCCACGCCCCTACAAATCTCACAATCAAGAATTTATTTTGTATTAAAATGTAAGATTATAAAATAATTTAACATGCAGACATTCATGTTAGGATCAGAAATTCATATTTGATTCGCATAGACTGTGAAAGAATTGTGAAGACATATGAAATTTAGCACTTACATGAGATACGCAATGTGTTCCATATATCGTTCAGTTCTGTTTTTACAGCCAAGAATTCCGCATTTCACCATGTTGGGTGGAAGAAGCAGCGTTGAGATTAACTTTTACAATACACACTTCAAAATCGTTGTTTAACACGAAAAAAAGAACACTTTCAAGCACCGAACAAATTTGTCTGCCACAGTTGCGAAGTGTGGCAAACAAAGAAATTGCATACGCCGAGCAAGACAAAACAAACTGATGCTGTCTCTTTCAAACTAATTCAATCGTATATATTTCCATTCTTGTCTCACAACCAATAGAATATAAACGTTTTCTCCATCATAGATACTTCCTCCTAGGTCCAGAATAAGAAGTTGTCTATGGCCTATTTAGTGGCCTGTGGTTAAAATGTTACTTTTGCTAGACTAGATCCATAAGCTAACTTAACTTTGTATATTCCTCAGTGGCCTGTGGCATAAACCATAAAGTAACTTTGTATTTATGGACTGTGCCCTGTAGAAATTTTTGTTGTGGATTGTGTTCTAACTACATATTTGTAACTTGCTCAAGTCAAGAATTTTATAGATATGTGCCGACATATATATAAACGTGCTTCAGTCTATTTCACTCTTCTGCTTCTTTTGTTCGTAACATCAGTTTTGCCTGGAGGTAAAGTTAAAGTTAGACAAATCATTGATTCATCACATCACCATCATTAGCCGGAAGAAGTCCACTGTTGGACCTCCATACAAAAGCCTCCTCCATACAACGACACAATGAGCAGCTATTAGCCACTTGTTTCCAGCGGGAAGCCGCGCTAACGTTGAATTGTATATAAAATACATCTTAGGTTAGGATTTAAATTCTAATATTTGATTCAGTGTGGGCTTATACCTTCAGGTCCAGCCCGGATCTTTTAAGAACCAGGACCCCTGAAGGCCATAATACGTACAATAAAATTGTTCAGTTCGCCTCGGCCATTCCTGGTGGCAGCTAGGCGGGAGAGCTTCCCTAAGTGAAATCAAACACTTTAAATTATCAACTTGTTTGGTCCATATTATTTATATTGAGAAGACATTGAACCAATTATTTAATTTGAGGATATACATTTTGTGATTCTGGGTCACAGCATAAAAAGGTTCAGAAGGATCATTCATTCGCATAAATAAGTGACTAACTCCATAGCAATAAAGTTTTTTTCGAAGCGCTCGTAGCGGAGTTTGCTTAACCATTCTGGATCGATCAGCAAAGTTAAGCAACGTCCGGCGCGGTCATGAGTTGGATGGGTGACCGCTGGTGACATTACTACTGAGGTCCCGGTTGTTGTCTTAGGATGGCAGTCATTACAGCATGGTGGTAGGGCACTTTGCGAATGCCCGCCTAGCTAGCTACCACCCTCAAATTGAAAAGCTGTCGCCAGGCACCTAACGGTGTGTTCCGGCAGCTGTCCTTGAGAGCCAGTAATTCTAGGTTAGCCTGAACAACATCTTCGACCACATCCTCACTTACCATCAGGGGTGCGTTCTTATTTGTCGTCCGACGACGTCTGACGACGCCCCAAGCGTTTTTATATGCCCGGAGCGATCGTCCGATGATCTTCCGGAGCGTTTTTATATATCGCTCGAAGACGCACCGGTCGCCCCATGAAATCGGAGGATAAATATCGCCCTGACGTTTCATTTTACAGTTGGGACTTGATTTTTCTTTGTTTTATAGGTTACTTTTTGTTTACGTAGACTTCTGTTTACAAAATTGTATTATTATTATTGTTATATTTTGTATGTTTGTTTTAGTTGTGTGTCGTGGAAAAGTACATAATTGTAAATACATTTCTTCCGAGTCAGTGAAACATTTTAAGTAGTGTTCTTGATACAGATATGATACAGAGCCATTCTTAAAATTTTTTCTCTGCTTGGAGCGATCATCCGTCGTCGGACGACATATAAGAACTCACCCCAGGTGAGATAGTGGTCAAAGGCTAACCTATCAAGCATAAAAAAAAAAAAAAAGTGCACTTCAGCTTGGAAAGCACATAGTTATCTAATATTTATATTCACCAACATGGCGCCTCTCTTTCTATCGCATAGCTCTGATCTCTTTATGAAGCGGTATGTGGGTTAGGGTTGTCTTCTTGTTCTTACCAGTTAACTAATGTACGTAGGTAAATTTTTGTTAGCCATTACTTGGCATGACTTATGGTCACACAAAAACAAAAGTATAAATTAAAAGTAAATTATTGTACTTGACATGTAAACTCATGTCTATGGTAGAAAATTCTAAATTTAAACCGTTCATGGATATCAAATGTTTTAATTTATATTGTTTTTATTATCTTAATCCGGCGGGCATAAGGTTAAAATATGTAACACAAAGTGCTAGGTGGGTGTGGTACACCCAGATAGTTATTTAGTTGTTGTAATACACTATTATTATTAATAATTATTTTCTTTAGTTCTAAATTTGTATTTACTTCTATATAACTAATTTAGTGGTGAAATAAAAAAAAATTATTAACTTATTTATCAATTCCAACTTACGTTTATTAGTTAAGGCACTTTTACCACTTTTGGCAAATATATGAAAATAAAATAAAATAAACAATTTTTTCTTCTAATAGACCAAACATAAAAACAAAATAATACTTATTCATCATCATAAAACTAATAAAAATAACATATTCATCTTGAGATCATGTACAGTTTTCACAAACAAAAATGGCATGTTCCATACATAGATAATGGCTGCACTGATAACAAACATATTTAGTCTTGTGGTATTTCTTTGTAGGACATATTTCACATCTCTTCATAGATAGAAAATAAATCAAAATATAGTTAAAAATAAATGGGTTTCATCAAAATTGTTACAAGTAGCATAAGGTGGGTTTTATGCACTCGGTGACAGCTACAACCATGTCAAAGCAATTAAATAAATAGGAACAAAATCAACTTAAAACTTTGCAAGATAATAAAGCAACATCTGAAGATACATACAAAACAAATCTGACATAATAATGATAAATATATAACACAAACAAATTAGATCTGCTTACTCTTTCTGATAATATATGCCTTAAGAAAAACTAAAGAATTTATAGCTTTATCAGACAGCCGGTTCCTTATTATATTAACCACATTTCCTGAAATTGAAAACACTTTCATTTTAGTTGAAGTAGGCTGAAAAGAATGCATTGTACATTGATTCCGAATTCGGTGATCACTTTCCAGTCTGTTCAAAAGTCAAAACTTACAAAAAGTTACGTTATAAAAATAAATTTTGTGTGAAATTTAGTGTGGGGTTAAATTATATTTTTACTGGCCTATCAAGTAAGAAGACAAAAGCTCGAAAAATAAACAGTTTATTTTATATGCAACTAGGCCCTAGGCTCACTTGTTGTTAGAAGATATTTAATTATTTATTATTATACTTAGATATTTAAATTAAATGTCAAGAAAAATAAAGAGAAACGAACAAATTGTAAATTTCAATAAGTTATATATCAATATTGATAAAAATAAAACAAGATATTAATAAACAAGTAAGTACACATGAAACCTGCTAATTGCAATACAAATAATAGTAATAAAACTATCATTGACATGGCACTTCCGGTTTATCACGTAATTCCCGAACTTACAATTTATTCCGTGCAGTACACTCGGATCCGAACTAGGCTAGACTCGAAACACGCCGCGCGTTTATAAAAGGCAAATAGGTAGTTTTATTTTGTATCCTTAAATATAATTTCTCGAGTTCTCGACTTTTCTCGAACTTAATTCCCTGGGAACAAAGCCCAAAGATTTCCCATTGTAAGAAGCCTAATGTAAACCCATGACAAATGTAATCAATTCCAATGAACCCATGACAAATATAATAAATCACATCTGAAATCGTAAAAATATTCTCTGAATATCATGTGATCAAGTACAATAAATAGTTAGATGACATAATGTTGTCTTAGGTTTTCGCGATTGTTACACATAGTAATTAAACAACTTTAAACGGTTTAAATCGCGTATATTTTTCATTATTTTATCCTGACGTTTCATACACTTTGCAGTGATCGTGGTCACGGGGTGACTAATTGATTTTATTTGTCACATAAGTTATTAAGAAATTATTTGGTCTACCGTCAGAATTTTTTATATTAATCATAACGTTCTCTATTCACGCAGTATTCGCTCACAGTGTCCAGAGGTCTTGCAGAGTTGTGTCGGCCTTGGGATTTAATTAATTTGATCACAGGATCCCAAGCAGGTGGTACTTGCCAACCATCATCTCTATTGAAATTTGGGTACTTTTTGATCTCAATAGCCTCGCGTAACATTCTTGGCATAAACCGGTTCTCTCTAGCGAGGATTTGTGGCTTGTCGAACCGAATGTAGTGGTTGGATTTGTCCTGGGCATGTTCACAAACCGCAGACTTGGTCGAGCGTCTGTTCTTCATGTCAGCAATGTGTTCTTTTACCCGGATACCAACGCTCCTCTTTGTTTGCCCAATGTATGAAAGCCCACATTCACAATCAAGTTTGTAAACACCTGCATCTTGTAGGGGAATATTGCACTTAACAGGTCTTAAAAATTGGTTGATCTTCTTGTGGGGCTTGAAGTAAGTTTTTATTGAAGCTTGTCTTAAGATATTAACCAATTTTGTCCGTGACACCCTTGATGTAAGGTAAGATGGCAGGTTGTCGCTCAACTGTGGAAGGCTTCGGCCGGCTTTTGTGACGCATTCGTGGGAGCTTGTGATTATTGCTTCGCAGTACTGGTTTTACATACTGAAGCTCCTCCTTGAGATGGTCAGTGTCGCAGATGCAATGTGCTCTCTGTAACAAATATTTGCCCACGGTAGCCAACTGACATGGATGGTGATGGGAGTTACCATTGAGATATTTATCTGTATGGGTGGGTTTCCTATACACTGTATGACTAAGGGAGTTGTCAGGATTCCTGATGACTAAAACATCAAGAAAAGCTAAGCATTTATTGACCTCAGGCTCCATTGTAAACTGAATTTTGTTGTGTAAGGAGTTAAGATGGTCTAGAAATGCAGAAACTTTATTACTGGGGAGGATGGTAAAAGTATCATCTACGTACCGTTTGTAGATCTTCGGCATAGCCACAGCTGTGGAGAGAGCTCTCTCCTCGAAGTCTTCCATGAAAATATCGGCAACAACGGGGGAGACTGGAGAGTACTAAGTTAGATGACATGTTGCAAGGACAACCAAAAATAATTAAATTTTAAATTTACCGTTGTAGTTGTCGACTTTCACCACAATTTTATGTCTAATGAGTATTCAAAGGTAATGGTCCCTGCTTTGCTCATAAGCACAAAAATAATCAAAAATACAGTAATAATATGTATTATATGAAAATTAAAGTAAAAACTTGATTGTATCAAATGCTTGAGATACATAATTTGCTAAATATATTTTTTTATCTTCATAATCACCAAATAGTAAACCCCTTCCATCATCCACCAACCAAACGGGCTATTTCGGCAACAGTCTTTAAGATGTAGTTCCAGAAAGAAGTTATTCTTCTAACTAAGCAGTTCCTTTTCTAGATTGAGCCTGATCAACACTGTCAACCAAATGATCACTAAGAAATAGGTGAGATACTAGCCAAAAGATAATCTATCAATTGTATAAAAATAACAATGCTTAACTTTAATTAATATGATCCTATTCTTACCATTTTAACAGTACCAACACCAACATTTCCTAACGATAAGTATTTTTTGAAGCACTCGTAGCGAATTTTTCTTAGCTGTTCTTAACCGAACAGCAAAGTAAAGCAATGTCCGCCGCGGTCATGAGTTGGATGGGTGACGACTAGTGACATTTCTACTGAGTGGTTCCTTGCTTCGGAGGGCACGTTAAGCCGTCGGTCCCTGTTGTTATCTTTTTGCGACTGCCTGCCTGGCTTGTGACCACCTTCAAGTAGAAAACCAGTCGCCAAGGACCTTACGGTGTGTTCCGGCAGCCGTCCTTGAGAGCCATTGATTCTAAGCCTTTTAACACCTTCGACAACATCAGGTGAGATCGTGGTCAAAGGTTTACCTATCAGCAATAAAAAAAAGTGTAAGCATAGTGTAATAGACGCGAAACATTGCCTCGTCAAAATATTCTTCAGGTGTCAGCGGTGTGCGTGCGGAGTGCACGGACGAGTCCGACATCCCAGTAAAATGCTACACACACATTAAGGCAATCAGTATAGCTATATAAATTGAAAGATTTTTATTCTGTTTCAGCAAATGATTTGCATTTCTACGACGGATCATCTATGGCAGATGTGATTGCTGGCGATGTATTTTTTGAAGTCTTAGAACCACCAGAATTGCGATATTCTTACCGTATTAGGCCTGCTAAAGATTTCGGTGCACATTTTGTGAGTATATATTTTTATTAAATTTGTGATTAGGAAAAGTCTTGCCTAAATAAGCTATATTAAATACAAAAAAAAAACTGATACTCTGCTTTACTATATGTACACTATGTATGTTTTTTTTTCAGAATGACAGTCCTTGACAGCCATTAATTCTAGGTTAGCTTGAACAACAACATCAACCACATCATCAGTTACCGTCAAGTGAAATAGTGGTCAGAGGCTAGCCAATCAGCTATATTATTATATTAACTTGTATTGTTAAAATAACTTTTGTTGTTAAAAAACTCTGATTATGTATATACATTTTTATTTCATATGTAATTTGTTATTTTGTATGTTACTGAACTCATTGACTGCTCATAAGCCCTTCAGGCTTCCGCAGTCTCTAATTTTAAGTCAATTTAAAAAAAAATACTGATGCTCTGTTTTACTACATGTACACTATATAGTATGGTATTTTTTCAGAATGAAAGCCTACATTTTGTGAAAGCCCGGCTAGTGCCTACTGTACCATTACACAGTTGTTCTGACATTCTCAATCACGAAGAAATTGTTGGCCACATTGCATTGTCAGAAAGAGGGTAATTATTGTGTTTTTACTCTAATTATTAACTACTACCTGACGAGGGCGTGGCTTAGCTCGTCATGTCAATATCCCCCTTATTTTCCCATGGGTGTCGAGTAATAGGCGATTATCTATATAGCAGTGCCATCTGAGAAAATAACGTCATAAACTGCGATCCCCAAGCGTGGGGATTATGACAAAAAAAAATAAAAACTAATTACACAGCCTCAGTCCCCTGCAGCTTCATTGTTCCTGGCCCCGGTAGCAGGGCAAGTAATGGTGGAGCAGGGGGTGCGAGGAATACCCGGCAGATGTCATGCTACCGCCCTCTGAAACGACGACTTTGGCGCTGGCACCATGCAACGCAAGCTCAAAACATTGCCGTTGCTCAAATCCTAATCCCCGAAAGCTTTCAGCTCGAATTACGCAACCGTTTTCAGTGCCTAGCTGAATGCGAACGAGATAAGCAAGGGGTTGGTGGAAGCAGTCGAAGCGGTGAGGTCTCAGTTCTATAGGGACCACCCGCTGAAATAAACCTAAGAAACTCAGAAGAAACCAGCAAGCTGATGGAAAACCGGATTGCGTTGAGACTTTTTTTTTGCTGAACGTGGCGGAACAATGTAGAATATTTCAATATTAAAATTTGTCGTAAATTGACCTTCATAAGAGCGTCGCAGATGCTTAAATGTGATAAATGATTTTGACTTTGAGCTATGTTCGGAGTTTCTTTACGCGATAAAATCCTGAACGAGGATATTCGCTGAAGAATCAAAGTAACCAAACTAGCTTGCAGAATTTGCAAGTTGAAGTGATAATGGGCAGGCCACATTGGACAGAATTTGCAAATGATAACTGGCCCTCGGCGAACCGATAACCGATGGTGAAGAAAGTTTCTCTCATGGTTATAACATCTATATATAGTCCATGCTAGGCCTGCTGACGTTCTATTTTGGCTTCACAGGGTAGTGCAAAAATAGTCGTAACATAAACTATAGCATAGAGGTATGCATTAGTAGAAATAATATACATGTTTTGTTCACGTGATATGACAAAGTTTTGCAATGGCATGCTTAGCCCGACTGGTAAAGCACATATCAAAACTATCTTAAAATTACGCTTACTGTAACAGCCGCATCGTCAACTGCTGAACACAGCAAGGGGGTATTGCCATAATCCCCATGCTTGGCAGGCGTCTTGGGGATCGCAGTGTAAATTGGCAGTTCTTTAGAAGGCGCTGCTGCCCACCTTCCAGTATTGTTCCCTTAGTCGCCTCTTACGACACCCACGGGATGATATGGGGAGGTGCAATTTTAACCCGGCACCTCACGGGGCAAATTACGCTTACTCCCACATTATTATTTAGATAGGCTTGCCTTTGACCACTGTCGCACTTGACGGTACGTGATGATTAGGTCGAAGATGTAATTTAGGCTAACCTAGAATTACTGGCTCTCAAGGATAGCTGCTGCGACACACCTCTTGGTGCTTGGTGACATATATAACTTACTGTACATTGATTATTCCACCTAGTAAGAACCTCGTGTATCGTAATGGTGGGTGGAGGTTGTTAAGTTGCATGCTATTTTAAATACTTTCTGATGCTATAATATCCAATGTTTGGATTGATTGTATCCTATGAATTAACCCTTGAAATAATACTGAAGGCTCTTCAAGCCTCGAATTTCCGGATATGATATATGCAAAGAATTAAATAAAAAACAGTACAACCAAATACTGTAATATATTTAGATCAACTATCGTTGTGTTAAAAGTATTCTTTGTCCGCCTTCGGGCAATAGGTACCGATGTGTTTAATTTCTTCAAAATTGGTTCTGTGGCTTACCTAAGCTTGATATAGGAACATACAGCCAAGAAAAACTTCCCGGTTTATAATAATAGTAAAGATATCCTATTGTTTTTTTTTCAGGGAATGCTCATTTGTTTACAAGACAGCAAAGGCACAGCAAGCCGGCGCAAGAGCAGTGATCATCACAGAATCTGTGGACAAATGGGACGAGTCATTAGACCATCTTATTGAAATGGTAGATGATAAGTAAGTTGTAAAGCCTATATCTATGTACGTCACGATTTAGGCCAGTAATTTTAGTTATCATGTTAACGAATATATTAGAAAATCGTGGAATTGAGAAAATACAACAATTATTTTGTTACGAACAATCATTAAACGTCCAAAGTTGCTATACTGCAAAATCACTAACTTAGACGGGTCTAACCGGAATATGGGATAATCACAGTTATTTTGGTGTGACTATAGTCTATTTTTTTTAGCAAACGAGTACCGATAATTTTACTGCGTTGCTATTGGCCTGCGTAATCAACATAAAGTCCGTTCCACTGTGGAACGGACTTTACAGAGTTCGTGTGGAACTTCCACACGAACTCTGTAGTTACATGTAGGTATATTCAGTTGAGTCTTCGACTACCTGAGCGTCGAAAAATATTGCTTGTAACGAATCAATACTAAAGTTGCAACTTTTAAATTAGGGTAAGCAAAACAAAGATCTTTTCGGAAAAAAAAATTGTTGCTAAGTCAACAAATCGTCTCGTCATACGTTTGCCGACGTATCACTGTGAGCTAAACCCAATTGAACTCGTTTGGTCTCAAGTGAAGGGCTATGGCAGGATATAACAAAAGTTATAAAATGTATAAGATTGAACTCTTTTGTTACAAGGAGTAGCTTTAGTAGACAGATAAAAATGGTGGTCATGTCTAAATCATGTAATAACCAAGATAGAAACAAAAATGTATGGAGTCGAAAATCATGTACAAAATATGTTAGAGCATTATATAATTTATAATTGACGTATCTGCAGAAAGTTCATCAGAAGGATGACGAAAATTTTTAAGATTACAAGAATTGTACTAGAATTATTTGATTTATATGTTGTAGTGCATAATATATGTACTATTACAATATTGTTTTATATCATGAACGCGATGTGTGAACAGAAAATTTTGTTACGAATATACTTAACATGGAAATTTATATCATAAAAAAATAACGCATTTTTATCCACAGTAAATTTTAGAAGTATTCAATATGAGCGGGCCTTGACAATTTCAAAACAAGAACAAAGACATTGACCAATGACATCAATCACGCATCTCACTCTGTCAATATGGGAAATGTGCGAGAGACATACTCAGTACTCGTTTGTTAAAAAAATATATATTAGCCCTCATCGGTCTGTCCCCGACTACAAACTAAATTATGAAGCGCTTGTGAGATTTGTCAAGATAGAGAGCATCTTGCATCTTGCAGCATTTATGGAATAATATAGGCTCAAATTATAAGGTGTTTGGCAGAAGGCGATCCCATGTAATAAGTTACTATTAGCTGAGTAGTTAACTGCCTAACTTACTAGGTTTTCTACGAAAAGGGAATCATAAGGCAAACATAAAAGATACAACATTTATAGGAACACATTGAACACTTTATTAAACATAATACATTAGGTTCACATTAATTAATTCTGTATAAGTTTATAGTTACCATTCACAACGATATAATCAAATGGGCCAACTATTTATGAAGAACAAAGCCAACAAACCTAGACCCATACACAACACGTGAACAGCAGTTATGTTACACTATATATATATCAATAATAGAACACTTAACTTAATCAGCGATAGGTCACGATGCGGCAGCCACTTGTGAAGAATAAAGAGAGCTCAGTAAGGTGAGACATTGGTTTTATAGAAATGACTGGCGCCAAGTGTCTGTCGCCTCTTCATGAAACTTCGCGCCATGTTTATTACAACCAATAAGAGACCTAATAGCTCCCGCCAGAACGTAACAGCCAATCCGAAATTAGACAGGATGGTTCGTCATTGGCTAGTCCAGAATTACTACAGATAAAACAAGATTTCAGTGTGGCGGTTATTAAAAATGTCATTTAAATCAGTAAGTTTTAGGATATTCTATAATTACATAATCTATTCTAAGTTTAACAAAGATTATAGAAATATATAAACATCTCTACTGTATATAATTCTAACACGCTCGTAGCGAAGTTTGCTTTGCCATTCTGAAACGATCAGCAAAGTTAAGCAACGTCCGCCTCGGTCAGGAATTGGATGGGTGACCGCTGGTGACATTACTACTGAGCGCTTCCGTGCTTCGGAGGGCACGTTAAGCCGTCGGTCCCGGTTGTTGTCTTAGGATGGCAGTCGTTATAGCGTGGTGGTAAGGCATTTTGCAAATGTCCGTCTGGCTAGTTACCACCCTCAAGTAGAAAATCTGTCGCCAAGCACCTAACGGTGTGTTCCGACAGCTGTCCTTGAGAGCCAGTAATTCTAGGTTAGCCTGAACAACATCTTCGACCACATCATCACTTACCATCAGGTGAGATAGAGGTCAAAGGCTAATCTATAAGGCAAAAAAAAAAATACAACGGCCGCAGTGTATGAAATGTGGGACGGCGCCCCGTGTGTCGTACCTCACACCCCGTACGATTTGTCACCTTCGTTTAACGACTGTACGGTGACTGTGTGGATATTTCCGTGATACTGAATTATTTTTTTAAAACAATTATCTCTTCAATATTATAATGACAAATGAAATAATTTAAACATTACATAACGATTGTGAAAACATTCTGTGATGTTAAAGTTGTCTAACCATTTATATTTTGCCATTATATGGTTTTTTTTACGCCATGGGGCGAGCCTTTTGTAAACTACCGGGTACAGTTGCAGACTGAATGTCCTGAAAACTGAATAAACCCGAGTTGTGAGTTAAATCTAGAGTCCGAAGATTCCAAATCGATGACGGTTCGACAAACGAGCCAATCTAGTAACTTCTGCTTTATACGTACAAAAATTACTTAACCATTGCACTCACTAAGAGGACTAATAAGTCCTCGATCACGTGATGCACGTAAACTCATTATCCGAACAAATCTGTCCTCGCGTTCAAGTTCTTACATTTTGCATGATTTTAGCGTTATTTCATATTTTTCATCTGTATAATGTATGAGACAAATAGAGATGGATATATTTTCATGCTCTAAATCCCAAATACCAAACATGGAACGTGAAAAAAAAAAGATATGTTGCTTTCAAAGTGATCGTATTTTTTGGTGATAGTCGAGACTGTGCCTAAGCTAAAAAAATCTAAAAAAGTGGTTTGGAAGGAATTCCTCAAAGAAAATACTATGCGAAGGTAAGTAATGTGTTGTTACTATTTATATACAGTATTCAGATATATAAATATACTAGTTATTATAAAGTTATCAGATATCAAATTGCCTAACCTTTCAACACGTAACATAAACATAAGATTTTTGTATTGAAGTCAGACTTGAGCTATCACACACAATGTCCTTCTATATCATATTATCATAATTTACGCAGTTACAATAATATTTTTGTCGTAATACATAAAATATTGTGATTTGAAGCAATTTATATCTCAATGAATTGATTTCGTAAGGAATCAATCGCCATTTTGATTGTTGCTTAGTGATGGGGTAGTGTTGCACCAATATAATTATCGTATTTTTTTTATCGATTATCCGATTTTTATCGATTATCCGTCCGTATTGTGTTCAACTGATTTATATCAAGTCTCCAGTATTATTTTACATTCGTTATAGTATTAGTAACCAATGAAAGTAAAGCCGACTGTCGTGCAACCATAGTTGAACGCCGCACTCACTGTTTTCGTATCATACAACTGTGGTTGCGGTTGCACGCCCCACTGAATTGTATTCACCGCGCCCAAATGAAAATGTGCCGCTTATTCGTTCTTTATGATATTGTGACATAATGAAAAAAATAGTATTGTGGGTTTATTCATTTTCTTTTGACGTTTGTAGATCTTGGAACGGATTTGATGCGGTGCCGCAGGAATTCCTCGACATCCTTTATAACGACGCCAGTGATGAAAGTGATGTCGAGGAATCGATCCCGGGTCCAAGCAATGCAGGTGCAACCCGCCGCCTGTCAACGCCATCTCCACCCCCTGCAGTTGGTGATGATGACGAAGAAGAGGGTGAAGAGGTATAATATGAACATTATTATTATTAATTTATATAAATATTTTAACCGACTTCCAAAAAAGGAGGAGGACCTCAACTGGGTCCTTTTTATGTTTGTTACCTCAGAACTTTTGACTGGGTGAACCGATTTTGAATGAAATCATTTTGATTTGAGAGCTGTTGCTTGTCGTTTGGTCCCATTTAAATTTTATCAAAATCGGTCAAGCCGATGTTCAAGTAATAAAGTCGTTGACAGTGAATGACAATCGATCCCGTAAGTAGCAAGGGTCACTAAAAAGAATGAAAAATGTTTTTAAATAAAAAATAGAACCGACTTCAATTCACCCTTGTATTTTTGCAGGATTTACCAATATATGTGTCGGCAGAAGACGGGAGCCTCGCACCGTTGGAATCTCTCTTAGAAGAGCCCAGTAGAGATCCGAACTCGTAAGTATAACTTTTTTATAGCTGCTAGTCTTGGACTACTGTCTTATCTGTTGCTAAGTGATGATGCGGATGAAGAAAAAGAAAAAGTTGTAAATATTGGTGATTGTTTCAGTGACGACGAGGATTCGGAAGTGGAGCGGGCACGGCAAAGAGTATATGATACCATGAGTCCAATGTGAGTATGTCAGATTTATTTTAATTAATATTTCATATTCTACCCTTATCCTACGCTAAGTGTGGTCAAATCAAAATGTATATTCATGTTCTAATTACACTCACAGACACACACTCTCAGACTACACTCTATATGTCATCGCTTTACTTTTTAAGTTATGATAGATTTAAAATAAAATAAGGTCCAGAATACTCAGTCTATTTGAGTATCAGTCTTTAGTGACAGGTACTTTCATGCCATTCAAACAAACGTTGTAAAAAAATCTGTTCCACGGCTTTTTTTGAAACCCTTAACCAACGACCACTCATTTAGATAACCCAAGTCGTAAAAATGTTTGTTTACATAAATACTCGGCGTGCGGTCTCAAGTGGCCTCGACGTGGGTGCCCGTGACAAAGCGCGGTATAATGGGGCAATTAACGGAAGGCCCGTCTACGGCTACCTAACCTAACCTAGTAATGGAGGCGTGGCACGTGCGAACGCAACTGGCCTAAATCAATCAGGCTTGTGTGTAAGAAAAACATTGCGCGCTTAGTACAAATCAACAAACGGATCAGTTCTTCCGATGACGCAATGGATCAGTATTTTAATAGTGTGTACTGTGTCTGTGAGTGTAATTAGTGACCGTAGATACAAGCTGAAGTGCAACCCATTTTTGCATGTGTACGATTAGTAGGTGTATTAGTTTGCAGCGGAAATATTGGCGTGCGTGGCAAACTGTGTGTATGTATGCCAATATTATTGTTTTTATTGATGTGACGGTGAAATGGGTGGAAAAGACGTGGCGACTTTTTTATGTGATTAAACACGGACTGAAGGCAAATCTCCTTTGTTTGCGTAATAAAACTGGTATTACGTCACATATTTTTATCCTTTTAGTAGATGATAGATTTAGTACATGATTGTTCGCGCATGTAGGTCTGCTAATAAAAATATCATATACATCTGTATTGATATATAATAAAAACAAATTTTGTAAAAGTTACACAGTTTATCCGTAATATGTTTTTATGAATACTTTCACCAACAGATCATTCAATGCCGAGCCCACTTTCGATCCCAGCAGCTCAGCGTCAGTCAACCCTCCGCCTCGATTTAGGATTGAGGTGGAGGGCTCTCGCATTCAAGGAGCTGTCCGTGGCGGTGCGTCACGTAGAGGTCGAGGTCGTGGCCAGCGCGGTAGTAGGCAGGGCAATTGGACGCGCGGGCAGCCTTACGTCGAAATGTACATTTCCGACGATGAGCTGCCCGAAAGCGTCCAAGCCGACATCCGCCGACTACTTGCTGGCCGAACCCAACGTGCGCACCGCAACAACCGCCACGTCGAAGAAAGAGACGACGATGAAGATGGTAAATAAAAATAAATAAAGTTTTTTCATAACAATTTAACGTAAGAACCTTAAAACGTGGGTTTGCGCGCGCCTTAATTGTTTTTGGTAACTACATAGCGGATCTGGAAATAAAATATTCTATTGATAACATGCTTACCCCGTTGCTACCTGCGGGCGTCGTAAGAGGCGACTAAGGGTAAAATACCGGAAGATGGGTAGCAGTGGCTTCTGAAGAACTGCTTTCCCTAAGGCGCCTGTGAAGCGTGGGAATTATGGCCTACCCCTCTTAATGGGGAAGGGCTGTGTTCAGCAGTAGACAATCTGGTGGCACGTCACATGCAAAATACTTCTTTACAAAGTCTAATTGATACTGTTTCATGTAGGTACACTTTTTTGGGTTCTTCAAAAAGGGCGTGAAGAGATTTCTTCTGGGTCGCAAACGCGCGAGTGATACCCCTGGTGTTGCAAGCGTCCATAGGCTACGGTAACTGCTTACCATCAGGCGGGCGGTATGCTTGTTTGCCACCTTAGTAGTATAAAAAAAAATACAGTTTAAAATTTTGTTCATTCAAGGTATCGACGAGTTCATGGACGCACAAGACTTCGCGTGGGCTCCCATGGAGCATTGGGTCGGGCAGAAAGAGACCTTCCAGGTCGAAAACCCTGGCCCGAACCAAAGCTTTGAAAATGCGTACGATTCGTTTCGTGCTATATGGGATGATGATATATTATCCCATATAGCTGACGAAACGAATCGATACGCCGAAAATATAGAGAGTGCCAGTTTTCGTCAACGTTGGGTACCAACCAACGTTGACGAAATCCTGAAACTCTTTGCGTTTTGGATGATGCTTGGCGTCATCAAAATGCCAAGCATTAAGTCATGCTTCTCAAAGATTCCCATTTTGCGGACGGAAATATTTAGGTACTTATTTGTGGAACAAAGATACTGGGATTTGAATAGGGCTTTCCATTTGGCCAGTGGTACATCTTCGCCCCCAAATGTTCTGGATCCAATGGGTCCGATTTTGAACCATCTCAATGAGAGGTTCAAATCTCTGTACACATTGGGCCAGGACATTTGCATCGACGAATCACTGACCTTATGGAAAGGCCCACTCAGTTTTAAGCAGTATATTAAAACAAAAAGCGCCAGATTTGGGATTAAAACTTACCAGCTTTGTGAGAGTGCGTCGGGGTATCTTTGGTCGTTTTTTATTTATGTTGGTCGAGGCACCAACACCACCTCCCAACCTTGTAGCGTCGCCACAGTACTGAGATTAGTCCGTCCACTTCTCAATTTGGGACATGTCCTATACATGGACAATTTTTTCAACTCCCCGTTGCTAGCTAGGTACCTGAAAAGGAACAAAACGGACTGCGTTGGAACTCTACGTTCCAACCGAAAAAACGTCCCAGCAGTAGTACAAAGGTGCCAGCTAGCAGAGGGGCAGTTGATAGCACGTCAGGCAGGTGACGTGATGGTTGTATCACTGCAAGACCGAAAGAGAGTCACCTGCCTGTCCACGTACCATGACCTGTCCCAAATTGAGACGGAGGCCAGGACCGGACGCCCCAGTCAGCACCGGTTGGCTTTAATTGACGACTACAACCATGGGATGGGAGGTGTTGATCGCCTCGACCAAATGCTAGAGCCTTATTTGGTTGAGAGGAAGCAGTGCCTCAAGTGGACAAAAAAAATGTTTAAGAGGTTGTTAAACATCAGCATACAAAATGCTCGGGTTTTATTAGAAAAATCCCACAACGCCAAAGTTGACTCGTTAGCGCATAGGCTGACCCTAGCTCAATTAATAATAAATAAGCATGTGGAAGGTAATGAAGCTAATGCTTCTGCGAGACAAAGGACGCCAAATTTACCTTTGTCTCGCCTTAAAGAGCGCCACTTTATACGCCGAATAGTCATCACGGACGAGATGCGTGAGAAGGTGAAATATAAATCAAATTTGGGACGCCGGCAATGTGTGTGGTGCACTAAGCACGGTCGCACCTATAAGACAGTCTACGAGTGTCCCAAATGTCAAGTGCCGCTTTGTCTAGATAGACTGTGTTTTGAGGAATACCACACGGTGCCATAGTCTATTTTCGCGAAGTAGGATCCGCCTTATGTTAAGTTATTGCCTTGTCCATAACAAGTATTGCATCTTCATCATATGGCACTCATCTTATGTTAGGTTATTGCCTAGTCCATAACAAATGTTGCATCTTCATCATATCGCACTTGTCTAATGTTAGGTAATTGTCTAGTCCATAACAAGTATTGCATCTTCATCATATGGCACTCGTCTTATATTAGGTTATTGCCTAGTCCATAACAAGTGTTGCATCTTCATCATATCGCACTCGTCTAATGTTAGGTTATTGGCTAGTCCATAACAAGTGTTGCATCTTCATCATATCGCACTCGTCTAATGTTAGGTTATTGCCTAGTCCATAACAGGTATTGCATCTTCATCATTATATGGCACTCGTCTAATGTTAGGCTATTGTCTAGTCCATAACAAGTATTGCATCTTCATCATATGGCACTCGTCTTATATTAGGTTATTGCCTAGTCCATAACAAGTGTTGCATCTTCATCATATCGCACTCGTCTAATGTTAGGTTATTGCCTAGTCTATAACAAGTGTTGCATCTTCATCATATCGCACTCGTCTAATGTTAGGTTATTGCCTAGTCCATAACAGGTATTGCATCTTCATCATAATATGGCACTCGTCTAATGTTAGGCTATTGTCTAGTCCATAACAATTATTGCATCTTGAGCTACGGTCGGAGTTTCTTTGCGCGATAAAATCCGGAACGAAGAAATGCACTAACACCAATATAATACAAACCCTAAAATCAATATACTACTTTTAGGTAATCGAGTTATTTCCACTTTTCTTATTCGTTTATCTTATTATCCACTTGAGACACTCAATTCCGAACTTTTCTATGTATCTGTACCTATGCTTTATGTCTTTCCGGTCTGATTCGGCAGAATTGTTGTTTACAACAGATAATTTTTGTGCCCCTTATCAATTTCAATATCATTTAATTTTGCAAATCCTGTTTCAGTTCCATTCAAACCTTTTCTCTCGACGCACTCTCTTATTTAGAATCGTAACAATCAACAGTAATTTTCTTTGTAAATTCTCCCAGTCCTTTTGAACACATTTGGTGTTTCGTCATCCAGACCAGATATATTTCTATACTCAAAAAATGTAAACCTATAATGTACTGTACTGTGGGAAACAAACATACCTCACAAAAAAACTAACAAATATTATGACTTAACAAATTAATTAAAACGGTTATGTGGTTAATTTATGTGCTGTAGAAGTCGGTGCAATGGGTATACCAGTATACTAGCGAAATCCCTATATAACCTACTTAAAGACCTTGGCCTATCAAGAATAACTGTAACTTTCATCATAGAACGTGTATCTAAGGCAGCATTAGTAGGATCTTACCAAATTTGGTTAGGCAATGGAAGAGGCGGCATAAGAATATCTTGGTCACAAAAATTGGAATCTTAGAGAAGCATTTTTTTTTAACATTAGGTATATTAAGATTTTTGTGTTTTCTTTCTTTGTTTTCGAAATGTGTGCGATTTTTAGGTTCGTTAAATTGCGGCCACCGATAGTGGACCGTTCTACATTAGTTTCACGTCAATAGGTTTAATAGCTGAAAATTAATTAACATTTTGCTTGTTAATTTAATTTAAAATTTTGTCATTTTTAGTAACTATAATAAAGTAGGGATACCACTCCCCCTACTTACCTACCTTCTTATATAGAAAAAAACGGTATATATTTTTTAATATTTACTCAAAATTAAACTAAAATATACATGTAATGGAGACTAAAATAGAAGAAAGTTCAGAAATAATTCATAGGAATTGAATGTCAGTTAACTATCAAAATTAGTGCCATCTGGAGCATATCTTTGACATTAGCCAGTTACGTGCTGAGGCCCGCGCTCGAATCTGTGCTCAATCGTGACACCCAGACGAAGAACTTATTAGTTCGAAAAGCTCTGATTTGATTGACTTTATTTGTTCCTGGTGCTTGTCATTCTTTATACCTATTTCTATTAGATGGCGCTTTCTATTATTTTGATTCTGACTCTTTTATGCCGCGTTTATAGAAATTAGATTTAAGGAGAATAAGTGTTAAGTAAAACTTCTTGTAATTGCAGGCTTCGAGCTCATGAATTTCATGTAAGTATGCGGTTTTTGTGTGGTTTTGATATATATATAAATATATATGATTGTACTTCAATACGAGAAGGCAAGCTTCGCTGTTAATTTCAAAGAGTACATTAAAAATGTATGCTTTTAATACATGTTGACTTCAATTATATAATATAATATCATAGATAAACTGTTAAATTTATATATATTTTATATCAATTTTACAGTCCATAATATAGTGGCTGGTCATTAAAAATAAAACATTTTATGAAATAACCCTTTATGTACATTGGCTACATGTCAATAAACCGTCATTAATAAAATAAGAATTATTTATGGAAATGAACGACCTCATCTTGAAACTACCAACACAAGCGCCGTTATATCAATATGTTGATTTGCTTATTGTGCTAGATATTATTTCAAATAAATTAAGCAGCGCAGCATGCCTTTCATCGATAATCTCCCTCACCCAGATTTTTTAAATCGATTCAATGTATTGCATGTGCACATCCCTAATTACTGGTATGTACTAACGTGATTGTTTTAGGTTATTATTTTATTGTTTTATGTAATAAAATTGAATATGTATAGGGTTATGGTATAATAAAAGCATGTTGATAATATTTGATGGTTTTTTATGGAAACAAACGCTGAAATATACATGCGCCATAAAATTTTTGTGCTTTTTTACATATTTTCTGTTCTTCAATTTTTAACAATATGGTTGAGGTATTTTATGGTTTTAGGGCTAAAAAGTAAAAATAAAGCATATTTCCAAGACTACACTGCAATTTTATTTACAAACTCCTCATAGATTATACATAAAATCGAATTACCAAATGTACCTAAAGCATCTCTGAGCAACATTTGCCAAATTATTCGATTACTTATTATTCAAAATCGAAAGAACGCACAGACTAAAGGTATGCAAGGAAACGAAGAGTATATCAGTGTTCCTATATAGAGAACTCACTCCATACAATTAGAGCCAAAGAACTTATATAGTGACCTTATCTTATCTTCATGGAGTACGTTTTCACAATGATAAGTTAGCACCTGAAAAAAATATAGTATTTTAGAAGAATATACTTATATTGCTAAGTAATCAAATAAAACATAGTTTTTTCTTTATAATACTTTTTATTTCACGTAAATAGAATAGCTACTGTTCAAATTATTCGCATTTTACGAAGTGATTACGTTTTTGCCATTTTGAATCTGAGTGAAAGTAGAAAGTGCTCTCTCTAAATGACGGAGGTTGAAGGTTAATAGGGATTGCCCTAAATTCTGTAAGGTCCTATATGCAAACAATAAATTTAATCATATGTTTTTCAGAATGAAGGTAGACGTAAATATACCGGCGGGCTTCCTACTCGGTAGAAGCGGATTCAACATACTAAGAACATTGAGAAAATTGAAGAAACCCTATGCAGTTATCAACCTCCCTATAAACATGACCCATGTGCACATAGAAAAGATGAATCAGCCACCTTGGATTGCATGGTAGTACTATAAGTGTTGTGCGGTTAGTATAATGTAATATTTATTTTATGTTTGTGCCAGTATGAGCCTTTGAATAAGATGGACAGTCTTTAGCTAGATACAATCACTTATTACCTCTTTGAGTTATGCACTTTATATGTATTGGCAGGAGGAGAGATTTTTAGGGAAAGAAAGTATGTTTGAAGCCACGCTGAAAGCGTTACGAGTACGGGGTATCGAAGACTCCGATACCCCGCGATTAGTAAATTGTTACCAGAAGTATGGGAGACGACACATTTCGTCCCCTCCGCGTCGCCACGCGCTGCCGTGCAACCCTTTTGATGTGACGTGTTACATTGTTACGTATTGCAATTCGCGCAGTACCGCGCGTAGACTTAAGCCACATTAAGTGTGTAGAATATTAGTAGGGTATTTGGGCACACACTTTCTTATCACTACATTGTATAAAACAAAATCACTTCCCGCTGTCTGTCTGTCCCTATGTATGCTTAGATCTTTAAAACTACGCAACGGATTTTGTTGCGGTTTTCTTTTAATAAATAGACTGATCCTAGAATATCATATAGAACTACTGATAATTTTAGAAGTGTCTAATGTGATGTCGAAAAAAACATTTTTTTTGCGCTTACATTGCAAACGCTGGCCGAACCCTACGTGAAAGATCAAAATAATGTACTACAATATTGTACAACTTAAAAATGGCTACAAAAAAGTCTACGATGGTATACGTAGGTCACACTAAAAGTTTTACGTAACTTAAAAAAAAACAACATGTTATAAACAAAATATTATGATTATTGCTTTTCAAAATACTCTCCTTAACATTTTAAACATTTTTTCATGCGATTGAACCATTTTAAAACAGTAGGACCACAGATCTGCAGGTTTCTACGTGCTGATTGGACGCTATCACTGCCTCTTCGGAGTTGGTACAAGTGAAACCTCTCATCAAATCTTTGATTTTGGGGAAAATACATAAATTACAGGGTGCTAGGTCGGGGCTATGTGCAGGATGGGTGACGAGTTGTACTTTTTAGGAAGCTAAAAATGACTTTGTTTTGTTGGCCGTAAGTGAAGAAGCGTTGTCATGATGTAAGAGAACGCGGCTTCTTGGACATATAGTCGCGAACTTTTCCTAACACCCTGGGTAAACAAATCGTAGAATACCACACACACTCGGCATTAACACTCTTTTGATCTTCAAGTGGAATTGTGCAGATGGGACCCGTAGCTGAGAAAAAAAAACTCGATAATTTTTTTAACAATGTTTCTCGCCTGCCTCGCTTTTGTTGGCCTGTTCTCATTTTCAAACACCCATTCAAAAGATTGCTGTTTTTTTTCGGGTTCAAAACAATAAACGTTTCGTCTCCTGCGCCAATGTCATAAACAGCATTAGAATGTTCGTACTTCAGTAGCATCTGTGAGCACCATTCCACGCGAGCCCGCTTCTGCTCTGCTGTCAGTTCATGAGGGATGCAACGACAACAAAGTTTCCGAACTTTTAATTCTTCGTGTAAAATTTTCTGAATTTGGCTCATACCAATCACCAATAGTCCTCAAATTGTCTTATAGGTAATCCGCGGGTTTTCTTCAATTAGCCGCTTAACAGTAGCCACATTATTTTCTTTGACGGCAGTTGAAGGCCGCCCTTTACGAAATTCGTAATGTAAAGAAACCCGACCTCTCTCAAATTCAGCAAACCATCGACTCACGGTGCTCAAACAAGGTGCTTCTCTCCCAAAAACATTTTGAGGACGAGCGGCACAGTCTTGGGGACAGAGAGAACTTAAAATCATAAAAAATCATCGCTCTAAAATCTTTTTGACTTAATTCCATTTATGTTGCGTACGTACAACTTTGATGTGTGAAAAAAAAAAACAATTGACAAATGCCATTTTATTTAAGGCATTTAAAAAAATATAACATTTGAAATTCAAATAGTTCCGATTAGCTAGAAGTGCAAAACTTTTAGTGTGCCCCAAGTATGTATATCTCTTAAGAATAACCCACATTAACCATTTTTATCCCTTACTTTTAAGAAAGAAAAATTTCTTATTTACGAAGCGGTTACAAGCAATACAGCATTAATCATAATCCAATTAAGAACCTTTTTTTTATAGCTTATAGACTAACCTTTGACCACAATCTCACCTGATGGTAAGTATAGTAAGGCTAGTCTAGAATTACAGACCTTATATTTAAGGTCTGTAATTGTGCATTTAATATAGATCAATATGGCCCTTTACTACATGTTATTTAAATGTATATTTGCGAAGATATTACACATTATTTAGTATCACCATTGCATCCGTGCGAAGCCGAGGCGGGTCACTAGTAGACAATATAAATTTCTTTACATGATATAATTAGCAAACCCAACAAAATTAAAAATGATTGCTAAATGAAGCATTTTGCGTCGTTTCTTTCTTGCAAAATTGATTTTGTTTGAAACTTGTATGACATGAGTGTATATACACAAGGAATGGTATCTCTCATGTCTAATATTAAGTTTAAACACTTGATTATATCAATGCTGATATTAAAATTATTGTAAAGTTATGCAAGATATCTATAGATATTGTTGCGTGTCAAATTTTCGCACTTTTCTATAAAAACCTCATGATTTATTGAAATCCTTATTTAGAACATGAGTTACAGGGTCCATTGTTGGATTTTTACTAAATGCCGCTTGGTAACTATGTAGTTTTATAGAATTAGCATTATTTTTTCTTAACTATTATATCAAACGAGGTTCAAATTCCGGTTTGTTATTATAATCCAGTCAAATTAGGCTTAAGTGTGGACGTACTACGCTTAAGTGTGGTGTAGGAATAGTTCTGATACTGGGTGCAAACTTACCAAAGGTTTCTGTAGGCATCATATACACTAAGTTAATGGACGTGAGAAGAACATAAGAACATGTATTCTTAAGTTATCTTGTAAATGGTAGGTACTAGAAGAGAAATTTAAAAAATCATGAAAAAATATTATTATAATCTATTCATAGATTTCTACATTTGCCGCTCACAAAAACAAAAAGATATGTTACGGAAAGATCCAAATAATTTACAATATACTTACAATATAATTAATCCTGCGGCAAAAATGACAGTATGATAAGACTGGCCATTAATACCTATATAAGTATCGGTCTATTGAACCAAATGAATAATTTTGAAATATTTTTTTATAATTGCGTAAAATTGATCCACAGTAGATACAGTGTCAGTAAAAACAGGAAAACTATTGAACAAAAGGGTTTCGTAAGTCGCACTATGGTGCAATTTTTTAAATATATTTGTTACATTTTGTGGTTATAATGTAGATTTGCACCAACATACCCTATTTGCATTTTACCGAAAAGACAAAAACAATCATTTAATTACTTTTTTATTTATATAAAGTTGATATATAAATATTCAGGGCTTAGTACATTTCAGGGCTGCATCGGCCGTTAAGAGTGTAGCATCTTGACTGCTTCTCAATGCTATCCAATGAATCACAATGTTTCAACCGTTATTTTTTATATTCAAACTGTTTTGCATACTGTCTAACATTTCGAACTCATGTTGTGTAAATTTTATATTTGAATTCATGTCCATTTATGGTTTAGAAACACATGACTTTAATCGATTGAATCTTTCCAGCATAATAGCCATGCTTCCCCAACGAGTCTTATAATCAGCAAGCAGCTGTAGTTCTTTTCCCATGTCTTATTTCACATGTTTCTGTAAATACATATAATTAATTACTGGAAAATACTCGAAAATTTTAACCACTTTGCGTACTTTATTAATGACGTTTTTGTAGTCATCATTGAGACTATAAAGATTCAATTTCCAGGCTTCCGTTATCATCTTCATCGCTGCTCTGATTAGCGTTGTTTTCTTAAAGTCAAATTCACTAGTGTCACCATCTTTGCTTTGCATTTGCACAGAGTTTCTGATGTCATCGGTGGTGCTCTTTTTATAAGGAACGTTAGTTACGGCTAACTGAATGCCATGCGCATCACACTGGCTCCGTCACGAACGACTACTACTGATTTTCCCTTTATAAGTCGGATGCACGTATATGCTGGCATTGTGCCGTTGATTCGAACTAAGCCCAGATTTCTAAAAACTGAGCCAACCGCATACTTCGCGATTCGATCGCAAAGCAATGTAAATTAAAGATGTTTCGTAAAAAAATATTTAACGCGTTTTTACTTTGAATAGTTTTATACAATCAGACAGATATGTTTGTTAGAATTTTGAGATTGCGGAAATTTATAAAGTCTTAAATTTTGAAACTAAAATATCGAAGTATAGATATTATTTGATATGAAAATCGGTTTTCCAATATCGGATGTTTGTTCCGATATATTGGTTCTTCGATATTATCGAAAACCGGCATCTATGCTCTAGTGGTGTTGTACGTGATTTTTTAACTGTATTAAATTATTATTTTAAAAATAAAATTAGAACTTCCCAGAATTACTTCCACTCTATTGCATTTTTTTTTTAATTTGATAGTTTTTTGATTTTTCTTTTTCTGTTTTATGATTTCTTTGCCTGATCTGATGTGCCATTTTTGCACAGGAATATTTTATGACAAACGCGTATACTTTTAAAAAACTGAATGCGAGTGTGCAATACAGTGTCCAAACTGTAATGCGTTTTCATCGACAGCTTCTTTAAATTAAAATTATTGATGGAGCACCACAAATATTGCATCTTGTGGTTGAATTCGTCGAAGCTGCAGCGTTACATACTTTTGCGTCGACCATAGATTCATTACATAAGATTCATTACTTACTTTGCAGTTATAGATGTGCAAAGCGTATATAGCGTCATTAATGTAAAGACATTTTTCCGATGTTGTTATCTCCACTGTATATTTAACAAATCTGATCGTTATTGGTCGAATGAATCGTTGCAAGAAAGGAGTGGGATATTTGCCAATATTTTTTTATATCCATAAACTTATATATTAAGTCTATGACTGGTGTTAACAACAACGTTCACAGATTATTAAAAACTGAATCATCAATAATGCCGACACTCACTGGTTCCTGCCCAGACTGCAGAAGCATGGAATGCAGACTTGCCATCCAAAAGTTTATATAAACCATCTACTTTTTTGGCAGATACTAGCTGGTCACAATCAAAATTATTGTTTTTGTCAATTTTGCATAAATCTTTATGAAAAATGACAGTATAACCCTTTTCGGTAATACTATTCACTGTCAATATATTAGGGGATTGACCAGGAACAACCATAACATCACGTAAATTAATCTGACATTGACAATTCTCAATTAAATTCACCATACCTACACTTTTTCATCACCATTAGCAACAGAAACAACCTTATCATTAATTATTTTAATAATTCCTCTCTGCACATCTTCCGATCACAATCCAATCCATTCACCAGCAGCCGACACAGCAAATGTAGAAGAACTCGCAAGGAGAGTATAATCTTCCTTTTTGTTTTTCATGTCTCGTTTCTTCTTGAAACATTTATTCATTACATGCCCTAGTTTATTACAGTAGGAAAATGTCATGTTTTTCTTTTTGTTAGCAAGATGATCAGAATCTTCTCTGTTTGTGTTGGCTTGAGTACTGCCATTATTTCTGCGCAGCTCCTCTTGAATCAAACTAGTTCTGACAATATCTCTAGTTAGCTGATTTGTCAAACACGCAGATTCTGAACTGGAAACTAGCCTCACACATATCAACAAATTCTTCAGGCAGCCCACTAAGTAAAATCTCTGCAACCTCACTATCGTCGATACTTTTATCGATGTCGGCCAGTTGTTGAACCAAGGTCATGACTCCGTTAACATACTAGACATGCAGTTGTACTGAGAATAATCCGCTCGATGCAATTATCGTATATAACGACTCTTCTATACAAGCCTTTATTTTCAAATATTTGTGCCAACTTACGCCCTGGTTCTTTAGCAGTTTTAACGTTGCTTAAATACTGGTAACAGGATGGTGGAAGTGATAAACAGATTCTCGCGAGAGCGCGTCTAACATGCACGTGGTCTTCACTTGAACGAGCAACATTCTCGTTGTCAGCGCCATCGATGAGATCCTATAAACCCTCCAAAATAGGTAGATTCCTTACCACAAACTTCCGAAGTCGTGTAGTTGGGACCATCTAACTTTTTTATTTTATGAAGAGAGCTAGGAAAGAGGCCCGCCTGCAACTCCCGTGTCGTGGCCATTTTGTTTCAGTACGACCATGTACGCGGCACACCGTAACATCACGCGCGACTGGGTCACAAAACCTATGACATTATAAACTAAGGTCTCCTGTGAGATGTCGCAGTGGAAATAATAAAATATACTTTTGTTAACTTCAATTTTAATTATCTAAACATTATAATAATAGTTATATACGAACGTTTTAGCAGAGTTAGTTGTCGTAGGCGGAAGTAAAGGGAGCTCTATTTGACGTATAACAGTAAGCGACGAGACATTAGAGATGTTCAGTGTACAGACAAAAAAAATATTTTGACAAATATAATTACAAAAAAATGTAATGTAAAAGAAATTTGCCTTTTGCATAAGGAGTATGACAACATTTTTTGTACTCGTAATTACGAAGATGAAGTGAAAATAAAATGATAAGATAAATAATAACGCCCCTTACTTTGGTTTTGTTTGTTGGTGTCCTGAATTCTTTCACCACCTGCTGACTCGTTCTAGCCTAGCAAGATAATAATAATTCATTCCAAAATAACAGTTCTTTTCAATTAGGATAATGCTTGTATCTTTCAGTCTCTGTAATATCTCTTGTAAGTATATCATCATGTTTTTGTCCAGTATGCCTGCTGTCCTTTATCATGGTCATTTGCATCTCCCTCCATGCCCTGAAGCAAATGTGAGATAATTCGCTGAATAATTTCTGAGGCACAACGAATTCCAATGAAGAGGTGCTTGTACCTTTTTACTATTTTTATTTTTGCAATAACGCGTGCTCTGCGTATTACATTACATAAATTAGAGATTACCTAGTAATTAGTACAATGTAAATTGAACTATAGGTGTCGCTCCATCCCCATTTCCAATCTATTGTGTTGTGACAACTGATGACTTGTTGCCAATTTCAATGCACTTTGGTTATCACAGTGAAACTGGATCACCGATAGGTTATAAAGTAAATTTCTTAAGTATATAGCCTCTCTAGAGGCTTGTGAGAGTGCCACATATTCGGCCTCTGTACTGGATAAGGGAACTGTTATCTGTTTTCTGCATTGCCATACATTTACAGACCCAGACATGGCAAAGCTTTGAGGAAACATTTTCTCCAGTAGTGAAACTGTAAATGATTTTCTATCTATTATATTACTTCCAAAATCGGAATCAACAAAGCCTTTTAGTTGTACAGAGTTTTCTTTGCTAAACATTAGACAAATTTTATTTTGTCTTTTTTCAATATTTTAATATTCTTTTAGCATAATTATAGTGAACTTCATTATAACAATTATTACACTGACTTAAAAAGCTCACTGAAAATGCATTATCAGGTCTTGTTAAAACAGATAGGTACATTAAGCTACCTATAAATTAATATTTGATAAGGAATTTTTGTAACACATTTTTCAGATTTTTCAATGCTTAGTTGACATTCGATCGGAGTATTAATATGCTTACAATTTGACATCTCAACTTTAGATAATAATTCCTCTATATACTGTTTTTGATCTATTGTTATAATATTAAAACTTTTATCAATACTAATGTTCATGCCTAGATATCGCCTAACACGACCATTTGAAATTCTTAACTTAATACAGCTTTCAATTTTTCAGTTTCTTGTTGATTATTTGAAAATATAAAAAAAACATCGACGTATAAAGTTATCATGACTAAGTTTTTTTTAAATGAATGTAAATAAACATTTCTCATATTTGCTATTTTTGAAACCCAATTTACATAAACAATCTTTTTCTCTCTCATACCATACTAGTGAGGATTGCTTCAACCCATATATTACTTTTTAAGTTTTAAGAATAAAATAAAAACAAATACCTATTTGAAAAATGTGATGTGTATACGTTATAGAAAACATGTTGTTTTGTTTATTTTTCAAATATGGATGACTCTCCGTTAAGTATTTACGCCGTACTGAGGGTTTATTTCGTTTTTTAGATGTAACTTTGGATTTTTTTCTATAGAGAACATTTTAAGTAATCGTGTTTCCAAAGTGTATGTTTTATAGAATGAATCCTTAAAAATAATATATATTAATTACATAACTCAATATTAAGAAATAAAGATACATCAAGGGATCAATCGAACCACAATTACGTATCGCTGCCTCGGTGCAGGCTTAAAACCTTCCCAATCACACTGGTTTTTGAAACCTTCTGGTAGTAACATATAAATATTTTCTTTTAAGTGACCATTTAAAAAGGCAGTTGTTATATCACTCAATGTTTCACTACTGGAGAAAATGTTTCCTCAAAGTCAATTCCAGGCTTCTCAGTAAAGCCTTTAGCTACAAGTCTAGCACGGTACCGCACATCATTATTAATGTCAAGTTTTATATTTAACACCCACTCGCACTTTACAATAGCGCACCACTAAGAATATTCATGAGTTCCCAGGCCTCATTTATCTCAAAAGATTGTACCTCCTCTTCCAAGGCTTGTTTCCACATCTTGGATTCAGGACCTTCCAAAGCCTCTGTGTGAGTTAACCTCCAATTCCGGAACAGCGCTTGGTACACACAAGTAACTATGAACGTAACGTTCCGGGGCTCTTCTTACTCTTTTTGGCATAACTGGTATTTCCTCTGGTACCTCAATTGAAATGTCTTTTTCCTGGATACTGGTAGACATCAATGTATCATCATTTTCTCCATTTTCAGGGTGGGTATATGCACTGCTTGAACTATTCAGAGATTCATTTCCTACAATATCCCCCACTGAATCTCTGTATTGTTTTGTATAGCTTTCAGCAGTGTTCTCATCATACACCCATATCACGCTTTCTTGGTTACTGTTTATACTGTGCATTCCCGTCCACTCCTCCATAATTATTACATCCTGGCTTGTAGAGACCGTGTTCTTTTTTGGATTGTATACTCTGTATTCCTTTCACATTTTCAGAAAATCCCACAAGTATGTGTTCTTCAGACTTTTTATCCCACTTTAATCTTCGTTCCTTTGGAATGTGAACCATTACATAACAGGGCTTTCAAATAATCGGATTTGGCTCAGATTTGGCTTCTTATTGTACCATATTTCGTACGGTTTTTTTTTCAATTCCAGATGTAGGAGATCTATTTTTTAAGTAGACACAGTATTAGCTGCTTGCCAATATTTTTTTTCTAATTTTGCATCGAATAATAAACATCGTGCTTTTTCCACTATAGTTCGGTTGGTTCTCTCAGAAAGGCCGTTTTGTTCAGGTGTGTATTTGTTTTCAGATGCAAAATTTCTTCATTCTTGAGGTAATTTTCAAATTTACTACTACATAATTCGCCACCATTGCCTGTGCGTAGAGATAAAAAAAAAAAAATTTTTGCTGGTTCTCGGCTAATGAATTAAATTCTTTTTTCTGGAATACATGACTTTTATGTTTTAAGATATAAGTCATTCGACTGTAATCACCAATTAATAAAAGAAAGTATTGTGCACCTCCGATGGATTTTGTTTCCATTGCTCCACATACATCAGCATGTATAATGTGCAATATATCTGAACTGCGTTGACCAACCTGGCTAAATAGTAATCTCATCTGCTTACCTTCACAACAGGTGACACATTTAGTTTTAGTCATGTCAAAGTTCTCAGGATATCCGTCCAAAAGTCCAATCTTCATTTTATTCATATCACACCTATTGGTATGTGCTAATTCTCTGTGCCACAGCTGGCCACTTGCTATTGCTGATGCTACCAGCAAGCACTCTGCCACTTGAATGTCTAGTTTATTAACACCATTGCTTAACTCAGCAGTTGCAACCAATTCATTTTACTTGTTATATATAAAACATTTATTTTGCTTGCACACTATATTGTTTCCTTTTCTTATCAGTCCACTTATAGTAAATTTGTTGTCAAGCTTAGCACACAAAGAACAACAGTAATGGTGATGCTATAATCATAGTTAGTGCTGATATCTATGTCTCCGGAGCATACAAATGAAAGTGTCATTTCATTTGCAACAACTATTTCAGGAAGATTCGGAGTAAAGTTTGTATTCTTTATCCATTCCTTGTTTGCAGTCATATGTGCACTTGCAAACTTCTATTTTTGTAATAATGGGCACTGACTCTTATAATGACCATTTTTATTACATTTGTAACAAGTTATTACTTTATCACATTACCAGTCGGCCTTGACTTTTGATGCGCTTCGTTTTGGAAATTTTTACTGAACTTTGCACCGAAAGCAGCGCCATTGGAATTCGCGTCTGCTGGATGTGAAACTTCTAAATCTATTAACTTCGATTTAATCACGTGCGACGTAATTTCTATTCTCGAATGTTCTTTGGCAAGTGTCATTGGAGAATACTTCTCGGATAATCCTGCTAATTATACGATCCCAACCATACATCACTGATAGGAAATCCAGTGCCATTCAGTCGATTTGATGTTTCAACTATTTGTGTCACGTATGTAACTATTGATTCACAATTTTCAAGGCGTATCGATATCAAATGACCAAGTAGTGTAATTTTTCTTGTCAAGCCAGAGTCATCGAACATCGATTTTAAGCGCTCCCACAGGTCTTGACACGTTGTAGACGTCTTTATATGGACGTACAACACAGGATCAATAGTTAATATCAGCTTCACTTTCGTTTTTGCGTCATCTGTTGATATTTTTTCAAAGCCTGGCTTGATGTAACTCACCATGTAACACCAACAAATTCTCAGCAGCAAAACACCACTCATCGTAGTTTTCACGCCCTCTTAAGGGACAGAATTCTAAAACCAGATGTTAGATTTTGTCCCCACTTCTCCTCGCGTGTTTACTTCGCGGTGTACATGGCGCCACGTCCGCAAGTCAACGGTAATATTTTATTTGATTAAAAATTTAGAGCGCTCTCTAGTAGAACTAGTGGAAACTATCTTGTCACACACGAATGTGATGTGTGCTGAAGCGCCATCTAGTACGCATACATGATACCAACCATTAGTTGATTGTATGCTGTAAATATCATAGTGTGACACAGTTAATAAATTTACCATACCTACAGTAGAACAAGTTTAGTCTTGATTATTACCAACTTGTTTGATTTTTGCAGTTTTTGTGTATGTTCATTTTTAATGAACATGAACTATGGTTTTGATGAACATGAACTATGTATCTACTTTGATGCAAGGCGTAAGCTGTTACACAAAAGATGGTTTATTTATTACAAAAACAAGTATATTGTGTAAAATTTACAAAGAAAATCATAAAAAAACTTTTTTACCCCTGATCAAAATACAAATAGCGGGTTATACTATTGGGTATTTTTAACTGACTTCAAAAAAAGGAGGAGGTTCTTAATTCGTCTGTTTTTTCTTATATGTTTGTTACCTCAGAACATTTGACTGGGTGAATCGATTTAAAAAAATCTTTTATTGTTTGAAAGCTGATACTTGTTGTTTGGTTCCAGTTAAATTTCATCAAAATCGGTCAAGCCGTTTTTGACATACACTCCAATAACTGAAAAGTATTTACTTATCTTGATGATATAGTCGTTGACAATGAATGAAAATCGATCCCGTAAGTAGCAAGGGTCATAAAAAGAAGTGTTTTTTTTTAAATAAAAATGGAAATGACTTCATCACCAAAAAGTGTGAATTAACTTGTCGAAGTCCAACACTAGTACCACGTGCACAATATTGTGATATTAGGTACTTTTGAACTATACTGGTACCGACTTGAACAAGTTATTTCACACTTTTGGGTGTTGGAGTCGGTTCCAATTTTTGTTTTTTTTTATCAAGTAGCGTAGTTCATTCAGATCCTGGCTTTGTTTCCGCTAACAATCAAGGGTACCTGCTCGTGTCATTACTACAAGTCATTATTAAGATTTCACTTACAAAAAATCACATGGAGAATGTAGTAGGTAGGTACAGTTATTGTTTCAATTTGTTAATAATAATAAATACATCTCGTGGATGCTATTGTGTAGATGGGTGGAACAACAAAACTTCCCAAGGAGAGAGATAAGTATTTTGTTTGAAAATTTATTACTTTGTATTACTATTCATACGTAATACCACAATATTACATATCGATTATAAAACCGTGGTATTACTGTTATTAACTGTATTTGTCAAAGATTACGAAAGATACGTTTATGTTTGTAAACGACACCCGTGCCGTCACTTGATGTATGTACTTGTATAGGTAGATTATGTTGCGAAGATGCACCGGAGTGCGACATAAAATCGGACATTCTATGAGAGTAGGGCTGCCATCCGTCCGGGTTTCCCTGGATTTAGCATTTTACCAATAACCCTGCATATTAATAAAAAAATAATCGAAAGGTGAATGTTTCGAGATTTGTCTTAATATACTCTTTGTGTAATGGTGTATATCAACAATGCGTCGTTCTTCTCCTCCATTTTCTATACTAGAAAAATAACAAACTTTTATTGATTTTCAAATAATATTTTTGGTGAAGAATTTTATTGGTAAGTAAGTTATGGGATAGTATCAATAACCAAGAAGCATCCTCCTATCCTACAATATATGGGGTTGTTTATATGGCTACCATATGTTGTTTATACAACACAGAAGATGTAACATTTAAAAACATAATGGCTATAATGTGTATAATTTTAACTTTTGTTGAATTACCGGCCGCCCCTTAACACCAAAACGTCCTGGGGAATACTCTCTTTGGTAGTATATCCGCTACACTTTGGTTATTAAGGGTGTTATAGTTAAGTCCCCTATAATGCACCTTACTCGATGTTCTTACGTAAGTATTGGTATGGTGCTAATTATTTCATTTTCTTTTAGTCAGTTCTTAATTCTTATGCTATTCAAGAAAACCATGGAAAGTCTCATTCTCAAGCAGAAGCTTAGGCTTCTTCTTTTTGTATTAAGTTTTCATTTCAGAATTTCATTATCTCTATCGCATCAAACGTTTACGGCCATCTTTTTACTACTAATTTATATGTACTAATATATTACGTACTCGATAATACCATGAATATTTCAATAACTTTCCATGTATGAAAGTTTGTGTTTTCTATAGCAGTGGACAGAAGGACGGTGTTTACTCAACATAGCTTTGTAGTAAATTGATAATGTTGTTCTACTGTAACTATTACGCTGTGGCAACTCGTGTCCATCCAAGACATACTTTTTCGAGATCTATGAAAAAACGTGTTCAGGTAGCTAGATTAGGTAGTACCTATTTAATGTTCACGTTCATTAGATATACTAAACTCTCTAATTATATGAAAACATGGAAACTCGAGATACCTAATAAATTTGCAAGCATTGTAATCGTAAATTGAATACGCGTCAGAAAATTTAATTATACGTAAATATAATACGTATCAAATAAAAAGTAATACAAATAAAAAAGTCACCAAAAAGAATCTAGGTATGTGAGATTCGATCCACGGTACTCGATCTTCTGATTCGACTTCAGTAGTTACACACTATACAATCATTGACCAAGGTGTCGAAAATTACACACATATCGTTTATGCCTTACTGTCAGACACATTATATTGGTCCACGTACATACGTAAAATTATTATTGTATTATTAAGAATTATGTCGTAAAATTAAAATTTGACCAAAAAGAATCTCTTTACGCTGGATTCGATCCACGTACCTCTCAATTGCGAAGCGATGTCACTTACTATGCGCTATTTCAACGACGATTGATTAGTCGAAAATTATGTACATAACCTTTGTGCCTTATTGTCAGAAACTGTATAAATTAATCATGATCCATCTAAAATAATTACAACACATTCATTACGAAAAATTCTGAATATTGCTTATAATAATTATTTTAGGTTGCTAAAGTTGTACGTATGTCTTGTAAAATGTTTGAAGTGTTTTTTATATTGCGTTAGGGTTCACAATCATATCATAATTTCATTAATATAAGAGATATATACATAGGTACATGGAGAAAGGAAGCCATAGATGCTTACCTTATTATGTCCATCATGCGTTTTTGACGATTTTTATACATCTTTTTTGCATTCCCAAAGCGTTTATTTATAATTTTACCCATGTTTTATTTTAATTGAGATCGCCGAGAAAAGTGACACAGGTCCAACGCATGACGCGGCTGACCGCGATATGAGCGAGGATGATAGCAATATACGTAGATCGCTGGAGTAAATAGTGCGACATGATGTTAACGCTTCTCGGAATGAAAGGGCGTATGTGACATTTTGTAAACAGGCTCAGTACGCATTAACTGTGCTTTTTTTGGATTAAAATAATCAATGAAATTTATTGTACTTAAAAAATCAATATTTTAGAAAAATAAAACAAATTTTAATACACTAAAATCTGGCGGAAAAAGTAGGAATCCTCTATTTTCAGAGGTGTTTTTGAGATTTTTTTCTATCGAGCCAATTATTAGGAAACATGTTTTGAAATCGATGAAAGTATTACTTATATCCTTGAGTATCGTGTATTTAAATTGCAGTACCATCCGGTACCTGGTTTATGAGATTTTCCATATCATGTTGGCACTATTTTGTAATTTCCGAGCCTTAACTTAGACAAGTTTTGTATATAATTTGAAGCCATATTCTACGCAATGTAGGTCAATCTGTTACTTTTATTAATAAAATTATCGCCCATAACCTATTAATAAAACGAACGCGTTGGCTTACAAACGACAAGAGATATTTTATTTATTAAAATATACATGTTGCCAGGTTATTACTATTTTGATACACAGATACTAAATAAACTAATAAATTTGTCGTTTCCTGGTCGTTTAGGAGTCGTATGATCAATTCATACGAATTAAAGCTGAAGCAGAAAGCATAAAGTGTGTGTTCTTAATATGTTCTTGACATGTTGTTTCTTAAAACATTTCTTATGTGGCCAGCTTTGGACAGTAATCTCTTCCTCCAATCTTCTTCCGAGCTGCATATGCAGAAAGAACCACTTGATTCAGTGTTCCCATTTACATTTCTACGATGATCTTGTAGCAATCGAGTAATAATTCACTAGTGAACTTGTTGGTCAGGTTTCGCAGTTTCTAAACTCTGACATGCACGTCAAACTCTGCTTTACTTACCCACTTAGCAAGATCTCAGTGACCTCTCCGTCATCAATAATTTTGTCCATGTCGGCAAGTTGCTCAACATGTTCATGATAGAGGTTATACAATCGCCCATAGATTTATAGTGCGAATATTTGGCCCTATGCAATTTCTTCAAAACAATGCGTCTATAGAGACCTTTGTCTTCGAAAATGTTAGCTAATTTTGAGACCTTCTTTAGTCGACTAATTTTGATGACAGAAGAACTCTTTGAGTCTTCGAAAATGCTAGCTAATTTTATCTATACTTCTTTCGCCGTAGTAACATTGCGATCATATTGATAGCACATTGGTTGTAACGATAAACAAATACGCGCTAAAGATCGCTGGTCGCGCATAAAGTCGACGGTGGCGGTGCCGTGATGCAATACCACAAATTTTCAAGTATCGAGTCATTTCTCATGTTGAACTTCCACGTAGAATAATTCGCCACACCATCCAGTTTTTCTAACATGGCGGAATGGGACGGACAGTACCTGTGAAACAAACTGATTAGGAACACAATTCAAGCGATGAATACCTCTTACTGTGTGTGCATTCAGCATTACATATTAAATGACTACCATCAAATATTGCACGTAAATTATTATGAAAAATTACCTTCGGTCAGTGCTGAGACAGATAGGTTAGTTGAAAGATCTTATTTTTTTACTTAATCTACTTACTTTTACTGATTCTAAGTATAACAGTACTTCTTCCAACACAATGTAACTTCTCATTGTTTGCTAGAGTAACCATACTATTTTTAATATCTAAATTCTGGAAAAAAATTGTCACAGAACATATGAGAGCGGTACCCTCTATCGATGATAAAGTCCTTAGTTGTATACACAGTCAATGCTGAAGCCCATAAAGTTGTACTTGAAGACTATGTTTTTTGGTTCTGACGTTGTTTCTCTTTTTTGAGACTTTATATGTCCTCTGCCTTTTTACAGTAGTCGCACACAACTTTGAACTTCTTGCTGGCAGTAAACACTGTGTCATTGCTACCATTGCTTGCAATTCCGTTTGAAGTCTTCCTGTATTTTTCTGGTAGTAAACGAGCTCTCACAATTTCCGACGATAAAGATCCAGACAGATTTACTGTTTCAAGATTAGAAACAAAAGCATTAAACTCGGTTGGAGTTGGCTGAGCAGTAACTCTGCGATTTCATTATCCTCTATCACGCGACCAATATCAGCTAGTTGATGAGGAACAGTGAGCACCCCATCGATGTACTCACTCATAGAGCCATAGTCCGAGTAGCTTGCTCTTTGTAGCATCCTCAACAACAGCACCCTTCGATACAATCCTTTATTTTCGTACATATCTTGGAGCTTGGCCCACGCCTCTTTGGCTATTTTGTTCCTTAAATGTTGTTTTATTGTTGGCTTATTCGCGCTGATCCTTTGAACCGTTTGGTGAATCACCTTCTATGCAGACCCACAGTCCTTCTAGTATTAACGCCTGTTTTAACAGGAACTTCCAGTTAAAGTAGCTCGTCTAATCACACTCCGTCTAGCTTATCCATAGTGCCGTACATGGTAGGTTGGTGCGCATGAGGCACCTGCACACCACCATCTGCAGTAGGAGCTTCTGCCATCGCAACGAAGATTATTTATTCGCACTGTATATTTGCTTGATAAACTGGAACAATTAACCTGTTGTAAAGATGATACGTAGTGTTGATAAAGACAGTGTGATTTAGGTTAAGCGAAGAAATGAAAATCCAGAAATGCTTGAAAATATAGTACAGTATATTGTCAAAACAAACATATGATTAAAATTACCTTTACAAGGCACTAGAACTTAAGATGGTTGAAATTAATTTGCACATGATACCCGGAGACATCGCAAATCAAAGTGAGAAGAGAGAGGGAAGATCAACTTGACAGTGACAGATTATAAAATAAAAGAACTTTGTGGACAGGTTATTAAAACATATTTGCGTACCACAGAATAAAAAAAATTACAGAAAGCAAGGTCAATTTATTAGACCACCAAATATCACAATGACAAAAATGTTATTTAATACTTTATTACTCAGATTGATAAATGAAGCAGCCGCCATTAAAAACCCATAGAATAAGTTCACAATGCAAAGTAGGCATAGATAATATTTTCAATAGGTTGATTGCTATACATATCCTTGGCAGATGGATCAGGCATGACATTCGGTATTGAGCTGGCGCAGGTAATTTCCTTAGTCCCAGAATCTTCATGCTGAAATTCCCCTATATCAGCTAGTTCCTGGCTGATTTCTGCTCCACCAGAAGGCGAAGGTGACTTTTGTTGTGCCATGTCGTTGTCATCAACATTCACAAATGAAAAAAATAAAAAAATTGATTATTATGATAAGTATTCCTGTAAATTGCAAGACCTACAAAATAGTTAAAATATTTATATTTAATTATATTTTTGTATGAACAACGCCTTAACTGATTTCACTATCCCAGTAAAAACGTCGCATCTTAATATCGAACCATCAAATTGTTTCACAAGTTCCGTATATAAACTTTCTATATTCTCATGAAACGCTTAGAGATACAATAGAAGTGCCTTAAAAAAAAAGCACATTCTCTCCCCAACAACCGGTAAAGCAACCTCGAGAACTCTGGTGTTGCGGGTGTTCTCTTCAGTATCTTCTTTAAGTAAATCCAAATTTTTTTCTTGATCGTGACCTCTCTAAAAACTGGTTTTTCATGCAAAAAGCTTGATAAATTATATTTTTTATCAAACCAAAATAGCTATGCGTTTGACACTAAAACGCCTACCGTGCAACTAACAGCGGACGGACTGATGGACGATCAGACGGGTTTTAAAGTTATTCGATTCTATAATTCCGAAATTAAAAAGCGTACGAAAATTCCATATACCTGCGTCTGTTGAGTCCGTGTTCCTTATCTCGTCGAGCTATGTAAATCGCTTCATGATCACATCGAACTTTGTTGTACGGGTAAGTCGAATAGCTAATGAGCAAATAACTAGGAACCTCAGAAACAGGGCATTAGTTAGTACAAATTATGTATTGTAGATGTATCAATGGTGAATAGTTGATAATGTGTGAATGAACGTTTCTTGTTTTAATTTCAAGAACTAATATTTGTCTTTGGCCCAATTTCACCAAACTAGGGATTCGTGTAGACGATATCGTACATTTATGAATGAAATTATTGCGCATGGACTTATTAACATGCGTAATAACATAACTTTATAATATACATAACTTTATAGATATACCTAGTGTATCCAAGGCGGCATTAGTATGATCTCACCAAATTTGGTTAGGCAGGGGAGAAGGCTCCAGCGGTGGAAGGGAGCATTGATGACATCGTAAAGGAGCCCTAAACCCTGCTGGGTTGCAAGTTCCAGGCTCCTGTGATTTGGGCCTGTTCCTCTGCAACGCTATGGATCTGGCATCGGCACGGTGAATCCATGGAATGCTAAGAAATTCTTCGCATTAAAATGTATAGGCTATATAATGGATAGGCTTTTGCCCCCATAGAACGTCAAGCCTAGTGGCAGTTTTTTAAATTGTTAGCTTTCTGTCGTGGAATAAGAAAACTACTTAATTTGCACTTACGACTTGTGACAGCAGCGTGGACACAGAAACAGTATGTATTATCAGCTGTAGCAAAGTGGCCATATGTTTTCAGTTTATGGAGCTATACCGCCATGAATTTGGCGGTATAGCTCCATAATCCGGTATAATTTTGAAATTGGATTAGATTTTTACTTTGCTACAGCCGTCTGCTGTCTTTGACATCAAGTCAAATGTCATAAAAGTTAAATTTAAATATTGCAACATCGTTGGACGTCTATGATGACTAAGGTGTATCATATTTTGTTGGTTATAGAGATTATAGCAATCCTCGTATAGTTTTATCCTAGTTTGGTGAAATTGAGCCTAAGTAATTTAGGGTTTGAATGTATTTGGTGTAATGTTATTGTATATATTTAAACTGTTATGCACTCGAACCATTTGGTTAAAATTGGCTGCTATTTAACATAGATATATTTAATTGATAGTAATTGTTGTCTAGTCTTTAGTGACCAAATTTTGTATTATTAATATCGATTACAGGACTATGTACAAGCTTACAATTAAATGATTATATTTAAAAATAAGAAGATATTTATAAGCGTTCATGCCGCTAATTACCATCAAGGTTAAAACAGGACTTCCCAACCATGGCACGGCACCCTAGGGGGGCAGAGATCATAAGGGGGGCGCAATGTATTTACATTTTGTAAACACAAACCTACCACCTTTTAATACCATCTTGCTACAGATATTCAGGTTAGTATCTGAATCAAGCTTTGCACAGATAACCCCTGCTATGATAGGTTCACGATCAGGCTTAGCACAAGAGGTCGAAAGAAATAACTTTGCCCTAATAAGAATATACCGTGAATCGACATACAACTTTAAGTCGTGAACTAAAACTAAAAGATGATTCCCACTAAAAAGTTTTAATACAGGAGTTTACAGGACCCAGAATCGTAGAGCTGATAAAAAAAATGCAAGCCTTTTTTTTGAAAAATAGGTCCTCATTTTTTTTAGCTATTTAAAAATAAAAAAAGCTTAAATGTATTGTTTAAAGACCTGGGGGGCGCGCCGAAATAAAGGTTGGGAAACCCTGGGTTAAAAGAAATTTAAATAATATCGAAGATGTATTGATTTTCCAGCATAGCATGGCCTTGAAGTTAATGGCTTGCATGTTATTATGGAAAATATTGTTGTTGACTCACGAATCAATTTCAAGTTATTGTAATATTTTATTAATCTTCATCCATTTACACGTTAAGGGGATATGTTAGCGACGAAACATTCGAATTATATCTACTGAAAATGTCTGCTCTCCATGTCTCTTCGCTGGCCATATATCCACCGTTGTACCTTGTTACCTTTCACTAGTAAAAACCTATTCTGGCCAACGTGGCTGTTGTTGTTCGTTATATATTTCAGCTGAGAGATTTAATTGAAAGTGCTGCATGAAAGTTTTTGACAATTGTGGCCTGCCTTAGTGAATATTATATGATAAATAAAACTGTATCATTGAAAGCAATAAAACTGTGCTACGTATTTCTTGTCTCTACTTTATTATTCCTAACCTTGCTTACCGATCCATATTTTCCTTCGTAGAACCGTAATTTCTTCAAACTAAGGCCTATTATTTCTTAGTTAAAATGATTATAGTTTCCGTTTCGTAGAAACTGTACGGGTGTATTATTAACTACAATTAGATAGGTACTGGATAGTTCGTGTATTCTGCTGGGACACGGAACTAGGGTAAAGCTAAATATTTAATGCTACACGTTGTAGCCGTCGCCGTAATAAGGACTACCTTATTACGCTGAAACCGCTTTTGTTATGAACCTGCACTTGCATTCTTCTATTACGCCTTTGACCGTTATATTTCAGCAGGTTGCGGTATATAAGTGATGATATAAATAAACGTGATGTGTGTGAATAATTAAGTATAGAATATGAACTAGCTTTCAAGAACAGCTGGTGGAACATACAACACACACACAACAACGCACACTGACACACAATTACATCTTTTCGCTTGAGAGGAGCAACTATATAGCAATATAACAAACTAGCAGCTCGCCCCGGCTTCGCAAGCAATTGTATATAACAAAAATATCTAAAAAAATATTCTATTATATATTTTATATTTATATAGCCTGTGAAGAATTTTTCAAATCGGTCCAGTAGTTTTAAGTTTATTAGTGACAGTAGTATTAGTTACTTACTTACAAAAATACAAATCTTTTCTCTTTATAATATTAGTGTAGATAAGCAAAAAATTCGTAAGTTTTTGGAGCAATGATGACTCATTAGCAACAGTTATGGGCTGCAGCTGGGTGGTTTGAATCTGCTACAGGCATAGTACAATATAGCATCAGCGCATAGTGGTAAGGCATTTTGCGAATTTTGACTGACGCTACTACCCTCAAGTAGCAAACCTGTCGCAAAGCACCTAAATGTGTGTTCTAGTCTTTTTTGAGCACTGTGAAAAAGGGATCGAAGGATTACATAGCTATGGACTGCCGCGCCGCAGGTTCGATCCCAACCTCCGGGCTGAGCTTCACAGCATAGTGGAAGGGCAATATGTGAATGCTCGCCCGGCTAGCTACCATCCCCATAAATTGATGGCCCACTATTTGAAGGTAGTGTAACGGGTATTAAAAAATATATTTCACACTACCAGTACCTAGTGCAAGCCGTTGGTGTCAAGGGTACGAAAGGTCCTCAATTAGAAAATCAGAGAAAAAAGTGTATGCAAGCATACACTTTTGGGAACGGCCGTAGTGCAGTTAAATCTTACGACGAAATTCGTATGTTATATTATAACAGATCTATTCCGTATTTCATCTGTTAAAGCAGGTTACCGCTAAGTCTAGTGTTTTCGTAGCTCTTTCCATCTATGCCATATACCTACATAGAAATCAACTTCGTAAGCGATGGTTACCGACGAGCGACGGCCTGGCGAATTGGAGCTGCCGATGATGTTGGCAAGTCCTAGACAATTCCTTCTAAACTAGGTACATACCTAGTTTAGAAGGAATTGTTACATGTGTTCTTAATGCACCAAACAATGGGAGATTTTATTATATTTTTTTTTATTACTTGTGCATTTGCTTTTGAACGCTATCTCGCCTGTAAGTTAGTTATGCGATATGTCAGAAAAAATGGTAAACAGGGTTCTTAACGTAGTCATTACTAGTCTTAAGAATGTTCGCATGACTGGCTACTACCTATAGACATCGGAACTCACCGTTAAGTCTTTGATTTTCTTCTTTTAGGTGGTAGCTAGACACGCGACCATTCGCTAAATGCCCTATCACCTAGCGGCAATGCTCAATCCCACAGCGGGATTCGAACCTTGGCCCATTTACGCTGCAGTTCATGATGCCACTGTGCTATCATATAGTTCAACAAACCGCTACAGACTACCTACCTAATTGAGCTTGAAAATGTCAACGTCCCCTTTCAAAGATGTGACATTATCTTCCTTGTTTATTGTCGCATATCTTCTTCGTTTTATAGGCAGCCAACTTGGGGCTAAACCTCGTAAATAATTTCGGAACTCTGATATAAACACGTACAACCTTCTCAATTAGAGCAGTTCAGCTAAAAAATATAAGTAGGTACATGTGCATCTGAACTGAGGGATCAGTTCCTCAAATACATGAAGTTTTATGAACCTAGATAATTATTGATTAAAAAAATGTAATAAAACATTATTGTTAGTCAATTAATAATAACTATTGCACAATATTATATTTCAAATTATCATCAGTCATGGTATCATTATTCGTCAATAATCTTGTCCATTCTTGTTGTTGCCCTACACTAAGCTCGATTGCCTCGTGTTTCATCAAAGGTTTAGGCACCCTTCATCGCGCTACTGCGCATGTCGAAAACCCGTTCTTACAGAATTTACCCAACAGTATGTTAGTGGCTCATTGAAGATTTTAACATATGTATTTCTAGCACAAGCATCTCTATCTCTTTTATTACCAAACACTTAAATCTATTACATAACAACACGGTCTTATAATGACCCTTGAGCCTCATGGGCAAGCGTGGCTGTCATGTGGATGTCTCATAGGTCGCAATAAGCGAAAATTATGTGACCATTACTTCATGTGAGCCTTTAAGGTTTTATTAAGTATACAATATTTAATGTAGAAGTCAAATACAGACAATACTACCCGAATAGGTACTCATAAGTATTCGCATTTTAATAGTCACAAAGGTATTATATCTGTCAAATTTATAATAACATAAAACGTGCCTGATGTCATACACTGGTATAAATAATCGCACGCGTTTCTCCTTGTACCTACTGTTAATTACTACCAAGGGACTTGCCCTATTGACTCGTAGTTTTTTGTTCAAGCTGTGAGGGCAACGGTCGTTCGTTACTCGTTGACATTCGTGTCAGAAAAATATTCTCGCGTGTTCAAAGTCTGTATAAAAAACTGAAACAACCAACTGGAAAGTATTTTATGGGGACGTTATCAAACTAGAACAAACGTTTGTTCGTGTACGTTATGTTTGCTATTCCTCTCTGTAAGTAGTTATTAACATTTTGACGAATGAGAAAGAATGAAATGAAATCACCATTCTAGGATCTATTATGGTGGAGCGAATATTTGCTTTGCCTGTATAGAATAATTCACTAAGTATTAGATACGTAACTGATGTTCCATCAGCAGATGCATGGGACAAATATGTACGTTTATTTGACTAACGAAAATTACGATAGTGGGTAACACAATTCCAGCATTGGTATTGCGCTTGATAGATGGAAATAGACTCGCCTTCTACCTGTCCTGTCTTATGAGTTTATTTACACAAAAAAAATGGTGTGGTACTATCTATATTTAATTAATCATTAGGAATAAAATATTTTTATTTTGTAGGAATTCTTACAGAAAAAGCTAGACATTAATGTCATTCTGCTGTTTTTCATTCGAGAAAAGTGAAGCCCAGTACCTCAAAAACTATGAGTTTGGAATCTGGAAATTCTGCATGGTATGTAATATACCTATTCCATTAAAAACATCAAATAGGCTCTATAAAGAAACGCGTGTTAATTATAACTTGCCTTACCTTGTTAAAGATAAATGAAGGGATTTTGGACCAAATCCTGACACGTAACGAAAAGGTGGATTTAGATGCATGATGAACTCGCGATTTAGAATATATTTTTCTACGGAAAAAGTTTCTTCTCAGGAAGTAGTACAAAATGCCTTCACACAGTTAAAATTTAATAAAAATTATTATTACTTAAAAGCAAACTCATAAATCTGGGTCATTCAACATCATTCTTTTTGAAACGCTTTTAGCAATAGAGTGAAAGCGGAGAATATGTGCTCACTACTTGGATGGGTGACCCCCAGTGGAATTTATAACTTTATACAACTGGGAGAGCGCTTCCGTGCGTCGGAGCCGTCGTCGTTACTGTCGGTCCCGTTTGTTCGACAGCAGTCCTAAGGACATATCGGAGGTCTTTCGGTGGTCCGAAAACAGCTTGGTGGTATGGTATTCTACGATTGCCCGATTGGATATTGACCACCCTCAAGTAGAAAGTGTGTCGCCAAGAACTTAACGGTTTAGTTTTACTTGAGAGCCAGATCCACAGAATATATTAGTAATACATCCGAACACATCGCTGCTTCACCATCAGGTGAGATTGTGGTCAATATAGGTACCCTATCGATAATAATAAGTAGCACAACTGTTAATTTTTCTGTGACACAAATAGCTTTCAAAGAACAAAGGTTTTATTCCACCTAGTGATATCGATCCATGGAATATGTATACATAGGTACTACGCCAATGAGCTATGGGAATTAACACATGTTGTATGAAAGACAATACGGCCCTGTAAAGACATAAGTGGTGTTTCAATGCAGTGTTTTAAATATTAGATTCGGGCTAAACGTGGACTATTTGTAGACGCTAGGGTATTGATTTTAGTGACGACCTGAATCCACGACTGTTTGAAATCTTGAACGGTTATAGAATATCTTTATAATAGAAGGGATAAAGCTTACCATTATGTATTCATTCAGTTGCTATTTACCTAGGATACATACCTTTTTTATGTTATTGTGACGGAACATGCACGAAGCCCACCTAATGATAAACTCTGTCTATGTTATAGGCAGATGTATTTCATCACAAGTAACGAACTGCACTGCGCTCGTCACTCAGAGACTTACAGTTGTCTAATGTGCCTAAAGTTTTACTGGCTCTCAAGGACTGCTGCCGGAACACACTGTTAGGGGCTTGGCGACAGATTTTCTTTTTGAGGGTGGTATCTAGCCAGGCGAACATTCGCAAAATGCACTTCCACCAAGCTGCTCAAGCCGGCGGCGCGGCGCCGCGGTAGGGATCGAACCTTGGCCCAGCGGCACGGCTATAGTCTGTATATATTTGATAATATTATGTAAGTTAGTAAACAAATGAGTAAATTTAAATTCAACAGTTACAATCACGATTACAACACTAGGAATAAAGGTAAAATAGCGGTGCCTGGTTTTAGATTATCAAGACAAATACAAGATCCTTCTTAGGCAGTTGTGTGCGGTTTTATAATAAAGTTCCCAAACATAGTACAACGCTCACAGAAGGAAAAATCAAGTTGCACGTGAAAAACGAAATCCTACTTCACAGTTTGTGAAGACCTACGTTAGTACATTTTTCCATGATATAGTAATAAAAAACTAAAAATAAAAAAAAGATAGAAAATAAATATAAATTAAAGCAAAAAATATTTTAAGAAAAAAATGGCACCGAGTTCCAACACTGAAAGTATAAAATAACTTGTTGAAGTCGTTGGCATGCTGATGCAAAACACTGACCTGACATTATCATTGTCTGACTTCCAGAAGTTTTTACATATAATCAGAGTAGGAAAATGGTTCGGATTCTTTTTTTTTGTTTGTGCGTTTTGCTTATATATAGTGATATCGTAAGCAAAACTTAAGCAAAACCGTCGACAAAAGTTGCCATTACATCATCCAGGTATGCATATTCTATTTCCTTTAATTGCAACTTAAATCTGCTATTGGAGGTGTAACTCTTAACTTAATTGCAACTTGGAGGTATAACTCTACCCAACAAAAAATAATCTTCAAAATCAATTTATTTTTGGCGAAGTGATTGCGTAACAAACATAGAAAAAAAACAACATACAGTCGAATTGAGAATCTCTTCCTTTTTTGGAATTAGTAGTATTGGCAATGTAAGTTACATTGCCAATACGTATTCCCTCCATCTCCCCACATTGTTTCAAAGAAATTAAATTGATTATCTATAAGCATGGTGTAATATACAATAACGAGGTATAAGGTACATACTATGAATTGTATAATACAATATAACCTCGCTATCACTTCGAAACCCGTTTGTTTATCACTTCCGGTCGATTTATCCTTTGTTCGAGACTGTTCGAGCGCGTCCATTCAAATTAATCGATATGGATGCGCATACGCAATGAGCCTGTATTGCTATGCTTCACTACGCTTACGAAGGCGTGTGCCTACTCGTATGCTTAAGAAACTGAATTTGTTTTCTTTTTTAGGGCTCCGTGCTAGAAAACAGGACCCTATTAATAAGCCCTGTCCGTCCAACATTGAAAAGGTCTTTTTGTAATACTTTAATATAGATATCCGGTTACATTTTTCTCAGAATATGTGTTAGTATTGTTTTTGAAGCGCTCGTAGCGAAGTTTGCTTGGCCATTCAGCATGGTGGTAGGGCACTTTGCGAATGCCCGCCTGGCTAGCTACCACCCTCAAGTTGAAAATCTGTCGCCAAGCACCTAACGGTGTGTTCCGGCAGCTATCCTTGAGAGCCAGTAATTCTAGGTTAGCCTGTACAACATCTTCGACCACATCATCACTTACCATCAGGTGAGATAGTGGTCAAAGGCTAACCTATCAGGCATAAAAAAAACAAAAAAAAAGATTGCTTAAAATAATAACCATAACAAAAAGTTACAAATAAACGTGCCCCGTGGGGTGCCGGGCTAGAATGTAACCTGCAATGCTAGCTGTTGACACAAGAATTTTGTGCTGTGGTAGTCGTAAGATGCGACTAAAGGTAAAATACCGGAAGATAGACAGCAACGCCTTCTGAGGAGCTCATTCGCGATCTCCAAGACGTTTTATTATCTGGTATACCTAAGTCAAATTTAGATTATATCCTCACTTGATGGTAAGTGATGATTTGGACGAAATTGTTAACAGGGTTTTCGTCTCATTAAAGACATCTGCCGACACACCTCGTTAGATCTTTGGCGACAGATTTCCTACTTGAGGGTGGTAGGTAACTAGGCAGGCGGACAGTTTGTAAAATGCTCTTCCACCATGCAAGATTCTTTTATATGAAGTTTCAGGCATAAAGAATGTTTGCGTTTCCTGGAATCTCTCATGGTCAGGTGTTCTTTCGCCTTTAAGATAGGACATAAAAATATCTGGTGAAATATGAGCTCTTATGCTCAGCTTACCTGTTCATGGGTATAGGCGACAAAGGTGTAATAATCAGCGACTAAAGGGAAGTAGTTAGTAAGTTTACTTAGTTTCGCCGAGTAGGTTTGAAAAACATCTTACCAATAATATCCAAGTCCAGTTAGTCCCAAATGCTTCTGCTGTGAGTCATCAGTGTCTCTCAGACCTTTGACAACTATACCATCTATAAAACATTATGCTTTATTTTACCGCACCACGCTCTGATATTCACAGAGTTTAGCTCCAGTACAACAATGGCCGCAGTCACGCTCGTCGATTTCTACTCTGTTTATGTAGAAAAATAAAATAACGTTTCCGCTTGAGCGGTCAAGCGCGGCGGACATGGAGCGTGCGCCGTGCTTTACGCGCCATCTTGGATGTGCGGATTGGATTGCGCGTGAGTCGCTGGAACGCTGCTTTTAAAATTCATTGACTCTCGGTTTTAATGAGGCTCGTTCTGGAATCCTGATGAAAGTTGTGAGGTTTTCTTTCATTCCGTGTAAAATATTTTCAGCTACAGGTGCTTAATCAAAGTACCCTGTTAGGTATGTACTGTTTTTCACTAGTTGTTCGTTTTATTAGTCCAGTATTCAAAAATCTTATTTTGGGTCATTTGAAAAGTCTTGCAGAGTGTATCTACGTACATATCAGAGGTTGTGAGATCAGATTTTGTTTAGTTTATACGTATGGGACGTACAAGACAGTCATCACTAGAATTTTTGTCTACAAAACCCCACTGCCAAGTGCCATGTTAGCCCTACAACGGCCCGCTGGCTCCGCAATCGGTGTGTTCCATATGACCATTTTTTACTGATAGCCTTTGACCTCTTTCTCACCAGATGGTAAGTGGTGATGCGGTCGAAGATGTTGTTCTTGCTAACCTAAAATAACTGAATCTCAAATCGTAAAATAAGGTGGCAGTTAATTATAAATAGGTAATGCCTTTCTCACTGCTATTTTAGGTACCTACTCTTTATTTATGAGTAATAGATTCAGGCGTTCTTTGCGAAAATCCATATTTAGTGGTAACAAATAAGTTAAGAAAACATTTAATAAATAATAAAAAATAAATAAGTAATATATCTAAGCATCATCAGGAGATATTGACTCTTTAAGCGTACAATCGAGAATCTTTAATCGTGCGCTCGAAGAGTCAAGACCAGATCATGTTTCGTGTAGAATTGAATCGCATCTACATTTATTCCGATTGGGCTACGTGGTGATGATACGTCACGTCGGACCAGCAGGAAAATTAAGCGGAATTGTTACTAAATATATTAATGTATAAATATATTTTTAATGTTTCTCTAAATATTGTATTAATTTTGCTTGCTTTTATCTAGCTAATTCACTTAAACATCCATATTACTATGTCATCCCATGTTTAAATGCCCTATTAAAACACAAGCATGTGCATTTAGCTACTACTAGTTGGTATTTAAGCAATGTTGAGTCCGTAGGTACGTACATCTTTAAACGGTCTATGTCAAATGTTCCAGACAAAACTTTGGGCGCCCAAGATACAGGCACAGCCTAGTTTGGGGCCCACGGGTACATATCTTTAATTTTTATCAGGACTATTTAACATAAATATTAAAAAATACTTTAACTAACATAGATATTAAATTAAATTAAACACAACTATGTAAAAAAAAAATTTCATAAGATATTTTTTTAATATCGCGATCTTTTGTGTTGAAATGGAATAAAAAAGCTTCACCTAAGAACCTAGAGGGGGAACTGTCCAAGTTTAGTGAAAATTGATTCAGTGTCTTAGGCGCGAAGAAGCAACAAATAGACAAGCAAACTCTAACATGCGTGTAGTTTGATATTGAGATTGATCTTGTAGTAATAAGTATGGAAACATCTCCTTAACGCATGTAGGTACGAAAGGCAGGGACCCACACAAAATCATGAATACGCAGATCTTCACACGTTCCTATCGGTAGTTGGTACCTACTTTTTGTAACTACGCATTAGCTTCACACAGTTACGCTAACTTCGCTAAGAGTGTCTTGGCCTAGCTGCCTAGATAACTGCTAGCTAATTGTTTTCGGTAGCACGCAAAGGCGTTTGAGTCAGATTTCTAATTATTCCTCTTAGTAGTGAGACTAGTGATGTCCATAAAATAATATCAATGTTATCAAATGACATACAAGCCGTCCTGCGACTATGCCACAACGAGGGAAAGTACTTTGAATATTGAAAATAAAAGATACATTTCCCTGAAAGAAGACTTCATAATATTTCTAAAAATATTCAAGACTGCATTCACAGATTCCAAGACTGCATTATTAAATATCGTCTTGCTTCTAACGTACTCGAATGATACCGTCAAAAGGATTAATCATAAGAATAATTTCTTACTAAATAACATCATCTTATATGAGAATATAAGAAGAAGACCATAAAATTTAACATTTTACTTAAAATTTTGTGCAAGAAAATGTATTGACTGTCTTCTACATTGCTGTGATAATTCGAAAATGGAACACGTAAAGATAAAGTAAATTAACAGGAAACGAAAAGTTCGACTTTGAATTCTACAGAATGGATAACATTTTGAGTATTTGTAGAATTAAACTGCATAATTTTCAGTTTATCGAAATAAAACTAAATACATGTAAAATTTTATGGTCTTTCTTAACAATGTGATTAGAGAAGTAAGAAGTGTTTTGTTTTGACTAAGTATTTATATTTTTTTTTTTTTTTTTTTTTTATGCCTGATAGGTTAGCCTTTGACCACTATCTCACCTGATGGTAAGTGATGATGTGGTCGAAGATGTTGTTCAGGCTAACCTAGAATTACTGGCTCTCAAGGACAGCTGTCGGAACACACCGTTAGGTGCTTGGCGACAGATTTTCTACTTGAGGGTGGTAGCTAGCCAGGCGGGCATTCGCAAAATGCCCTACCACCATGCTATAACGACTGCCATCCTAAGACAACAACCGGGACCGACGGCTTAACGTGCCCTCCGAAGCACGGAAGCGCTCAGTAGTAATGTCACCAGCGGTCACCCATCCAACTCCTGACCGCGGCGGACGTTGCTTAACTTTGCTAATCGTTTCAGTATGGCCAAGCAAACTTCGCTACGAGCGCTTCAAAAATATAATATATAATATCAACATTTTGAATATATTATATTCAAAATGTTGATATCTTATGTATATATTATCGTATATATCGATATTTAGATGATGTTTCCAACCCTAATGGTTAAGCTGCTCAAGGCTGAACCAATTACCAACAAACAATGGATAGTATAACAATAACGTAATGATTTATATCAATATTAAGTATTTTTGATGGCCTTGTAGCCAATATTGTGAATAAATTTTTCGTATGGGTAAATTTTACGTTCTGGGCTATAACGCCAATTAGGTACTAAGAGATGTTACCATTTACGTTTTTTTTATGAATTGATTGATCTGTTGGTACCTAATGTATTATAATTAGTATATATCTGAAAATGTGAGGTCAAATTGTTTTGAATTAACGTTTACTATGCTAAGTGTACACATATGTTGTGAATATTAAATTTACATAATATTTATTACATTTTGAAAAGATATCATTCTTAGATGGAACTAGTTCATCAGAAACTTAAAATATACGTGACTTCAGAAATATAATCAAATGACTTACTAATTCCATTTTTAGGGTTCCGTACTCAAAGGGTAAAAACGGGACCCTATTACTAAGACTTCGCTATCCGTCCGTCCGTCCATCCGTCTGTCACCAGGCTGTATCTCAAGAACGGTGATCGCTAGACAGTTTTTCACAGATGATGTATTTCTGTTGCCGCTATAACAACAAATACAAAAAGACGGCCAAGTGCAAATCGGACTCGCGCCCGTTTAAAAAAGGCTTAAATATGAAGCTTAATATTGTATAGCTAATGGTACGGAACCCTTCGTGCGCGAGTCCGACTCGCACTTAGCCGGTTTCTTTTAAATTAGTTTTTGCATGGTGGTGGTTAAGGCATTTTGCGAATGCCCACCTACCCTCAAGCAGAAAATCTGTCACCAAGCATATTCCGACAACTGTCCTTGAGAGCCAGGAATTCTTTAATAGTATAGTGTATAGTAAAATCTCGCATGCTCTGTTCACAGCAAGAAGGAAGTGCGCGCCTGTACATGTTTTGTAAAGTTAAACTAGTGTTTATTTTAGTATACGTCCAGTTGAGTGAACCATAAATAAAAATAATTGGAATGGATTTTAATTATAAATAAAATAATATCAAAATAATTTTTCATAATTGCTAATCATTACAATTGTATTTTATCATTCAAGTACTCATCAATGGTATAGTAAAATTTGTCAATAAGCATTTTATTCAGAATCGTAAAATTTGTTAATTCCAATTCCTTCATATTATCAGGCAAATTATTAAATAAGTACCCTACATTTTTTTTCAAAATTCATTATTCACTTTTTAGGGGCCGTTGTTTAAATGTCAAAGTAAATATATATTTACGCACATGACTTTAATTTTTTGTCTCTTAAATTTTGTAATAAATATCTATTGCTCAAAAATTTATTTAAAAATAGAGTTATTTGTACACTGTTCTGCTTATAATATTTGTTGCCGAGTCAATATGTATCTTAATAAAAAGCTATAAAAATATTAATACAAAGTTATTTCGTGTTTGACTTACATTTGAATACAGGTTTCTAAATAGCATTTGAAAAGCAATTTTCTCGTTTAGTACTGAAATCCACTTAGTCTAACCTAACGTGAACATTTCAGCATTTAGGTACGCACTAATATTATAACTTAAGAAGGCAACAAAATTTAAATTACTTAATTATTTTTATATGGAAGTTATGTATGTGCCTAGTAAATCTGCGTCTTCTAAATATAGATGGCGTCAAAAAATCAGGTTGTATGCGGTACATTTATATATAATACGTTAGTAACTTTTTGCCAATTAAATCCTAGATATTCGTTTATATCTGTATCTTTTTTTTTTTTATTCTTGATAGGTTAGCCTTTGACCACTATCTCACCTGATGGTAAGTGATGATGTGGTCGAAGATGTTGTTCAGGCTAGCCTAGAATCTTGTAAAGAATCCTTATTATCCATCTAGATATAAAGCGGGCGCAGTTAGGCTACTCAACATCGTACAGAGTTGGTAATTCTTCAATATTTATACGAAATGTAAATTGTCCGGGGGCTCAGGGCCGTTTCTATGTACGAAGGTTAGCGTTAAGGCTTTTTTAGTATGGAAATAACGCATCCCCTAGCGAATACAACGCTACGATGACATTAAAATTGTATATCGCTTTTTGCCCCAAAATATTTTATGACCTCGATATAACATTGCTAAGGTTAAAATATTAAAAAATATAACTTTTTGGTAAAAACATTTGTTAATAATGAATAATTACAGTCCTTCCCTCGTCCTACATATGGGGAGTCGGTTCAATATGTTTTCCCTAATAACACAAGTGACAACACATCTTAAAAAACAGATGATTTTGCTAAAAGACACGGGAATACAATTGGCTTCTTTTACATTGCCGGCTACTAACTTTTTTCGCTGTGAAGGCTTTCGTGGGTGCTAGTTATACCGGCTACATTTAGGGTACCTACTGAGGAATCATGTACATGTGATATGGTGCTCATTAGGCGCATTTTTTATATTCTTTAGCAGGAACTGTATGGACAATAATAATAGTTAATAGTGGTTATATTTACCGGAATAATTCCGATCATTTTCAGACTGTTTGAAGTTCTTCGTCTGGGAATCACAACTGAGCAAAGCGACTCGCACTAGTTACAGCGCGTAATAGTAACGAAGTTTGCTTAGCCATTCTAAACCGATCAGTAAAGCTAAGTAACGCCCGCCTCGGTCATGAGTTGGATCGGTGACCGCTGGTGACATTACTACTGAGCGGTTCCGTGCTTCGGAGGGCACGTTAAGCCGTCGGTCCCGGTTGTTGTCTTTGAATGGCAGTCGTTATAGCATGGTGGTAGGGCATTTTGCGAATGCCCGCCTGGCTAGCTACCACCCTCATGTAGAAAATCAGTCGCCAAGCACCTAGCGGTGTGTTCCGACAGCTGTCCTTGAGAGCCAGTAATTCTCTAGGTTAGCCTGAACAACACCTTCGACCACATCATCACTTACCATCAGGTCAAAGGCTAACCTATCAGATATAAGAAAAAAAATAGATTTATTCTAGTAGCATAACTGACTTCATTTTTAACCGACTTCCAAAAAAGGAGGAGGTTCTCAATTCGTCTGTATTTTTTTTTTTTTTTTTTTTATGTTTGTTACCTCAGATCTCTTGACTGGGTGAACCGATTTTGAAAATTCTTTTTTTGTTTGAAAGCTGATGCTTGTCGTTTGGTCCCATTTTAAATTTTATCAAAATCGGTCAAGCCATTTTTGAGTTACACTAAAAAGATAGAAGAAAAAAATTTAACAAAAAATGGAACCGACTTCTACACCCAAAAGTGTGAAATAACTTGTCGAAGTCGGTACCATGCGCACAATATTGTGATAATAGGTACTTTTGTACCATCATGGTACCGACTTCAACAAGTTATTTCACACTTTTGGGTGTAGAAATCGGTTCCATTTTTTGTAAAATTTTTTTTTTTCGCAAGAGTTGTGAGGGTAAATTCTACCTGGGAACATAGCAGTCTAGTCCCTCGTACAGTTCAGATGGTACATATGGAATATAGTGAGCTAAGTGGATACTGCAGGAGTTTTATTTTTAATGACTTCGGTCGATTATACTACTGACTGAAAATTAAACCGGTTTGCTTGCGGGCGGCACTATGCCCAAAATAGTAACAGTAGAATAATTTAATTATAAGAATAAGTATATGAGTATAAGTAGAATATAAACTCTTTTGCAAAAAAAAAAACGGGCACTTTTTTTTTTCTCTACTTCAATGAAGAAGAAGAACAAGAAATAGGTTTTGTTAATTTGACGATGTATTGGCTTGTTTTTTGAAGCATCCTGGCATGATTCTTTAAGTTCCAAATTTAAAATTATTAAAAGAAAAATAATGATTATTGTGGATTATTTTAAAATTGCTTTACTAATGGCGCGAATTGCTGAAACGATTTTTAACTGATTACGATATATTAAAACTTTTTGGATATTTTCTGCAAATTAAACAATTTAATCTTTCTTTTTACATTAAATACCACTTTTTGATATGAGTGATAAAGCGATAAGGGCCGGTAAAATATAGCCCTACTTGAAGAAGGTTGTTCGCAAACTTACGTGTCTCAGCGGCAAATTGTGAGTCGTTCAACTGTCCAGAGGACTTGGCAACGGTATCAAGAGACTGGTTCGGTCAAAAGAAGACCCGGTTCGGGAAGAAAACGATGCACAGAACCAAGAAATGACCACTTTTTGGTGAGTCAGGCGTTGCGTAATCGGAAGGCGCCAAGTGTGGACCTGAAGAAGAGCCTTGAAGAAGTAAGAGGAGTAGAAGTAAGCTTGTGGTCGGTCAGGAGGAGGCTTTTAGCTGCCAATATCAAGAGTTACCACCCTCCTCGGGGCCCTAAATTACTCCGTGAGCACCGTGTTGCTCGACTTCAGTTTCTCGGGACTGTGCTTCATGGACTCTGGAGGACTGGAATAAAGTATTGTTTTCTGATGAAGCTAGCATCTCTTTGTGTGGAGAGGACCGACGCCGGTGAGTGCTGCGAAGACCACGGGAACGCTATGCGGAAGTGTATTTCGAAGAAATCACTCCTTATGGCGGAGGCTCCGTTATGTTTTGGGCAGCAATTAATTCGACGGAGCGTACGGACTTAGTTTTCATAGAAAATGGAACATTAAATGCACACCGGTACATAATGGAAGTCCTAATTCCATATGCACAACCCACATTGACTGCACTTACGGAAGATTCCATTTTTATGGACGATAATGCTCGCCCGCACCGTTCTGGCGACGTGGAAGCGTACATGCAAGAAGTTGGGATCCGTCGTTTAGATTGGCCAGCTCGAAGTCCTGACCTCAATCCAATTGAGCATGTGTGGGATGTTCTAAAGAGACGGGTAAGATCAGTGCAACCTGCTCCACAAAACATCAGGGAGCTAAAAAGAGTCATTGCAGAAGAGTGGGAACGTATTCCTCAAAACGTTATTAAAAACATCGTGGAAAGCATGCCCAGAAGGATTCAAGCTGTGATTTTGGCAAGAGGAGGTCACACTCGATATTAGGTTTTTACATTTGTAACTTTATTTAATTAAAAAAAGTAAAAAAAACTTGTCTTTATTGCCGACCATTTCTTATTGTTTGGGCGTGTACATCGATTTTAAAGAATCCATCGTTTTTTTTTCTCTTAATTGATCGAATTCACTTCACGCGCATTAATTTACACGATTATAAGTATACAGACTACGTCAAAGAAATAAATTTCATTTAATTAACTAAAATCGACCTTAGAACGTAAATTTCCTTAGGTGCCCGTTTTTTTTAAAAGAGTTTATAAATTTATTATATATTCTACTTAAGTGTTTATATAATTTTATTGGTATATTAAGCACAAATGTTAGATTCACAATGAGATTTATAGAAATATCTATTTGCAAGGTATGAATAGCGCGAATGAGTGCCACCCTGCGCCGCACGCCCTTCCTCTTAGTTTTTCGTTACTTTGCTAGAAAGTATTATTATTTCGTGCTTCATTTTTATCACATGTATACTTAGCTATTTTATGTGTGTGCGTAAAACATTATTTAACTTTAATTATATATCAATACAAATAGTTTTATGTGTACTGTCGACCAATTTTGTTGTTAGATAGAAGAAATGGTGGTTTTGATATCGATACGTGGGAACGTCTATTAATATCAATACTGTGTCAGCCGGATTGTCCACTACTGAACACAGCCTCTCCTATTAAGGGGGTATTTGCCATAATCCCCACGCTTGGCAGGCGACTTGGGGATCGCATTGTAAGATTAGTTCTTTAGAAGGCGCTGCTGCCCACCTTCCAGTATAATTATTCTCTTAGTCGCCTTTTACGACACCCACGGCATGATATGGGGAGGTGCAATTCTAACCCGGCACCCCGCGGGGCTAATATGAATATTCAAACCAAATAGTCAATGGTGCCGTTGTCTCTGTTTGTCAAGTCTCAACGACTCAGTCTTGTTCTTGCTTAAATTTTACGGGGTCAGTCTTGGTTTTGCTACAGTGAGTCGGTCTTAGCCTAATTCATGCATTTTCACAATCACAACAAGACTGCAAGACCAAGACTGAAGAAGAATTTTTAGCAACACTATACGGAGCCACTACATTGTCAAACTATAAAACTTATTGAGTGGAGTGTCACTATAATTTTATTAAAACTGTTGCAGTGTGAGCAGTTTGCTACGAGACTGGCAACACTATGAATTATTACGTTATTCTAGTCTGTGGTTGCTACTAGTCTATACACATTTCAGAGTGTGACTATGACTCAAAGCTTACGTCACAAGACACGGCAGTCGGCAAGTCAGTCTAGTACTAGCCGCCGAAGAGGCAACACCTACCTAAGGAGTGAAACCAGTGACTATTAATGCTAACGAGCATTGGCAATGAATACCACTATCAGTGTATATCATAATGATGGAAGATGACATCAGTATCTGAAGCAGTATACCTGAAGAAGACATAAGCGATACGTTATGGCACACACGCCAAAAGGGATAATGGAATATGACCAGAAAGGAACAGAGCGAGATTGTGCAGAGAGTGTTCGGCAAGGCGAGGACTGGAATGGATATAAGGGGTGGACGGAGGCCATTGCGGGGGTCAACCCCCATAAACTGTGGATTGAGGAATAAACCAATTGTTCAAGTGATGTGTGTCTTCTCATTTGCACGATACCCACATGTACGCCCACGTTAATAGAGCTCTGCCATTAAACAGGATGATGATGTCATTCTATATATATCTGCCGACATATCTATATATTTCGAAAATATCAAACTTAATAACAAATACCTACTGAAAATGAAAATTGCCCGTGTAGTTTCTAAGCTGTGATCACTGTAAAAATTTTTTCTTCACAAGTTGTTTTGATGCGGATCCCCTAAAAGAGCGAGGTCCGAATTACACATGGCCTGTTGTTTATTGATTAATCAGTGAAAATCTTGCTATGACTTTATCTTGGTATGCGAAGTTATGTGAAGTCTTGTGGAAAGAGCTCTCCATATACACACAAGGTACACGTACACGGCGTATAGCTTTGTAACAAAGGGTCGCTATCAGCCAATCAACCCACCACTATCACATAGATGAGCTACCTCAGTCGTCACGTGACCTCATTCCCGTCCCAAACCGGCGATTACCATAACAGTATCGCAACAAAGCCAGTTCCGATCCATTGGTCGTTCACAAAGAACAATATAAACTATTAATGTAGATAACGATATACTATGGAAGATATCGTCAATTGAACACTCCCTTTCTCTACTCACATACCTAAATGTATTACTTGCGTACTAAAAATCATGAAACCATTCATATGAGAGAGTCAATCTTATTGTGCAAAGGAAGAATTATCAGATTCCGTAAAGGAATTTCATCAAATCATTTGCGTATTTAAATAGGTAAAGTTGTATGATGTTGTGGAGGTTGATTTTCTGTTTTCTTTCCAGCTCCACCGGATTTTGGGCGAGGGCCTGGCCCTACAATAGCCCGGGAGGGGGAAGTGCCGAAGGCACTTCTCCCGAGACGGGCGTAGAAGGCGAAAAGCGCCTTATACCTCCGTCTCCTGCAGACGCCGAAAACGTGCCGCTACTATAGGAGGGGTTGACAGCGAGCTGTCATCGGAGCAAAATGCCTCTGCAGTTGCACGCAGTGTTGCACAATTGGGCCCTACTGAATAAATCTCTTTGACTATTTGGAGAGACCTTTATCGGGACCTTGTTTTTGCCTCGAGCTCGCCGGCGAGTGTCTGACTTACGCGTATAACAAGAACTTAAATTATCCAGTTGACCAGATGTACGAGTAGTCTACCTCTTTAAATCTAGAGTGTCTTTGTTCCACCAATCAGAGAAACAAGATTAAATACTGGCAGTACACCAAAAAGAAATATAATTTCGCCTATATACCTGGTGTGCTGTGCTGTACGAGCTTGATAAGAATATCGCAGCAAACTAACGTCATAGTTTAATTTTGTCAATGTCTTGATATCGCACTACACAATGGCTGCTATTTAGAAGGATCTTAAGCTATATCCTTACAATGTGATGAAGTAGATCTACAACGTGAAGTCTGTTTATTGCGTACACTGGAACAATGCACTGCTACCGTGCGTAACGACCTTTATTATTAGATTGCGTGTCTTAGACAATATCTTGAATACGTACTATTTGATAAGATATTCTGGGAAAGGAATAGATATACCTACTGTATACTGTAATAAATGTGATACTGTTACAGGTATATAATAATTAAAATTATACTACAGTCAGTCGGCAGTGGGCCCAGGACGCTAGCCGAATGAAATTACTCTGCCACCAAATTCGGAAAAAAGGCCATACTTTGATAGCTGTCACACATATCTATTTTTACATATCATTATATAAAATTGTCCAAAAGCTAAAATTATAACCGAGAAATACGTCATTATTAGCACTGGAATTCTGAGAAAGATAATACAGAGCTCAAATGAGGCTGCTGCATACTTAAAAAAATCGACGGTACCGATTATACTTCAACTATCACTTCTTTGTCAAATAAGACTTAAAGCCCACGAAAGCATAATGCTGCTTCTACAGAGGTATGTAAGGAAAATGAGCGCTTTGCGAGGTATCAATGCTCTAATAGGATCACCGCGCTCAACAAAGTAAGGAAAATGAAGCGATTCTTAGTAGATTTATTCTTCGCATACAAGTAGTTTTCCTCGCATACCTCTGGTGGATAAGCAGCATTATGCTTTCGTGGCTTTTAAAGAGTCTTATCTGCAACGCTTTATTTGCTGCATATTAATGACCTGCTTAAACCCGGTATTTTTGGGTACGCAGATGACAGTACCGTTGTGGAGAGTTATACATCTAACGTACGAATCAGTGCATGCCAAATCCAATCACATACGCAAGCGATGGTTTAGCGCTTAAACTGTTCTTTAAAGGCAGTCTCCAATTGGGGCGATGCCAATCTGGTCAAGTTCAATGCTGCTAAAACCCAGGAGAGTCTTTTCTCCGCCAAACGGAGCCCTTTTCTGCTAGCTCTTCGAGGGATCTGTCCGTGCCAATAAATAACCATCTCGAGCTTCTAGGCATCTCATTAACACCAATTCTCAATTACGGCTCCTATATTGAGTCTTAAGCCCATCTAGCTTTAAAAAAGCTTGGCGTTTTGGCTAAGGTGAGACAATATACTTCACACCGGGACAGTTGAGCATCAGGTGAGATAGTGATCAAGTGCTATACAGTTCGGAATAAAAAAAAGGAGTGAGACTATTGGAAAATACCTAATCCGTGCATCCTAATATCATCATGTAAAGATGTCTCCTATACTAATATAACTTTGATCATGGTTTCTATTCATAATCAGTCCACTACGCCACCGAATAAGTATTGTGCATGTTCATTACTAGTGAATGTTGAAAAACTCTTTCCGCTTGGTTTCACTCACCCAAAATAAATCAAAAACAGTCTTTCATCTCTTTCGCCAAGCACCCAACGCGGTGTTCCGGCAGCTGTCCTTGAGAGCCAGTAATACTAGGTTAGCCTGAACAACATCTTCGACCACATCATCACGTACCATCAGGTGAGATAGTGGTCAAAGCAAAGGCTAACCCATCAGGCTTAAAAAAATAAGGTTAAAACAATGTTATTAGATCCATTATGACACTAATGTAAATAAATTATTATTACTTCGAGTTAAACACAACAAAACTTAGTTTATATATATTTTTCATAACGCTTATAAAATTTAAATCACACAAGAAAGTTAAAACATCACGCACCTTCACTAACTCCTCGTTATACCGCCCTGTGAAAAATGCCCGTAGGGTTCATTTCTCTACGTATTTTTTTATCGCTTTACAAAACAGTAGAAAAATGAAATAACACAAGTCGTGTGTCACGCTAAGCATAAGAACAAAAGTAAGTTATGTATTGTGGGTAGGTCAAGTGGAGTTTATTTCTGATGGTAATTGTAGATAACACATAAATAACTTTGAGTAAAAGTAATGCTTTTAAATTCTTTATTTGTAGTAAATAAATAAATTAATTAAAAAAATCTACCTGAAACAAAACTTGTTTGTCAATAAGCAACTTAAAAACAAGCCTATAACTAAGTATTATGCTCTCATATCCGTATGAGACTTAAGTTAGAATAAAACACTCTATTTCTCAGCAAGAATAATAATAATATACGTTCTCTACATACTGATCCTTCACGGTGAACCCTCTAGTCTCTGCTTTACCGATACTGTAACCTTTCACGCAGATTTCACCCAACCTGTCAAAGTACCTTCAAAATGCGCATGTGCGACGCAAATGACAATTCTGACATACAGCCAGCCACGCTTAGAAAATCACTGCAAAGAATTATCTACACCCAAAAATAGTATTTTAGAATCACTAGACCTACATCAAACTTTCTCTTTAATGAACTGTGAAAAAACTCCACTTATTCTCCTTTCAATTTCGGCCGGATCTTCAGTTGAAACATTTGTTTTGTAGGCGGTTTTCTAAACTAACCAAACCAAGTCGCCATAACTTGGCCAAATAACTGTGAAATAAAGTGATAACAGTGGAAGTGGACAGTGGTTTATTGAATTGAGGATTCAGAAGTGCTTCAGAGACTGACTTTTGATTGAATATTTACAGAATCACTCTGGTTTTTGTCATGATTTTATTCATGGCATGTCACTGTGCATCACAACAAAAACGCAGCGAGACGAGCGTGTTGCTGGACTGATGACTTAGTTTGTAATTTAATCAAACGAAAATACATATCATTACTGTGCCTGTATATTATAAATAAATATCCCTTATATTTACACGATAAGAGCATTTATTCATATTTAAACGATATATGTTGACATTGATATACATTTGCTGGAACGTGCATTTAGCTACAAGGAGAGAAACTGCGATAGTTCTACGCAGAAACTATCTACAATATCTTGAATAACACAAGACGAGGTCGGTAAGTGATTTTATATGATTTATAAATATTGTGCTTAAAAAAACTTATCTAGTATACAAAGATACGTAAGAAATATCCGCATACTACTACTTGAAAACACAGAGAAACTTTCTCAGTGCTTTACAATAGTAAAATGTTAAGTAAATGTTGTCCTTATATCGAGGCGGAATCCTTTCATCACTTAAACTATGGTAGTTAATAAAAAAATCGGCCAAGTGCAAGTCGTTCTCGCGCACGAAGAGTTATTTACTACGTACCATTAGCTATACAACTTTAGACTTCATATTTTAACCTTTTTTGTAACGTGCGTGAGTCTGACTCGCACTTTGCCAACTTTTTGTATTTGTTGTTATATAGCAGCAACAGAAATACATCATCTGTGAAAATTTCGACTGTCTAGCTATCACCGTTCTTGAGATACAGCCTGGTGACAGACGGACGGACGGACGGACAGCGAAGTCTCAGTAATAGGGTCCCGTTTTTACCCTTTGGGTACGGAACCCTGAAAAATACTAGCCTTTGCCCCACTCCCTCCTCATCTGAGCAGTATCAGATGCCTAAAGTTTTATCGTAGTTATATTTTTATTTAAAGTCAAAAGTATATTTATTGTGTAAAATGATATTATAACTTATAAGGAATTCAATGTAATCTGCCTTCTAACACTCGTATATATGCGAACCTATGGCGACGCAATCGTTAAAGGCGTGCAATATGTATCTTATATACAATAGCAAATAATGGAAAGGGATAATTATTGTTACCGCTATATTCGATTTTATCGAAATCGTAGCGATACTATTTTACCTCCTAAGGCTTGAATTAAGTGTTTTACATTTTGTAATAAGTAAGTATGATATTTTTTGTGTCTGACAATAGTAACGTTGTCTACACAAAATAAACACGATGTTACATTTTTTAAGTATTGAATCAAATAGACGTTTTCTTATATTCAGCTGATTTAGTCCGTCTACGGGCGGCGCTCGCGAGGTCTACGTATTTAATTATTAACCATGGCGTAACAATAACGAGCTTAGCCCATTTTTCAAAAATCACCGTAAGTTTTACAGCGGTGCGGTGTAGAGTTGTGAAACCATTATCATTTTTTTATTTAAAACGAATGGGTGAGATATTTTTGGTCTGTTTTAATAGTTTGTAATTTGTCTTGTTCACATCGTTTAAAATTAAACATATTTGATCAATGCATATCGCGAAATATTTGGTTCGATACTGTCTCCAGTGATTTAGTAGAGTGACGAAGTTATTTTAAAGTTTTCAACGGTGGAACATGCTAGCAGATACCATTCAGAGTGGAAAACATCAATAGTCGCTGAAGGGAAAACACTTTAAAACAGACAATTTTTTCCATCCTAAGTAAACATACCAATTTGGCGAGATATTTGGTGGCAAAATAATAATGTTCAGCGATTCGACCATAACAATAGTGTATTTTGTAAAAGTCTAGTAAAAAACAGCATTATTATACTTAACATAATCATTTAACAATGGGTCACATTATTTCTTAAAGCAATCTCTTCCACAGCTTATAATATTCGGTTCAGTCAAAACTAAACGTTAGTGAACAATTGAGTTAACAATGACTGTTATTAATTCTGTTACTAGTCTACGGTCCAGTGTCAGTCAAAAAATTGGAAGGATCATTTTAAAAAACGAGTAGAGTCCTTTATTTTACACACCATTGGAGTTCATTTACTTCCCTTTCACTGAACAATAGATAGGTACAGTTCGACCAACTTATGTGTGAACTCTAAGAGGGCGCTGTCGGTTGAGAAACACCAAATTCTTTTTCTTTCATTTTCTAATTTTCGTAAGCAATTTCGTAGTTCCTTTGTCTGCTACTTCACAGATAACTTGGTTGAACTGTAAGAGCAGTATACATAGGTTGCCTTGTATACATAGATGCCTACAATATGGTTGTCAGTTGGTGCCTACATACTCTATTTGCCTAATATAGACGCATTTCCCCGACAAAGTGAAAACTCGGTAAACGACAGGAAGCCAAACAAAGGTGCGTAGAGCCAGCTCTACTGAATTCAAATTACATTTTTCCGTGACTTCGCTTTTTTGGTATCTACCTGTTAACTGTTAATATTTTGTTTGGAAACCTTGTTCTTTTCATGTGTTCGTTGAATGAAAATATATTTTTGATTTGGTTTAGCTATTGAATAGAGACAAAATTATATGAATAAATACATTAGCAAACGTATTTTCACTGAATAGGAAATTATTTGGAGAAAGAGAGTGAATGACGGGTGTTTGCTATATGAGGAATTTGATGTAATTAAATTAACAAGCTGTGTCAAGATCGTACCAAGTATCAAAACGTGGTCACTGCCCTCTCCTCTAGGCGCGGCGCTTACTAGCAGTTCAGACATAGATCTCAACTCATAACTTGCAAAATAAACAAGTAGTTTACAGTATTAAGTGATGTGTAACCGAAACTTTATATTGTCAAGTGATTGTATTGAACGTGATGTGATTACGAGCCGAAGTGATAAATCGGTTTTCTTAAGTCCGAACAATCTTAGGATTTTACAACATAAATAAAAGACAAAAAATATTTACGTAGTAAGTAAATAAACCGAAAAATAATTGACTACACTCGAGAGCAATGAATCCGGGTCACTTAAAGAATGTTAAAAATCTCGGAAACTAAAAATGATAGGTTAATGCAATAAATTGTATTTAATAGACAATGTAATACTCCTTAAATGAAAGTAAAAAAAATATGAGTCACCATACATTTTATTAACACAAAATTACATAAAGAAAAAAACTGCTGATCTCTCCTTAAAACAAAAATAGGAAACATGAAATTTTTGAACTTTATTACGATTTTCTTGAATTTTAATACTTCGTATTGCCTCCTCGTGCTTCCATTACTGCGTTTACGCGGTTTGGCATGCTGTACACCAAGTTCCTTGTACGATTTTGGGGAATATTCTCCCATTCCTCTGTGAGAGCAATTTTGAGCTCACGAAGCGTGATTGGGGGAGGGTTTCGTTGTTTTACGCATCTGCCTAGCTCGTCCCAAGCATGCTCGATCAGGTTGATATCCGGGCTGCGCGCTGGCCACTCCATACGAGTAATGTTCATCTCTTGAAGGTAGTCATTCACAATCCTACCTGTATGAGGTCGGGCATTGTCATGCATAAATATAGCATCCTCACCTAAATTGACCATAAATGGACCAACGTGATCATTGAGGATTTCTTCCACATATCTTACGCTAGTTAAAGAGCCGTTTTCTATGATCACCAGCTCTGAGCGACTTTCAGAAGAAATTCCGGCCCACACAAGTACAGACCCACCACCGTAGGCTACTTTTTCTTCGATGCATGCTTGCTTGAATCTTTCCCCTGGTCTTCGATACACTCTGTGTCTTCCATCGTGCTTGTAGAGCATAAATTTTGATTCGTCGGAGAACATAACTTTTGACCAATCTTCAATACTCCAATTTACGTGGCTCTGGGCATATCTTAGTCTCGAAATACGATGCCCACGCTCCAGTTTAGGGCCGTTTGCAGGTCTAAGGGGTTTTAAGTTAGATTCAGCAAGCCGACGTCTTACTGTCCATGCACTTGGGTTACTTCCTCCGAGGCGTCGAAACTGATTGGTGAGTTCAGTTCCTGTGAGAAAGCGATTTCGAAGCATGGTGTTCACCAAGTATCGGTCTTCTCGTGCTGTGGTACACCTGGTTCTGCCCGTTCCTGGTCTGCGTAGGTTAGAACCAGTTTCTTCGTAACGTCGGAGAACTCTTTGTACTGTTGACAGCGACACACCGACAGTCCTGGCTGTATCGCGGTGACTCCGGCCGGTTTCCAGCATTGTAAGTATTTTGGTGCATTCTTCAGGCGTAAGCGACATAATTTCAGCTTGAATAATGAATATAGAGCACTATCAACATGGTTTATGTACCCACATAAATGACAGATTACAAACAAAAGCAAAACCAAATGCTGTAATTTCGTAGTTCCATCTTCGAAAGTGGCCCTTTTTCAAATTTGATTTTTTTATGATATAACTTTACAATAACTAAGAAGTTTTAATACCTTCATTTAAGGAGTATTACATTGTCTATTAAATACAATTTATTGCATTAACCTAGCATTTTTAGTTTCCGAGATTTTTAGGATTCTTTAAGTGACCCGGATTCATTGCTCTCGAGTGTATTTACACCAAAATGCTTTCAATTATAGTTTCTTGTAGTCAGTGCTGCAAAGTTAATTCGCATCCTGAGAACTCTTTTACGTGTTGATAGCCTAGCTCGCCTAGCTTTATATATTTTTCCGAGTTGATTGATCCTCCTTTTTCGCCTTTTTAAAGGTATTTAATGGTAATAGCCACGCACGAGGTTCTACTTGGTCAAAGATGTCTTACTCTTAAAAGTATATTAATGTCTCCACTATAGTGCATACAGTTGCTATATATAATGCATTGCTTACAATTTTATGAATATCAATCAATCATTTATGATTTCCGTTGAATGACCCTTATCTATATTCCATAATCAATAAGAAAAGAAAAGTCTTTCAGCTATAAAACGCACAGTCGTACGGGGTAGGACACGACTCGCGTGTTCACCTTCGCATGTCGACAGTACCTTGCCTTGCTTGAAACAGGGTTGGTACCTATGTATTTTCAGTAATCAGTTTTTAGAGATCGTATATTTTCATAATCAATTCAAATTGCTTACATTCACTCTGATGTAGAAAAGGTTGCCCAACTTCTAGAGATTTCTGATGAAAATATTATTTACTGAAATTGGAGATTATTTGTACTAGTTATGCCAGCTCCAGGTCTATGTTCTGATTCAGATGTTTTCCTTTGCTGGTTGGTCTAATTGACTTAATTCTTAATTCTGGCTTCTGGTCTTCTGGATAATTCTGTAAAGCCACATTTTTTACAGTGATTATATCATATACTTCATAAGAAATTTTCATCACGAAGCCAACCCTATTTAACTTATGCCAACGTTTTACCATACAGCTAAGCAATTAAGTATATCGAAGTTCGTGCTTTTCTATATTTAGGCCTACTGAAACACGAGTTCCATCAATGCAGGTATTTACCTACCTTCTAATTAAGGCCATTACTCATAGGTTAACAGGAATCTATGCAATGGGCGGATATTTTGGAGTCATATTGTGTTAACATTCCTATTTCAAGTTTTACTTGTGTAATAGGAATTTATGGAAATATAAAGGAGATTTTGTAAAATTATTTTAATTAGTTCTGTCATATGCTTGTATTTGCTCTAGTTTTTTTTTAATACAATAAGCAAGCATTTAACCGCAGTTAATGGAAAGTGACGACGCGGTCGACGGTGGAACATTGAAGATTGCCTAGCAGATTCCTATTCGCTATGTGCTTGAAGACTCCCAAATTATATCTATCTGGAAATAGACACGCTGGTATGGTGTTCGAAACTTTTTAGGGGGTTAACACATTATGGAACTGGATTTAAGGCACTTGGAAGCTAACTGGAAGTTTACAACCATGTGCAGTGGAAGTTTACAGCATTTTCTGCCTCGCCTTGCCATGATGTGGAACCAGCTGCAATGTGAGGTTTTTCCAGAACCGATACGACTTGGAAACATTCAAGAAGAGAGCATATTGCTTCCTCAAAGGCCGGCAATGAATCCTCGAGATCTCTGGTGTTACGGATGTTAGTGGGTGACTGTGATCACTTACCACCAGGATAGCTACATGCCTGTTTACTGTCCTGTCGCATAAATGCTTTGGTTTAAGAGATTTATTTCCAACCTCCTTTTCGTTAGAAGTTGATTCGAAAAAAACTAGTCATTGTTTTGTACTAAAACTCAATCTGACGCAAAGCTGTCCCTTTGATTAACAGCAATACCTTAAAAATTTAAAAAAAGGAACCTTAACGGTAACAAACTGTACACGTATTCAGTACAAACTAGAAAGTAGAACACAAGAGTTTGTAACATGTATCGATTCTATCAGTTGCAAAAGTTTGAATTGGTCAAGAGGATGTTACTTACGAGTGATTTAATATTAAAATGGAATAAATAGCAGTTTAGTAACAGCGGAGGTTCGCACATTAGTTTTTAACGCATCAAAGAACTCCGTAATTGGCCAGTTGCGATTTCAAATCCTGGGCACGCGCGTACACAGTTTGAGTAGCAGTACGTCGTGCGCAGCGTTCCGAAGAGCATTAATTTGAATTCATTTGTAATTATTACTTGTTATCTGAGCATTCACTTGATTTTCTCGTGTTAGTTACTGTTATGGTAAATAGTAGCGGTGAATTTCTTTGTACAACAATTGCGTAGCTTTATATCTTCACGTTTCAATAAGTATATCAGCAATAAAAAAAAAACAGAGAGAGCGAGAAGCGCTAGCGAAACGCCCTCGTTACAGCTTGGAAAAATATGCTTTTGTATGTCTGTCCGACGGATGTCCGGCTATTCTCCTCTACAGGTCGTATTTTACAAACGATTCTCGTGAAATGTTGTAGGCAGCTTCAATAATTATTTTTGTTTTGTCGATTTAGTGGTTGTAAATCTTTCAAAATAGCGTAGATATGGGGTTTGAAAACGTATCAAAAATCATATTTCAATCGCGATGTCTTCAGCTCACAGAGCCAAATAGTGTAATTAATAACAAACGAGATTCAATATTAATAGTAGATTGTTAGACGAGGGATATATAATCAATCATACTCCACTTATCGTAACTAATCGTAATATTAAACTCTTACCGAAAGATCGTTACAACGTTTTCGTTATACTCGTAAGTCGTAGATTTGAACCACACATGAGGAAAAGGAAGAAATTTTACTTTCTATTGTAATGTTTATCTTATCTCGTGCAAGTTTAAAAATTGTTTAGGTTAATAAACGTCATTATTTTACATTGACACGTAACAAACGTTTTCCTTACAATAAAACATAGTTTTGTCATATTTTGAATACCAAATGTTTGAATATTGCATCCCAGTCCTTATGCTTAAGGGACAGAATTCTAAAACCAGATGTTAGATTTTGTCCCCACTTCTCCTCGCGTGTTTACTTCGCGGTGTACATGGCGCCACGTCCGCAAGTCAACGGTAATATTTTATTTGGTTAAAAATTTAGAGCGCTCTCTAGTAGAACTAGTAGAAACTATCTTGTCACACACGAATGTGATGTGTGCTGAAGCGCCATCTAGTATGCATACATGATACCAACCATTAGTTGATTGTATGCTGTAAATATCATAGTGTGACACAGTTAACCCTTTGCGATCATAGTTCCCGCGAGCCTAAATTTACCATACCTACAGTAGAACAAGTTTAGTCTTGATTATTACCAACTTGTTTGATTTTGCAGTTTTTGTGTATGTTCATTTTTAATGAACATGAACTATGGTTTTGATGAACATGAACTATGTATCTACTTTGATGCAAGGCGTAAGCTGTTACACAATAGATGGTTTATTTATTACAAAAACAAGTATATTGTGTAAAATTTACACAGAAAATCATAAAAAAACTTTTTTACCCCTGATCAAAATACAAATAGCGGGTTATACTATTGGGTATTTTTAACTGACTTCAAAAAAAGGAGGAGGTTCTTAATTCGTCTGTTTTTTCTTATATGTTTGTTACCTCAGAACATTTGACTGGGTGAATCGATTTAAAAAAATCTTTTATTGTTTGAAAGCTGATACTTGTTGTTTGGTTCCAGTTAAATTTCATCAAAATCGGTCAAGCCGTTTTTGACATACACTCCAATAACTGAAAAATATTTACTTATCTTGATGATATAGTCGTTGACAATGAATGAAGATCGATCCCGTAAGTAGCAAGGGTCATAAAAAGAAGTGTTTTTTTTTAAAATAAAAATGGAAATGACTTCATCACCAAAAAGTGTGAATTAACTTGTCGAAGTCCAACACTAGTACCACGTGCACAATATTGTGATAATAGGTACTTTTGAACTATACTGGTACCGACTTGAACAAGTTATTTCACACTTTTGGGTGTTGGAGTCGGTTCCAATTTTTGTTTTTTTTTTATCAAGTAGCGTAGTTCATTCAGATCCTGGCTTTGTTTCCGCTAACAATCAAGGGTACCTGCTCGTGTCATTACTACAAGTCATATTAAGATTTCACTAACAAAAAATCACATGGAGAATGTAGTAGGTAGGTACAGTTATTGTTTCAATTTGTTAATAATAATAAATACATCTCGTGGATGCTATTGTGTAGATGAGTGGAACAACAAAACTTCTAACAAAATAATACCATTATTGAAATCACCCAAGGAGAAAGATAAGTATTTTGTTTGAAAATGTATTACTTTGTATTACTATTCATACGTAATACCACAATATTACATATCGATTATAAAACCGTGGTATTACTGTTATTAACTGTATTTGTCAAAGATTACGAAAGATACGTTTATGTTTGTAAACGACACCCGTGCCGTCACTTGATGTATGTACTTGTATAGGTAGATTATGTTGCGAAGATGCACCGGAGTGCGACATAAAATCGGACATTCTATGAGAGTAGGGCTGCCATCCGTCCGGGTTTCCCTGGATTTAGCATTTTACCAATAACCCTGCATATTAATAAAAAAATAATCGAAAGGTGAATGTTTCGAGATTTGTCTTAATATACTCTTTGTGTAATAGTGTATATCAACAATGCGTCGTTCTTCTCCTCCATTTTCTATACTAGAAAAATAACAAACTTTTATTGATTTTCAAATAATATTTTTGGTGTCCGATATTAATCGCCGGTTTTCGGTACGCGTGTCAAAATTCAATTCATCTAACAAGCCATCACAATTAACAATCCGCTAACTTTCAACGGGTTTCTGGAACGCATATTAATGAAAAATTACAGAACACCTGATTAAAATGCTTGTTTATCTATGATAACATGAAATTTGAAAATGTCGTTCAAATTCATTCATTCTCTAGTGTTCTGTCTTTTTTTAACACATAGCGTTGTCTCTTCTGTTTTGACATGAAATTAATCCCAAATCATTTTTGGCATCACCACCGTTACTATGGTTACCAATTAAATATGACGGATGATCGTAAACGTAAAACAACAAGAGAGAGGAGTTCGAAGCGTTCCTATTTGTCAAAATACAAGCAGATTTGGGCATTCACATCCAACAATACTATTTGCGCTCGGATTTCTAACTGACAGAGTCCAGTCGTGCGAGTGTACGCTCTAATACCTAAAATGTCAACATTGATGGGTTATCGCTAGTGGAATTATCAAATTTCATTAATTTTTATGAATCCAGCAGTGATAGCTCAGTGGCTTTGGCTATGGACTGCCGCGCAGCAGGTCCATGGTTCGAATCCCGCCGCGGGCTTGAGCTTCACCGCATGGTGGAAGGGCATTTTGTGAATGCCCGCCTGGCTAGCGACCACCCTCAAGTAGAAAATCTGTCGCCAAGCACCTAACGGTGTGTTCCGGCAGCTGTCCTTGATAGCCAGAGTAATTCTAGGTTAAGCCTGTTAACACCTTCGACCACATCATCACTTACCATCACGTGAGATTGTGGTCAAAGGCTTACCTATCAGCTATAAAAAATTAAATTAAAAAAAATCCCTTTATCCTCAATACCATCATGATGATTATAAATACTCTTTAATTTTATAGTTATTATGTCAGTAATAGTTTATTGATAGTGAAAGTCACTAGCGTACGTGAAAATGTGCGTGTTTGTCTTCCCTTACTTGTTGCTTTATATCGTAAAAATCGATTAAAATAAAAAAATCATGAGTGGCATTTTTTATTGCTGCTAGGCTACGCTTTGACTATAATCTCACCTGATGGTAAGTGATTGACGTCTGATGATGATGAAGTCAGTAGAGAAGAATAGGCAAGAACAGCCGTCGTAACATACCATTAGATCCTTGGTAATATATTTTCTACTTGAAGGCCAACAACTATCAAGCCTATCAATGATTCTAAAAACTCCCGCCCTCGCATCATGCGGTGAAGTGGAAGACCGCGGCGAGATTCTAACTATGGACCTCCTGCGCATCAATACAAAATAATACCACTTCTAACATCAACGTGAATATGTTGTAGCCGCACATCAGGCGCTAAACAGAGCTTTAAACCATATCTTAACGCCCTCAGCCGAAAGGTGTTTTCTCAAAGAGGGTTGGGGTTTGGAAGGTCCATAACCTACTTATCTTGGAAATGCTTTTGTTGGTATTACAATCTACCCAGCTGCGGTTTGTTTAATGGCTGCTATGGTTATGTTATAGCACCCTATTGAGTAACAAATGAGCAGCAACACTATAATCACGTAGTCTTTAGTAATATATTTACGTAGTTCTATAATCGGACTCTTGTTCTATACTCGCTCATCATACACACCGCTAGGGAATGGAACACTCTGCCTGAGTCTGTGTTTCTGGTTAATTACGGGGGGGTTTTCTAAACAGGAGTGAATAGGTATCTTCAGGGTAAGCGAGCTGCATCATCGATGGCATCGTCACTTAACATCAGGCGAGATAGTGGTGAAGTGCTACCCAGTACCTTCGGTATGAAAAATAGCAATATGTGTTTTTAGAGTAATCATACTTGATATAATTCTGTTCTTGTTCTATCTTATCAGTTATTAGAGTAAACGTTGTAGGTAGGAATGCTTAAAACTATTTTTATATATTTTTACGATATCAACACGTTAATCTTAGAATAATTGGTCGATTTTGGGCAATTAGAATTAGTCAGTTTAACAAACCGTTAACGTACCGAAAAGCTTTTCAGAAACCCAAAATTGAAATAATTGTCGATTAATTGGAGATTTGACATTAGTGTTGACAAACAGTCACATGAAGTTTTTAGAAACCCAATCTGCGTATGACAATGGATTAACAAGTATTTAAAATAATTTATCGCTGATTTGCGTTTCAGAAACCGGGGGTAAGAATTTTATTGGTAAGTAAGTTATGGGATAGTATCAATAACCAAGAAGCATCCTCCTATCCAATATATGGGGTTGTTTATATGGCTACCATATGTTGTTTATACAACACAGAAGATGTAACATTTAAAAACATAATGGCTATAATGTGTATAATTTTAACTTTTGTTGAATTACCGGCCGCCCCTTAACACCAAAACGTCCTGGGGAATACTCTCTTTGGTAGTATATCCGCTACACTTTGGTTATTAAGGGCGTTATAGTTAAGTCCTCTATAATGCACCTTACTCGATGTTCTTACGTAAGTATTGGTATGGTGCTAATTATTTCATTTTCTTTTAGTCAGTTCTTAATTCTTATGCTATTCAAGAAAACCATGGAAAGTCTCATTCTAAAGCAGAAGCTTAGGCTTCATCTTTTTGTATTAAGTTTTCATTTCAGAATTTCATTATCTCTATCGCATCAAACGTTTACGGCCATCTTTTTACTACTAATTTATATGTACTAATATATTACGTACTCGATAATACCATGAATATTTCAATAACTTTCCATGTATGAAAGTTTGTGTTTTCTATAGTAGTGGACAAAAGGACGGTGTTTACTCAACATAGCTTTGTAGTAAATTGAAAATGTTGTTCTACTGTAACTATTACGCTGTGGCAACTCGTGTCCATCCAAGACATACTTTTTCGAGATCTATGAAAAAACGTGTTCAGGTAGCTAGATTAGGTAGTACCTATTTAATGTTCACGTTCATTAGATATACTAAACTCTCTAATTATATGAAAACATGGAAACTCGAGATACCTAATAAATTTGCAAGCATTGTAATCGTAAATTGAATACGCGTCAGAAAACTTAATTATACGTAAATATAATACGTATCAAATAAAAAGTAATACAAATAAAAAAGTCACCAAAAAGAATCTAGGTATGTGAGATTCGATCCACGGTACTCGATCTTCTGATTCGACTTCAGTAGTTACACACTATACAATCATTGACCAAGGTGTCGAAAATTACACACATATCGTTTATGCCTTACTGTCAGACACATTATATTGGTCCACGTACATACGTAAAATTATTATTGTATTATTAAGAATTATGTCGTAAAATTAAAATTTGACCAAAAAGAATCTCTTTACGCTGGATTCGATCCACGTGCCTCTCAATTGCGAAGCGATGTCACTTACTATGCGCTATTTGAACGACGATTGATTTGTCGAAAATTATGTACATAACCTGTGTGCCTTATTGTCAGAAACTGTATAAATTAATCATGATCCATCTAAAATAATTACAACACATTCATTACGAAAAATTCTGAATATTGCTTATAATAATTATTTTAGGTAGCTAAAGTTGTACCTATGTCTTGTAAAATGTTTGAAGTGTTTTTTTATATTGCGTTAGGGTTCACATTCATATCATAATAGATATATACATAGGTACATGGAGAAAGGAAGCCATAGATGCTTACCTTATTATGTCCATCATGCGTTTTTGACGATTTTTTGCATTCCCAAAGCGTTTATTTATAATTTTACCCATGTTTTATTTTAATTGAGATCGCCGAGAAAAGTGACACAGGTCCGACGCATGACGCGGCTGACCGCGATATGAGCGAGGATGATAGCAATATACGTAGATCGCTGGAGTAAATAGTGCGACATGATGTTAACGCTTCTCGGAATGAAAGGGCGTATGTGACATTTTGTAAACAGGCTCAGTACGCATTAACTGTGCTTTTTTTGGATTAAAATAATCAATGAAATTTATTGTACTTAAAAAATCAATATTTTAGAAAAAAAATCCAATTTTTAATACACTAAAATCTGGCGGAAAAAGTAGGAATCCTCTATTTTCAGAGGTGTTTTTGAGATTTTTTTCTATCGAGCCAATTATTAGGAAACATGTTTTGAAATCGATGAAAGTATTACTTATATCCTTGAGTATCGTGTATTTAAATTGCAGTACCATCTGGTACCTGGTTTATGAGATTTTCCATATCATGTTGGCACTATTTCGTAATTTCCGAGCCTTAATATACGCTCCCGGTATTTTTTAAGCTCTTTGTATTTTATAAATGATACTACATGGAAAGCGCTTCCACGCGCTTCGCATACATTATAGCTTAAGCACTAGTCGGGCCTTGCTCAATTAAGTAGCAATAACCCTTGCAAGAAAAAAATATTTACCTACCAATCACCATTTTCAGGATGTTTAAATAGAGTATATACAGAAATTCCAGATTTCTTACTGGTCTAGTTTTTGAGCGTAACAGAAATGCTTGCAAATATGTAGAAAAAAAATACGACACACGGACAGACAGTAGAGCAATAATAATAGTTTGCCGTATCTTGTCCTTAACCTTTGGTATAGAAGCCAAAAAATACCAATGTTGTGTGACGGTAAGAAAATAACAAAGATGTGTTGAACAACACATTGTGACGTTTAAATTTTGCCACCAACCTAAAAACTAGTTGGTTGATCTAAAAACCATTTTAGACCACAAAATAGTTTAATTTTTTTATTTAAATACCATAGCATATACCTACGTATCATTAATCGTAGCGTATACCGTAATCGGTCACCATAAAAGTATCAATAAAGCTGTTGCTACACAATCATTATAGTACAATCTATAGCTAAAAATGTTACAATAGAGCAACTGGCATGTCGGACGCATCGGTCGGATGCGATTTCATTTCCTGCGTACGCGCCGACCCGTGCACTGTGGGCCAATTTCCGGTGACACCACTGTACACCAAAGATTGATGCCATTATTGTATATTTGAGGCTTATTGTTGAAAAATCAATTTGCTATTGCAATACAAGCAGCTAGACTTATAAACGAGAACATTTACGAATAGCACATACGGTGAATAGCTTGACGTCCAGTCTAGGTTGCCTATAGGCACATAATCTATCTCTTCGTCTTCAGCTGCAGTATTTATTGTATAGGATTAACAGAGTTACATATTTTGTGTAGAATATTGGTCCAAAACTAAATATTGAAATAGCAATTCAATTAAATAATTTACATAAAAGAAATAAAAAGAAACTGAAGGATTTCAGACACCCATATTGTGAAAAAAAAATTTTCTTCTTCTGAACCTATCAAATGGGGTATCAAAATGGAAGGCTTTATGAAACGATTCCATGTATAATATAACTTACAGTTTTTTTAATATATATAATTTGCAGTTTTAATTTCAATGAAACGTTAAAACTCACAACGAAAATAAATAATTTGCAGTCGAGTTTTTATGTTTTTTTAATTAATTTATACTTGTTTTAGTAAGACACTTTTAATGAATTTATAGTACCTATAATTGCATGTCAAAGTAGTGTCATAATATGAAGTGAAATACGTCACATGTATCAAATGAACACAGTTTTTTCTTCTTCTTGATTTTGGAAATAAACACTAGGGCAGGCTGGTGTTATCGATGTCCCATCCGTCACAATGTTAAATGTATTTTTCCAAATTGAATAATAATAAATATTAATTTAAGAACATATATATATGTCGCATATTAAGAAAAATATTAAAAAATATATCGAGTGAAAATCTCGCCATTTTTTCTGCTAAGCCGACCGAGAATTTTCGGTGCGTTCTACACGAAGCATCATCAGGTAGTCTTGAATCTTCGAGTGCACGATTGAACATACATTTCTCGATCGTTCAACTAGCAAAAATTCTTCCGGTTAGGTTTCGCGGCGTTTATGATGTCATGTCGGCTTAGTTTTTACTAGGCAGATTTTAATTTTATATTATTTTATTTTATTTTAATTTCTTTTTTGAAAACCTATGCTTAAAATATTCGTTACTAAGAATTACGTTTTTATTTTATCAGTTCGTTTCAAATGAATATCTGGCTTTATACATTATCATTTTAAAACTTTTTTGATAAGTGGTTAGGGAGTAATTACTTTAGGTTTAAGCAAACGGGGTAAAAATGTCCCAACATTCACTTTGAAATAGCCCTTTTGTTTCTCCCTCTAACAGCAAAACAACCAATATTGCAAAACTTTAGCTTTGGTTTTATGACCAGCCTTCAGCTTGACTGCGACATTCCTTGTAGTAATATATCCGCTACAAATTAGGATGCAAAATATTGGAATTAACCCTGTTGTGTGCCTAATGCGGAGTAATACCCTACGATGATAATACGAATACGACGCTGTGATCACCCCTGGGGTGCTGGGCTAGAATTGCATCTTCCTGTGGGAGTCGTAAGATGTGACGAAGGGAAGAATACCAGGGGGGTATCAGCGCCTTCTGAAGAACTGCCATCATGCACTGTGATCTCCAAGACAATTAGTTTGAAGTTAACTATATAATGACGTACTCGTGAAATGTATTATTCATTAACAGCTGTCAAAGCGACATTCAATATAAACATATCTATGTCAAAGTGGTTTGGATGACGTATTTTTTGGTTATTATTGCCTGTTTGGAATAAAATTGGTTTAAAAATAGTCATTGCATGTGACGGCTGTCAATGTGATATTATGTCGTATTTTTTTTATTTGATTACACATTTAGTCCTAGACGCCTAATGGATTATCTATATGAAGGTAACTAATTAACTAATTTTAATTAATTAATTAACTAATTAATCTAATTTACCTTCAGATAGATAATCCATAATGATCTAATTTTGGATAAACCTACTGACGAATTATTTATTCATAAAATATCTCAAGATTCAACTTGCCAGTCACTTCTCCAGACAAACGACGAAGTATGTTAATTCCATTAATTAAGGTTTTAGGACCAGAACTAAGCATGTAATAGTTTAACCTCTCCATTATCAAAGCTTTTATAGTTTCATATCTGTATAAATATAAATGAATTCATAATGATGAGCCTCGACGGGTAATAATACGAATATTAAGACATTTTCTGAGTTATATTAATTAAATATAAAAAAATATAACATACAAAATAAAATGTAATAAAACTATACAATGTAATATTTTGTAAGCTCATTAGTGTAAATTAATTAATGACTTTAAAACATGAAAGCTCAAAATGTATTTCTATAGAAGTATAGCTTAGTTCGTGATCATATACCTTCTGATCTGAATAAATTTGGTGTAAATAAATGCAAGCCTCAGCTTATCAAAGGTTGGGGGCATACAGATAGCGCATCCGTTTTTTTTTTCGTCCAGACAAACGTAGAGGCGCCCTCCGTACTTTGATACGGTTGATATTCCCAGGACTCGTACGAAGCGCTTCGCTTCCACTTTTCTCGTTCGTACTGCCAATGAGTGGAACTCCTTACCGTTGTCAGTTTTTCCCGATGGATACAACATGGGTGTCTTCAAATCGAGAGTAAATAGGTTTCTTCTAGGTAAGCGTGCTCCATCTTAGACCATATCAGTGCTTAACATCAGGCAGGATGTGGCCAAACGTGAATCAATCATGAATAAACAAAAAAGTATATGCGTACGTCATACACACGCAGCACACAAATATAAATTTAACACACAAAATTAAAGCTGAAATAGCATTGTTTGAATAGCCTCCCCTACGGATGACTTCGAACTCTCGGCAAGTTTTATCTATATTTTTTTACTGTAATTGTATTTAATACTTGAGGGTGGCTATGTGAGCATTCACAAAACACGCTGCCACCATGCAAATAAAATGAGTTATAATATTTTCATTGCGTGCACGGAAAGGACACGTTTTAAGATTTTGCGTGCCACACGCAGTCTCATGTTAAAGCGCTAGACGGTTTTACCATAAACCTGTGAAAGAGAAAAGTCTGACGGCCACATGCGACTTTATATTATATTTTATGGGAAAAACTGACTGAGTTATTGAATATGTTTTCTGGTTATATTTGTAGTAGCGAAGAGGGAGAGAATAAATAAAAGAAAGAGTAACAAAGTACTTATTTATGAAAAGTTGTAGTTTTTACTACAAATTACCTATTAGGGGTTAAAATATGAAGTTGCCGATTTGTACTGAACAATTGAAATTAGTTTTTTATATTTAAGATATTTAATTAATCAAAATAATAACCATTATTATCTGTAAATTGCTGCTATCTAATAGGAAGGTCATTTATAGCTTTGCGATAGAACTCTGGTGATCTAGATTCGACAAACTGTGTGAAAGCATTTTGTACTGCCTGGAAAGAAAACTTTTTATCATATAGAAAATTGTCCAAATCACGAAAAAAATGGTAGTTAGAAAGATCTGGCGAATACGGAGGGTTTCTAATTGCAGTTCATGTAGAAATAAAACGGTTTCTCGCGCTGTGTGAGGTCACGCGTTATTATGGAACAATAATGGTGAATATCGATGCATGAGTCGGGGCTGTTTCACTGCTAGTTTTGCTATCATTGTTCGGAGTTCAGCACAGTAGACATCTGCCGTTATTGCTTGACCAGATCGGAGAAAACTATAGTGAATAACAAATATTTTTAAAAGTATCTTAGGAAAACATTAAATAATACTTTAATATAACACTTAAAAAAGTATAAAAAATATATATCTGGTGACAATCCCGCCTAATTTTCCTGTTAAGCCTACGGGACGTCACAAACGCCACGCAGCCTAACCGGAAGAATATTCGACTAGTTTCGATTCTAAACGAAGCATCTCCAGGACGTCTTGACTCACCGAGCGCACGATCGAGACATATCGATCGAGATATGTCTCGATCTCTACTCTCTACAAATAACGCGATTTAAATTCGGTTAAAGCATAGAAGTTGTAAATTGTGTAAATAATTCTAAAACCTATTTTTACGAACTATCTAAAAACTAACCATTTATATATATATATATATATATTTTTATTCTTGATAGGATATATATATATATTTTTTTAGCCTTTGACTACTATCTCACCTGATGGTAAGTGATGATGTGGTCGGAGATGTTGTTCAGGCTAACCTAGAATTACTGGCTCTCAACGACAGCTGCCGGAACACACCGTTCGGTGCTTGGCGACAGATTTTCTACTTGAGGGTGGTAGCTAGCCAGGCGGGCATTCGCAAAATACCCTACCACCATGCTATTACGACTGCTATCCTAAGACAACAACCGTAACCGATCCTTTTGGTACCTGTCTTAGAGATATTATGCATGACAACATATTTTCGCCATTTCTTTTTATTGGTCTATTAGTTACTTTTGTAGCGTGTATTTAAAGATTTTTTTTGTCGAAGCAAAATTCCAATGCTCGTAAATCAGTCAAACTGAAAAAAATAAAAGAGGGATCTACGTAAAAACTATTTTTTATTGGTTGTAGAGCTACATTGTTGGATGAGAATATTATGTACATAAATTTTGGATTGTTATTTAGCTACGTCGGTCAAATTCAAAGTCCAAATCATTTATTCAATTTAGGCGTCTACGACGCTCTTATAAGTAGTTTAATACTGAAATATTCACCATCGTTCAGCAAAAACAAAATTATAGTGCCACTGCGAGAAAAACGGGCAAAAAAAACGGGCAAGTAACTCGGGGCCATTCTTTTAAACGTCTTTTAACAATGTGATACATACTATACAGTAAAATTATTACAATATTTGTTCATTCATTCATTTATTCATTCATCTCGTATCAATGGCTAATCATAATAATATAGATAATAATAAATAATTGAACCTTAAATGATGTTTGCCCAATGGGAGGCCACCTGCACGGCCCTGTGAGATGCATACGTGAGGTCATCTTGTGTGCGGGTGGTTGGGCACTGGGGACATGACAGTAGGTGTGCCATGTTTTGCTCAGGGGCACCACACTCACATTTCACATCTAACCTGTCCCTTACTCCCCATTTGGCCAGGTTAGTTTTGCAGCGACCAACTTGGGTACGGAGTCTGTTGAGCGACTTCCGAATTGGCCACTGCAGTTCGTTACCAGGAGGTAGATGTTCCGCTGGGGTAACATAGTTTGTGGGTGTGGGGTATTTTTTGTGCCAGAGTTCAATTCTCTCCTCCTTTGCGCATCTTTTTTCCCAAGGAGTTGTAACTCGGCAGAAACTTTTACGGCTCTTTAAGCGAGCTGGAGGTGGCTGATAGTCGAACATAGGGTGTCGACTATCAGTTTGCTGTTTGAATTTTTCTTTTGAACAGGCTACCTCACGTCGGATATCTGGTGGAGCAATACCTGCAAGAGGATATAGTAGCTTCAGGGGAGTAGGCTTAAGGCACCCTGTAATGATGCGGAGGGTATCGTCAAAGCTACATCAACCTCTTTAGAATGAACAGAACGGTGCCACACGGGACAAGCAAATTCTCCTGCGGAGAATGAAAGGGACAGACCAGTTGTACGAAGGACGTGTGGGGTTGCTGCCCAGGTGGTGGATGTAAGGCGGCGAAGCAGATTATTTCTGGCATTTACTTTTAGTTTTGTTTTATGACAGTGGTGTTTGTATGTCAGAGCCCTGTCTAGGGTTATGCCCAAGTAACATGGGTTAGGGCAGTGCTCTATATTCATCCACGGTGGCCACGACACTCGTGGTCGGCCGCATACGTGCCCTGGGGCTGGAGGTCGCCCTCTCCAAGACCGAGGCCCTAATGTTCCATGGGCCTCGGGGGGGACCCCCTCCAGGAACGAGGATAGACCTGGACGGGGTCCTGGTCCGGGTTGGGACCCAGATGAGGTACCTGGGTCTCATCCTGGACGGGCAGTGGACTTTTGGGGCCCACTTCACACAACTGGCCCCAAAAGTCATAGGCGCCGCAGCCGCCCTTGGGAGGCTGCTGCCCAACGTGGGCGGCCCGAACGCCACATGTCGTCGCCTGTACTCCGGAGTGATCCGGAGTATGGCCTTGTACGGGGCACCTGTCTGGGTGGACGCCCTCGGTCGCGCCAATAAGGCCCTGCTGCGACGTCCGCAGCGGGTCATCGCGACGAGGGCGATACGCGGGTACCGGACGGTGTCCTGGACGGCGGGATGCGTGCTGGCCGGTGATCCCCCCTGGGAGCTCCAAGCGGAGATCCTCGCCGAAGTGTACCACTTCGTGGTGGCGAGGAGATCCCGCGGGGAGCCTCCAGCGTGGGAGGAGGTCACGTGCATGCGACGGCGGGCTCGGGCCGCCCTGTTGAGGCGGTGGACGGAGGACCTGGCTCCACCGGTCCCTGGACAGAGGACGGTGGATGCCATTCGCCCGGTCCTCCGGAGGTGGGTAGGGCGGCGATTCGGGTCGCTGACCTTCCGATTGGTGCAGGTGCTTTCCGGACACGGATGTTTCGGAAAGTACCTGCATCACATCGCGAGACGGGAGGCGACCCCCGCCTGTCACGAGTGTGGAGCGCCAGAAGACACCGCGCTCCACACGCTGGAGGAGTGCGCCGCGTGGAGTCCCATGCGGCACACCCTCACAGCGGTCATTGGCGCAGATCTGTCGCTGCCGAGCGTGGTTAACGCTATGCTCGGCAGCGACGGATCGTGACAGGCGGTGGTCTCTTTCTGCGAAGCGGTGATGGCGCAGAAAGAGGCCGCGGAGCGGGCGAGGGAGGACGACGTCCTCGCGGACCCGCTCCGGCGTAGACGAACTGGGGGGAGGAGAAGGCGATTCGGGCGCCTTCTCGCTCTTTCCTAGTGCTGTGCGGATCATCGGTGGAGAGTCGGGGGATTCTCCACTGGCTTGCACGATCCCACACGTCTGGGGGATGGCCTCAATGAGCCGGGTCATCCCTCCATTGGCCGGGGCCCGTCATCGGTGACGGGCCGGCCGCCGGGGCGAGATGGTGACTGCTAACGCTACCCCATTTCGCCCTACTAGGCGGCAGACTGCTCATCCCGGGTTTTTAGTGGGTAACCTCACTTACTACCCCCCCGTGGGGGTAGTAAGGCCCTTCAGGCGAGGACTCCCACGTAACCACCGAGCTCCCCCCGGGGCGGGTGGTATCCATAAAGGATTTTCCCGGGTGAAAAAAAAAAAAAAAAAAAAAAAAAGTGCTCTATATTCACGCCTCGCCACACAATATTGAGAGGTCGGTTAGCCTGACGGTTGCGGAGGTGGAAGACACTGGATTGTGTTTTAGATGGGTTGGGCCGGAGAGCATTTTCATCATAATAGTCTTCTAGTTCCTTTAGAGCCATCGTCAGAAGTTCTTCAGCCTCCTCGAAGCTTGGGGTCTGAGCTGCTAATGCGAGGTCGTCTGCGTACAGGAAGCGCTGTGTTTTAGGAGAGCAAGGCTGGTCATTCGTGTAGATATTAAATAAAACAGGGGCCAGTACGCTACCTTGGGGTAGACCGTTTTTTTGACGGCGCCATCTACTCTTATCGTTATTGAGGTGAACTTGAAAACGGCGGTTATTCAGGATTTCGCTTAAAATACGCACGAATCCTGGATCCTGAACGTGATGGCTTACTTTTACCATAGGCGTCGAATGTTAACTGTATCGTAAGCAGCCGATAGATCGACAAATACGACACCAGTTACATTATTCGCTTCAAACCCGTCTTCTATGAACTGTGTCAATTTTAGAGTTTGGTTTGTGCAGGACATCCCGGGTCTGAAACCAGCCTGCTCAGGAATCAGGTTCGGATCTGTAATTGGTATAAGACGATTGAGCAATAGCCTTTCGAAAAGCTTGAACGTGTGGCATAGTAAGGATATAGGGCGGTAACTCTTAGGGTCTTTTGGGCATTTTCCTGGTTTTAGCAAAGCGCTTACTTTGCTTGCCGCCAGTATTTTGGAATCTTTGTGTCTTTGATACAGGTGTTGAATAGAGCTAAAAGCCACGATATCGCAGCTGGTCCGAGATGTTTTAGTTGAACAACAGTGATGTCATCAAGACCGGCTGCTTTACCATTTTTGAGGGACTTTATTCCTTGAATTATTTCAGTTAGTGTAAAAGGTTTGCTTATGTGATCGTTACTTTGATTTGAACTTGGTAGTTTTTGGATTATGGGCAAGCGGTTTTGTGATTTTCCGTTGAGAAGAAGTTGGTGGGCTACTTGGTTAGCAGTCACATGACCAGGATTTTTAGCTACAGGAGTATCGTTGGTTAACAATATTTGTTAACAATACGTAGGTGACAGGCGCTAGCTTGGCAGAGGCGAACCAGTCCAAGCATTTGTCGTTTAAGTAATCACAAACTGTGTAGTAAGATTTCTTTATCAAAATGTTCTTCACGTGCAACTTGAATTTTCCTACTGTGAGCGTTGTAATATGTTTGGGAACTTTATTATAAAAACGCACACAATTGCCTAAGAAGGACCTTTTATTTGTCTTTGCTAATCTAAAACCTGGCACCGCTATTTTATCTTTATTCCTAGTGTTATAATCGTGATTGTCACATATACAACCAAACATATTTTTTTTAATATTTTTATCTTTGCAATAACGCATGCTCTGCGGATTACATAATATTTTCAAATATATACAGACTTGGTAAAGTTAAAATATCAATTTCTTTAAAAAGATCTCTCAGGGATTCCCTGGGATCCATTTCATATATGGCTCGAGTTGCACGCTTTTGTAAGATAAATATTGTTTCTATTTCAGCAGCAGCTCCCCACATCAATACACCATAAGAAATAATTCTGTTGAACTACGCGAAATAAACGAACCTAGCAGTAGCTACGGCTGTTAGCTGTCTTATCTTACGAACTGCATATGCAGCAAAACTAAGTCTTCCGGACTCGGGTTTATGGTAACACTGGTAATCGATAAAACTACAAAGTTATGCACTAACAGTAATAAATACGTTAATTAGTATATTGAGTTATACTATAAATTACGCGATATTGTTTTCTGATATTTTGTGTTGCATGGTGGTTGGACATTTTTCGACTGCCAGCCTGGCTAGCTACCACCCTCATGTTGAAAAGTCGCCAAACACCTAACACCTAACAATTTCAGCAGCTGTCCTTGAGAGCCAGTAATTCTAGGTTAGCCTGAATAATATCTTTGTCCACATCATCACGTACCATCAAGTGAGACAGTGGTCAAATGCTAGCCTATCAGCAGTAAAAAAGAAAAGAAAAGCTAAATATCTTCCAGAATTCTTTAAGAGCTTCAACGTTATAATCGTACATGTAGGAAAAATAATACACATTCAAAACAATGCATTCAAAGTTAATAGGCAGATCCTGAGCGGCTGCTTAAATAGAATTTTGGATTATATGTACTTGGCATCCAATTCCTCTGGGTTTCCTTCCGAGTCAATTTTGCGGCCGTATTATTTATTTTATTACAAAGTTTTTTTTTCAAAATTACAGTTTTTATTACATCCACAATATGGCAACATTTTTGGACGTCACGTATTGCCTGCTTTAACAACGGAAAATATTTTTGAGGACTTGGAGACACCCGTCCACATGTGCAGCTTGAAAACCAGTCCCGCTTAAAGCGGAATGTTTGGTCACGTTAGTTTTACTTCTACCGAAAATTTTCAGGTAGGGTTAGATTTAGACATCCACCCGGCGCCATAAAACCGCAGCAATTTATTTTACTAATTTGACACTACCAAATGTATCCTGTGTAGTATTGTATGTTGTTTTATTACGTTATAAGAGTAAAATTGTGCCAATACCACATACATATAGGAAACGGGTAAAAATAATAGAATAGAACATTATAGTCGTTTGCTAAGCAAGGCTGCAATTTGTTATTTGACGCGAGTACTTGTATTGAAACACGGGGAAGCAAAGGATTCTAGAAATAGATATAGAATTGTTATTGTTATTTGACGCGAGTACTTGTATTGAAACACGGGGAAGCGAAGGATTCTAGAAATAGATATAGAATCCTGAGCGTAGCAAAGGTTTCGAAGGTACGAGACGTAAAATAACTTTGATACCTAGCGAAACACAATTTTTCACAACACTGACGAGTAAAAGTGGTGAAACTACGTTTGTATAAATAAGCGCTACAAAGACTAGTCTGTTTTTAATAATCAGTTTGTTAGTATTCATAAGAATGCATGTTTTGGATCGCTCGTGTCGTAATTTGCTTAGCTGTTCTTAACTGATTAGTTAAGTAACGTCAACCACAGTCATGGCTTTTTATTTTATTATAACTTGGATGGGTGACCGCTTGTGACATTACTACTAAGCGCTTCCATGCTTCGAAGGGTTAACGTGAAGACCGGGCTGTTATCTTCTGATGGCAGTCGTTTCATCATGGTGATAGGGCATTTTGCAAGCTTGGTCCCTCATGTATAAAATCTGCTGCCAAGCAGACCCCAGCAGCTATCTAGGTTAGCTTGAACAACATCTTCGACCACATTATTACCATCATGTGAAAAAGAGGTAAAAGGCTAGACTATCAGCTATACATTAAATCAAATAATAAGCTACGAGAGAAAACATTTTATTTTATAATCCGCAGAGCATGCGTTATTGCAAACATAAAAATATTAAAGTTATAGATAGGGCAGCGTCAGCATTAACAAGTTTAAAGCTAATTGCAAAATTAGTCTTGTTTGTAGTACAACCTCTGACAAACTAAGAAGAAAAGACAGACGCCGGTACAACATTAAACTGAAGTCACCATTTTATATCTGTGTGCAATGGAAGTGTTGCCGTATGAAAGAAAAAATAACATATTTGTGAGATTTATGGCAGGTAAATTTTTGATGATATAAATATACAGAATATAATTAAAGCAAAATCTGTTCGTGGAAGTACAATAATAGTCCACAATCATGACGTACTACAGTTAAATTTTTCGTACATTTTTAAAATTATTACAGCAAAATCTGTTCATTGAAAACTTTACGATATATTGCACAATCCTCACGATTATTATTTTACATAATGGTTAACAATTTTTCAAAGATATTCTTAAGTGACGTTCTCTAGGACAATAAATAATTGAGCAAGCGCGTGTTAGGTCACACATATGGTAGGGTTTCGACGCAGGTGCCGTAGTTGGAAATAAAACTACTTGGCGTGTCCTTTTTAACAGATTTTAAAATTGGAGATAATCAATTCGACCTATGTGTATATAATATCGTCAGAACTGCACAGTAGTATGTGCGTTTGTGTTAATATATTTGTAT